>CM062812.1:323087652-324287652 GCA_031772625.1 Pinus tabuliformis
AGGTGCATACTTAATTTAGATTAAGTAAAGCATCAAAAGAGCTTGTTATAAAACCAGCTCATAAGAATATAGAAAGATAGATAAATGACTTCAAAATCAACCTCTTCGAGGGGAGGAAACTCTTTTACATTACATAAATGGAAAATTCTTCGAAGATACAAATGACAAGACCTCCTTTCTATATATAGGAGTCTAAGGGGTCCTAATTACAATGAGAACCTACATAACAATAATAATGTAGGGGCACAACAATAACAATAGTGGGCTTCTATGTGGCATAACAATAACAACATGGGGACTATATGGGTACAATAATACAATAAGGGAGTTGCACTAATAACAATAAGGGATTACACAAGTAGTATAGGGACCTAACATGACCCTCTCCTTCAAAAAGTGTTGTCCTCAACACTTGAGTAGTTCTAGATGCTTCTGTATAAATTTCTCCTCCCATGTGGAATCTTCAATGGTAAGTTCTTCTAGTTGATGAGATACTCTAAAATTGATCAATTTCGTACCTGTCAATTTCTTGTTTTTGTGACTGCTTCAGGTTCCAATATGATTTTTCCTTCCTCGACAAGTTTTGGAAATATTTTTGAGCTGAGATCTTGTCACCTATAACCTTCTTCAAGCATGAAACATGGAAAACTAGGTGCACTTGAGAAGATGCAGGAAGCTCCAAGTTGTATGCCATAGTACCAATCTTTTGTAACACCTTGTACATACCATAATACTTTAGTGATAATTTATTATCCTTCTTAACTTGCTTTAGGCACATTTGAGTGTATGGTTTTAATCATAGAAATACGCAGTCGTCTACATCAAAACTTCTTTCACTGCGATGTTGATCTGCATGTTGTTCCATTCTATTATGTGCTAAAGTGAGATTATTCTTTAAGAGTTTGATAACTTGTTGTTGATGATATATGTGATCTTCCACTTCTTGACCCTTAGAATTATCTTTTAAAATGGATGTGATGGATGGTTGATAATAAGATGAGCTATGAGCTAACCGAGTACCCAAATATTCCACCTCTTGTACTCCAAAGAAACATTTGGAGATTTTGCATATAATTTTTTCTCCTCCAATAGTTTGAGCACCCTGTCAACATGTTGAACATTAGCCTTCCAAGACTTATTGTAGATTAGTATATCATCAAAAAATACTAACACAAATTTTCCAATGAAGGGTTTGAAAATGGAATTCATCAAATCTTGAAATGTATAAGGTGCATTGGTAAGGTCAAAATGCATGACCAAAAATTAATAATGACCCTAGTGAGTTCTAAATGTTGTTTTTGGAATTTCTTCAGTATTCATTCTGATTTGATGATATCCTGAATGAAAATCCAACTTGGTGAAGTAAATTGCTCCATGTAATTCATCCAACAATTCATCAATGACAGGAATGGGAAATTTATCTTTAATAGTAAACTTGTTGAGCTCCCAATAATCTGAACACATCTGCCATGATCCATCCTTCTTGTGTACCAATACCACTAAAGCAGAGAAAGAACTTTGACTAGGTTGAATTATACCAACCTCTAGCATTTCTGCAACCATACACTCAATTTCACTCTTTTGGGAATATGGATATCTGTAAGGCCTAATGTTTGGGGGAACACATCTTGGAATAACAAATGAATAGAATGATCGTAATCATGAATAAGTGGGAGGCCTTTGCGAGTCTCAAATACCTTGGAATGATTGTCCAAAACGTTTTGGAGATCTGTTGAAATAGATGATTTCGATGTGGGAACCTCTAGCAAACATAATTGTGCAATTATGCCTCGTTGTTCTTTCTTTAGAAGCTTTTCCATGCCATTAGATCTGATTATATTTCCCGGTTTCCCTGCAATACCCCTTAATTCAACTTCCTTTCTTTCTGAAAATTTTTTCAAGGAACGTTCTTGAAAATTAAAAGCTATCATACCCAAAGAATGTAACCATTGGACTCCTAGTACAATATCTGCACCAACCATTCGAATGGAAAGAATTATACTATTCAAGACATATGCTCCCATGGATAGCTTGATATTATGGCACCTTCCAGAGAAATTTATGGTTCCTCCATTTGCAACCATTACATGACACTCTGGTGTTGGATATAGGAAGCAATTCAATTCCTTGGCTATTTTACAATGAATAAAATTATGGGTACTACTTGAATCAAACAACACTATTACCTTTTTCTTCATGATATGCCCTTCTATCTTGAGAGTTTGAGGAGTGGTAATTATTGTCAATGCATTACAAGATATGGTCAGATTCATTTCTTCTTTCTCTGGGATTGGTTCCTGGTGTATATCCTCTTATTTTGACATTTCTTGTTCCTTTTCTTGCTCCTCTTCCCCATCTATGTAAATTAATTTCTTCTCAGCACACTTATGACCTTTAGTGTATTTTCTATCACAATTGTAACAAAGCCCTTTTGCTCTTTTTTCTTCCAATTGTTGTGGTGTCAACCTTGTAGGTGATGAAAGGCTAGGAGAAACAACACTTCCATCTTTATAGTTGTGAGTGGTAGGCTTCCTTGTTGCCATAATTTTGCTTTCCATTTTTCTTGCCAACCTAAATGCCTTCTCCAATGAATCAAGTTCCCAAAGGCGAACCTCATGTTGGATGTTATCCTTTAAAGTCCCTATGAACACATCAATCCTATGCTCCTCTGGAATATCTTTTACCCTTATATTTATTTTTTGGAAGTCCTCAATATGCTCCATCATTGAACCCTTTTGTTTGATATTTATCAATTGGCTAAAAAAGGTTTTTCTCTTTGTATCCTCATAATGTGATATCACTTCTTCTGTGGTGATAAGTGGCCTATGAGAAAAAAACCCTTTATACCATAAAAATTGATTTGGTTCTAAATATAAAGATGAAATATGTACCTTTTGTAACAGTTGCACATCATGTAGATAAAAATATTTCTCCATCTGTAGCATCCATGTTATGGGATCTTTGCCATTAAACTTCCTCATATCAATATTTGCAATATGGTGGGCCTTCAATCCAATGTTAGATTCTATGAAATCGTGATTAACATTTATTTTTTTCTCACCATGAGTTTCCTCTACTACCTTTTCATCATTAGGAGGCCTTTCTTGTAGTAGTTTTGTCCCACCTTCCTTCAAACCTTCCATGCCTTTCTTGAAATATTCTTACATGGCACATATAAAACTATTTATCTTAGCTTCGATCACATTCTTCAAATCATCCATCCAATTTTTCTTACTAGGTGTTTCTATTTTCTTGATTCGAGTCATTCTGTTTCTTGCTTTTAGAAGCTCAATCTTGAATCTATTGTATCTCTGAAATTTTGGATCTCCAAGGTCTAGAATTATGACCTATAGTACCCCTCTACATCTTCTTTCCAATGCCACTAGTTTGATTGAAATTGGGTTCTCCAAGGAAGAGTTATGCCCAATCTCCCATGATGACCTGATTATATACTTTTTCATTAGAGAGAACTTGTACGAAGTCCCACATGTCATAGTTTAAACCTTCGGACCTGAAAACAATACACAGAAAATTATCATCCGTCCTCTTTCTGTAAATTCTTTCGAAATTTCAATCTGATACTCAGAGAGAAATTTATGACGATTTTCCCAAGATCACCTGTTTGGGATGTAATTCGGGAGCTTACAAAAACCCTAACTTCCTTGGATCATATCTTCGATAATATAGCGCGACAAGCTCTGAAATGCAGACCCGAGATTCAGAGAGATTTCGTCTCAAATGGGCTTTTTTATCTTCTAAAATGTCGTAGACAAAAAGTTATAGCGCAAATTCCATGATGACCTATTTGGAGCAGCGAAACCCTAGAATCCAAAGCTCTGATACCAAATGTTATGAAACCATCTCACAAAAATATAGAGAAGATAGATAAATGACTTCAAAATTAGCCTCTTCGAGGAGGCAACCTCCTTTACATTACATAAATAAGAAAATTCTTCGATGATACAAATGACAAGACCACCTTTCTATATATAGGAGTCTAAGGGGTCCCAATACAATCAGAGCCTACATAACAATAATATTGTAGGGGCACAACAATAGCAATAGTGGGCTTCTATGGGGTATAATAATAACAACATGGAGACTATATGGGCACAATAATAAAATAACAGGGTTGTACTAATAACAATAACGGGTTACACTAGTAGTATAGGGACGTAACATAGCTCATAACATGCATATTTGCTTTAGATCTAACTATTCATAAGATTTCCATCACGTGCACACATTGCACACATTTTACCACTTTGATCTTCATCACCTTACATATCTTAGCCTTTTTCAATACCATAGGTCAAAACCATACTCCAACTGATAGTTTTCTTAGACGAGATAATACCACGGGGAATACCATGGTAAGGGCCCTTGGTATTTAGAATACCATGGTGCGGAAACTATACGTTACGTTTCTTCTTTATACTCGCATGTGTATGTATATTTTCTTAACAGAGCCCGTGTATACTTCTTGAACTTTCAACTTTTAATAATTTGTGGCATCGTAAGGGATAATCGAATATAAAATAGCAAGTGGCGAACTAGGTGGGAGCCAAGCCATGAGTGTTCCCAAGGGTGAACTAATGCTAAGAGCCAAGTATGTGTTCTCTAGGGTTGGTATCTTTTGAGGGATTCTAAGAAAATTTGAAAGCTTCTTCCTATAGCTTTCATCATATACTAGTAGTAGTAGCAATTCAACAACATTATATTCTCAGATGTTGGTTTCACTCAATTGAGATGCTAGTTTCTCTCAGGTGAGGTGTGTATATTGTTTGAAATCTATTTTTTCCCTAATTCAAATGTTCCAAAGTGTAAATCACATTTGAGTGTATGTTCCTCTCTGTTTTTAAGCTTGCATATAGTAAACATAATTATTTCATTTATAAAATTTTATCCTATGTTGTTATTTCAATAGTTGTTCATATCATCATAGCTCATGTAGAAGAGATATTGACATTTATACTAACGCCAATGTCTAAAATTATATTTCCAAGTTGTATGTCATTACATTAAACTTCACTTGCAAGTTGAGCTTCACAATATACCTGAGTTTTGAGAATCGTTGATATAAATGAGCACGTCAAGAGCCCCCATAAAAGACCATATTTTATCTTGTATGATGATATAATAATTTTTAACTAGAAATTTGACCCGAAGTATTGGCTATGTTATTTTACATATTTACATGCAATAAATTGGTAATAGAGCTCTGATGTGATATGAAATAGACTCTCTAGAAATCAATGTGTTGTAGACGAGTTTTGTTTTTCATGCCCGGACTAATAAAAGTGAGGCGACTGATTACTATAGTCCTTTCTTCCTTATGGGAGGGAATAAAAACTAATAGTGAACTTTAGGACCTTGTTTTATACAGAATTGAGATGAAAAATTATGAAGTGTCGTTGTAATCTAGAGAAGGAGAGAGTAATTATTATTAAAGTTAATGGGAAAAAAATAGGGTGTATATTGAGGTACACTAGATCTAGATTTTTTTTATTAGTTAAAAAGTATGTAGAATGAGTTGAAGTGAGTAAGGAGAATAGGGTCAGAGGATAGGAGATAGTTGAGCAAGGTTAAGGGGACTAAGGGAAGTTTTAGAGGAAGAAAGGAAAGGGATAATTAGCAGTGTTAATAAGGCCATAATGATGTAAAATTTTGTTTCTAATAGAAATTGTGTGATTGTCCTCAACAACTGGTGTGTAATATTTCTGTTTCAAGAAATATGATTGATGCTTTATAAGTGTTAATTTCATGAGTTCATGGTAAAGTACTATGTATGAAGATACTTTAACCCTCATAGGTAAACAGAGGGATGCACAAAGAGTTAGAGTAGTGAAGTAGACCTAAGAAATAAACTTGATGAAGGGACAATCACGACAAACCAATCAATGGTCAAGGTTTGTATAATTACCTTAGCTATTAAAGATGCAATCTTGGTGTTGATTTGAGGTTTGTAACGGAAACCAGTCTTTAATGGCTCCAATAGAAAGGAATATCCTTTCTAATTGAATTTTGTCCTATTATCATGATTGCAAGAAGGTTTGCAGTTGTAGAGGTTCAATATCCTTTTAGAGCTAAGATCTGAGATCTTGACATGAGATCTCTATGACATAAACAAGAAAAGGGGAAGGTATACATTAAGTTTCATGGATGGTGGCATTGAGCTGACATCTAACATAATGGAATGATCATTGGTTGATTTTTAATTCAAATAAAACCCCAAGATTCAATATCTAAGTGCCTTCGATCACTAGTGGTGGTTTCACGCAAGAGGTAACCACTCAATGCATAAATTTTGGGCTTTTAACATAAAGTGAATTCACTAATGGGCAGGGATGATAGGCTTTAGTGTCATTTGGCTAAACCCACATCCTTTTTCTTGATGCTAGAGAAAGTCTTGGAGCTAAGGGCTACATAAATTTGAGGTCCATGTGTAAGCATCTCGTCGATTTGGAAAAAATCCAACCATACAATAAGTTCCACACCAAAGTTCATAGATGAAAGTTGGAGTGGTTTTGTCACAGTGATTTCTAGTTTTGGACCCCAGCTTTTTAATCTTGCAATAGACCAGGGGTGGCCCTAGGGTGAATTAGGGTCATAGATCACATGCATATTAAGTGCACACCATAGGCATGTCATTCATAGGTAGTATCGCTTTAACAGGGTCCCAAGGCGGGAGTTTCAATAACAGAAAACCCATTTGTTAAGTCACGGTAGACCTAGGGGGACGTGGATAAAGTTGTGCCATTTATTTATTATGTCTCTAACCATGTCATTAAAAGAAGGTTGCTCGATAACAAAAAGGAAGACTTGGTAGCAGTGGGTTGTCCCATCAATCGATGGCTTTGACATATGGAAATGTTTTCGATAATTGCAGTTATCACCACTACCCACATGTAAAGCATTAAGACTTGTGGCAAGTGTTGAGTGGCGAGTGGTCCTATCACTAAATGAATCTGAGAGAGAAAATAATCCTCGACAATTATGAGTGCCTTCTAGGCTTGGATAGTGAATTCCAAGGGAAATTTGACATCGGGAAATGAGAAGATAAAGGAGTGGAGAGGAGTAAAGAGTCACCCACCATCATGAAAACAATTTGCATAATTAAAAGTGGTTGGTATAGACAATAAACATCATTAGAGATTGGTTAAGATCAACAATATTTATGGTTGTGCTAGTTATTATCATGTTATTAATGTGTGATGTAATAAGCATTAATTTAATTAATAGACATATCAGTTTTAAATGACAGAAAATTGTTGATTAATGTACATCAACCGTCACTTTTAATTATGTGCTTGTGTTACTATTTATCAATTGTAAGTAGATAAACACTATGACATAATGAAAAATAGTTGGTATAATCAATAAACATGATTATTTTTAAAACTTTGGAAATGATGTAATTAATTAAGAATGGAAGAAAATGGTATTTAATCTATGTATATCAACCACCTTTGATTTTGATTATATGGTTGTGTTAGCTATTATCATGTTATTAATGTATGTTAGCTATTATAAGATAAGTAAGACTTGTTAGCAACAGGAAGTCACATCAATAGATGGACCCGACATATGGAAATATTTTTGACAATTGTAGTTATCGCCACTACCCACGAGTAAAGCATTGAGACTTGTGGCGAGTGGTCCTATCACTAAATCTACATGAGAGAGAGAAAATAATTTGTTACAATTATCAGTTCCTTGTGGGCTTGGATATTGAAATCCAAGGGAAATTTGACACCAGGAAAGAAGAAGATAGAGGAGTGGAGAGGAGTAAAGAGGAACCTGCCATCATGAAAACAATTCTCATAATTAAAAATGGTTTATATAGTCAACAAACATAATTAAAGTTTGTTTAAAGTCAACCATATTTATGGTTGAACTACTTATTATCATATTATTAATGTGTGTTGTAATGAGCATTACTTTAATTAATAAACACATTAATTTTACATGACAACAAATTGTTGATTAATGTACATCAACCATCACTTTTAATTATGTGATTGTGTTAGTATTTATCGATTGTAAGTAGATAAACACTATCTCATAATGAAAAATAGTTGATATAATCAATAGACATGATTGAATTTGAAACTTTGAAAATGATGTTATTAATTTTGAATGGAAGAAAATGGTAGTTGATCCATGTATACCGATAACCTTTGGTTTTGATTATATTGTTGTGTTAGCTATTATCATGTTATTAATGTATGTTATAGGTAGGAAAAAATAATTTTCAAAAATAAGGATTATTATATAATTTTGAAATATAGAAAATGACTAATCGAGTGTATATATCAATCACCTTTAATTATGTAATTGTGCTATCAAGTTCCCACAATTAAAGTCTAAACTAGAATTATTCATGGAAATACATGTGTGTGAATTCTGGAAGGGAGCCTAAGTTGTTAGTATTCTTGGCCATGTGGCACATTGTAAAAGAGAAAAGTAATTAGGCTAAGGTAAATTTTAATCCCTAAAGAGGAGGACAGGTGTAGGAAATATGTTAGGTAAAGTGGCATTAACTTCTAGAAAATGTATGTTGGTAGATTTATGAGAGGACTATTACTAGCAACCTCGATGATGTAATCTAGATATTTTTTATTAGTTAAAAGGTATGTAGGATGAGCTAAAGTCTTTAAGTGGAGAATAGGAATAGAGGATAGGAGATAGTGGAGCAAGGATAAGGAGACTAAGAGATGTCTTAGAGGAAGAGAGGAAAGCACCAATTAGTAATGTAAATATGCCATAATAATGTGCAGATTTGTTGCTAATAGAAACCGTGTGATTTTCCTCAACCATTGTTGTTTGATATCTATGTCTCGAGTGATATCGTTGATTCTTTGTAAGTGTTAATTTTGTGAGGTCATGCTAGAGGACTATGTATGAGGGTAGTCTAACCCTCGCAGGTGAATAGAGGGATGCACAAAGAATTAATGTAGTGAACCAAACTTAAGCGATCAACTTCATGAAGGGCTTATCATGGCAGACCAATCAATGGCCAAGGTTAGCATAATTATCGTTGGCATTAGTGATGCAGTGTCGACACCGATGTGAGTTTTATAAGGACAACCTATATTATAATGGCTTTGAGAAATAGGAATATCCCTATCAATTGAAGTTTGTCTTGGTATCAAGACTATGGGAAGGTTTGTACTTGTAGAGATAGGAGATCCTTCAAGAGTCGAGATCTGAGATCATGTGTTGATATATATCATCGTCCTTTGACATAAAATGGAAATGGGGAAAGAATACATTAAATTTCATGGAAGGTGACATCAATATAATGTCTATCAGAGCAGAATAGGCATTTGTTGATTTGGCTTTGAAAATAAATTGAATTCATTAACAAACATGGCGCGTAGGCATTAATTCCATTTGGCTAAGCCCACATCCTTGTGATTGACATTAGAGAAATCATTGGAGCTTAGGGCTACATAAATTTTGGGTTTGTGTGTAAACATTCAGCTAATTCAGAGAGGAGGAAAATTGTTGTCCCTATAAGTTCTACATCAAAATCTCTAAACAAAAAATGGAGCATTTTTCTCACAGTGGTTTATGGTTTTAGACCCTCCCCCCTTCATTACATTGCAATGGAATAAGGTGGGCCTGATGGTTAACTAGGCCCATAGATTAGACCCATATCATGTCCATAACATAGTCACGTCATTCAAAGGTAGTTCACCTTTAAAAAGGGTTGTACGGTGGAAGTTTCAATACATGATCCCTCCCTTATTAAGTTAGGGTAGACCTGGAGAGGGTCATCATAAATTTAGGCCATTGATTCACTATGCTCACAATTGTGCCATTGAGAGGAGGCTAGCTAATAACATAAAGTAGACTTGCTAGCATTGGGTGGTGCACGATGGGAAGTTGTATCAACAAACGACCCAACATATGGAAATATATTCAATAGTTGTAGCTACTTCCATCACCCATGGGTAAATCATTGATATTTGCGGCAAGCACTTGACAGTGAGCAATAGGTGGTCCTATCAATAAACAGGCCTAAGATATCGGAAAAAATCCGTGACGATTGCCAGTTCCTATCATCTTGGATAGTGAAGTCTAAGGAAAAATTGGTGCTAGTCAAGGAGAAGACAAATGAGCAGAGAGGAATAAAGAGGCACCTACCATCAAAGTGGTATTAGAGTAGGGTTAAGCCTACTTATTTTTTATGATTGAGGAAATTTGAGGTAGGAGATCAGATTAAATTGGGACTTCAAGCACACGGGAAATGAGTTTATTTTTTAATTGAATTTGAACATGTGGTGAGTGGAAGTGGATAGGTAAGAATTTATTTCTACGCAATTAGAGGTTTCATAAGAGCACAAAATATTTGGTACAAATAAGAAGATAATTCTAGCGAGGGAACAGAGTTGGAAAAATTTGTTGATGATACTTAAAGACTAGAAATGTTTGAAATAAAGAACCCAAAATTACTTGGAGAGATAGATCCACTAATATTTGACAGGTAATATGATCTTTATGTTTAGAATTTAATTGGATAATGAAATTGTTGATTATAGGTAGCAACCAAAGAAAGGAGAATAGTGGCATAGGACCCTTGAAATGAATAAATTGTGATATAAAGGCAAAGTTCCAACTAAAGTGGAAGTGAAGAGAATAGAGGAGATTATCAAGATGAGTGAAGAGAACAAAATAATTTTTTAAGAGGCAGTGAGAAGAGTGCAGAATCATAGAAGAGCAGAGGTAGCTTGAGAATTTGTAGATGAGAGAACCACTGATGCCAAATGACCAAATTTAGAGGAGAGAAGCTTGGTGAGGTGTCTTCTAGCAAGGTGAAACAAACTTGTTACTGCATAGGCTTGTTTGCAGCTCATAGTTGATCATGGAGAAACACATAGAGGAGAAGAAAGAGATGACTATGAATAGATGATGGAATTTGTTGAGGAAATTAAATCGATGAGGAGAAAGAGATCACTATGAATAGCTAATGGAATTTGTTGAGGAAATCAAATCGATGAGGAGATTGCTAAGAGAACCTAAGAATGAAATATCATTCAATTATTGAGAAAGGATGATGCAATGTACAAGAAGGATCTAGCACGTTGAATGAGGGATGAAAACCTTATAAATACATAGTTTCATGAAGATTTTAGGATGTTAGAAGGAAGGTTAGTCAATGCAAGGATTAAGAAAAATTGCATAAATATTGGAGACAATAGTAAATGTCATCAATACACTACAAAAGGTGAACTGGAGGCTAAAAAAGAGACTAATGCACATGGAGGGACATCAGACTATAATTTTGTCGAGAATAGTAAGGTGAAGAAAACAATCATCCTTATGACTGATGGTGATTTTTGGAGATTTAATATTTGTTGTAGTAGATTTGCTTCATGTGCAAATGTATGTGTGGGAAGCGAAATGAAATCATTCAAAAGAATACATGGAGGAGGTAGTTGACTCACTTAAGTATATTTTGGGAAATGTCTTCTAAAGAGAAATAGAACTTGAGGGCAATTGAAGCCATAAAATTTTAATTTTTGAAGCAAAGCTGCAATTGAGCAATGCTTATAGTATTTACTAGCAAAGGGATACGCTGGACATTGAAATTGATGAGTTGTGTGTGCTGATGAAGGAATTGCTTAAGAAGGGGAAAATGAAATGGTAAAGACAAGAAACAATGAAAATTAGTTGAGTACAAGAGAATACATCAACAAAACAAGTGGATCATTGAAAATTAAAGTATGGAAACCTAAAATATTAGGGATAATAGCAAAAAATCAGCAAGTGTAGGAAGTGAAGGAGACAAACCTAATGAGGAAGTTCAACCTTAGAACAAAGCTCATTGAATATGTTCTCTATAAGGAAAATGGACAACAACAAACTAAAGTTTTGGATCTTGGAAGGTGTCAAGCAGTAACATCAACAACAAAACCACAAAGTAATCAAGCATGCAAACAATAACAAAGTTGAGTTTGGGAACTAGGAGGACTTCAATTGAGGCACATGACCAGGAGGCCATGAATATTTTTCCCTTTGGGATTCTGATGCAAAAGCATAAATCCAGTCTCCAAATTTCTTTCCCAAACCAAAGGGGTCTTGGGATTTCATAAAGGGATTGAATTCCCTCAATTAAAATATGTATAAATTAGTATTTATCATGTAAATACAAGTGTAGAAATTCTAATAAGGACTATAATTTTTTAGTATTTGTTGGCCATGTGGCACATTGTAAAACAAACAAGTAATTAGGTTGAGATATTTTGTAATCCCTAGTGAGGAGGGAAGATGCATGAAATATGTTAGGTAAAGTGGCACTAACCTCTAGAAAAGGGACATATGTATATTTATGAGAGGAATGTTAGTTACAACCTCCATAATGCAATCAAGATATTCTTTATTAGTTAAAAGGTATGACGGATGAGTTGAAGTCAGCAAGGGGAGAATAGGTATAGAGGATAGGAGATTGTAGAGCAAGGCTAATTGGGCTAAGCAAAGTTCGAGAGGAAGAGAGGAAAGGACCTTAATAATGTGAATAAGGCCAAAATTATGTAAAGAATTGTTGCTAGTAGAAATTATATGATTTTTCTCAACCATTGAAGTATGATCTTTGTGTTTTGATTTTTCTCAACCATTGAAGTATGATCTTTGTGTTTTGAGTGATATGATTGATGCTTTCAGGGTGGTTTCTAGTTTTGGACCACCGCCTTGTTAACTCGCAGTAGACCAGGGGGCTGGGATGAACCACGATCATAGATCGGACCCATATTGGGTCCACACCACAATCATGTCATTCAGAGGTAGCGCCCCATTAACAAGGGTCCCATGGCAAAAGTTTTGATACTAGAACCCCCTCCCTCGGTTAAGTGACAGTAGACCTTGGGGGCCAGGATAAAGTTGGTCCATCGATTCACCACACCCGCAACACGTCTTTGAAAGGAGGTTTCCCGATAATAAAAGGTAGACCCGGTAGAGCTGGGTGGCGAGCAGTCCAATCAATAGATGGCCCCGACAGCTAGACATACTTTTTTATAGTCGCAGTTATCCCCACCGCCCACAGATAAAGCATTAAGACTTGTGGTGAGTGTTGAGCGGCCACCAGTAGGCAATCGCATCACTAAATGGACCTAAGGGATGAAAAAAACATCCCAAACAATTGCGGCTTCCGTCTAGGCTTGGATAGTGAAGTCCGAGGGAAATTTGGCACGAGGGGAGGAGAAGATAGAGCAGCGAAGAGGAGTAATGAGGCACCCCAATCACGGAAGCAATTCACAGAATTAAAAATGATTGATATAGTTAATAAACATCATGAGAGATTGGTTGATATCAACTAACTTTAAGGTTATGCTAAGTTATCAGGTTGTTTTTGTGTGTTGTAATAAGTGTTAATTTAGTTAATAGACATATTAGTTTTAAATGACTAAAAAATGTTGATTAATGTACATTAACCATCACTTTTATGGTTCTGTTAGTAATTATGAGTTAAAAAGTAGATAAACACTATCTTATAATGAAAAATAGTTATATAAGTTAATTTTAAAACTTCAAAAATAATGTTATTAATTTGAATGGAAAAAAATTAATCCAGGTATATTAACCATCTTTGATTTTGACTGTATGGTTGTATTAGGTAAGAAAAATCGATTGTAAACAAATCTTTCATTTAGATTAGATAGTTGTGTTAGGTAAGAAAAATCTAATTGTAAAAAATAAAAACTATTATAGAATTCTGAAATGCAGAAAATGACTAATCGAATATATAATTATGCAATCTTACTATCAAATATATTTCGTGACTAATCGAATGTATATCATAGTAGAGTTTAGGCTTCTGTGATCCATATCAAGTTTACAAAAAATATTTTCGGCCAAGATCACATGAGACATCATTTGTCAACGCGTTTCGAACCAACCAGTGTGGTTCATCGTCAGAACAAGTTCAAATGTATATCAATTATATTTAATTATATCATCATAATATCAAATATATTTCGACCAGTGATTGTAATATTGAAATGTAACGTAACTATCTGTATTGATGTGACTCTGCTGGTTGTTATCAATATGGACTGTTAGTTGTTCATTGTATTGGAGTTGGTTGTTAGGAGGTGTAGTTTTATAACTTTTTGTTTAAAGTATACATTCAGGCAGTCAGTATATATAGGATGTCTCAGAAAACAACACAGCTTCGGCCTTTTTTTTTTTACGTTTATTTTAAGGTTGTGTTAATTAATTTTTCTGCAAAATTGTCTGTGTCTATAATGGGCTTATCAGAAACATTTCTGCATCCCAAGCTCACTTCAGACTTTTTGTCTGCCAGTTATTTGGATAAGAAATCAGAACTGCTCGCTCCAGTCAAGAGGACTATTTTGTGGCCCAGCTCCGCACTAATAAGTCATAATGGAGGTAATAAATCGATAACACTTCATCGATTTTGCGGCTCAGGACCAGAAACATATGGGTCAGCATTGATGAGGGGAAAAAATGAAGCGTGTACGTCAAAAGGCACTTTCTTGAACGAAAGAGGTGTATTACGGGAGGCCACAGTTGCTGGGAAGAATATTGAGAGCACTGATAGAGCTCCATGCATGGGTATGGGTCTTGGAATTGTAGATTTTCTGAGGAGGAAGAACTTTCTCATCACTGGTGCCACGGGTTTTCTAGCAAAAGGTATGGGGCACCTTCCTCAGCTTATTAATTATTCTCAGTTATATACTTGGTAGATTTAAGCTTGATCACGGTCGTTTCTTTATATGTGCAGTGTTGATAGAAAAAATATTGAGAATGCAACCAGATATCGGAAAGCTGTTTTTGATAATCAGGGCTGACGAGTCCACCTCTGCGTTAAAAAGATTGATGAATGAAGTATGACAAGTACTTTTTTTTCAGTATAGTTGTGAATTTTTTTCCTAACGAAAAAATCTTAATTTTATTTAATCTAAGGAACCAAGAAAAAAGCATCCAATCAAATTATCCTTCTACCAATGGACAAAAAGATAAAAAACAAAAACAAAAAAATAATAATCGCATGACATAACAGGTTTCCCAATCTATTTATTTATTGTGCAGAGCAATTTAATTTGACATGTTGATAATGCAGAATGCTGAGTTCACCCCTAATGATATGTGAAAACTAGGTTCTGAACACCGACTTATTTAATCGGTTGCGTGAAATTCATGGCAATGAATTCCAAGATTTCATGCTGAAAAGACTCGTCCCTGTCGCTGGAGATATGACCAAAGAAAATCTGGGAATTGAAAAAGATATGGTCGATGTGATCTCTAGGGAGGTGGACATTATTGTCAGCTCGGCGGCCACTACAACATTTGATGAAAGGTATATATATATATATATAAAACAGCTATACGTAACCATTTTCTTCTAACAAAATTCTGTGTTAGATTTTCATATTATACAAACAGTTTCAGTGAAAGCGAGAATCCAAAGAATTATGATTCTTTTGGCTGTACATTTTCATGTTATGTCCAAACTGCTCACCGTAGATACAATTAAAATCATACAGATATGATGTGGCCTTGGAAACGAACACAAAAGCAATTATTCGCCTTCTGGAGTTTGGCAAATGCTGCGAGAAATCCCAACTTTTCTTGCACATCTCTACTGGTAACCCATCGATCTCACTCGCGGTTTCTAACAGTAACTCGTCGATCTCATCATCGGTCGGGCTTATTTCTGATCATTCTTCATTTCATTACAGCATATGTCAACGGGCAGAGAGAAGGTCGATCATTGGAGGAGCCTTTTGAGATGGGGTACAGTATAGCCAGGGAGAAATCAACCTCTGTTCCACCTCTGGACGTCCAGGGAGAATTTCATTTAGCAAACAAAGCTCTCGAAGATTTCGAGAATGAATTTTCAAATCTCCAAAGCTGCAAGTTGAAGAAAGCGAAAATCGGTCAAAGGATGAAGGATTTAGGAATGGAAAGGTGATGTTATGAAGATAGTTGTTAATCTTCCTTTTCGATCAAAACGTTTCTTTTTTTTTTTTTTCAAAAAAGTTATATCGCTGTTTTTCTTAAATAGAATAAAATTTATTGTTTTTCAGTATTAAATATTATATTTATGGATAGTTTTTGAAAATAAGTAAAGAAAATTAACCTTTTTGTTAACTATTTCATTTTTATTGAATGAGGTCATGGGTAAGTTCTCTTTCAAGCTTTTCTCATTAGGTTCGCTGGTGGTCTGATAAATAATAATGGTATTTAATTTTTTTTTGGTTTTAGTATAGATTTATTTAAATTTTGGTTATTGTGTCAGAGACCATTTACAGTTTATTATGGGGGAGATGTGTAGGTGTTTAAATTTTGGTTATTGTGCGAGATACTATTTACAATTTATTATGGGGGAGATGTGTAGGTGTTAAATGTAATGTAAGAAAAATGGTATGTCAACATTTTTGAAATATTTTATTTTAATTTAATTTAATAATATTTTTAAAATTTAATTTAAAAGAAAAAAAAAGTATGGGGAAGATATATTGGTATAAAATAATGATGTAACAATATTTAAATTTAATTAATAAGCACATAAAAATTTAATGCTTACAATAAACTTATAATATAACAAGATTCCTAACCATGGATGTTCATCTCATTTTACCATGGATATTATTAACTTATAAATAGACTTTGTAAATAGGCTTCTTTACAATATCATGGTCCAATATCATGACTTATCATTAATACTTGATGCCCAAAACCCATAACTCATTTCAAAATCAAAATATTTTATAAATATTCTATTTTAATTTTTTTAATAACATTTTTTAATTAAATCAAGAAGGAAAAATGTATAGATTTATTTAATAAGTCATAAACAATTAATACTTACAATATAAAAAGATTCATAACCATGGGTATTCATCCCTTTTTCCCATGGCTATTATTAACTTATAAATAAGCATTCTTACAACACCATGGGTCAATGTCATGGCTTATCATCAATACCAGATGCCAAAAACCATAACTCATTTCAAAATGAAAATATTTTATAGATATTTTGTTGTAATTTTAGTGCCATGAGAAGCACTCTGGAGCTCAATATGGTAGAGATGTTGAACATCTAGGTCAAATTACATAAAAAGATTAAAAAAATAAAATCAAATAAAAAATGATTCTAGGTTTTGACAACCTATAATTTTTCCCATGGTATTCTTATATAAGAATATGTAGAAAATAAAAAATAAATTTGATAATTAAAATAAAATAAAGGTAAAATAGTCAATTTACCATTCATGGTTTCATAGTTAAGTTTTGATAGTCGTTGTTTTTTCCCATGGTACTCTTATCTAAGAATATATATATATATATATATATATATATATATAGAGTACCATGGCAACAACCCAAGTATATATATTAGATAAGAGTAGAATAGGCATAACCCATGTATATATAACTCCTAATACCAAGGCTGAGAGGGATCAATGTGCAAACTTCTTTTAGAGTGAAAATGGATTTTATCCCTCTCGACCTTTAGTAGATCTCGAGTTAAAGATGGATCTAGGCTGGTACTAAATTTCAAGATGGAGCAAATATGTTAAGTCTAAATCCATTTTTGAGTGCAAAAATTGAGATATTATTTTTCCTTCAAGAAATCTTTGGAAGCCCTCGAGTTAGTCTATGGTTAGTTTGACATGATGGATGTGATCCCTTAGGGTTGATCTACCTAGCTTTCCCTTGGAAAATAATGATAATAATAATTGTATTTAAATATTTTTTATTTATTTTACTGAGTACCTGTCCATTTAATTTTTAGAAAAACCAAATTTGAAGAGGGATCAAATATATTAAGTGTAAATATTTTTGTGAGTGCAAAAATTGAGATATTATCTTTCTTTTGAGAACATTTCTCTAGATAATTGTTATTCCAAAATTAAAATAAATATATGCTAACTTTTCATAATAATCTCTATATTATATATAAATTTCAAATGTTTATAAATTTCTAAAACATCTGCCATAGTACCACATTGCTCTATGAGCAAAACTATAGTGATCTAGGAACTCTTCTTTCCCTCCTCTGTGATCATAGAAATAAAATATTAAAAAGTCTCAATTAATATCTTTCTTTCTTAAGGTCTAATAAATCTCATTGGTTTGAGTGGATGTTAATCATCATCATCAGTTATATAGAAAAATTCTTATTAATAATATATATGACTTTTCTTTTATTAATTAATTACCTTATATTATATCATAACATACAAAGTTCAATACTTTTCCTTTTCAATATGGTGATCTACCACAAAAGAAACTAGACTAACCACAAACTTTTCTTATCACTTTTTTTTGTCAAAATATCAAAATTGAAAATATTTCTGAGTTACCATATTTTTTTAATTACCCTATTCCTAAACATTTTTCATATTACATAGTGACAAATCTTAGGTTCATAATTGTAGTTTATCTATAAAAATAAAAGAGAGTTTCTTAACCAAAAGCATAAAATAGAAGACGTGTGCTTGCATCATTCAGCTAGAAACTTTTGCAAGGATGGATCCTAATTTGGGCGTTCTAAATATTGATGCCCAAGCTGAAGTTGTCTCTCAGTATGGGGTGGATAGGTATCTACTCTTATCTTGAAACAATGTTGGTGGGGTTTGAGGGTGAAGCCCTCGAATTGTAACTCCTACTCTAGGATTCTACAACTTATACCAGGTTACAACTTTAATTTCACATCATTTAGATCAGTCATTGTTCAGTCGTAGGAGATTTTATATATATATAATTTTCATTTAATATATTTTATATTATTTTTAATATAATATAAATAACTTAATTTTATATATAAATTTGAATATAATTATTTATTATAAATATTAAATTTGAAACATTACCATTACAGATATAAATGATCATTATTTTAAACGTTATTTTTCAGAACGTGATTGAAACCTAAGTAAAAGTGATTGAAACGCTATTTTTCAGGGCAAAAGCATCCGGATGGCAGGATACTTACGCATTCAGCAAAGCAATGGCGGAGATGGTAATATGTAATCATACCAAAGATTTACCAATTGGTAATATGTAATAGGTAAGTATCATTATTGGCCAATTCTCAACAGAATATTAATATATTACAGCATCATAACAACAGCTAAATCAAATATTCAACTTACCTGCAGAATGATTGATCCCATCATTACGCACTATGGCAAAGGTCAATTATCTTGCTTCTTGACCGATCCAGATACTGTGCTCGATTTGGTGAGCACCTCTTAACAAAAAAAACATTTCTTAATTAATTTTAGATTTTTTTTTGAGTATATCCACACTCTTTAATAAATAAAAAAATATTAGATTAAGTTTTTTTATCAGATTAAGTTTTCTATCAAAGTTTTCTATCTATGTTTTGAGAGAATGACAATGAATGGTTCCAAATTTTTATTTTATATTTATTAATTATTTAAATAGAATTGATTTGATTTTTCTGGAGCTTCTCTACACTATTTACTTCTCTGGCTAAATCAAGTCTTCCCTCTGTGTCCTGAGAATAACAACAAATAATTTAAAACTTCGACTCAAAAATCTGATGTGATTGATCCAAAAACACCATTATCTAAACATCTTTTTTCTCTTAAACGTGTTATTTGTTTTGGTTGAATTCAAATTGCAGATACCGGTAGACATGGTTGTGAATGCAACCTTAGCAGCCATGGCCAAACACGCAGGAAACGGTGGTTTAAAAGTTTATCACGTGGCTTCTTCAGTGGTAAATCCCCTAACAGTTCGAGAATTTTTGAAAATAATATTTGAACATTTTAAATGTAATCCATACATTGATCACGAAAGAAACCCAGTAAAATTGCTGAAGCCATTGACCTGCGTTAATACTATGGAGACTTATGAGCAAGCTCTGGAGACAACTGTGAGTACACCAAACAACGTAAGTTGTAACGATACTCTGTGTTTCTTTCTAGAGTCTCTACTAATTTGATTATGTATTCAAATTTACGTAAATTTTATTTTGCATATGATCTTAGCTTAAAAAATAAACTAATTACTTAATCCAGAAAATTATCTATTCACCCTGGCTAAAAAAATTAGACTACATAAAATGAATCGTTGCAAACTGATAGTTGTTTTGCAGATAGCCGGATTATCTAGTTCATCTACAAAATATATGTTACAGCAATTGAAGCACTTAGCCAAGATCTACGAGCCATATTCATTCTACGAAGGAAGGTAAATTATGTGCCATGGAGATGAAATACAAAATTGTTTTAAACATTTTGATTGGTAATTACCCAGCATACATTAATAATTTGTTTAATATATTTGTGCAGATTCGATATCTCCAATTCTGAAAAACTGTTTCAAGAGCTCTCTGGAGATGAACGAGAGAGTTTCGGATTTGATGTTAAGAATATCGAATGGAAAAATTACATCGGAAATATTCATATTCCCGGACTTCGTGAATATGTCTTAAAAGGGCGCGGTACAGGAAGCAGCCTCACAAAAATCTATTAAAGCGCTAAATTTTAAGCGGAATGTCAATGCAATACAAAAGTAATAAGATGGTTAGGTATACCAATGAACGTAACGAAAACAATTAAAAGAATTTCCAGCTTTTGTTATACTTTAACAGAAAATAATTATATTTGATTCTATATTTCTACGACCGAGTAATTGTAAACCAGATTGCGTTCAGCAAACCGATCTAAACGAATACGATGATGGATATGCCACATGTGTTTATCCCATCAACGATATTGGAAGTTCCTTAAATGATGTTACAAATATTTTTCCTATATTTGATATATTGAAGTTGGTTACATTTTTAATGTACTATTTGTTCAATTTTATTGTTATTCCTTTTAATTTTTTAATTGTTCTATTGATATAGAAAATAAAGCGGTTTAAATGGATGGAAATAAAGGATTTTATAATAGGTAAATATAATTTTATTTCATATATCTATAAAGTATAGATAGGAATTAATTCTTGCAGGGTGAAAATCCGTTTTTTAATGTAAAATTTCAAAAAAAAATTGTATTTTTAGAATTTGATAAATAGATAAATAGGAGGTTAAGAGGCCTTCATTTTAACTTACACAGAAATAAAATATTCAAATTTTACACGGAAGGGTTGAGGATGTAAGTCACCTTTTAGCGGAATTAAACTATACTAAGAGGCCTCAAAACTCAACTAAGCTTTGTAGACATCTTATTATTGGGCAGATGGTTCTTCCATCTGACATTAAAGTTAGCTCAATCTAAACTCAGTTTAGTTGTGCTAATTCCATGTATATATTTATATATTTTATTTATAGTCCACACTATCTCCCTCATAATCATCCTAAACAACATAGATCCATCTTAACCATGGATTTAACATAATCCGAGAGGGATCAAATTTCTTAAGTGCAAACTTATTTTACACTGCATGTAATTTTTCATTGTTTAAATTGTACTCCTGAATGATATATATTTTTAAGTAAAGTCATATTAAAATATTATATTCATAACTTACCTTAGATATTTTTTATATATAACATTAAAATATATTTTTTTGACGTTCTTTTCTATATATAGATATATATGAAGTTGATATTCATATAAGTTGGTTAACATAGATCTTCAAATAATTTATTTAAATAACATGTTAAAATATTTTTGAAAAATATAAAGGTTAAGCATCTTACTCACATATTTTTTTTACTTCTAATTACTTTACATGAAATTATATTAGGCCATATGGACAACTAATTTAACATGCATAGCATATTCATTTTTATTTTTTATTATGGCTCACATTGCTTTTCTATTTAGAGAATATTTTATTTTTAGTTTAAGAGGACATGTGTTAACTCCAAGTTGAGAACGAAGATACTTACACATCGCCTTCCCGTGTCTCCACTCAACCAATAAAACTCTTATATCCATGTAATAAGAAGTATTTTACTTAATAAAAAATATTGAAATATTTTACTCAATGTGTATATTTTGATATTAAAAATGAATAAATATTTTAATGTCAACTTATATATATATAATTTTACATGTTATAATTGTAGAAATTATGATGTAGAATTGCAACTTTTTATGAAGTTTTAATCAAAATCACAAGACACAAAACTATTTTACTGCTCTGCAGAAGTTAATTCACAATTTAGAACAAAAATATCAGACATGCAATAATAAATCACACACATGCAAATAGTAATTTTCGTAGGGAAAGAAAACTACTAAAAACCTCAACGTCTACTTGCATTAATCTGATGAAAAAATATGTAAAACAATTGCTTTTCTCAATAGAGCACAACCTGCAATTGAATAACCTATCTCTCTACTCAGTAAGAAGCTCTGACCCATGAATAAAGATGTAAAACAATTGCTTTGCTCAAATGAGCACAACCTGCAATTGAATAACCTATCTCTCTACTCACTAAGAAGTTGACTTAGACAATTTCTACCTTTGCTTGAGCCCCTATTTTCTTTCATAATTACTAAGGAAATACATCCCTATTATTTATGAATTTCCTCCAAAAGGCTTGGGCAATTCCTCATGGTTGATCACCTAACCAATACGATAGCTATACACTCAATCTAGTATATAATTAATTTTACACTACCTTGGAAACTCCACCACAACTAGGAAACACATATTCTTTGCATGCATGAGCTAATTATTAGCTTATTGTTCAGTTAAGTAGATGATCTGTGAGTTAGACTAATGTCACGCTACTTAACTAACTGTCAACTAGTTCTATTAATAGTTAGAACTAGTTTAACTGATTACAAATGAAATTAACTCAACCAAGGCTCCTAAAATTTAGGAATCACTATATACAATTGAACTTTGTGTCCTTAACTTGAATTAAGTGAGCTAGTATCCTATTTTTTAGGATTCAACACAAGAAAACTGAAATTCAACTTATTAACTCGAATTGGGTGTTCTTAACTGGGTGACAAGAGCCATGTCCCCTTACTTAACTCCTTTAAGATTTTTGTTGATGTGTAATTTCAATTTCCTCAATTTTATTAAGGAAAAATCAAAATTGAGACTTTCTTGCTGCATTTCCAACACTCCCTCTCAACAAGAAAAGGATTACCAACTGACCTTATCATGCACATGTGGAATGTACTACATGCAACACCTCTCTTTGTTGTTGCTACTACTGCAATATTTGTAACTAAGAAGAATCCAAAAAAAAAAAACTAAATCAACTGTGTCTGCAACTGTCTACTCATAAAAATGTGTTGTTGTTGACTCTTCTACTGAGCCTCCTTCTCTAATGTCAACACTCCCTTGTACTCCTCAATATCTGACTGACATTGATCCTCTTGCTACTTAATACTGTGGGCCCCTGTAGTAAGGTAATGATCTTCCCACTGATCTTCCCACTAGAATCCTTCTAAAGCCATTAAGAAGTCTGCACATAGGGTCTTTTAGATCTTCCTTGAACTAGGGCTCCATAACTCTACCTCCTAATAACTCATTAATTCTTCAATGATCACTATACCTGATGATTTCGAGGACCGGTTCTAATGTGAATCCTACTCTGATACCATGTATAAATTATGATGTAGAATTGCAACTGCTCAGGAAGTTTTAATCAACTGCAAAAGCTAATTCACAATTTAGAACAAAAATATCAAACATGCAATAGAAAATCACACACATGCAAATAGTATTTTTCTTGGGGAAAGCAAACTGCTAAAAACTGCAAACTGCTAAAAACTCCAATGTCTGCTTGCATTAATTTGATGAATAGAGATGTATTAAAATTTATTTTCTCAATTGAGCACAACCTGCAAGTGAATAACCTATCTCTCTACTCACTGAGAAGCTCTGAACTAGAATTAGTTAATTTTTTCCTATGCTTGAGCCCCTATTTTCTTGGGCAATTCCTAAGGAAATAGGTCCCTATTATTTAGGAATTTTCCCCAAAATGCTTACACAATTCCTTACGGTTGATCACCTAACCAATACAATAGCTATACACTCAATCTAGTATATAATTAATCACACACTACCTTGGAAACTCCACCACAACTGGGAAACTCATATTCTTTGCATGCATGAGCTAATTAGTTGATTGATAAGTTGACGAGATGATCTATGGGTTAGATTGATGTCTCACTACTTAACTAGTCACCAACTAGTTCTATTAATAGTTAGAACTAGTTAAACTGATTACAAGTGAAATTAACTCAACCTCGGCTAATGAACTTCATGCCCTTAACTCTAATTAATTGAGCTAGACTCCTATTTTTTTAGGAATCAACACAAGAAAACTGAATTTCAACTCATTAACTCAAATTGAGTGTTCTTAATTTAGTGACAAGAGCCATGTCCCCTCAGTTAACTCCTCCAAGTTGTCCAAATTGTCATTTGATGATGCAAAATTTCAAATTTCTTCAATTTGATTAAGGAAAAATCAAATTTGAAACCTTTTATTCTTAATTTTCAACAATAATATAACTACACTACTTGCTTTGTATTATAGAATTATCAATAAAATAAAATAAAAGAAAAATTTAACTTTTAAAACTACCTATCTCTATATAAAAATTTATTTTAAATGAATATTAATTTTTTTTATTTACAATTATATTAAATTAATATATTATAGAATTATCAATAAAATTATTTTTTTTTAACTTTTAAAACTACATATCCCTGTATAAAAAATTATTTAAAATGAATATAAATTTTTCTATTTACAGTTATATTAAATTAATTATAATTTTTATAATTTTTAATATAAATATTATTATTATGTTATTAATGTATAATATAAATCTTATTATTATATTATTAGTGTAATGTTATGTAAAGTAACACTATTTCCTTCGATCTCCTTCAAACTGTTTATATATGTATTTTTTACAATCTCCCTGATTATATATATATGTAGGTGGCAAGCATCTTCAAAATTAAATGACACTATTTTGCTTAAACAAAGATATGGAAATTTAAAAGATAATATGAACTTATACATTACTAATTTTTAAAATATTTTTTAAAATGCTTTTGCCTTTTAGAGATTATAATATAAGTGTAAGCTGATTATTTTAAACCTTAAAATGATTTATTTATTTTAAATATATAAATTTATAAATTTTAATGGGTAATAGTGTATTATATTATTTATTTTTAAAATAATATAAGAAATTATAAATTATTGTAAAAAATAATTAATAATTTATAATATATGTTATAAAAAAAATATAAATATATGAAAAAAACAAATTCTTAAAAAGAATTATGTATTTGAAATTTAAACAACTAGATGTGTCTCATTAATTTATTTATTTTATTTGAAAATATGTGAATAATGTGGTAGTAAGCTATTTAAAATGGTTTTAGGTTAATTTATAGTTCAAGGTGATTATTAAATATGGTTATGTTCATAGTTTAAGGTGATTATTAATTTATTTATTTTATTTGAAATATTTTTAAATGTGAATATTGTGGTAGTAAGCTATTTAAAATGGTTTTAGGTTAATTTATAGTTCAAGGTGATTATTAAATATGGTTATGTTTTCCCATTTTCCATACACATTATTTACATGCATACATGTATGTTAAAGGGGTTTGGAAGATCATGATGGTTTCAAAAAATGGTTTTATGTTATTTATGTAAATTAAATTTAATGTTTGTTATTAAATTTAAGATGCTTATTAAATAGGGTTATGTTTCTCTATACATATTTTTTACATGGATGTTAAAAGGGTCAGAAAGCCCATGATGACTTCAAAAGTGGTAATAGTGACATCACTAACACACTCACGTGGGAAGGTGTGTATTTTATTGAGAATACCTATTCACAAGCATTCATATTTGGCAACCCTGAAGTCATTGCTAGAAGGCTTGGCATAGGAACATATGCATGTTTTTTATATCACACAAGTATATTTTGAAAATTCCCATGTGCTTTTAGGACATGTGCATGTTCCTCTTAGTTTTAATTTTCAGACAAAATTGAGGAGATATTTTAATGGGATATTACGCAAATTGTTGGATAACTCTACAAATTACATGTTCAAGGCATTGCAAGTAAGAATTTAAATGAAAATTTTCTTTTGTTTTTGTAATTTGGGTTGACAAAAAAGAAAGGAAAAAAAAACTCATTTTATGAGGGAAGGGGAAATATTTTCCTCATTACATAATATTTTATTAAAAAAAAAAATCATTTTATGAGGCAAGGGGAAATATTTGCCTGATGACATGGTATTTTATTTTGAAAATGTATTTTACCTTATTCTATTGAAAGGCACTTGGCTATTATGGGTTCAACCAAACCTAAAGTCACTTCATTCTAACACTCATGTTGATGCAAGTTTAATTTGTTTGAGCACCCACATACATAACCTTCAAAATATAAGAGATCCTTCATGATTATTTCTAGAAACTTATCTACATTAAATTGTAGCATCAATTGCAAATGCCAAAAGCTTGTTCATTAATATTTCTAATTATGGGGAAAAATGTTTGAGTACTATATATCTAGTTTAAATAAAGAGTAACTTAGAGACTTAAACAATACCAAAAATTATTTTACGGTAATTTTATGACTGGCATGCCCAATTATAACCATAATAAAAAAAATATGCCCTTGTATGGACTCTTGCACCTTCTAATAATTTCTAGTTCATTGGATGGATAGGTTGTTTATGTTATATAATAAAATTTCATTTGGTAATAGGGTGGTGCCTTTGTATTTCCTTAGGAAATTATGGGAAAAAGTATTTTAGGTCCCCAAATCAATTGTTTTGACATTCCATTATTCCAGGGGGTGGGTTGAGGTTGTGCACAAGATAGACAAAATGTTAAGTGTGACCTAGCAGTAGGTACTCATCCTCTTAGGTGAAGGCCTAACTCCCCTTACCCAAAATCCTTCATTGACTGACAATATAACTCACATATAGAAAAATATACCCACTCTTTCTCACAACCTTGGGCAACATAGAAATTTTGTAGTCTTATCCAATCAGGAGTGGGCCAAGGTCATGCTAGGGGAGGGTTGGACTTACAAATCCTACAATATATTCCATCCAGGAGAGGCCACATGCAACTTAAAATGAGCTCTAGATATGTTTAAGCTACGAGGAAACGTGTTATGGGACAATACATGCTAGTAGACATGAGATTTTTATGGAGGATGTTAGTGCTCAACCACCTATATCTTCTTCATTGTGTGTGTGTGTGTGTGCGCACTTTCTTTATATATCTAATTATATGTTATTTACAATTGTTACACCTATATAGCACATCCTCAAACTTGACATATGCATCAATGTCAATTTATGTTGTTGATGTAGTAATAGCTATGACATGTGCTCACTTGGTGTATCACACACTCAAGTATTATGATCCCTTGAATATTTTTTCATATGTATCTATTCCATATTATATAGTCTTTTAGTTTGAATGTGCTTTTAATTTGTGTATATAATTACAACATCCATTTGTTGTTCACATATTGTGATGTCATTTGGTGAGGATCCATGCCCACCTAGAATGGACATATTACCACTTTCCCAAGTATCATGTGTAAAATTAATTTTTTCTTAAATGTGATTTTGTTTATATTTTTTTGGTTAAGTAATTAAAATAATATAAATTTTTATATAGGTTGGAACATTGTTTTATAGGTCTACAATATCACCCTAATACCCTTCACCACCACCCACTATATGCCCATCATTTTCCCCAAGCTATAGGGAAAGTACAACCTTTTTCCATGTTGCCCCATTTATTTATATATCATTTTACTCCCATAGGGTACTTACATATTTATCAAAACATGCGGGGGCTTATCACCACCCACCCCCATTGTGTTTTCCATCCCATCTATTCATAGTGGCTACATCCATACACAATCCCCCCCTCCCATAGTAGCAAACATTGGTTCATCTACCATGCTTTACACCACCTAGCACCCACACACATCCACAACCATCATCCAATGATGCTAATATAGTGGATAAAACAAAATATATTTCCTCTAAGTAGGTTATGTAATTGAGGGCTCCACCTACTAGTAAATGTTTGTCATGTCCTTAGACATTCATGCTGAGATCACTAGTAAATAATTTTTTTATATATAATTAATTAAATTTATTTTAGGATTTTTTATTTAAATTCCATTCTTTGATTCTTTTAATTTTTATAAGGGGAAATAGTGAAAATAGTATGGTTGCAGAAGAGGGTAATTCCCTCGCAATTGATAGTATCATCTACGTTCAATTTTGTTTATATTGAATTAATAAAATTATTTATAAGTGTGGTAATTCATTGTGGAAAATATATTATGAAAATACTGTTTCTTTGTGTAGTTTCTAGAGAAATGAACCACACCCAAGAAGAAATAAATTAATCTCCTTCTTCTAGTAAGAGAAATAATTGACTTGAGGGATGTAGTTGATAGTGTCGAGGGTGGAAGTGATCAATGAGTAACCAATTAGTTCCATTTTGTATATAGGGAACCATATTCGATACTTCCATGTTTGGGCACAAGCTCCCATTCTATAAAATATGTATACTTGAAACAATTTTGGATATTATATATATAGATATATATATGCACACACACACACATATTCCATGGCACATGTTCAATGAATTGAAGTCTTTGTTTATTTGAGCTTGAACTGTTGTATTGCTAGTCTGAATTTGCATGTATGTTAAGTTAAGGTTTCAAAATTGAACTTGATTTCCTTATCAATATTTCAAAACGCTAACCAAAGAATCAATTTCCATCAAGACAAATACAAAATTATATCTATGACATTCACTCTTTTGTAAGAAATAGCAAGTGGAATTATCATCATGAGATCTATGCAATGTAAGTGTATACTTGGATAAAATAGCATTTTTTCCGCCTTCTATATGGATGCACGACATTATTAATGAATTGATGCAGGAGAATCCTTAGCCTCGGGAAATCCTCATCAACCAAAAACAAGTTTCTGTTGTGTTTGTAATAAGTGTTGTTACTCCCATCTGTTTTAAGTTGTTGATACACCGAGTTGTTAATTGTTGCTCCTCCAGTTGTTAGTTCTTGCTACAGAGAAGTATCACAGCATGGTTCACCCCTCGGACTGGATGGGTTGTGTGTTGGTCATGTATTCATGTCGGTTGCATATGTATTTCTTTTGTTGTAAGACCATGTGCTTATTGCATTTGTATGGTATGGTTTATGGTTAGAGTGAGGTCGCTATGGGAGGTTGATGGTGTCATTGTGGAGTGTGTCGCCATGTCAGCTAAACCAATGTATCCTAGCATAATTCGAGGAGGATACCTCGTCTGCAGGATCAACAAATCAATGTAATACATGTATAACATAATCATGACAACATATAGAAATGTAACACATAAGAATATACGTATATAACCATCATTCTATCTAGATTCAGTGATCAATGCATGACCATATCAACTACACATACCATGACCTAGTGCATGACAACAACCACCACATCATTATACACTTGACCACATGTGAATACTAATGTGCATAAACAATGCATAATCAACCATACACTCATGACGACCCACTCTCCATGATGATGGGTAATCCTTTCTCAAACTCCACGTATGAGTAGTTAGAGCACAATATTTCTCTTGAACTTTCCATATACCATTAGTTTTTAAATCTATCTTGAGTTATATGTTTTAATAGTTTCAAAAAAATTAATATGAAAACCACCTATTTTACAAGAAGGTATTGATACAAATAAAGTTTATAATTAGATGATAAATGAAGAAAGTAGTCTCCACTTTGGCAAGTTCATATCCTGGACAATGACTTGGACCTCCACCAAAAGGCATAAATTGTTTTGCACTTGATATCTTCCAAATAATATGTATGCTCTCTTTCTACTAACATTGTATAATATAATTTTATTAATGAAATACATATAAACCTAAAATTCCTAACCTACCATCTCAAAGGGTTGAATTTTGAAGATTTTTTATAAAGATATTCATCCAAATGCACCATAGTTAATAGGGGAAGCACCTTCCACCTTGAAGAGATTTGGAATTCTAAATAGAAAACTAAATCATAATATAATCTCTTTATTTCTTAAAAAATGTAACAACTAACATCAATAATGAATATAGTGATTCAATATCATCAAAGAAAAATGTCTCTAATCAAGGAGTAATACCCTTAAATTTGATTTCCTTCAATGCTTTCCTATGAAAAAATATGACTATATTGCTTAAGGGTTTGACATTTTGCCCATATATTTTTTTGTTATGGAAGGAAACCAATAAGGTAACACAGTCCCATCTCTTGAGCGAAAAAACTATTTTTGATTTAATTACTTCTAACTTTGAAAATTTAAAGTGTCTTATAGATGCTCCAATCCTTGACCTCTCCCATCCTTGATTGTGTAGCTTGTATATGTAACCCAACCACATTTGTGATATCCAAGAATGCTTGTTGCAAGTCTTTCTGGCCATCAACTGATATACATCTTCCATGTGAGAAACATGTGGAATGAAAGGGCTAAGATATGGTAACTTAGCTTTTCTTGTTTACCAAACTTTTTTCTAGACCCTAGCTTTGTCTTTAGGGAGAGGCATTTTATGAAATTGTTAATGTTTGTTGGGAAGAAACCAAATTATGTATCCTTGGAGTAATGCTTGTAAACCTATAATTGTGTCATTGTGTCCAATTATTAGACATCCATTAAAGTTGATGAAATAGACAACAATGAGTCACATCCTTTCTTGCATATTATTGATCCACAAATAAGGAATTACTGAGTTCAAATCCTTCATTGGTTCAATTTCTAAGTATAAGTTTCCCATCTCATCATGTTTCTCGGGGTTTTACATTCTCCAACCCATGTGTTGAGGTAACTTGATGCTTGTTAGCATTGTCAATGGTCACTAATTTGATGGAATCCCAAGCATTAAAATGTGTTGCATTTATCTTTGGATTGAAGCCATGGTTGACAGAACCATAAGAAATATCTAACTGCTAAACTTGAAGTGATCCCTCTTAGCCTTGATTGTGTATTGGTGGATATTTCGCAACCAAGTTTCCATATCCATGAATGCTTGTTGCAAGGTTTTCTATCTATCAACTAAGAAACATGTGACCAGAAAAGGCTAGGATATAGTAATTTGACTTTGCTTATCTACTAAATATTTTCCAAGGCCCATATTTATTTTTAGAGACCTTCTTTGTGAAATTGTAAACATTGGGTGGGAAGGAAACAAACTTTATTTATGTGGAAAAATTGCTTGCAAACATATAATTGTGTCCTTGTGATGTAAAAATTGCACTGGGTATGTCAATAACTTGGTGGAATATTACAGTGGAGTTAATATGCATCTAATAACCCTTTTGGGTGATCACTATGCTTACACAATCAGAAATGTTGATGTTGGCATTGATGGAGTCTAACTTCTCCAATTCAGTAATTTGATTTTGGTTATCTACTGAATATTTTTCCAAAGCCATTTTAATCTTTGGAGATATTCTTTGCACATTGTAACATTGTGTCGGAAGCAATCATAAATATTGATGTTCACATCGATGGAGCTTAAACTATTTGATTCTTTAACACCCATCAATGTTTATGAAATAGAAACCAATGGGTCTTGCTTCCTTCTATATCATAATCCACAAATATGGACCTGTGTAAATTCACTTCTAACCACAAATTCAACTTCAATTAGAAGCTTTTCATCTCATCAATCCTCTCTTATGAAATTTGATATTTGTTATCCCATGTGTCAAGGCAACTTGATGCTTGCTAGCATAGTTAGTGGTGACTAATTTGATGGAATCCCAAGCATTGATATTTCCTCCTTTAATATTGTTCATTTTGTTGATATAACAATGTGTAGCTCCTTTCTATTTATGGATTGGTTTGTTTCCAAACAATAGGTAACATCATTTTTCTTCACTAATATGATAGTTTTTTTGGCTCGTCGATTTTTATCTTTTCTAATCGTAATAACACATTTCTTTAAAGGGTGCTAAATCGATGGAAGAGCACATGCCTTGCAAGAAGGTGATTAGTGGTTCGATTCTGTCGTGCCCTAACATGAATAAATCATTGAAGGAACAAAAATATTCACATTCTATATTTTGTTTCTAAAGAGATTTTTTTATTGTTTCTAGAAAGACAATAACTGTGATTAGAGACAAATTGTCTATATAGAGACATTATGCCTTTAATCGTAGTTATAGTATCTTAGAGACAAAAAGTAATTCTCTCTTAAGAGACAATACCACTTGTGTTCTATATTTTCTTTATAAAGACAATTTTTTAAGACAATAATTTGAGACACTCACTTAAAGATAATATTTAAGACAATTTACAAAAAAAAATTGTCTCAAGTTAAGACAATTTGTTCAAAAATAGTCTTAAATATTTTCCTAAAACTCCCCTCTGTAGTAGTGAGTCAACAAAACTATAGTAGTGTTAGAATATTTCTCTTAGTGCTTTTCCATCATTAAAATTAAAATGCTAAATAATCTAGAGTAATCTCTTACCTTCTTCAAGTCCAATAAACCCGTGATGGATGTTAATTATCCTCATCATTTTATAAGTAGATATCTTTTAAATATTAAATATATCTAAAATTAACATAAATATATCTTCATATATATCACATATAGTTATTTCTATGTAAAAATATATATTACATATAGTTATTTTTGTGTAAAGATATATATCACATATATTTATTTCTATGTAAAGATATATATATCACATGTAGTTATTTCTATATAAAATCTTTGAAATATTTAATAAATCTAATCTTGAAATAGATTTATCTAGTTTTCACTTCTTTTATATATGTGTTTGATTTCTTCTAAATAATTAATTAATAATTTTTACTTAATTTAGTATCATTATATCAATGCTTATTACATATATCTATATATTTAAAAGGATTTTTTTCTTTATTAGTTTTTAGTAGTCTAGAATCAAAATCTTTTTATTTTTAAAAGGAATATTTCACCTTTGATATATTAAAGGTGAAATTTTTATTTAATTCAATTCTAATTGATGATTAATATTTTTTTTAATCAATTGTATTAGGAGAATGGGTGATAAGAAAAAAACGCACTTACATAACTGAGACCAATTTTTTCCACTGTTATTGCAACACTATTTTCACATCCAAAGCCAACACTCACATGAATATGTTGATGAAACTAACTCGGTGATTGGTAAATTTACACACTTGTTAGCTTAATTTTTATATCCAAGAAAGATCATTTCTTGCACAATCAAAGGAAATTCCAAGTTTTGCTTTTAATATTATTTGATTATAGTTAGTATTGGGAAAAAGATCAATTTTCCTGGATCAAAACCATATGCTATAATTAAAATAAGAAGACAAATTTGATGAATGAACCACGCATCTCTCAGATGATAGAACCTAAATTCTACCAAACAATATTTCCTCTTCATTAATTAGAAAAAAAATCAATACATATCTTATAGAGTTACACTCGATTAGGGAGATCAAACCAACCCCTAAAATATATGATCTAAGTTCTAAATAAAAACAAAATCGAACAACCTAACAGATTATTTCTCCATTATTTTCAAGTCTCCCCTTTAATGGAGAAATGATTTATTTCCACACCTAATATCTCCCTAAACAACTCAGATTTCATCTTCCCAAGAGGTTTGCTGAAAATGTCAACAACATTTTCACAAGTATTACAATATTCAAGAAAAATATCTTTGGACTCTGTCTTCTCTCTAACAAGTGAAACTAAGCAAAAACATGTTTTGTTCTTGCATGATAAATTGAATTATTTTCCAACTTTGAGCTTTGGTTATCACATGTGATCACTATATCCTTCTTTTGTTCTTCTCCAACATCTTGAAGAACTCTCGTCAACCAAACAAATTCACAAGTTGTTGCACAAAAAGATTTATACTTTACCTCATTGGATGAAAAAGATACAGGGGGATCCTTGTTACTCCTCCATGAAACAATCTTGAATCCAATCTTAAAAGCATAACCTGTAGCAAATCTCCTATCATACAGATTACCAACCCATCTGAATCTAAGTAACCTGTCAACTCAACATCAAATGAATCAGTGTACTTAATTCTAAAATTAATTATTCATTTACGATACCTAATTACTTATTTCACCACTCTCCAATGGATTTCTATAGGTCTCGCCATAAATTGACTTAACACACTAATAAAGTATGCTATATCAGGTCGAGTTGTAGTAAGATAATTCAAGCTTCCCACTAGTTGTCTATAAGTTGTACCATAAACCTCCTATGAGCAATCATCACTGTGAAGGTTCACATTTTATTGCATTGGAACAAAAGAAACTTTACACTCATCCATTTTAAACTTCTCAAGGAATTCTCTGGCATACTTACCTTGAAAAACAAAACATTGAATGACATCTCTCCAAACCATTAGACCTAAATAGTAATGTAACTCACCAAGATCTTTCATCCCAAATACTTGTGACATCTACGCCTTAATTCCATCAATTAGTTTAATTGAATTTCCTATAATAATTAAATCATCAACATACAAAGAAATCAATACAACTTGCCCCTTTGAATAAAATTTGATATATAGGTTTGGATCACTTTGACTCCTATTAAAATCCTATTGAAGAAAGAAGGAATCTATCTTCTCATATCACGACCTACGTGCCTGCTTCGTCCCATACAATGCTTTCTATAATCTGCAAATCGAATATTTCTGCCCCTTTTTCACAAACCCTTTAGGTTGTGTCAAATACACGTCCTCCTTTAAGTCACCATTCAGAAAAGTAGACTTTACATATAATTAGTGAAGATTCCAATGGTACTTTATAGGTAATGCAATTAACAATATTATAGTTTTAAGATTAGCTACAGGTGCAAATGTTTCTGCATAATCAATGCCTTGTTTTTGTGAGTACCCTCTTTCCACCAATCTATCATTCATGCATAATGACATATATAATGAATGATTGGATTCGAGAGCGTAATTACTGCTATAATAACAGCATTTTCTGGTGTAATGACATATATAATGAATGACTGGAAGAAATGCATAATGACATATGCCCATATATGCATTGTCTGCTAAGGCATAATGACATATATAATGAATGATTGGAACGCGGAGAAGGTGCCGTAAGGCCGCTTGCCTGTGAAGGGAAGGTCCCGGAGGGGCTTGCGCTTCCTAGTGCAAGGACCCGACAGGGGGCTCGACTGATAAGGACCCTTTAGGGGGCTCGACTGAGGTTACGAGCTTTGTATTTATCTATACTGCCATCAAATTTAAACTTGGGTTTGTACAACCATTTACATCCTATGGGCTCTTTACCTTTAGGTAGTTCATTCAATTCCCAAAATTTATTTTTCATTATTGAATCATATTCTTCCTTCATTGTTTTCCTCCACACTTCATATTCATTAGCTTCATTAAAATTCATGGGTTCTATGACATTAAAAACACTACCCATCAAGGCATAGTCCTTATACCTTTCAGGTAGGTGAATCTAGCGTGAAGATCTCCTTGGAAATTCATCATCTTCATCTTTGTTCTCTGAAGGTCCTTCTCCATCTCTAGATGATCTTTAACTATTGGTAGTATCCATATCACTGAATTCTTCCTCAAGCTTCTACTACTCTTTGTCTTCAACTTCTTTTGTAGTGTCTTCAAATTTAGGAAATATCTGCCACCTTTCATAGTTGTTTTCCTTGTTGCCTTCATTTGTTGACTCATGCAAAATTACATCTCTGCTTGCAAATACTTTATGAGTAGAAGGATCAAACATTTTGTAAGCTTTAAATCATGAATAGTATCCTACAAAAATACATTTGATAGATTTAGCATCAAGTGTCTTTCTATTCTCCTTTGGAATATGTGCAAAGGTTTTAGACCCAAATACCCTCAAATGATGAATTGTTGGTTTAAAACCATATAAGGCTTCAGATGGAGTCTTGAGATCAAGATACCTTGTTGGACTTTTGTTCTCTAAATAAATAGCAGTGCTAATGGCGTTAGCCCAAAAATCATTTGAGATATTCTTCCCTTTAATCATACTTCGGGCACACTCTACCAACGTTCTATTTTTCCTTTTTGCAACATCGTTCTATTATGGAGTTGTAACCACCCTCCTCCCACATTTACCTACATTAAATGTTCCACCAGTGTAAACATGTGATGAAAGGCTACTATGATGTGATTCAACTCCTCATGTATAGTTAAGGAAGTGGAACCCACAAAATAAAACCATTATGACCTTCCACACATCCTATAGAACCTTTAGGAGCCAACCAACCCTTCAAGGTGACTAACGCCCGAGAAAACTTGACATTTCACTGCCATAGAGCCTTAGTTGCTCCCATGACAAGGCATTCATGTGACTGGGACCCTCCATTCGCTCCCACAGCAAGGCATCCATGTGACTGTGGACTTTTCTAACTATTTCTAGGTCAGCAACCCCAGATTCCGTGCCACTTTTTTAGGGACAGGAGTGAGGCTACTGCCCAAAACTTCATGAAAAATTCAAAAATGATTAATAACATCGAAAAAAGAGTAATATTGCAAAAATTGTATCAATGAATTGACTGGAACCCTACTAGACATGGCAGGAATTTTGTCAAACATGTCACAAATATTTGAACTACATATTATAACAACAAATCTAAGCATAGGGGTCTCATACTTATATGATATTCGTAAAGAAGCATTGTTTCTCTATCACAATAGATGCAGTATCATTTATTAGGTCATTTATTCACTCTACTTTCACTTACTAATCTAAACATGATAAGAGCCATACATTAAGACTATCATAAAATATCCTCTTAACCAGCATATATTCAACAGAAATAACAAAAATATAACAGCCATAAAAACCACATATGAACAAGTATATTTATCCATCAAATATAAGAGGAAATGAGTTCTTATTAACATATTCAAAATGCAACCAGGTTTGGGACTTCCACGTACCGACCGACCATAGATTGGTTGAACCAAATTTTTCTTTCAACCAATCACCCATGTGCCATATTCCAAGCATGAATATGGGATATCATAAAGAAACTTAATCAAAACCAAACCAGGGCTTCCAAAGGCCAAACCAACTCAACCCTCAACCAGTGATTCCACCTCATAGTTGTACATCACTAACCATCACTAGATTTGTCTCAACCCAAGTTGTCAAGGCCTCTAGAGCATTTGTTCCAACCAGAGCTTTTAGGACTAGGACTAGTAACTCAACCCACAGATGTTGTTGAGCTTCTAGAGTTTTTTTCCAACCAAGGCTTCTAGGACTATTAACTCAACCCACCAAGGGATTCCAAGTCATTTTTCCAACCAAGGATTCCAAGACTTGTAACTCAACCCAAAGTTGCAAAAGGGCTTCTGGAGCATTTGTCCAACCAAGGCTTCCACTAACTAATAACTCAACCCACAACCAAATGAAAATGGGAACCAACCATAAAACAAAGATAAAACCCACAACACCATGTCTATCCAGGATATGGCAAGGCTAAGAAAACCCATTGTCAATCCAGGCAATCCTTCATGCTAATGACAGATCATAACCAAGAAACCACATGCATGTTTCATGCATGCTAAACCTAGCAAGGAAATCATATATGAAACTCAATACCTGCAAGAAAAAACCACTGTAGTTGTTGATCCCAATGTCCTCTTGTGTTTTACTTCTCTTCCTTTTCCTTCTTTCTCCAAATCCCAAGTATGCCACACTTTTACCAGGGTTCTCCAAGAAAACTTTGTGTCCAAGAGTACGAAAGAGAGAGTAGAAAATGAGAGCTCCAAAATTGAACTAAGAAAAAGGTTGTGAATTGATCCTCATAAGCCTTTTTATTAATGAGGCCTCTATTTTATTCAATTTTCCATTATTTTCTTTCATTTTCCTCCTCACGTCCAACCTATGACATTTCACCTCCCTTTTCTCCTAATTTCCATTATTTTCATAAATAAAATGTCAATTAATACCACTTTTCCTTTCCAAATCCTTTGCCATTGCCTTTGTCAATTTCCATAGCCATTAATTAATCACAAGGGATCCCCATCACTATGTTTTTTTCCCAACATTCAGCTTGGAATACATGTTCGATGACCATGGTTATTATTTTTCCTTTATTAACTTTATTACATGGATTTTTGACCAGGGTTGTTACATGAGTGTCTGTTATTGTAAATTTTTGCACTACTCCATGATCCTTGAAATACTTCATGAAGTTCCCCAACCTGTACCCTCTCCCTTGATATGAATGGAGAATTCTTATGAAAATCCTTATTTGCTTCTCTACCATGTTTTTGAATTCTTTAAAGTACTCAAAAATAACACTCTTTCTCCTAAGGAAGTACACCCAAGTGTACCTTATGCAATCATCAATAAACAACAGAAAATAATAAGCACCTCCTAGGGATCTAGTCTACATGGGTCCACCAACTTCAGTATGCACAAGTTCTAATATGTCTCTTCTTCTCCTATTAGAATTAGATGGGAATTCATCTTTGTGCATTTTCTCTAAAGCACAGCCCTCATATGAATCATATTCATTCTTTAACATAGGGAGTACTTCAACCATTCTTTATTTCTACAACAAGAACAAATCATGAAAATTGATATGACCATACCTCTAGTGCCAAATACTTTCTGTTGACATAGCTATAGAAGTCAATGCTTGATGACTCTTAATAGTGACATCAAGTTTGTACATGCCTCTAACTCTGACTCCTAACACAACCGATTTGCAGTGATTCAACAAGTCCTTTACTATGCAATGTGTTTTGAAGAATTCAACCCTTAGATTATGATCCGTGATTGTGGACATAAAGATCATATTTTTCTTGATCTCAAGCACATACATAACATTATGAATGCAGTTGACACTGCCATTTGGTAAAGTCGCTGGAATATCTTCGTATCCCTTGATTTATGTGCATGATCATCTCCAAGATAAATGTTGCCACCATTGCTTATTTCCTTGAAGTTCCAATACCAGTCCTTATTACATGTCATGTGGATTGAAGCTCCATAATCCACAAACCATGCATTGACATCATTGGTTTCAGCATACAAATATTATTAGACACAAACAACTTTAGATTCTTAAGATCATAGTTCAAGGATTCTCTAGAAAAAAGTCTTAAATGTCTTATTTTTTTATGCCTCACTTCATCACTTTCCTTATTATAACAGTCCCTAGAAAGATGCCCACTTCTACCACAATAAAAACATTTTATTCTAGAATCATTTCTAGCAAGTGGCATACCTTGATTTAGCTTTGGAGATTTCCTTCTCTAAAACGTACTTCCACCTTTACTTCCTTCTGTTTGTTTCCCTTTGAAGAATTTCTTCTTCACCACAAGTGTTCAGTCTGGATTTTGAGGCTTCAAATTCCTACATCTCTCTTCTTCCCGCATCAGTATCCCTGTCCACTCATCAAAAGAGGGAGCTTTCTCCCTTGTTGCAAGACATTTAATGAACATTTGATAGTTCTCTCACAACCGATTTAATGTAATTGTAGCAAGATCAGTACTAGGTATTGATTCTCTTGTGTCTCCAGACTTATCTTTCAAGTCTTTGATTCTTGAAAGAAAAGTACTAACAGATTCATTTTCTTCGATTGTGATATAAAGGAGCTTACTTTTGAGGAAGAGGATGTGATTGGTATTTTTAGTCTCATATAGATCCTTAAGTGTAGTTTAGGTTTCATTAGAAGCCTTGCAGTCACAAATGTTAGGATTTATATTATCTTTCACAAACATTCGTAACAGTACATTTTCTTTAATCTAACCACTTCGCCCAGTCTTGGATCGAGCAGTTTTCGTGCCTCCGACCACACTTGGTTTCGCTTCTTCTCCATTTGTAATCATCTATATGTCATAACCATCCATTAGGGTTTGTAGCTTGAATTTATAATTAACATAATTAGATCCATCTAATTTACTGGCCTCATTTAGATATGTTTCTACAAGGACATTTGTCATCTTCAAGAAAGCAAAAAAATAAAAAATCCTTAATCCTCCATTATAACCAAATATGGAGGACTCGAATCCCTTTTGATTTTATTTCACTTTTCACCTAATTTTCTAATTGGGATCATATTAGCTTATCCAAACAAAAAAAACATGTTTCTAAATGTTGGTAGAGACTCTATGCACACAACAACTATGCCCTTGGCTCACACTAAAATTATTCATGGCCTAGACACCACCAAACTCAACGGATCCAAACAACACTTAGACTCCATGGCTCAACACAACGCTCAAACTCCATAGTTCAACAAAATAGGCAACACTACACCTTCAAAGCATAGCTCCAACATGGACAACCCAACTTAGATTTCACACTCATACATCAATCTACTACTCTTGCAGGCCTTGAGGTAGGGGATTAAACCTAAGGCTCTCTCCTCTGAGACCAAATTAAAAATAGAAGACAAATTTGATGAATGAACCATGTAGCTCTCAGTTGAAAGCACCTAAAAGCTGCCAAACAGTGTTGCCTCTTCATTAATTAAACAAACAATCAACACATCTCTTATAGAGTTGCACTCAATTAGGAGATCAAACAAACCCCTAATAAATAAGATAAGTCTTAAATGCAAATAAAATAAGAACAACATAACAAATGATTTCTCCATTATTTTCAAGTGTTATTCATTATGTTGCGGGGCCAAAAAAATCCGCTAACAACGGTTTTTTTGTATAGGTTAAGCCCCCGCTCATCCAAGCAACCAGCATAGTAGATAGTAAATTGGGTGGGGAGCCATCAAAGTGGGCTAAGCCCCCGTTTTTCCAAGCAACCAGCATAGTAAATTGGGTAGGGAGTCATCAAAGGTCATGAGACAAAGACAAAGCATTGTAATAACTTTTTTAATGTGAATTAAAAAACAAATTGTCATCTAACCATTTTTTATCTGAATTAAAAAGCAATTCTATATGTGTAATTGTGGAATTTTAAATATAATATAGCTAATTCAAAATAAATTGTCATATAACTTTTTTCTATTTGAATTAAGAAATAACTCTATATATGTAATTGTGGAATTTTAAATATAATGTATCTGAATTAAGAAATAACTCTACATATGTAATTGTGGAATTTTAAATACAATGTAGCTAATTCAAAGGAAAAATATCTAAAATAAATAATATAAAGATAAGAATAGGTGGTTTCAATATATTGGAAAAAGAAAACAATAGAAAAATTACCCTTAGATTACACAAATTTATAAAAAACAAAACAAAACATTTTTAGATTTCACAGTAAGTTATATTTGTTGACATAGAGATCATGTTTGCAAACGATGGTTATCTTTATTTTTTCAAAAGTGTACCTGCAATCTTTTTCACAGTCTAATCAACCTTAAATGAGCGAGATTGTATATGCTTATTATTATTAGATTTTACCAACAGTGGGCCTATACATCGTGGGCTAGGCTCATTTAATGCTGAGGCCACAGGTTTGTTATCACATACCCCAGTAACCTCGCATGTAAAAGTAGGGAGTTATAATTTTTCTATACAAATTACCCACAAGTAATTATCCAATTCACAACTCCTCAATTCATCATTAACCATTAGATATAATGTACATTACCACATCAAGTAAATTGCAATAGAAGACAGTAAGTTGCTTAACCATTAACCACCACTGTGGGAGTGTAATAACATAAACTGTCTCATGAATTCTTGCATCCATTTCATGATTTCCTTAACCATATTAGTTAATCACATACTTGGACAATATGATTATGCCATCAAATAAAGAACCATCAACATCAAGGATTCATCATCATCAAACTGACATAAAAGGCAAACACACCATTGAACACCAATATACCCTGGAAACCCCGTAGGTGAAAACTAGCAAACATTTAATCTCATTATTAAACGCTCGTTAGGGATTTCACCCCACTCAATGGCTTATAAGAGATTCCATCTCTTAACCATTGTTATAAAATCCTTACAATGAATTATCATTAAGTTGTCACATAACTAGCTAAAAGCTAATACAGTTTCCATGTAATCTTTTACTTACATACCTAATCTTTTACTTACATACCACCACATACAACATTCCTTGTGGCATGATTGTTCTAGCAATGTACGATCCTGCAACTCAAACTCATCTGCATGGACCATTAATCCTTTTCCTACCACAAGGTTAAACATCACTTTCCTTTGGCACCATCCACCATCGTTTCCTGTCAATGTAGTTGTCAACAAGCTTGCCAACAAGATTATATACCATATTAATCAATCAATAAGCAACCTCTAAAAGAGATCTTTTAACTTCTACTCATATGCATGAGCAAGCATGGCATACTATATAGATAGTACATATACTCAAGTATATATTGTTTGACCTCCATAATGTTTATTTACACTAATGCATAAATCTCTTTAAGAGATCTAACTCTTTAGTTCTACTAACATGTATAACATAATCGTTATATCTTCCTACATGTAATACACTGTTATTTCCATGCTTAAGCACACATGTTCTTTTCACGTAGTTATTTTTCGAGAACTCAACATAGTCTCTCTAACATACAAAGAACATAACTCCGTATCACAATGACTATTCCTTGTTCATACCATTGCTTATCATATTAACCCTTCTTTAATGTATGCAACACATATTCACTTCACTAGAATACTACCATCATTTCATGCAACAAACCACATACTTCTTTTTTAAAGGAAGTCATTATAACCTCATTTCTCTATCGTCCTATATGAGGGTTTCACAAGCTTCCCTTTCAAGAAATTATTAAAGATATCCATCTTTATGCATAAAAAATCAAGATACAAAAACAAGGTTAACTTACCCTTTATGCATCAAAATCAAGAAGTCAACACAACTCATCTAACAAGACAATATTTTCAAAAGATTACATTTTTCAAGAAAGTTAACATGTTCGCTTTCTCTATGTACACGCAAAATCATATCTTCAAAATCACAATAGCTACCCTTATGTGCATGCAACATGTGCTTTTTTTCCTAACACAGTTACTTTTACTTCAACGCACAGTCTTTTCATGAAACAAGTATGGATTGTTGGTTCTTGTATGAACACTATTCATATCTCTTTTAAGAAAAGAACCTCTATTTTTGTTTCCAAGAAAACTCTCATAAAAGCCTTCATCTTCATACATGAAGTATGCACTCTTTCTCCGAAAAGAAACTATAGAAATGAATATCTATGTGCCTAGAAACACATCATTAACTATTTCTATCATGCATGTAATGCATAATCATTTTGCAAGAAACTTAGAGATTAACTAGTATCACTATGCAATAGCATATATCCCTTTTCAAGAAACCTTTATTAATAAAAGCACACATTTTAATTCAAAGAAGACTTGGCCACTTTTCACACATTTTAATTCAAAGAAGACTTGGCCACTTTTCACGCTATGTCCTCACGAAGTTTCTATGTCTCATCTTCTTTTGTCAAGAAGATATTTTGGCTATATTTAGCAAGGATTTTAATCCAAGAAAATGACAAGAGACAAGCATTTCACACACAAGACTCACATGTAGTTTTTCTAAGAGGAACTACCTATTTTCTTCACCAAGAAAACATATATAAAATAATCAATCTTTAACATATTTTCTTTACCAAGAAAACATGTTAAATATTCAATCTTTTACTACATGCAATAACATATTTTCTTTATGAAAAAAACATACAAAACAATCATTCTTTCACTGTATGCATTAACATATTTTCCTAGACATACAAAACAATCATTTAATATTTTCTTACCAAGAAAACATATAAAACAATCATTCTTTTACTACATGCACTAAAATATTTTCTCTACCAAGAAAACATATAAATTATTCAATATTTTACTGCAATGGGTTGGTGTGAAACAATCATTCTTTACTACCTGCACTAAAATATTTTCTCTACTAAGAAAACATATAAATTATTCAATATTTTACTGCACATAAAATAGAGTGGGTTGGTGATCGATGAAAACTCTGCGGTAGGGAGCATAATTGCCCCTGAATGCAGTTGCCATATAGTTGTTGATGCCCGGATCAACGGTCGATTCATCAAACACAAGGAGAGCCGAAACCTTTGGCGAGCTTGTAATTTTCATATGATTCGACTAAGCAAACGAAAGAAGCCAAGAAACATAGGAACGCACGGTTATGGACGGCCAACGCCATTCTCTTTCCTAACAGGCAAGCTACAAGAAATCTGCTGAAGTGGTGAAGTGGTGGAGGCAATTGAAGGGAATCCGAATTCCATTATAATCTTAGCAGTGCCTGCTTAAAAATAAAACAAATCCTGAACAATGGAAAATGTGAATCAACGCCCGAAAATGGTCGAGGGCACGAATTCCTATCCATCGCAGGGCCAGCGACAGTATTGGCAGTCTCTGTAATCTGCGCTCGCTTCCCAGGTCTAACATTCTAGTTTCCCCAACGAATGTCAAAAAATTCTTAACCCTTTCACCGTAATTTTCCTTATTGATTTCATCTACATTTAATTTCATGAAAATCAAGAATTAGTTTAATAACTGATTTGTAACTTTTCGAATTACTCCTTCTCAACTGTATAATTTTACACCCAGTTACATTTGTTGCCCTGGATAGTAGAGGACGGTGGCACTGCAATTGGTCTGCGTCTGATTGCAGCTTTCCCAACTCGTGTGGCAGGGCTTTGACAGGCTTTTTCAGATGGAGGCAGGAACATGGTCAGCTGCACTGAATTCATCTCCACCACCCATCTCGATATCGGCCGCAATTTTAAAGCCCTCGGTCTTTCGACCTTCTTCTCTGATTCCTTCTCGCCTGGGATTCCCCTTTCTATAAATCATGTACACGACGAGCTGTGCAGCTCCAAGGCCGAAGCCGATTCCATTGGGGATCTGTACATTGAATGGCCGGATTTGTTCGAATAATTTACATCATATACAATATTCTATCTGAATAATTCAGCTCTTAATGAAAAGTTTGAACACTAACCCCAACATATATATCATGATCAAGCACTGCCCAGACTGCCCACACTCCTGCGTTAAGCAACAGGAAGAATGACAGGAAAAAGGGCATGAATTCCACGCTTTTAGTTGTTATGACTGTTCCCTGTTATCATTCAGATGCAGGCGAATAAGGTAAACTAATTTTGATCGAGTTATTGCCATTATAACTGCGCATAAAAGGTTCAAAGCTTGCTCCAAGAATCAGGTTTTTTTGGAAGGCCTGGAGTGGAAAAATAAGCTTACCATGGCTGCTAGCGGGGAAACATACATGCCTAATGTTAGACACACACAGAGAACTCCTATTACAGATATTCTCATATGTTGATCCAGTGCCAGAAAGGTGACCAAAAACGCAGTGATAAAGAATACTATATCCACAAGTACCACCAGCACAACAGTCTTGACCTGCACAACAATAACAAGCAGATATAGCATGAATCATATAAGTTATAGAGGAGAGGAGAGGACTAAAAGTTAATATAGAATCAATATTGATTCATTTAACTGTGGGATCTTGTTGAGCTGCACAGCAATAAAATTCAGATATATCCAACGTGTCCAGGAGACTAGATAAAAGCCAATATACATTTATTGGTTCATTCTAGATGGGGGATGTTGTGCTGCACGTCAAGCATAATCAGATACGGAATATTGAAAAATATAAATTCACATTAACTGTAGAACCGTAAGCTCCATAACAAAAATTATGGGATATATCTATATCCATGAATCATATAAGTTATGTAGAGACTAGGAATTTTAAAATTCATATATATTATTTCTATATCCATGAATCATATAAGTTATGTAGAGACTAGGAATTTTAAAATTCATATATATTATTTTTATTGTAAAATTTGAATGGATATTATTAATATTAATTATATAAAGGATATTTTATAAAACTAAAAATAAATTAAATTAAAAAGATTTTATATATATATATATATATATATATATATATTTTTTGAAACTAGGATTTATTAAGTTAAAGTATAAAAATTAAATTTTAATTTTAAAATAATTTTTATTTTAATAAAAAAAGATAATATCTATATATATAATAATTTTTCATCTTAAAAATATTAAAAATTAACTAATTTAAATAAAGATTTTATTTATTAAATATAAGCATTTTATTTATGGTTAATGTTAAAAATCAAAATGAAGTTTGGAGAAATGAAAAAGACGTGAAATAAAAATTTTGAATAAACATTTTATTTAAGGTTAATGTTAAAAATTAAAGTGAAGTTTGGAGAAATGAAAAAAATAAATATAAATTTATTTATATCTGTAAAGAAATAATAACAATGTAGTTTAACTTAGGGATGTGTTTACTCTTTTTATTAAAATAAATGTATTAAAATATGAAAAAAGATAATAATTAAATGAATTAAATTCTTTAGAAAAACAAAAACTAAATTCAAAAATTAATTAAGTTAAAATTTTAAATAAATGAATAAAGTAAATAAACAAAATAAAGAATAAATTAAAAAAAAAAAAAAAAGAGATTATATATATATATATATATATGTAAGTGTGTGTTATTTGAGGTTGATGATTTAAATGTAAGGGTGAAATGAAGGTTTTTGTAGGATATTGAGGAAAGTACAAGAGTAGTGGTTTTAAATAAGATGACTATGCAACAAGGGTCCAATGGGTTAATTTTTTAAATCTCCACCAAATGTAGTATCTCTATGGAGACTAGGTATTAATCAATGGGGGGAGATTGAACCACTTCTCCATTCTTTAGATAATGTAAAATTAAGGGTTTTTTAAGTCCACAGTTAAGTGGCATAGTAATGATAAGATCAGTAGTATAGATGCCAAATCTTGCCATATTTTGGACCATTGTAACAACCCTCCTAAACATAACACATCTTTGGGTGTATTTCCTCTAGTCAATTCTACTAGCATGAGAGTATGTTTGGGGGAATAAACAACCCTCTTCATGCTCAAACATCTAGATCTACAAAAAATAACTGACATTGTAGAAACATTAAAGGAACATCTAGTTCACTTGGATTTTGAGGCAGGTTTTATGTTCATCATTTCAAGGGTTGATGTGAGTTGCAAGGGGCGTAGCATAGAGAGAGCACCTATTAATGGAAGAAGAAATAATTGAAGGTCATTTGAAGTTGAGGAGGGAACATTCCCTTAGCTATTAGAGAAGATATTTTAGTCAGTCAGATCATCGACCTTTGAAGGCACTCTTTTGTAGGGAAGTTTCTTATTCTAGTTTCTGAGATAGATAGAGGAAAATAAGGTTTTTGCTAGGATATACGCAAGCAACTCATCTATTCACAGGAGCCTAGATTGGGTTCTTCTTCTATAAGGAAGAAGATGTAGCTCTTTTATTAAAAGAAGCTTGGTTTATGAACATGTCATACATGTCCATAAAACCATAGCACTCTTTCTATGATGCCAAGGAAGAGACCATGTTGGCCACCCCAATCTAGATAAAACTTCTAGGTATCCCCATGGAAATTTGGATTGTGCGGGCTTTATTGCTAAGCAACTTGTAAACTAAGTCTCATTGATGATAACTTACTCTTAGAAAGATACAATTGATTCTAATTATTTTAGTTGATTCGATGTAGATTGGATCATTATATTGTTGTCATCCATATCGATGCTTTAACAGTATAAAAAGTGAAGGAATTAGCTCATAGGAATTTTTTTATTGGCATGCCCCAATTTGGCAAGTTGGGGCCTAAAACCTTTAAGGAGAAATTTGAGGAATCAAATGGTGTTTTTCGGGGAATAAAATTTTTTTACTTTACCACAAAACCTTATTTTCCTATTCTACACACGAAGACCTTTCCAATGGCACAAGAATTGTCTCAATTGGAGTTTTTATGTTTGGCCATCATAATTCGAGAGGATACAACATCAGCCCCTATTATTCATGAGAAATGGGCTAACCAGATTATCATGATGAAGAATACTTTAGAAGAGTTCATATTATAACTCTAGTTAAAAGTTGAAGGAGTCAAACCTAACCATTATTTTGCTATTTAATTGTGTTATAACTAGTCTACCTTATTATGGCTATTAACACTTTATTATTTTTTATAATTATATATTTTCTCAACAAATTACTTTCATCATTCACATAATTCGATTTTCTAGGGCCATATTGATGCTAAAACAAATTTCTTGGATTATTCTTTGGTATAAGGGCATTCGCAAGCCTTTATATGTTTAAGTTATTTATATGCTATCCCATTATTTATAAGTATTTATGGAAATATGATTCTGAAAAGAAATTTTTGTTGGTCATGCTTTCTGTATTTTTGTGTCTATTGAGAAATGTTTATGGTACTACCACTACTCATTGGCTTTTGAAAACTTTTTCATTCAACAATTCAAAGTTCCTTATAATTTTTATTTTTCTACGCACGGCTAGAAGAATCCCTACCTAGAAGATTTACAAAGATGTTTTATTCATTTCAATCATAGAAGAAAAATCCCATTAGCATAATGATGTCTATCAATCTATAATAGTATGTCTATCAATCTATAATGGTTTTAATAGACATTTTAGGTTCTCAATATCATTTAACAAAAATAAATAAAAAATTGGAAACTCATTTTTCTCTTGCACCAAAGAAAGTAAAACCCAACATATATCTTTGATTGGAAAATAATTTGTTCCTCCCTCCCTCCCTCCCAAATAATGTATAGTACTCTTCATCATTATTTTTTCTTTACATGAAAATAAATAAATAAATCCTGTTACAATGGGAAATTCATGTTTATGGACAAAATACTAATAAATCCTGTTACAATGGGAAATTCATGTTTATGGACAAAATACTATTGTGGATAAGGAGGATAGAAATCATGACAACCTCAAAGACTTTATAGAGCATGACGATAGTGAAACGATAAGGCTGGAAAACCCCACACCTAGGCTCCAAGAGCTTAGAGGGTTGAGTAAGATTTGTAGATGGCTCCATGAGCTTAGAAAGCTGAGTGAGATTTGTCGATGGTTTTAATAGATACTTGTGGTAAAGTTGTAAATTTGACTAATCCTCAATATGCAAATTATAAGATATTTCCCTATATTTATTTAATCTTATAATAAATTTATATATTTTTTATAAAACTCCTATAAAAAGATTAAATAAATTTATATATTTTTTATAAAACTCCTATAAAATTTTAAGAAAAAAAATAAATTTATATATTTTTTATAAAACTCCTATAAAATTTTAAGAAAAAAAATAGAAAATAATTTTATTAGAACAAAAAATTAGCCCATATCCTAAATTTAGTAAAAAAAAATTCTAAAATTTTTCCATAATTTATGAACGCAAATTCTAAATTTCAAATCGATTTCGCAGAACTATTTCAAGAGATAATTAAAAAACTAAACACTCACAATTAGGGTTTTGTATATGAGTTCTGTAAAGAATTCCTTAATTTATGAACGCAAAGTCTAAATTTCAAATCAAATTCCAAGAACTATTTCAAGAGATAATAAAAAAACTAAACTCACAATTAGAACTGAATACTCACAATGAGAGTTTTGTAAAGAAAAAAGAAAAAGGTGTTTGTCTAATGACTATTTATTGTAGGGAAAATGGTATTGCTCGCATTAGTATTAGAATCCGTGACATTTTTGTAAAGAATATTGTGTTAGGGAGGTAAGAAAGGAAACAGTGTTGAGCTTAGGATGAAGAAGAAAACATAAATCTTTGATGATTTGGTAATCAGGGTATTAGTATGACATCTTACTTAAGTTGTTGTTACATTAAAAATTCAGACACCCGGAAAAAATGAACTTATGAGTAGAGTGAATAGTAGAATTTGACATAAAGATATTTATTAATATAAATCTTTTTACATCAATTTTAATGAAAAAGAGAGTTGTCTCATTGTTAGATAACTCTAATAGTTTCCCAAGGCAAATATCTTCTGAAACTATAGAAGCCTATCTCTGGATTGAAAATTCTTGAACAAGATAAACATTTAAAATTCAATTTTTAAGCTCCCAAGATCTTTGGGAACACTTTGCTACTTTGGACAGAACAAAACCTAAAAATAATACCTACCTTCAGTTCTTTAGGGGCGTAGGTAATAAACAGAACCACATAGACAACTTCCAGTGCAGCACCTGCCCCATTAACCGTAGAGATCAACAGTCCCCCGGGCTTTATTAATCCATAATATGTCCACAACATAGTGCTCAGCAGCGTGCAGACATAAGGGAGAGATTTGAACTCCTGTGTGGACTTCTTTTTCACTATACACCAAAAAGTCTTCCTGCACATCAAACCATAACCAGCCACACGCAATAAATTGATAAGAATGTCTAAGAAGCTACACGTATTGAACGATTCAAAGCATTTCATTGCTTACACTGGCGAGATGAAAACAAGGAGCGCTATAACATTTCCTGCACCATTTTTCCCAAACTTCAGATAAATGCGAAATATCACACCGTAGTCTAATTTCTCAAAAGCCCACGTGAAATCTTAAGGTATTTATGTTCAGACGAGAAAGGGATTAAGTCAATAAAGCTGCATTATATATAACTCTGATCGGATATTTTTACTGACCTATAACGCCCAGAATGAAGCTTACTTCTGCTTTCTCCATTATACGCTCAGAACCAATGCAGTCCTTTTTTCTTCTCGTGTATAATTCACGATAAAGGCATTGGACTGAGGTTGAAGTTCTATAAATACAGAAATGACCTGACCCTACCTATTGTCACGGGTATAGCCTGGACACGAAATCAGCTACTCCGAAGCTTAGATTCAACGCTACAGGTCTAGCATTTATATGTCCTAAAAAAGGCTCCCAGTATGGGATGCTCATTGCTTACCACTCCTGTCTTTTTCCAGTTGATAATCATATTACCAATGTCACTCCTGTCTCCATCCATCCATCTGGCTAGGTTGAATAAGGGACATTTTGAATGGGAAGTCCTGTCTCCATCCATCCATCTGGCTAGGGTGAATAATGGAAATATCGTGACAGTCTCACTAACTCGATCCATTCTCTTGAGTAACAAAAAAAGGACAAAATACAAACTTCACTCCTCGGTGGGTATGTTGTTTTCCACACTATAAAGGCCACGGAGAATATGGAGGTCAATTTCCCGATATGTTATTTCAGCATATTTTTCTTGCCCCCCACCCGTTGGATTCTTCAGCATATTTTACTTGCCCCCCATCCGTTGGATTCTTTAGATAATCAAGTTCAGTGGATGCTTTCTTTTCTCTTGACTTTCAGAGGTAAGGAGCTCAGCTTGTGCAGTCCATATTCGATTTATATAAAAACACCTTCATAATGCGTTTTGCGACTGTAGTCTATAATCTTGATTCATATCATGAGACCACATAAATACGGAATATTTCTATCTGTCTATCATCATTGTGTCAATAAAAAACCACATTTCATGGCATGTATCGCATAACCTTAATTCGAATCGCGGTGGTCCTCTTTTCCTCTTTAAAGTTATTTCTGTTAAAATTTTAATAAGATTTATTAAAATTTTAAGTTTGAATAATAAAATTTATATAATATAATTGTTTATAAAAAAAATTATCAAATATATTTAAAATTTTATTTTAAATAGTTTTGCGAGTGCAGTTTAATTGGCTACCGCTATGATATGAAGTATAATTGGCTACCGCTATGATATGAAGTATTGTGTAAAGTAAGAGATCCAAGGTTCAAATCCCCTAGAAGTATTGTGTAAAGTAAGAGATCCAAGGTTCAAATCCCCTAGAGTAGCTTGATTTATGAAGAGGAGAATAGATCATAGGCCCGAGAGGTATAGTAGTATGACTAGAATTGACCCAATGTCACACAAGTACAAACCCAACCCGGTTATTGATTACTCTGGTTTCCAAAAAAACACACTCATTTTAAATAAGAAAATAACTAATTTTACTAGTTATATTACATTTTTTTGTTAACAACAACAACAGAAAAACATTCAAAATACTAAACAAATGTTCAGCATGATACATCTGTTGTTGGAGTTCTGACTGCTTCTAGTCTCTTTGCTAACCCTCTGAAGCAAACACACTCATTTTAAATAAGAAAATAACTAATTTTACTGGTCATATTACATTTTTTTGTTAACAACAACAATGGAAAAACATTCAAAATACTAAATAGATGTTCAGCATGATACATCTGTTGTTGGAGTTATGACTGCTTCTAGTCTCTTTGCTAACCCTCTGAAGAAAACACTCATTTTAAGTAAGAAAATAACTAATTTTACTAGTCATATTACATTTTTTTGTTAACAACAACAACGGAAAAACATTCAAAATACTGAACAGATGTTCAACATGATACATCTGTTATTGGAGTTTTGATTGCTTCTAGTCTCTTTGCTAACCCTCTGAAGCCTCTGCATTGCTGTTGACTCTACAGTGTGGCAACTGCACTGCTGCCAACTTTGTTATGCCCTTCTCGCACTCCTAGCCACTGCAAATTTCACCCTGGGTCCATCCTACTACTTCTGATATGGACTCCCATAGCAAGGTATTCATCCAAGAGGTGGACTCCTCAAGGACCCTACCCAACTGCAGTTATTTCAAACTATAGTACTAGATCATCCCATTTCTCCCCTAGAGGTATCTCGCCAACCATGGTAAACTCCTCCTCCTTGATTTTTGCGGTTGCAGCCTGCGGATCATGTTTCTCATCCTTTTCGTTCTTCTTGAGAGGACATTGTGTAGTGTAGTGACCAAATTCACCACACTGGAAACATTTGATTTTTGAGACATCCTTCTTTCGCCTCTACTACTCCTGTTGCACCTTTGATGCAAGGGTTTCATTCTCTTCCTCCTCCTTGGGCTTCGTCCCACTACCGTTGTTGCTATCAAGTTTGCACTTGACTAAGTCTCGCCTCATCTCTTCCTGCTAAAGAGTGGCCCACATCCCTTCCCAATCTAGAAATCTTTCTCTGCCCAGGGTATTTTGTACAAATACTTTCCATTCTTCTGAGACTGAATTTAGGGCCAACCTCACCATCTCGATGGGTTGAGGTGCTGATCCTACAGCTGCCAATGAGTCTCAGATCTCCTGAAGATTCGATAGGAATGCATCAATGTGTTCCCCCTTCTGCATCCTCGTGGATCTTGTTTTCTCCTCCAAGTACATCTTCCGCTGCTTGAAAAATCCATGATACAACATAGCCAAGGCATCCCACATTTCCTTGGCAGTCCCTTTGCCATAAATGTGACATACAACATGATCCCTCACTACGTCGAGGATCAACCGCTTGGCCTTCGTCATTTCAATCTTGTACTTCTTGAGTGGATCTACATCTGCAGGTTCAAATATCAAACTATTGACATAGGCTTTGAGATCATGCTCATCCAGAAGGCAAGAGATCATAACCTTCCAGATCACATAGTTGGATGCTTTGTCCAATTGATCTTGATCTCTCAGCCCATTAGTTGCCATCTCTACCAACAAAAAGTCAAACTACCTCCTCTCTCATGCTGCTCAGCAATTGAGAAATCGAATTCCCTGGCTACGAATTCTTTGAGGAAGAAATTCCCTCAAAAGTCTCTCCTCCCTTCTTCTGATGTTTTTCTACCCTAGTGACTGCTGCAGAAAACTACGTCTCACCTGAGACTGTTGAACAGTATATCTGTTGTGCTATACCCTCTACCACTACCAAATCACAAACTGAAAATCTTATCTCTCTGTCAACTCACTCAGAGAGAGATTTTCTTTGAGAATCTTGCCCTCCTGGCTTAGACTGTGCAATCCCTCTGGGGATTTGATCTGCTGTCTATGAAACACTTCGATCTCTGTCCTTCTCTTCATTACTCAGCTCTTCTAGTCTGCTCTCTTGCTTCACTTGCGCTCTGATACCATGTGAAAATTTGGAGACCCAAATTTCTAGTGCAACAACTGATTAAGTTTCTTCCATTTGTTCAATAACTGAACAAATTATTTATTTTTTTCTATGGTAAATATCGAAACCAATACACAGCATCCTTCACTAATTAATTATATGTGGAAACAAGATGTAAGCAAGAAAGAAATAGCACACACAAGTGACATTGTTGTTTTTGGAAAAATGTCCCTGGAAAAAGCCAATGCGGGAAAACTGGTTTGGTAACTGAGGCTTTGTATTATTAGGCTATAGTTTCTTAATACAATTCTTTGGATGCCCAAAATGGAAATCCTATACAGATATGATCTCACCTTGTCACTAGAAGATCTGACACTGATCTGTGTTGGAGATGAGCCTTTGTGTTGCCTCTGCGCAGTACTGTGTCACACCCATGTAGTCACTGTGTCACTGATGTTGGGACTGCACTGTACCTCGTCTTGATCCTATGTTAGCTGGAAACTTCAGCCCTCTGGCCTCCCAGTCTCACACCCTAGCTTTGACACTAGATCTCGATTTCTCCTCAGCAGAATTTATGGAAACTAGATCCTACAACTGTTGATAACATAAAAAGGGTGGGTAATTATGGATTTTATTCATCTGTATTGTTTTTTATTCAAATATACATTCTTAAAAGTTTCTTTAAAAATATTATTGTGACTAGGGGCTCTTCAATTTATTGTCCAAGCTTGTCTGACTTTTGGTGCTTTTGGAATTCATTTAGTTAATGATGATCTTTGAGGTTGGACTTATTTTTATCTTAGGAGGGGGGATATATATATGGAATAATCCTTAAAGAAGAAGGACTCCTAGCATCAAGTAAACTCTCTTCCTTCAAATCACAAACTGGTTTCATATTTGAAACACAGAGCGAGAGGAGAATTCCAACCTTTTTTGAAAGAAATATAGGTGATCGCTCCCCGACCTGCAAGGTGTACTGTTGAAAGGACATTACCTACTACTAGAATTACAATATCCAAACAAATAAAATACGTACATACACCAATGCATGCAAAGGAAGCAATTTCAATTATCGATGGGGTTAACGCATATCCCAGTACATCTAATACATCTCAAGCTCAAACACAGAGAAGGGTAGAAGGTGTTGGTCACTTGAACAACATGCAAAGAAAACAATTTCAGTTATCGATGGGGCTAACACATATCCCACATCAGCTAATAAAACTCAAGCTCAAACACAGAGGAGGGGTAGAAGGTGTTGGCCACCTGAACTGCATTAGTGTTTTATAAATGTTGTTCAATAGCTTGGTGGCTCACAAGGTGAGGCTTTTCTTATAATGGCATTTTGTTTATTCTATTTATGTATATCACATTTTATATATATTTGGGATGATGATTTATATAGTTGGAGTATACTTCTAAGATATGTTCATCTACTCCTATATATGCCTTATTTGGTTAGATGATACATGGTATCTAATACATTTGTTTCCATATTAAAAATGTTTTTTTTTTCCCATATAAATGATGATTTTGTTATGTTTTGGTGTTTTGTTCAATTTTCACACCAAAGAAAATTAGAGAGTTGATGGAGGTCGATAGTCTTACCAATAACGAGGTCAAAATCCATTTCAGTTAAACATATTTTCCAAAACCCCAATTTATCCCATCTGTCATTTTGAAAGATATTTCATTGAAAATGAGACTTTTTGTTGACTTTATATTTTGGATTTGGATAGAAATATCACATGTGTGCTAGAAGGCCCAATCCTTCACCACTAAGCTCAAATCCCCAAGCACCTCAATTGGTGGTTGTGGGGGAATTTGGGTACCTCCTGAATATGCATCACATGCAGCTATTGCAACCCAGTAAGGGTAGGGTGGGATTTACAATCCATTACCTACAACTGTTTCTTGCCCACCTCTAATACATCACTATCAGCCCTCCATTTTCCAAGGCCATTATTATTATTTCCAAATGAATCCAGTAACTCCATGCACAATTCTCATTTCCAATAAACCAATGCAATTTGTTAGACTGTCAGGCCTTTTTGATTTCTTAGAAATGGGTTCCAATATGTCGGTTTTAGAGTTTTTTCCATTATTTTGATTACATATACTACCATATCATTTTACTTCTTGAATTTGTTTAGAAACCATGAGCCACTTAACTTGCAGGACTCAAAACATTTGTAGTGCCTATGTATAATTATCCACCTCTTATGGATTATGGGACTATAGCTTCTTTGCCTCCAAAACGTCTATAGAATGGTCCACCACCATATCTAAGCAATTCTTAGAGAGACTGCAACCTCCCCTTTTAAGCATATATATTCCCTTGCCTCAATCATAAACTATAATTGTGTTGTCAGGTAACTAAGTAGAAGGATTTTGGTTAGCAAACAGTGACACTAATTCGTTCATTGTTGAAAGTGATAGGTCATTTTTGCAACTATCTACCTTGTACTTTTCTTCAACGACCAAACTTCCTCCAAATTTGTCCTTGATATCTCGATCTTGGACTTCACCTTCAAATACAAGTGTTGTCTCTTTTGTAGGATTTAACATCTTTCCCATATCTTTATTTACCATTTGGCTACCTCTAAATGGACTTTTTCAAATCTTCAACTACATATGGATCATCTATGGAATCAAGTGCTTCCATGTCTTCATCCTTATATGTCTTCTCAACTAAATGTACTAAGCCTTCAATCCTACTTGTATCAACTTCAAGTTTGTCATTACTTCATCCCTTCTTGGCATCCCTTGATGATACCCAGGCTTCCAAGAGTTTTGTTACATTTAAGAATTCTTGGCTATAGTATTCAATTTTTTTCCTATTTACCTTAGACATTATTATTCTAGTTCTAGAATTCTTCTTTTGAATATGTTCTAGTCCCATAATTCGCCAGGAGTAGGCTCTGATACCATTGTGATGTACCACTTCTAAATTATGCAAATTTTTCCTCATAAACAAACTTTATTTGACATTTTTTTACAAATAGTTAGAGTGTAATAATTTCATCAAACACTTGGCTTACACAATAAGGGAAATACTATAGCAAGAGGAAATAAAAGGAAATCATTAATTTTATTACTTAATTCAGAGGGTTGTTACAATATAGGAATATTAAGGAAACTGGAGTTTCACTTGGTGATAATGTTTGACCAATTTTGTCCCACAGGTATAAACTCAAAAAGAAGGTTCAAAATGTTAGCCTCCTTCACAAATTTCGAACCCTTTAATGATGATTCTCAATACAGAGAATTTTGCCTCAAATTTCTCTAGGAAACATATGTATTATCTTAGCTTCATAATATGATGATTTATCTCGGATCTGTCCTACTAAAAACACTAATATATGGTGCCAAATCTGAGAACAATCACCCCTGAAATCTTAGCCCTCCATGAGAAATATATTATTAGCATATTAGTCTTGTTCCAAAATTCTTCTATTGAACCCCATTCCCAATACATATTTCCAATAAAAAACCTTATTTTTACTAGGTATACTCTATTTTTACTAAATACATTTTTCAGAAACCATAATACATATAAACGCCCCCATATAATTGCAGTATATCGAATCTATTTTTTAGAATTGTAAAACCCCTTTATGAATGAATGTCTTGAGATAGTGGTCAACAAGGTGAAGTACTTGTGCACAAAGATTGGGTATGTTTGTTATAAAAACTAGTTTCTAAACTTCAAGTAATCCATGGAAAATAAAAAGAAAAATAAGTCTTGAGCCGTAGGTATAGGCTTTGATTATTCCTATACCTCATGTCTCCTTGGATGCATTAGGTGTTCTTATCGATGTGATGGAAGCCTTTTCCTCCTCCCTTATTAGCCCAAATATCTTTTGAGATATTTCTCATGACATTGTTATGCAGTAGATGATGAACCCCAACAAGATGAAAGTAGATGGGGTGCCAGCTAGAACCTTAGTTCATATTTTAAATATAGTAGTGTTAGCCATTACTTTGGTCAAAAATTTTTGAATTAATTTTCCACTCTCTGAATAACCATGTCTAAAATATTCTTGTATCAATACTGGAAGTTGAAGGGGATACCAATGAATTTACATCTCTGCAACTACTAAATTCAGGATCAGAGTTGACCAGCTAAAAAATCAGTGTGGTAGCACAGGTATTATCCGTAACACTTGGTTGTTTTTTGACACATTGAATTCATGATCCTAGATCTGGGTAGGTTTGAAGGTAGTCCATCATATTTTCCACCCATTCATGTTCCTCAGGGATGTGAGGAAGCATCTGTAAAATGCCCATTAATGGTTTCTTGGTTCCTTGTTTAGGGAAGGGAGTTCCTTTGATTAAATCTTGTCCACTCTATGTGATATATATCACGTATCCCAAGGATTCAACTGCCATTAATTACAGAGTTGGGGTTAATAGGATTTCTTGTTAGATAGATGTAGCATGCCCTACTTATGTTTTGCTTTTGGTGATACATAGAAAAGGGTAAAAGGATTAATAATTTCTTCATTAACTCAAAAAACTCAACAATTTGTCTTTTAACCCTGTTACCATGCAATATTGTGGCAAATCATACCAGGTTTTGAGGTTTATTGTCTAGGAAATATTTTCCATGTTTGTTATAAAAGCTAGATTCTAAACCAAGAGAAATCTACAGGACATAAAACAAGATATAACTTATAAGGTGTTGAATTAGATTGAATGAGAAATTTATAAAGACCATCCAAATAAGGTGTAGGAGGCAGACAAAAAATGGAGCCAATACTCATAATAACCCATTTTTTTCTTTGTATCAAAACTTGCTTTTGAGGCCAGGCTATTCTTCCATGATGTAATTTTAGTAACTTAGTTGAGTGATGAGACTTAGGCCTAGTTTATTTGGTCCAATATTTATTATATATGTAAGTTTATTACAATGAGGTGGGTGAATTATTATCACTCTCCTAACTCATAAAATATTTCTATCCACCAATTTTATACTCTTGTATATACCTAATATAATATAGAGTGTACAATTTGATTTTCTCTCGCACTTTCCTTCTTGTGTGATTGTTCTCATTGATTTTTCAATGCATGCACATATCACTAAGGTCTATTTTCTTATTTCTATTGTAGTATGATTTTTGTTTTGGGTTGAAGTATTTTTTTTGTTTTTTGTGATAAAGTGTATTCATATTTATTCAATTTAAATGTCTTGTGTTCAATTCTTTCAATGAGTGGGTATTGCCTACAGGATCCACAGACATAGCAATGAAACTTTTTTATCTGTGCAAGATAACTAATGCTTTTCATACCTTTTCTTGTCGCAAGTATGTGACTTTTCTGGGTCTAATTCATTTTCTTGTTTATGGAAGTATCATCCTAAATTTCTATGATGTATGTGGAAAGTTGATATGTTATATCTCTTTATGTGGAGGTAGTTTAGCATTAGAAAAAAAATGGATTTCTTAAAATAGAATATAAGGAATTGAATATCCATTTATTCTTCTTAAAATGCATTGTAAAGAAGAGAGTTTTCCTCCAATATTTTTAACATTTTATTTGGTAGAACACATGGTAGAAAATGATGCACTGCTCCTTTTCTCATTATGTTAGAATGTATACCGATTGACTGAGTGTTTTTTGTAGCTTCATTGTTGTTTGTTTTATACTAATAAATTCATTTCTATTTTGTGTAGTTACCAAAATAAATTAAGCTTCATTATACCAATAGAAATTAAGTTTCGTTGTGTAGTTTCATTGTTTGTTTTATACCAATAGCTTCATTTTTGCTTTATACGAATGGTTAGTTTTGTGTAGCTTCATTGTTATAAAATGTTGATGATAAGAGAGTATTAATTCTTATGGTTTATGGCAAATATGGATGAACATTAGGATCTGGAGATATTGGGGTTATCTTTATTTTTGAAACAAATATTTTTTAGGATGTAAATGAATATGAAATAAGAAAATCAAGTGGGTAAATTTTGTTAGATACATTGGAAGGGGGTATAAATGACATAGTTTTAAAAACAATTCCAAAAGGCCATTTTTTTGGCATATATGAAATTTTTGGTAGGTATGTGGAGATAACATGCAAAAATGATAATACAGAGTACAACTAGTTAATGATGGACTTATTAATTTATTTTTACTCATAAAGGAAAGGCAAGGCCAAGATGCAACCAATCAATCATTATGTTAGTAGGAGGTTTACTTCCTCTAAACCCTAAGGATCATGGAATATTGAGGCATGTTACCCACCCACATGTATAGGTAATCATAGTAGAATTTGTTTCTTCTATGATGCAATTTTCCAGCTAGTTGTCATACATTATTTATTATATGTTGTCTTTTTCTTTCCATTTGTTTTCACAAGATATCTACAACTTGATCTTTTTAGATTATAACTTAGCTGACATGATTGTTATTAAGTTCCCAAGGTCTTCTTTTTCTATGGTGATCCTTTATTTGTTTTGTTTATACATGTCATATTCACGCATAATGACCACTATTGCCCAATTGAAGAAAACTTGTTCAAGTTTCTTGCTTTTCTAGGGGAAAATAGCATTGACATCGCTGATGTTGAGGTATATGTCGTATAATTCCTTTATAGTATAATTTATTTTATATTCCAATGTTCATCGTATTTCATGTCTTATACTTTTCATTATATCTTCTTTCATTTCAGAGGAGGAACTCAGTATTGATGGTCAAAAGAAGGAATTGAAGAAAGAGGAGAACAATAACCCTGGAGCGACAAATGTAGAAAGAGAGAGAAAGAGAGAGAAGAGAATCGGTCTAGTGATAACCTTAAATACAATATCTCACATGAGACACACACATACAGACCAATGATCAATTCCTCAAAGTTGATGAATTCACCTACAATTCCTTGGCAACACAATGATAATGTTTGAAGTGACGAAACAATATTTCATCTGTAAATTGTAGTCCAACCAATATTAAGTTGGAAACTCTATTGTAATTCTTGCCATTTCATATAATATAATTTATGTGGTTGAAATTGTGTATAGTTACACTTGATATTATTTAGTATTGTAATTAATGTATGTATCTTTGTTTTTTCATATTAGATGAACATGAACATTTTATGACATTTTTTTAATTTAGTCACAAAATCATATTAATTAATTTATGTTGATTAATAATGAACACATAAAATCAATCTAAAACTATTAAATTAGTAGTTTATATTGATTACTGATGAACACAAATAAAATGAATATATGACTAAATTAGTCATTTTTAAAGATTATTAATGAAAGTAAATGAAATGAATATAAACTACTAAATTAGCATTTATATAATGAATATGAAATTACAAAAAAAAATGACTACTACGAATGATAAATTTGTGATTACAAATGACGACTAATGTTTGCATATATACAACTATTAGTAGCTAATTTACAATATCTTATAACACGACCAAAATTTACTCATATTTCTTTGGTTATTAATTGGTTTCAAACGATGACTAAAAGTTGTATATATATGACTATTAGTAGCTAATTTACAATATATTTTAACACAACCAACACTTTGGTCATATTTTTTGCTCATTAATTGGTTTTCTCGGGTGATCATATAGTAATATAATTTTTTGTATATTGGGTCATTAATTGTGGAAATTAATTATTAAATCAATGACCAAATTAATGACTAAATATACTACTAGACAATAAAATTGATACAACCAATTAATGACTAATTTAAAAATTATTGAAAGTTGGACGCGTTATAAGATACTGTAAATTAGCTACTATTGATCATCGAGTGAAAAATGGTCATTTATATGAAAAATTTAGTCATTTTTTTAGTAAGTTATTAGCAATTTTGTATAGTGTTCTTGTTAGTCTACTTGGTAAAAGCATCGTGGCTTGTCTGGTAGATTCTTCTATCCAATGAGATGTTGTAAAGGATTCTTTCACATTATAGACCTCTATTGGGAAAAATATTGAGAGGGGGCTGGGTGAATTGATATTTTAAAATCATTAACTTTTCATTTCATATTGTGATTTTTGTACGTGATTTTACAGAAGGGAACCTACATGTGTACGCGATTGTTCTTAAGACAACTAGCATATATCCAATAAACTTACTTAACAGTTGATTCATCTTTTGTTTATTTTGAGCTAGTCCATCAATACTTCATTAAACATTGAATATACAATAACCATGTGCAGTAAGAGCAAAATAAACCATCACACATAAGAAACACACATGAACACCAAGATTTAAGGTGGAAACCCAATGCATTAAAAAACAACCTATTGTTGTAGTCTTTGTTTTCATTTTAATATAAAGAAAAGCTTTTACAATATTGTACTAGCGTAAACTCATACTAGTACACAAACACCCACCTGCAGAAGGACACAACCTTCACTCATTCTCTAGCTCCTATTGGAAGGGAGCTCCAACCCCGTGGATATTTTATTCGCGTACACTCATACCAATACGTAGGCACCAACTTGTAGAAGGCTACAACCTTCACTCATTCTCCAGTTCCTACTTGAAGGGAGCTCCAATCCCCTATCTAATTTACTAGCTACCACTAGAAGGAAGCTGCATCTCCCTCAACTCTGGGGACCACGTTTCATAAATTTTCATACTAGATCCACCTACTACAACACATCATAACTTGTAGGCGATGTTTCATCGAATTTTCAGACTGGATCCACTACCAACATTTAAGCTCAATATCTATCATCAAATTGTAACTCATCATTGTAACTGAATCAACCAATCATTGAAACCCAATCAACTGAAACTCAACCAATCAGAATAGTCAAATCAATGTAACCGAATGCAAACAACATACTATGCATCACATAAACCAAATTCTGTTACTGCAAACCATGATTAACCATCTTTCAAAATATGTACATTAATTTTTAGTAGCAAACCCGCGTGTGTACATGCCTTTCATGAATCATACCTGCGTATAGATCTTAAACTTATCAAAGATAAAAACTGAACAACTATTATTCTAAAACAAACACTAAATCATACTTAGATCTATTGCATCATTCTAAACCAATCATGGAACTTACCTTGGTCTCTAATCACAATCAACAAGTAACTTCAACATTCTTTAATCAATCAATCCATAATCAAAACATCATTGCTTAAGCACAGATCATAAACAAGACTTTATTGACAGACATCAGAAACACATCAAGACTAATTAAATTGATCAGACATCCTTTTCATCAAAACCCTACTTTCTGTACCTGCTTTCTTCAAAGCATATCTGTGTGTGTATGTGCTTCTTAGAAACCAAATCTACGTGTATGTAACTTACTAGAAACATCCGCGTGTCTGTGTGCCTTGAAGGCTATAAAACCCATGTACAAATACTTAAATTCAGAGTCAAATCTTCACTGTGACACACAACTTTAGACATACCCATATCTCGACATACATAGACAAATCATGCATTAAGACACCATCAACACAAATCAAATCATCCCATAATCATGATTGTAATGTCATATCTACTGGATTTGATCCATCATCAATCTCCCAGGTGCATACTTAATTTAGATTAAGTAAAGCATCAATAGCTTGTTATAAAACCAGCTCATAAGAATATAGAAAAGATAGATAAATGACTTCAAAATCAACCTCTTCGAGGGGGAAACCTCTTTTACATTACATAAATGGAAAATTCTTCGAAGATACAAATGACAAGACCTCCTTTCTATATATAGGAGTCTAAGGGGTCCTAATACAATGAGAACCTACATAACAATAATAATGTAGGGGCACAACAATAACAATAGTGGGCTTCTATGTGGCATAACAATAACAACATGGGGACTATATGGGTACAATAATACAATAAGGGAGTTGCACTAATAACAATAAGGGATTACACAAGTAGTATAGGGACCTAACATGACCCTCTCCTTCAAAAAGTGTTGTCCTCAACACTTGAGTAGTTCTAGATGCTTCTGTATAAAATTCTCATCCTCCCATGTGGAATCTTCAATGGTAAGTTCTTCTAGTTGATGAGATACTCTAAAATTGATCAATTTCGTACCTGTCAATTTCTTGTTTTTGTGACTGCTTCAGGTTCCAATATGATTTTTCCTTCCTCGACAAGTTTTGGAAATATTTTTGAGCTGAGATCTTGTCACCTATAACCTTCTTCAAGCATGAAACATGGAAAACTAGGTGCACTTGAGAAGATGCAGGAAGCTCCAAGTTGTATGCCATAGTACCAATCTTTTGTAACACCTTGTACATACCATAATACTTTAGTGATAATTTATTATCCTTCTTAACTTGCTTTAGGCACATTTGAGTGTATGGTTTTAATCATAGAAATACGCAGTCGTCTACATCAAAACTTCTTTCACTGCGATGTTGATCTGCATGTTGTTCCATTCTATTATGTGCTAAAGTGAGATTATTCTTTAAGAGTTTGATAACTTGTTGTTGATGATATATGTGATCTTCCACTTCTTGACCCTTAGAATTATCTTTTAAAATGGATGTGATGGATGGTTGATAATAAGATGAGCTATGAGCTAACCGAGTACCCAAATATTCCACCTCTTGTACTCCAAAGAAACATTTGGAGATTTTTGCATATAATTTTTTCTCCTCCAATAGTTTGAGCACCCTGTCAACATGTTGAACATTAGCCTTCCAAGACTTATTGTAGATTAGTATATCATCAAAAAATACTAACACAAATTTTCCAATGAAGGGTTTGAAAATGGAATTCATCAAATCTTGAAATGTATAAGGTGCATTGGTAAGGTCAAAATGCATGACCAAAAATTAATAATGACCCTAGTGAGTTCTAAATGTTGTTTTTGGAATTTCTTCAGTATTCATTCTGATTTGATGATATCCTGAATGAAAATCCAACTTGGTGAAGTAAATTGCTCCATGTAATTCATCCAACAATTCATCAATGACAGGAATGGGAAATTTATCTTTAATAGTAAACTTGTTGAGCTCCCAATAATCTGAACACATCTGCCATGATCCATCCTTCTTGTGTACCAATACCACTAAAGCAGAGAAAGAACTTTGACTAGGTTGAATTATACCAACCTCTAGCATTTCTGCAACCATACACTCAATTTCACTCTTTTGGGAATATGGATATCTGTAAGGCCTAATGTTTGGGGGAACACATCTTGGAATAACAAATGAATAGAATGATCGTAATCATGAATAAGTGGGAGGCCTTTGCGAGTCTCAAATACCTTGGAATGATTGTCCAAAACGTTTTGGAGATCTGTTGAAATAGATGATTTCGATGTGGGAACCTCTAGCAAACATAATTGTGCAATTATGCCTCGTTGTTCTTTCTTTAGAAGCTTTTCCATGCCATTAGATCTGATTATATTTCCCGGTTTCCCTGCAATACCCCTTAATTCAACTTCCTTTCTTTCTGAAAATTTTTTCAAGGAACGTTCTTGAAAATTAAAAGCTATCATACCCAAAGAATGTAACCATTGGACTCCTAGTACAATATCTGCACCAACCATTCGAATGGAAAGAATTATACTATTCAAGACATATGCTCCCATGGATAGCTTGATATTGGGGCACCTTCCAGAGAAATTTATGGTTCCTCCATTTGCAACCATTACATGACACTCTGGTGTTGGATATAGGAAGCAATTCAATTCCTTGGCTATTTTACAATGAATAAAATTATGGGTACTACTTGAATCAAACAACAATATTACCTTTTTCTTCATGATATGCCCTTCTATCTTGAGAGTTTGAGGAGTGGTAATTATTGTCAATGCATTACAAGATATGGTCAGATTCATTTCTTCTTTCTCTGGGATTGGTTCCTGGTGTATATCCTCTTATTTTGACATTTCGTGTTCCTTTTCTTGTTCCTCTTCCCCATCTATGTAAATTAATTTCTTCCCAGCACACTTATGACCTTTAGTGTATTTTCTATCACAATTGTAACAAAGCCTTTTTCCTCTTTTTTCTTCCAATTGTTGTGGTGTCAACCTTGTAGGTCATGAAAGGCTAGGAGAAACAACACTTCCATCTTTATAGTTGTGAGTGGTAGGCTTCCTTGTTGCCATAATTTTGCTTTCCATTTTTCTTGCCTACCTAAATGCCTTCTCCAATGAATCAGGTTCCCAAAGGCGAACATCATGTTGGATGTTATCCTTTAAAGTCCCTATGAACACATCAATCCTATGCTCCTCTCGAATATCTTTTACCCTTATATTTATTTTTTGGAAGTCCTCAATATGCTCCATCATTGAACCCTTTTGTTTGATATTTATCAATTGGCTAAAAAAGGTTTTTCTCTTTGTATCCTCATAATGTGATATCACTTCTTCTGTGGTGATAAGTGGCCTATGAGAAAAAAACCCTTTATACCATAAAAATTGATTTGGTTCTAAATATAAAGATGAAATATGTACCTTTTGTAACAGTTGCACATCATGTAGATAAAAATATTTCTCCATCTGTAGCATCCATGTTATGGGATCTTTGCCATTAAACTTCCTCATATCAATATTTGCAATATGGTGGGCCTTCAATCCAATGTTAGATTCTATGAAATCGTGATTAACATTTATTTTTTTCTCACCATGAGTTTCCTCTACTACCTTTTCATCATTAGGAGGCCTTTCTTGTAGTAGTTTTGTCCCACCTTCCTTCAAACCTTCCATGCCTTTCTTGAAATATTCTTACATGGCACATATAAAACTATTTATCTTAGCTTCGATCACATTCTTCAAATCATCCATCCAATTTTTCTTACTAGGTGTTTCTATTTTCTTGATTCGAGTCATTCTGTTTCTTGCTTTTAGAAGCTCAATCTTGAATCTATTGTATCTCTGAAATTTTGGATCTCCAAGGTCTAGAATTATGACCTATAGTACCCCTCTACATCTTCTTTCCAATGCCACTAGTTTGATTGAAATTGGGTTCTCCAAGGAAGAGTTATGCCCAATCTCCCATGATGACCTGATTATATACTTTTTCATTAGAGAGAACTTGTACGAAGTCCCACATGTCATAGTTTAAACCTTCGGACCTGAAAACAATACACAGAAAATTATCATCCGTCCTCTTTCTGTAAATTCTTTCGAAATTTCAATCTGATACTCAGAGAGAAATTTATGACGATTTTCCCAAGATCACCTGTTTGGGATGTAATTCGGGAGCTTACAAAAACCCTAACTTCCTTGGATCATATCTTCGATAATATAGCGCGACAAGCTCTGAAATGCAGACCCGAGATTCAGAGAGATTTCGTCTCAAATGGGCTTTTTTATCTTCTAAAATGTCGTAGACAAAAAGTTATAGCGCAAATTCCATGATGACCTATTTGGAGCAGCGAAACCCTAGAATCCAAAGCTCTGATACCAAATGTTATGAAACCATCTCACAAAAATATAGAGAAGATAGATAAATGACTTCAAAATTAGCCTCTTCGAGGAGGCAACCTCCTTTACATTACATAAATAAGAAATTCTTCGATGATACAAATGACAAGACCACCTTTCTATATATAGGAGTCTAAGGGGTCCCAATACAATCAGAGCCTACATAACAATAATATTGTAGGGGCACAACAATAGCAATAGTGGGCTTCTATGGGGTATAATAATAACAACATGGAGACTATATGGGCACAATAATAAAATAACAGGGTTGTACTAATAACAATAACGGGTTACACTAGTAGTATAGGGACGTAACATAGCTCATAACATGCATATTTGCTTTAGATCTAACTATTCATAAGATTTCCATCACGTGCACACATTGCACACATTTTACCACTTTGATCTTCATCACCTTACATATCTTAGCCTTTTTCAATACCATAGGTCAAAACCATACTCCAACTGATAGTTTTCTTAGACGAGATCAATACCACGGGGAAATACCATGGTAAGGGCCCTTGGTATTTAGAATACCATGGTGCGGAAACTATACGTTACGTTTCTTCTTTATACTCGCATGTGTATGTATATTTTCTTAACAGAGCCCGTGTATACTTCTTGAACTTTCAACTTTTAATAATTTGTGGCATCGTAAGGGATAATCGAATATAAAATAGCAAGTGGCGAACTAGGTGGGAGCCAAGCCATGAGTGTTCCCAAGGGTGAACTAATGCTAAGAGCCAAGTATGTGTTCTCTAGGGTTGGTATCTTTTGAGGGATTCTAAGAAAATTTGAAAGCTTCTTCCTATAGCTTTCATCATATACTAGTAGTAGTAGCAATTCAACAACGATTATATTCTCAGATGTTGGTTTCACTCAATTGAGATGCTAGTTTCTCTCAGGTGAGGTGTGTATATTGTTTGAAATCTATTTTTTCCCTAATTCAAATGTTCCAAAGTGTAAATCACATTTGAGTGTATGTTCCTCTCTGTTTTTAAGCTTGCATATAGTAAACATAATTATTTCATTTATAAAATTTTATCCTATGTTGTTATTTCAATAGTTGTTCATATCATCATAGCTCATGTAGAAGAGATATTGACATTTATACTAACGCCAATGTCTAAAATTATATTTCCAAGTTGTATGTCATTACATTAAACTTCACTTGCAAGTTGAGCTTCACAATATACCTGAGTTTTGAGAATCGTTGATATAAATGAGCACGTCAAGAGCCCCCATAAAAGACCATATTTTATCTTGTATGATGATATAATAATTTTTAACTAGAAATTTGACCCGAAGTATTGGCTATGTTATTTTACATATTTACATGCAATAAATTGGTAATAGAGCTCTGATGTGATATGAAATAGACTCTCTAGAAATCAATGTGTTGTAGACGAGTTTTGTTTTTCATGCCCGGACTAATAAAAGTGAGGCGACTGATTACTATAGTCCTTTCTTCCCTATGGGAGGGAATAAAAACTAATAGTGAACTTTAGGACCTTGTCTTATACAGAATTGAGATGAAAAATTATGAAGTGTCGTTGTAATCTAGAGAAGGAGAGAGTAATTATTATTAAAGTTAATGGGAAAAAAATAGGGTGTATATTGAGGTACACTAGATCTAGATTTTTTTTATTAGTTAAAAAGTATGTAGAATGAGTTGAAGTGAGTAAGGAGAATAGGGTCAAAGGATAGGAGATAGTTGAGCAAGGTTAAGGGGACTAAGGGAAGTTTTAGAGGAAGAAAGGAAAGGGATAATTAGCAGTGTTAATAAGGCCATAATGATGTAAAATTTTGTTTCTAATAGAAATTGTGTGATTGTCCTCAACAACTGGTGTGTAATATTTCTGTTTCAAGAAATATGATTGATGCTTTATAAGTGTTAATTTCATGAGTTCATGGTAAAGTACTATGTATGAAGATACTTTAACCCTCATAGGTAAACAGAGGGATGCACAAAGAGTTAGAGTAGTGAAGTAGACCTAAGAAATAAACTTGATGAAGGGACAATCACGACAAACCAATCAATGGTCAAGGTTTGTATAATTACCTTAGCTATTAAAGATGCAATCTTGGTGTTGATTTGAGGTTTGTAACGGAAACCAGTCTTTAATGGCTCCAATAGAAAGGAATATCCTTTCTAATTGAATTTTGTCCTATTATCATGATTGCAAGAAGGTTTGCAGTTGTAGAGGTTCAATATCCTTTTAGAGCTAAGATCTGAGATCTTGACATGAGATCTCTATGACATAAACAAGAAAAGGGGAAGGTATACATTAAGTTTCATGGATGGTGGCATTGAGCTGACATCTAACATAATGGAATGATCATTGGTTGATTTTTAATTCAAATAAAACCCCAAGATTCAATATCTAAGTGCCTTCGATCACTAGTGGTGGTTTCACGCAAGAGGTAACCACTCAATGCATAAATTTTGGGCTTTTAACATAAAGTGAATTCACTAATGGGCAGGGATGATAGGCTTTAGTGTCATTTGGCTAAACCCACATCCTTTTTCTTGATGCTAGAGAAAGTCTTGGAGCTAAGGGCTACATAAATTTGAGGTCCATGTGTAAGCATCTCGTCGATTTGGAAAAAATCTCAACCATACAATAAGTTCCACACCAAAGTTCATAGATGAAAGTTGGAGTGGTTTTGTCACAGTGATTTCTAGTTTTGGACCCCAGCTTTTTAATCTTGCAATAGACCAGGGGTGGCCCTAGGGTGAATTAGGGTCATAGATCACATGCATATTAAGTGCACACCATAGGCATGTCATTCATAGGTAGTATCGCTTTAACAAGGGTCCCAAGGCGGGAGTTTCAATAACAGAAAACCCATTTGTTAAGTCATGGTAGACCTAGGGGGACGTGGATAAAGTTGTGCCATTTATTTATTATGTCTCTAACCATGTCATTAAAAGAAGGTTGCTCGATAACAAAAAGGAAGACTTGGTAGCAGTGGGTTGTCCCATCAATCGATGGCTTTGACATATGGAAATGTTTTCGATAATTGCAGTTATCACCACTACCCACATGTAAAGCATTAAGACTTGTGGCAAGTGTTGAGTGGCGAGTGGTCCTATCACTAAATGAATCTGAGAGAGAAAATAATCCTCGACAATTATGAGTGCCTTCTAGGCTTGGATAGTGAATTCCAAGGGAAATTTGACATCGGGAAATGAGAAGATAAAGGAGTGGAGAGGAGTAAAGAGTCACCCACCATCATGAAAACAATTTGCATAATTAAAAGTGGTTGGTATAGACAATAAACATCATTAGAGATTGGTTAAGATCAACAATATTTATGGTTGTGCTAGTTATTATCATGTTATTAATGTGTGATGTAATAAGCATTAATTTAATTAATAGACATATCAGTTTTAAATGACAGAAAATTGTTGATTAATGTACATCAACCGTCACTTTTAATTATGTGCTTGTGTTACTATTTATCAATTGTAAGTAGATAAACACTATGACATAATGAAAAATAGTTGGTATAATCAATAAACATGATTATTTTTAAAACTTTGGAAATGATGTAATTAATTAAGAATGGAAGAAAATGGTATTTAATCTATGTATATCAACCACCTTTGATTTTGATTATATGGTTGTGTTAGCTATTATCATGTTATTAATGTATGTTAGCTATTATAAGATAAGTAAGACTTGTTAGCAACAGGAAGTCACATCAATAGATGGACCCGACATATGGAAATATTTTTGACAATTGTAGTTATCGCCACTACCCACGAGTAAAGCATTGAGACTTGTGGCGAGTGGTCCTATCACTAAATCTACATGAGAGAGAGAAAATAATTTGTTACAATTATCAGTTCCTTGTGGGCTTGGATATTGAAATCCAAGGGAAATTTGACACCAGGAAAGAAGAAGATAGAGGAGTGGAGAGGAGTAAAGAGGAACCTGCCATCATGAAAACAATTCTCATAATTAAAAATGGTTTATATAGTCAACAAACATAATTAAAGTTTGTTTAAAGTCAACCATATTTATGGTTGAACTACTTATTATCATATTATTAATGTGTGTTGTAATGAGCATTACTTTAATTAATAAACACATTAATTTTACATGACAACAAATTGTTGATTAATGTACATCAACCATCACTTTTAATTATGTGATTGTGTTAGTATTTATCGATTGTAAGTAGATAAACACTATCTCATAATGAAAAATAGTTGATATAATCAATAGACATGATTGAATTTGAAACTTTGAAAATGATGTTATTAATTTTGAATGGAAGAAAATGGTAGTTGATCCATGTATACCGATAACCTTTGGTTTTGATTATATTGTTGTGTTAGCTATTATCATGTTATTAATGTATGTTATAGGTAGGAAAAAATAATTTTCAAAAATAAGGATTATTATATAATTTTGAAATATAGAAAATGACTAATCGAGTGTATATATCAATCACCTTTAATTATGTAATTGTGCTATCAAGTTCCCACAATTAAAGTCTAAACTAGAATTATTCATGGAAATACATGTGTGTGAATTCTGGAAGGGAGCCTAAGTTGTTAGTATTCTTGGCCATGTGGCACATTGTAAAAGAGAAAAGTAATTAGGCTAAGGTAAATTTTAATCCCTAAAGAGGAGGACAGGTGTAGGAAATATGTTAGGTAAAGTGGCATTAACTTCTAGAAAATGTATGTTGGTAGATTTATGAGAGGACTATTACTAGCAACCTCGATGATGTAATCTAGATATTTTTTATTAGTTAAAAGGTATGTAGGATGAGCTAAAGTCTTTAAGTGGAGAATAGGAATAGAGGATAGGAGATAGTGGAGCAAGGATAAGGAGACTAAGAGATGTCTTAGAGGAAGAGAGGAAAGCACCAATTAGTAATGTAAATATGCCATAATAATGTGCAGATTTGTTGCTAATAGAAACCGTGTGATTTTCCTCAACCATTGTTGTTTGATATCTATGTCTCGAGTGATATCGTTGATTCTTTGTAAGTGTTAATTTTGTGAGGTCATGCTAGAGGACTATGTATGAGGGTAGTCTAACCCTCGCAGGTGAATAGAGGGATGCACAAAGAATTAATGTAGTGAACCAAACTTAAGCGATCAACTTCATGAAGGGCTTATCATGGCAGACCAATCAATGGCCAAGGTTAGCATAATTATCGTTGGCATTAGTGATGCAGTGTCGACACCGATGTGAGTTTTATAAGGACAACCTATATTATAATGGCTTTGAGAAATAGGAATATCCCTATCAATTGAAGTTTGTCTTGGTATCAAGACTATGGGAAGGTTTGTACTTGTAGAGATAGGAGATCCTTCAAGAGTCGAGATCTGAGATCATGTGTTGATATATATCATCGTCCTTTGACATAAAATGGAAATGGGGAAAGAATACATTAAATTTCATGGAAGGTGACATCAATATAATGTCTATCAGAGCAGAATAGGCATTTGTTGATTTGGCTTTGAAAATAAATTGAATTCATTAACAAACATGGCGCGTAGGCATTAATTCCATTTGGCTAAGCCCACATCCTTGTGATTGACATTAGAGAAATCATTGGAGCTTAGGGCTACATAAATTTTGGGTTTGTGTGTAAACATTCAGCTAATTCAGAGAGGAGGAAAATTGTTGTCCCTATAAGTTCTACATCAAAATCTCTAAACAAAAAATGGAGCATTTTTCTCACAGTGGTTTATGGTTTTAGACCCTCCCCCCTTCATTACATTGCAATGGAATAAGGTGGGCCTGATGGTTAACTAGGCCCATAGATTAGACCCATATCATGTCCATAACATAGTCACGTCATTCAAAGGTAGTTCACCTTTAAAAAGGGTTGTACGGTGGAAGTTTCAATACATGATCCCTCCCTTATTAAGTTAGGGTAGACCTGGAGAGGGTCATCATAAATTTAGGCCATTGATTCACTATGCTCACAATTGTGCCATTGAGAGGAGGCTAGCTAATAACATAAAGTAGACTTGCTAGCATTGGGTGGTGCACGATGGGAAGTTGTATCAACAAACGACCCAACATATGGAAATATATTCAATAGTTGTAGCTACTTCCATCACCCATGGGTAAATCATTGATATTTGCGGCAAGCACTTGACAGTGAGCAATAGGTGGTCCTATCAATAAACAGGCCTAAGATATCGGAAAAAATCCGTGACGATTGCCAGTTCCTATCATCTTGGATAGTGAAGTCTAAGGAAAAATTGGTGCTAGTCAAGGAGAAGACAAATGAGCAGAGAGGAATAAAGAGGCACCTACCATCAAAGTGGTATTAGAGTAGGGTTAAGCCTACTTATTTTTTATGATTGAGGAAATTTGAGGTAGGAGATCAGATTAAATTGGGACTTCAAGCACACGGGAAATGAGTTTATTTTTTAATTGAATTTGAACATGTGGTGAGTGGAAGTGGATAGGTAAGAATTTATTTCTACGAAATTAGAGGTTTCATAAGAGCACAAAATATTTGGTACAAATAAGAAGATAATTCTAGCGAGGGAACAGAGTTGGAAAAATTTGTTGATGATACTTAAAGACTAGAAATGTTTGAAATAAAGAACCCAAAATTACTTGGAGAGATAGATCCACTAATATTTGACAGGTAATATGATCTTTATGTTTAGAATTTAATTGGATAATGAAATTGTTGATTATAGGTAGCAACCAAAGAAAGGAGAATAGTGGCATAGGACCCTTGAAATGAATAAATTGTGATATAAAGGCAAAGTTCCAACTAAAGTGGAAGTGAAGAGAATAGAGGAGATTATCAAGATGAGTGAAGAGAACAAAATAATTTTTTAAGAGGCAGTGAGAAGAGTGCAGAATCATAGAAGAGCAGAGGTAGCTTGAGAATTTGTAGATGAGAGAACCACTGATGCCAAATGACCAAATTTAGAGGAGAGAAGCTTGGTGAGGTGTCTTCTAGCAAGGTGAAACAAACTTGTTACTGCATAGGCTTGTTTGCAGCTCATAGTTGATCATGGAGAAACACATAGAGGAGAAGAAAGAGATGACTATGAATAGATGATGGAATTTGTTGAGGAAATTAAATCGATGAGGAGAAAGAGATCACTATGAATAGCTAATGGAATTTGTTGAGGAAATCAAATCGATGAGGAGATTGCTAAGAGAACCTAAGAATGAAATATCATTCAATTATTGAGAAAGGATGATGCAATGTACAAGAAGGATCTAGCACGTTGAATGAGGGATGAAAACCTTATAAATACATAGTTTCATGAAGATTTTAGGATGTTAGAAGGAAGGTTAGTCAATGCAAGGATTAAGAAAAATTGCATAAATATTGGAGACAATAGTAAATGTCATCAATACACTACAAAAGGTGAACTGGAGGCTAAAAAATAGACTAATGCATATGGAGGGACATTAGAATATACTTTTGTAGGGAATGGTAAGGTGAAGAAAACAATCATCTTTATGACTAATGGTGATTTTTGGAGATTTAATATTTGTTGTAGTAGATTTGCTTCATGTGCAAATGTATGTGTGGGAAGCGAAATGAAATCATTCAAAAGAATACATGGAGGAGGTAGTTGACTCACTTAAGTATATTTTGGGAAATGTCTTCTAAAGAGAAATAGAACTTGAGGGCAATTGAAGCCATAAAATTTTTATTTTTTGATGCAAAGTTGCAATTGAGAAATGCTAATAGTATGTACTAGAAAAGGATAAGCTAGACACTGAAGTTGATGAGTTGTGTGTGTTGATGAAGAAATTCCCTAAGAAGGGGGAAAATGAAATGGTAAAGACAAGAAACAATGAAAATTAGTTGAGTACAAGAGAATACATCAACAAAACAAGTGGATCATTGAAAATTAAAGTATGGAAACCTAAAATATTAGGGATAATAGCAAAAAATCAGCAAGTGTAGGAAGTGAAGGAGACAAACCTAATGAGGAAGTTCAACCTTAGAACAAAGCTCATTGAATATGTTCTCTATAAGGAAAATGGACAACAACAAACTAAAGTTTTGGATCTTGGAAGGTGTCAAGCAACATCAACAACAAAACCACAAAGTAATCAAGCATGCAAACAATAACAAAGTTGAGTTTGGGAACTAGGAGGACTTCAATTGAGGCACATGACCAGGAGGCCATGAATATTTTTCCCTTTGGGATTCTGATGCAAAAGCATAAATCCAGTCTCCAAATTTCTTTCCCAAACCAAAGGGGTCTTGGGATTTCATAAAGGGATTGAATTCCCTCAATTAAAATATGTATAAATTAGTATTTATCATGTAAATACAAGTGTAGAAATTCTAATAAGGACTATAATTTTTTAGTATTTGTTGGCCATGTGGCACATTGTAAAACAAACAAGTAATTAGGTTGAGATATTTTGTAATCCCTAGTGAGGAGGGAAGATGCATGAAATATGTTAGGTAAAGTGGCACTAACCTCTAGAAAAGGGACATATGTATATTTATGAGAGGAATGTTAGTTACAACCTCCATAATGCAATCAAGATATTCTTTATTAGTTAAAAGGTATGACGGATGAGTTGAAGTCAGCAAGGGGAGAATAGGTATAGAGGATAGGAGATTGTAGAGCAAGGCTAATTGGGCTAAGCAAAGTTCGAGAGGAAGAGAGGAAAGGACCTTAATAATGTGAATAAGGCCAAAATTATGTAAAGAATTGTTGCTAGTAGAAATTATATGATTTTTCTCAACCATTGAAGTATGATCTTTGTGTTTTGATTTTTCTCAACCATTGAAGTATGATCTTTGTGTTTTGAGTGATATGATTGATGCTTTCAGGGTGGTTTCTAGTTTTGGACCACCGCCTTGTTAACTCGCAGTAGACCAGGGGGCTGGGATGAACCACGATCATAGATCGGACCCATATTGGGTCCACACCACAATCATGTCATTCAGAGGTAGCGCCCCATTAACAAGGGTCCCATGGCAAAAGTTTTGATACTAGAACCCCCTCCCTCGGTTAAGTGACAGTAGACCTTGGGGGCCAGGATAAAGTTGGTCCATCGATTCACCACACCCGCAACACGTCTTTGAAAGGAGGTTTCCCGATAATAAAAGGTAGACCCGGTAGAGCTGGGTGGCGAGCAGTCCAATCAATAGATGGCCCCGACAGCTAGACATACTTTTTTATAGTCGCAGTTATCCCCACCGCCCACAGATAAAGCATTAAGACTTGTGGTGAGTGTTGAGCGGCCACCAGTAGGCAATCGCATCACTAAATGGACCTAAGGGATGAAAAAAACATCCCAAACAATTGCGGCTTCCGTCTAGGCTTGGATAGTGAAGTCCGAGGGAAATTTGGCACGAGGGGAGGAGAAGATAGAGCAGCGAAGAGGAGTAATGAGGCACCCCAATCACGGAAGCAATTCACAGAATTAAAAATGATTGATATAGTTAATAAACATCATGAGAGATTGGTTGATATCAACTAACTTTAAGGTTATGCTAAGTTATCAGGTTGTTTTTGTGTGTTGTAATAAGTGTTAATTTAGTTAATAGACATATTAGTTTTAAATGACTAAAAAATGTTGATTAATGTACATTAACCATCACTTTTATGGTTCTGTTAGTAATTATGAGTTAAAAAGTAGATAAACACTATCTTATAATGAAAAATAGTTATATAAGTTAATTTTAAAACTTCAAAAATAATGTTATTAATTTGAATGGAAAAAAATTAATCCAGGTATATTAACCATCTTTGATTTTGACTGTATGGTTGTATTAGGTAAGAAAAATCGATTGTAAACAAATCTTTCATTTAGATTAGATAGTTGTGTTAGGTAAGAAAAATCTAATTGTAAAAAATAAAAACTATTATAGAATTCTGAAATGCAGAAAATGACTAATCGAATATATAATTATGCAATCTTACTATCAAATATATTTCGTGACTAATCGAATGTATATCATAGTAGAGTTTAGGCTTCTGTGATCCATATCAAGTTTACAAAAAATATTTTCGGCCAAGATCACATGAGACATCATTTGTCAACGCGTTTCGAACCAACCAGTGTGGTTCATCGTCAGAACAAGTTCAAATGTATATCAATTATATTTAATTATATCATCATAATATCAAATATATTTCGACCAGTGATTGTAATATTGAAATGTAACGTAACTATCTGTATTGATGTGACTCTGCTGGTTGTTATCAATATGGACTGTTAGTTGTTCATTGTATTGGAGTTGGTTGTTAGGAGGTGTAGTTTTATAACTTTTTGTTTAAAGTATACATTCAGGCAGTCAGTATATATAGGATGTCTCAGAAAACAACACAGCTTCGGCCTTTTTTTTTTACGTTTATTTTAAGGTTGTGTTAATTAATTTTTCTGCAAAATTGTCTGTGTCTATAATGGGCTTATCAGAAACATTTCTGCATCCCAAGCTCACTTCAGACTTTTTGTCTGCCAGTTATTTGGATAAGAAATCAGAACTGCTCGCTCCAGTCAAGAGGACTATTTTGTGGCCCAGCTCCGCACTAATAAGTCATAATGGAGGTAATAAATCGATAACACTTCATCGATTTTGCGGCTCAGGACCAGAAACATATGGGTCAGCATTGATGAGGGGAAAAAATGAAGCGTGTACGTCAAAAGGCACTTTCTTGAACGAAAGAGGTGTATTACGGGAGGCCACAGTTGCTGGGAAGAATATTGAGAGCACTGATAGAGCTCCATGCATGGGTATGGGTCTTGGAATTGTAGATTTTCTGAGGGAGAAGAACTTGCTCATCACAGGTGCCACGGGTTTTCTAGCAAAAGGTATGGGGCACCTTCCTCAGCTTATTAATTATTCTCAGTTATATACTTGGTAGATTTAAGCTTGATCACGGTCGTTTCTTTATATGTGCAGTGTTGATAGAAAAAATTCTGAGGATGCAACCAGATATCGGAAAGCTGTTTTTGATAATCAGGGCTGACGAGTCCAACTCTGCGTTAAATAGATTGATGAATGAAGTATGACAAGTACTTTTTTTTCAGTATAGTTGTGAATTTTTTTCCTAACGAAAAAATCTTAATTTTATTTAATCTAAGGAACCAAGAAAAAAGCATCCAATCAAATTATCCTTCTACCAATGGACAAAAAGATAAAAAACAAAAACAAAAAAATAATAATCGCATGACATAACAGGTTTCCCAATCTATTTATTTATTGTGCAGAGCAATTTAATTTGACATGTTGATAATGCAGAATGCTGAGTTCACCCCTAATGATATGTGAAAACTAGGTTCTGAACACCGACTTATTTAATCGGTTGCGTGAAATTCATGGCAATGAATTCCAAGATTTCATGCTGAAAAGACTCGTCCCTGTCGCTGGAGATATGACCAAAGAAAATCTGGGAATTGAAAAAGATATGGTCGATGTGATCTCTAGGGAGGTGGACATTATTGTCAGCTCGGCGGCCACTACAACATTTGATGAAAGGTATATATATATATATATAAAACAGCTATACGTAACCATTTTCTTCTAACAAAATTCTGTGTTAGATTTTCATATTATACAAACAGTTTCAGTGAAAGCGAGAATCCAAAGAATTATGATTCTTTTGGCTGTACATTTTCATGTTATGTCCAAACTGCTCACCGTAGATACAATTAAAATCATACAGATATGATGTGGCCTTGGAAACGAACACAAAAGCAATTATTCGCCTTCTGGAGTTTGGCAAATGCTGCGAGAAATCCCAACTTTTCTTGCACATCTCTACTGGTAACCCATCGATCTCACTCGCGGTTTCTAACAGTAACTCGTCGATCTCATCATCGGTCGGGCTTATTTCTGATCATTCTTCATTTCATTACAGCATATGTCAACGGGCAGAGAGAAGGTCGATCATTGGAGGAGCCTTTTGAGATGGGGTACAGTATAGCCAGGGAGAAATCAACCTCTGTTCCACCTCTGGACGTCCAGGGAGAATTTCATTTAGCAAACAAAGCTCTCGAAGATTTCGAGAATGAATTTTCAAATCTCCAAAGCTGCAAGTTGAAGAAAGCGAAAATCGGTCAAAGGATGAAGGATTTAGGAATGGAAAGGTGATGTTATGAAGATAGTTGTTAATCTTCCTTTTCGATCAAAACGTTTCTTTTTTTTTTTTTTCAAAAAAGTTATATCGCTGTTTTTCTTAAATAGAATAAAATTTATTGTTTTTCAGTATTAAATATTATATTTATGGATAGTTTTTGAAAATAAGTAAAGAAAATTAACCTTTTTGTTAACTATTTCATTTTTATTGAATGAGGTCATGGGTAAGTTCTCTTTCAAGCTTTTCTCATTAGGTTCGCTGGTGGTCTGATAAATAATAATGGTATTTAATTTTTTTTTGGTTTTAGTATAGATTTATTTAAATTTTGGTTATTGTGTCAGAGACCATTTACAGTTTATTATGGGGGAGATGTGTAGGTGTTTAAATTTTGGTTATTGTGCGAGATACTATTTACAATTTATTATGGGGGAGATGTGTAGGTGTTAAATGTAATGTAAGAAAGATTGTATGTCAACATTTTTTAAATATTTTATTTTAATTTAATTTTATAATATTTTTAAAATTTAATTTAAAAGAAAAAAAGTATGGGGGAGATGTATTGGTGTAAAATAATGATGTAACCATATTTAAATTTAATTAATAAGCACATAAAAACTTAATGCTTACAATAAACTTATAATATAACAAGATTCATAACCATGGATATTCATCCCATTTTACCATGGATATTATTAACTTATAAATAGACTTTGTAAATAGGCTTTTTTACAATACCATGGGCCAATACCATGGCTTATCATGAATACCTGATGCCCAAAAACCATAACTCATTTCAAAATCAAAATATTTTATAAATATTTTATTTTAATTTTTTTAATAACATTTTTTAATTAAATCTAAAAGGAAAAATGTATAGATTTATTTAATAAGTCATAAACAATTAATACTTACAATATAAAAAGATTCATAACCATGGGTATTCATCCCTTTTTCCCATGGCTATTATTAACTTATAAATAAGCATTCTTACAACACCATGGGTCAATACCATGGCTTATCATCAATACCAGATGCCAAAAACCATAACTCATTTCAAAATGAAAATATTTTATAGATATTTTGTTGTAATTTTAGTGCCATGAGAAGCACTCTGGAGCTCAATATGGTAGAGATGTTGAACATCTAGGTCAAATTACATAAAAAGATTAAAAAAATAAAATCAAATAAAAAATGATTCTAGGTTTTGACAACCTATAATTTTTCCCATGGTATTCTTATATAAGAATATGTAGAAAATAAAAAATAAATTTGATAATTAAAATAAAATAAAGGTAAAATAGTCAATTTACCATTCATGGTTTCATAGTTAAGTTTTGATAGTCGTTGTTTTTTCCCATGGTACTCTTATCTAAGAATATATATATATATATATATATATATATATATATATATATATATATAAGAGTACCATGGCAACAACCCAAGTATATATATTAGATAAGAGTAGAATAGGCATAACCCATGTATATATAACTCCTAATACCAAGGCTGAGAGGGATCAATGTGCAAACTTCTTTTAGAGTGAAAATGGATTTTATCCCTCTCGACCTTTAGTAGATCTCGAGTTAAAGATGGATCTAGGCTGGTACTAAATTTCAAGATGGAGCAAATATGTTAAGTCTAAATCCATTTTTGAGTGCAAAAATTGAGATATTATTTTTCCTTCAAGAAATCTTTGGAAGCCCTCGAGTTAGTCTATGGTTAGTTTGACATGATGGATGTGATCCCTTAGGGTTGATCTACCTAGCTTTCCCTTGGAAAATAATGATAATAATAATTGTATTTAAATATTTTTTATTTATTTTACTGAGTACCTGTCCATTTAATTTTTAGAAAAACCAAATTTGAAGAGGGATCAAATATATTAAGTGTAAATATTTTTGTGAGTGCAAAAATTGAGATATTATCTTTCTTTTGAGAACATTTCTCTAGATAATTGTTATTCCAAAATTAAAATAAATATATGCTAACTTTTCATAATAATCTCTATATTATATATAAATTTCAAATGTTTATAAATTTCTAAAACATCTGCCATAGTACCACATTGCTCTATGAGCAAAACTATAGTGATCTAGGAACTCTTCTTTCCCTCCTCTGTGATCATAGAAATAAAATATTAAAAAGTCTCAATTAATATCTTTCTTTCTTAAGGTCTAATAAATCTCATTGGTTTGAGTGGATGTTAATCATCATCATCAGTTATATAGAAAAATTCTTATTAATAATATATATGACTTTTCTTTTATTAATTAATTACCTTATATTATATCATAACATACAAAGTTCAATACTTTTCCTTTTCAATATGGTGATCTACCACAAAAGAAACTAGACTAACCACAAACTTTTCTTATCACTTTTTTTTGTCAAAATATCAAAATTGAAAATATTTCTGAGTTACCATATTTTTTTAATTACCCTATTCCTAAACATTTTTCATATTACATAGTGACAAATCTTAGGTTCATAATTGTAGTTTATCTATAAAAATAAAAGAGAGTTTCTTAACCAAAAGCATAAAATAGAAGACGTGTGCTTGCATCATTCAGCTAGAAACTTTTGCAAGGATGGATCCTAATTTGGGCGTTCTAAATATTGATGCCCAAGCTGAAGTTGTCTCTCAGTATGGGGTGGATAGGTATCTACTCTTATCTTGAAACAATGTTGGTGGGGTTTGAGGGTGAAGCCCTCGAATTGTAACTCCTACTCTAGGATTCTACAACTTATACCAGGTTACAACTTTAATTTCACATCATTTAGATCAGTCATTGTTCAGTCGTAGGAGATTTTATATATATATAATTTTCATTTAATATATTTTATATTATTTTTAATATAATATAAATAACTTAATTTTATATATAAATTTGAATATAATTATTTATTATAAATATTAAATTTGAAACATTACCATTACAGATATAAATGATCATTATTTTAAACGTTATTTTTCAGAACGTGATTGAAACCTAAGTAAAAGTGATTGAAACGCTATTTTTCAGGGCAAAAGCATCCGGATGGCAGGATACTTACGCATTCAGCAAAGCAATGGCGGAGATGGTAATATGTAATCATACCAAAGATTTACCAATTGGTAATATGTAATAGGTAAGTATCACTATTGGCCAATTCTCAACAGAATATTAATATATTACAGCATCATAACAACAGCTAAATCAAATATTCAACTTACCTGCAGAATGATTGATCCCATCATTACGCACTATGGCAAAGGTCAATTATCTTGCTTCTTGACCGATCCAGATACTGTGCTCGATTTGGTGAGCACCTCTTAACAAAAAAAACATTTCTTAATTAATTTTAGATTTTTTTTTGAGTATATCCACACTCTTTAATAAATAAAAAAATATTAGATTAAGTTTTTTTATCAGATTAAGTTTTCTATCAAAGTTTTCTATCTATGTTTTGAGAGAATGACAATGAATGGTTCCAAATTTTTATTTTATATTTATTAATTATTTAAATAGAATTGATTTGATTTTTCTGGAGCTTCTCTACACTATTTACTTCTCTGGCTAAATCAAGTCTTCCCTCTGTGTCCTGAGAATAACAACAAATAATTTAAAACTTCGACTCAAAAATTTGATGTGATTGATCCAAAAACACCATTATCTAAACATCTTTTTTCTCTTAAACGTGTTATTTGTTTTGGTTGAATTCAAATGGCAGATACCGGTAGACATGGTTGTGAATGCAACCTTAGCAGCCATGGCCAAACACGCAGGAAACCGTGGTTTAAAAGTTTATCACGTGGCTTCTTCAGTGGTAAATCCCCTAACAGTTCGAGAATTTTTGAAAATAATATTTGAACATTTTAAATGTAATCCATACATTGATCGCGAAGGAAACCTAGTAAAATTGCTGAAGCCATTGACCTGCGTTAATACTATGGAGACTTATGAGCAAGCTCTGGAGACAACTGTGAGTACACCAAACAACGTAAGTTGTAACGATACTCTGTGTTTCTTTCTAGAGTCTCTACTAATTTGATTATGTATTCAAATTTACGTAAATTTTATTTTGCATATGATCTTAGCTTAAAAATAAACTAATTACTTAATCCAGAAAATTATCTATTCACCCTGGCTAAACAAATTAAACTACATAAAATGAATCGTTGCAAACTGATAGTCGTTTTGCAGATAGCCGGGTTATCTAGTTCATCTACAAAATATATGTTACAGCAATTGAAGCACTTAGCCAAGATCTACGAGCCATATTCATTCTACGAAGGAAGGTAAATTATGTGCAATGGAGATGAAATACAAAATTGTTTTAAACATTTTGATTGGTAATCACCCAGCATACATTAATAATTTGTTTAATATATTTGTGCAGATTCGATATCTCCAATTCTGAAAAACTGTTTCAAGAGCTCTCTGGAGATGAACGAGAGAGTTTCGGATTTGATGTTAAGAATATCGAGTGGAAAAATTACATCGGAAATATTCATATTCCCGGACTTCGTGAATATGTCTTAAAAGGGCGCGGGCGCGGTACAGGAAGCAGCCTCACAAAAATCTATTAAAGCTCTAAGTTTTAAGCGGAATGTCAATGCAATATAAAAGTAATAAGATGATTAGGTATACCAATGAATGTAACGAAAATAATTAAAAGAATTTCCGGATTTTGTTATACTTTAACAGAAAATAATTATATTTGATTCTATATTTCTACGACCGAGTAATTGTAAACCAGATTGCATTCAGCAAACTGATCTAAACGAATACGATGATGGATATGCCACATGTGTTTATCCCATCAACGATATTGGAAGTTCCTTAAATGATGTTACAAATATTTTTCCTATATTTGATATATTGAATTGTTCCGGTAAGGGAGGCTTATCAAAGTTGGTTACATTTTTAATGTACTATTTGTTCAATTTTATTGTTATGTCTTTTCTTTTTTTAATTGTTCTATTGATATAGAAAATAAAGTGGTTTAAATGGATGGAAATAAAAGATTTTATAACAGGTAAATATACTTTTATTTCATATATCTATAAAGTATATAGATAGGAATTAATTCTTGCCAGGTGAAAATCCGTTTTTTAATGTAAAACTTCAAAAAAAAATTGTATTTTTAGAATTTGATAAAGAGATAAATAGGAGGTTAAGAGGCCTTTATTTTAAGTCACACAGAATTAAATTATTCAAATCTTACACGGAAGGGTTGAGGATGTAAGTCACCTTTTTAGCGGAATTAAACTATACTAAGAGGCGTCAAAACTCAACTAAGCTTTGCAAACATCTTATTATTGGGTAGATGGTTCTTCCATCTAACATTAAAGTTAGCCCAATCTAAGCTTAGTTTAGTCGTACTAATTCCATGTATATATTTAAATATTTTGTTTATAGTCCACACTATCTCCCTCATAATCATCCTAAACAACATAGATCCATCTTAAGCACGGATTTAACATGAGCCTAGAGGGATCAAATTTCTTAAGTGCAAACTTATTTTACACTGCGTGTAATTTTTCATTGTTTAAATTGTACTCCTAAATGATATATATTTTCAAGTAAAGTCATATTAAAATATTGTATTCATAACCTACTTTAGATATTTTTTTATATATAACATTAAAATATTTTCTTTTAACCTTCTTTTCTATATATAGATATATATGAAGTTGATATTCATATAAGTTGGTTAACATAGATCTTCAAATAATTTATTTAAATAACATGTTAAAATACTTTTGAAAAGTATAAAGGTTAAACATCTTATTCACATATTTTTTTTTACTTCTAATTACTTTACATGAAATTATAATAGGCCATATGGAAACATGCATAGCATATTTATTTTTATTTTTTATTATGGCCCACATTGCTTTTCTATTTAGAGAATATTTTTTTTTAGTTTAAGAGGACATGTGTTAACTCCAAATTGAGCACGAAGATACTTACACATCGCCTTCCAGCGTCTCAGCTCAACTAGTAAAACTCATATATCCATGTAATAAGAAGTATTTTACTTAATAAAAAATATTGAAATATTTTACTCAATGTGTATATTTTGATATTAAAAATGAATAAATATTTTAATGTCAACTTACTTATATATATATATATATATATATATATATATATATATATATATATATATATATATAGATATATATTATAACTGTAGAAATTATGATGTAGAATTGCAACTTCTTATGAAGTTTTAATCAAATCACAAGACACAAAACTATTTTACTGAACAAAAATATCAAACATGCAATAATAAATCACACACATGCAAATAGTAATTTTCCCGGGGAAGGCAAACTACTAAAAACCTCAACGTCTGCTTGCATTAATCTGATGAAAAAATATGTAAAACAATTGCTTTTCTCAACAATGTCAATGATCACAACTCCTTTTTGTGTCACTAAACATTGGCTCATTGATCTTCCCACTAGAATCCTTCTAACAGCATTAAGAAGTCTGCACATAGGGTCTTTTAGATCTTCCTTGAACTAGGGCTCCATAACTCTACCTCCTAACAACTCATTAGTTCTTTAATGATCACTATACATGAGGCTTTCAAGGACCGGTTCTAATGTGAATCCTACTCTGATACCATGTAGAAATTATGATGTAGAATTGCAACTGCTCATGAAGTATTAATCAACTGCAGAAGCTAATTCACAATTTAGAACAGAAATATCAGACATGCAATACAAAATCACACACATGCAAATAGTATTTTTCATGGGGAAAGCAAACTGCTAAAAAATCCAATGTCTTCTTGCATTAATTTGATGAATAGAGATGTATTAAAATTTATTTTCTCAACTAAGCACAACCTACAAGTGAATAACCTATGTCTCTGCTCACTGAGAAGCTCTGAACCAGACTCAGATAAATTTTTCCTCTGCTTGAGCCCCTATTTTCTTGTGCAATTCCTGAGGAAATAGGTCCCTATTATTTAGGAATTTTCTCCAAAAAGCTTACACAATTCCTCAGGGTTGATCACCTAACCAATACAATAGCTATACACTCAATCTAGTATATAATTAATCATACACTACCTTGGAAACTCCACCACAATTGGGCAACTCATATTCTTTGCATGCATGAGCTAATTAGTTGATTGATAAGTTGACGAGATGATCTGTGAGTTAGATTGATGTCTCACTACTTAACTAGTCGCCAACTAGTTCTATTAACAGTTAGAACTAGTTAAACATCACAAGTGAAATTAACTCAACCTAGGCTACTGAATTTCATGCCCTTAACTTGAATTAACTGAGCTAGACTCCAATTTTTTTAGGAATCAACACAAGAAAACTAAACTTCAACTCATTAACTAAAATTGAGTGTTCTTAACTTAGTGACAAAAGCCATGTCCCCTCAGTTAACTCCTCCACGTTGTCCAAGGTTGTCCAAGTTGTCGTCTGCTGATGCAGAATTTCGAATTTTCTCAATTTGATTAAGGCAAAATCAAATTTGAAACTTTTTTTCTTCATTTTCAACAATAATATAACTACACTACTTGCTTTATATTATAGAATTATCCATAAAATAAAATAAAAAATTAACTTTTAAAACTACCTATCTCTATATAAAAATTTATTTAAAATGAATATTAATTTATTATTTACAATTATATTAAATTAATATATTATAAAATTATCAATAAAATTAATTTTTTTTAACTTTTAAATATAAAAAATTATTTAAAAGGAATATAAATTTTTTTTTACAATTATATTAAATTAATTTTAATTTTTAATATAAATATTATTATTATGTTATTAATATATAATATAAATCTTATTATTATATTATTATTGTAATGTTATGTAAAGTAACACTATTTCCTTCAATCTCCTTCAAACTGTTTATATATGTATTTTTTACAATCTCCTTGATTATATATATATATAGGTGGCAAGCATCTTCAAAATTAAATGACACTATTGTGTTTAAACAAAGATATGGAAAATTTAAAAGATAATATGAACTTATACATTACTAATTTTTTAAATATTTTTTAAAATGCTTTTGCCTTTAAGAGATTATAATATAAGTGTAAGTTTATTATTTTAAACCTTAAAATGATTTATTTATTTTTAATATATAAATATTAATGGGTAATAGTGTATTATATTATTTATTTTTACAATAATATAAGAAATTATAAATTATTGTAAAAAATAATTAGTAATTTATAATATATGTTATAAAAAAATATAAATATATAAAAAAAACAAATTCTTAAAAAGAATTATGTATTTGAAATTTAAACAACTAGATGTGTCTCATTAATTTATTTATTTTATTTGAAAATATTTTTAAATGTGAATAAGGTGTTAGTAAGCTATTTAAAATGGTTTTAGGTTAATTTATAGTTCAAGGTGATTATTAAATATGGTTATGTCTTTCCATTTTCCATACACATTATTTACATGCATGTTAAAGGGGTTTGGAAGATCATGATGGTTTCAAAAAATGGTTTTATGTTATTTATGTAAATTTAATTTAATGTTTCTTATTAAATTTAAGATGCTTATTAAATAGGGTTATGTTTTTCTATACATATTTTTTATATGCATGTTAAAAGGGTCAAGAAGACCATGATGACCTCAAAAGTGGTAACAATGACATCAGTAATACACTCACCTCCTAAGGTGTGTATTTTATTGAGAATACCTATTCATAAGCATTCATATTTGGTAACCCTGAAGTCATTGCTAGAAGGCAAGGCATAGGAACATATGCATGTTTTTTATATCACACAAGCATATTTTGAAAATTCCCATGTGCTCTTAGGAACATGTGCATGTTCCTCTTAGTTTTAATTTTTAGACAAGATTGAGGAGATATTTTAATGGGATATTACACAAATTGTTGGATAACTCTACAAATTACATGTTCAAGGCATTCCAAGTAAGAATTTAAATGAAAATTTTCTTTTGTTTTTGTAATTTCGCTTGACAAAAAAAAAAAGGAAAAAAAATTCATTTTGAGGGAAGGGGAAATATTTGCCTCATTACATAGTATTTTATTAAAAAAAAAATCATTTTATGAGGGAAGGGGAAATATTTTCTTGATCACATGGTATTTTGTTTTGAAAATGTATTTTACCTTAGTCTATTGCAAGGCACTTAATTATTATGGGTTCACCCAAACCTAAAGTCACTTCATTCTGACACTCATGTTGATGCAAGTTTAATTTCTTTGAGCACCCACATACATAACCTTCAAAATATAAGAGATCCTTCATGATTATTTCTAGAAACTTATCTACATTAAATTGTAGCATCAATTGCAAATGCCAAAATCTTGTTCATTAATATTTCTAATTATGGGGAAAAATGTTTGAGTACTATATATCTGGTTTAAATAAATAGTAACTTAGAGACTTAAACAATACCAAAAATTATTTGATGGTAATTTTATGACTGACATGCCAAATTATAACCATAATAAACAAAAAATGCACTTGTATGGACTCTTGCACCTTCTAATAATTTCTAGTTCATTGGATGGATGGGTCGTTTATGTTATATAATAAAATTTCATTTGGTAATAGGGTGGTGCCTTTGTATATCCTTAGGAAATTATGGGAAAAAATATTTTAGGTCCCCAAATCAATTGTTTTGACATTCCATTATTCCAGGGAGTGGGTTGAGGTTGTGCACAAGATAGACAAAATGTTAAGTGTGACCTAGCACTAGGTACTCATCCTCTTAGGTGAAGGCCTAACTCCCCTTACCCAAAATCCTCAATTGACTGAGAATATAACTCACATATAGAAAAATATACCCACTCTTTCTCACAACCTTGGGCAACATAGAAATTTTGTAGTCTTATCCAATCAGGAGTGGGCCAAGGTCATGCTAGGGGAGGGTTGGACTTACAAATCCTACAATATATTACATCCAGGAGAGGCCACATGCGACTTCAAATGAGCTCTAGATATGTTTAAGCTATGAGGAAATGTGTTATGGGACAATAAATGCTAGTAGACATGAGATTTATATGGAGGATGTTAGTATCTCAACCACCTATATCTTCTTCATTGTGTGTGTGTGTGTGTGCACTTTCTTTATATATCTAATTATATGTTATTTACAATTGTTGCGCCTATATAGCACATCCTCAAACTCGACATATGCATCAATGTCAATTTATGTTGTTGATGTAGTAATAGCTATGACATGTGCTCACTTGGTGTATCACACAGTCAAGTATTATGATCCCTTGAATATTTTTTCATATGTATCTATTCCATATTATATAATCTTTTAGTTTGAATGTGCTTTTAATTTGTGTATATAATTACAACATCCATTTGTTGTTCACATATTGTGATGTCATTTGATGAGGATCCATGCCCACCTAGAATGGACATATTACCACTTTCCCAAGTATCATGTGTAAAATTAAATTTTTCTTAAATGTGATTTTGTTTATATTTTTTTGGTTAAGTAATTAAAATAATATAAGTTTTTATATAGGTTGGAACATTGTTTTATAGGTCTACAATATCACCCTAATACCCTTCACCACCACCCACTATATGCCCATCATTTTCTCCAAGCTATAGGGAAAGTACAACCTTTTGCCATGTTGCCCCATTTATTTATATATCATTTTACTCCCATAGGGTACTTACATATTTATCAAAACATGTGGGGGTTTATCACCACCCACCCCCATTGTATTTTCCATCCCATCCATTCATAGTGACTACATCCATACACAATCCCCCCCTCCCATAGAAGCAAACATTGGTTCATCTACCATGCTTTACTCCACCTAGCACCCACACACACCCACAACCATCATCCAATGATGCTAATATAGTGGATAAAACAAAATATATTTCCTGTAAGTAGGTTATGTAATTGAGGGCTCCACCGGCTAGTGAATGTTTTTCATGTCCTTAGACATTCATGCTGAGATCACTAGTAAATAATTTTTTTATATATAATTAAATAAATTTATTTTAGTATTTTTTATTTAAATTCCATTCTTTGATTCCTGTAATTATTATAAGGGGAAATAGTGAAAATATTATGATTGCAGAAGAGGGTAATTCCCTCACAATTGACAGTACCATCTACATTCAATTTTGTTTATATTGAATCATTAAAATTATTTATAAGTGTGGTAATTCATTGTGGAAAATATATTACGAAAATATTGTTTCTTTGTGTAGTTTCTAGAGAAATGAACCACGCCCAAGAAGAAAAAAATTAATCTCCTTCTTCTAGTAAGAAAAATATTTGACTTGAGGGATGTAGTTGATAGTGTCAAGGGTCGAAGTGATCAATGAGTAACCAATTAGTTCCATTTTGTATATAGGGAACCATATTCGATACTTCCATGTTTGGGCACAAGCTCCCATTTTGTAAAATATGTATACTTGAAACAATTTTGGATATTATATATATAGATATATATATGCACACACACACATATTCAATGGCACATGTTCAATGAATTGAAGTCTTTGTTTATTTGAGCTTGAAGTGTTGTATTGCTACTCTGAATTTGCGTGTAAGTTAATTTAAGGTTTCAAAATTAAACTTCATTTCCTTATCAAGATTTCAAAACGCTAACCAAAGAATCAATTTCCATCAAGACAAATACAAAAGTATATCTATGAAATTCACTCTTGTGTAAGAAATAGCATGTGGAATTATCATCATGAGATCTATACAATGTAAGTGTATACTTAGATAAAATAGCATTCTTTCCACCTTCTATATGGATGCACGACATTATTAATGAATTGATGCAGGAGAATCCTTAGCCTTGGGAAATCCTCATCAACCAAAAACAAGTTTCTAACTATGTAAACTTTGAAACGGGAACTATAAACTCAAAACGGGAACTCTGGCCAAAAAACCCCAAAAAAAGTCAAAAACAATGCTAAAAATGGAAAGTGTGTATACTGGAACGATGATTTTATTTTTTAGGGGTCAATGTTGAACATGTTTTAAAAATGGAAGTGACTACGAAATTTACTACAAAATTTTCATGCAAAATATAGCTTCAAAACAAAAGTGATGATACTGGAACAATGATTTTTCTTTTTTAGGGTCAATTTTCAAACTTTTTAAAAAATGCTAGCAAAACCAAATTTTTATGTGCCAAACAAAGTTGTTTATGAGGAAAAAAAACATTAATTTTTTTGATAGAATATCATTTTTCTTTCCTAAGTATAAATTCAACATGTTTTCAACCATAACATGCTAGATACAAAAGAAATTGAATTTTTTTCAACTATAAAATTAAAAAACCATGACATTATGAACGAATTACATCACTAAATGAATTCAAAAGTCATTATTTGTATATTGAACAAAACATACATTATATCTCTAATTTAATATTGCATTGTAGATATTTTAAACAATAAAAATTATCATAATTAAGACATATAATCCAACAACATAAAAATGCCTCATAACATCTCATTTAACACCATATGGAAATCATTAATTTTATTTCAAGATACGTTGCATACATCAGTTATATAAACTGTCTTAAACAATTATTCAAAATCACTCATATTTTCTTGCACGCCATCAGAATTCACATCTTCAGATGAGTGACTACATGCTAACGAAGATGTTCCATATTCTTCTCTTTCATCAACTAGTGCCCCATCTGAGTCCACATGCATGCCCAACACTTCAAGTTTTGAAAATTCTTCGAGATCTACCACTGGTATCAGTAGACTCCCATCTCAACACTATTCCTTCTGGTAAAAACCTTCTCAGAATCTCTATCGTCTTGAAGAGAAGAGTTCCTCTCTTTGTTAAATTGAAGTCATAAACAAGTATGTCAACATCCTCCAATTTTAATATGTCTGTGTGGTGGCGATTTATATTTGTACCCTTTCTTTTTCTCTTTCCGCTATTTTTTTTGTCAACTACCATCTCTGGCTTATACACACCATTGAATGGGTGTGTATTTGTGGCATACCAATGTACTTCAACACTTGTAACATCCTCATTTTCTGTAAATAACTTTATAACTTTAGCAACCCAGAATGGATAGCCATTGGGATCTCCATCTGCTAGCACTGAAATCATGCAACCCTCCTTAATATCCTATACTGAACCCCTGTAAAGGTCTTCCATGGCTTCACGTTGTGCATGAGATCTTCTAACACCAATATACATCTATCTTTCCTCTACCTGTGACGAATTAACAATACCTTGAGATTGTTGTTGTTCAACAATGTTTATTTCCTCATGTTCATTCGACACATTTTGTGGCCAAATAAATGGATTTTTCAAAGGTATATCTTCATTTTTTGTTGTTGAAATGATATCACTTTGATTATTGAAAAATGACTCCCACCAAACTGAATTAGCAATGTCAAAGTACTCATATGTATATCTAATACATTTTTTAATTTCTTCCAGGCAATCAGAATAATCTATATCTCTATTTTGTCTGCATGCATTCTGAACTTCACCAACTAATTGTAATAACGATATTTTTGATGCAAATATTGGATGATCTGGAATGAACTTCAAAAATTGCAAACCTGATGATGGTGCCCATTTTGCAGTAGTTGAATACTTCTTACCCCATATTAGTATTTTCCCATCAATTTTTTTGATATGAAATTGATGTTGGAAGCTAATGTCATTAAGTTGTTCAATGCATTTCCCCTCACCATATGATCCTAGAATAAACCTTTGCATGTCAACAGTTTCTTCCAACACATCAAAAGTAGGCTTTGGCATTTATGATTTCTTAAGACATGCAATTAGTGATGGCAAGCTCCCAACTTGCTTCCTCCTCAATATGACTGAAAAATGACTGAACATCTGATCAATATGGTCATGAGTGTGCCCAACAAGAAGGAAACCAACCTTTACCTTTTGAAAAATTCTCAATTTAACAAGCATGTTTAGATATCCAAAAAAAACCTAATTTTTGTTTTTACGGTAAGTGTTGTCCAATTGTAGATACAAAACTTCAGGAAGATTACCAGACCAATGAGAAATCACATCATGAATTATGGTTATGGTCAGATTTGCATCATTATGAATATTTGGAGCTGTGAAGTACACCCTTGGCAACATTTTCCCATTGAAGACCATACAACTGACCAAGTGAAACTGAATAAAATTTTCCTCCTGTAAATTTTTGGGTGTACGAACAAAATGTGGTAAAAGTGTTTTCTTCTGGTCCATACCATCAATTATCAAACCCAAATATTTATTTGGATTATCATAACACTTCTTTCCATGCTTGTACAACTTCTTCCTTTCGTTTGTTTGTTGTTTGCGATGATCCTGGAGTTCTTTGACAATTAAATCTACACAACATAAAAGAAATTCATTAAGAAATATTTTTTCATAGTTGATGACTATACAATTTTAAAAGTTAAAGTTATGAATGCTTACCTCTTTCTGACCCTTCACATTTGTCCCTTTCTTATTTAAGAGAAGCACATGTACTGCAAATCCCCATCCTTGTCTTCTTAGGAATACGGACATAATTGAATTCTTTCTTCCATACTTTCACAAAATATTGATATGTAATAAACCGGCCATGTCCCTCAGCACCTTCTGCATATTCTTTGTATAAGTTGTAGATTTCTCATCTTGAAAAATTATCTGGAATATGTATTGTCCCTCTATTTGGCAACACTCTCCATGCTTTGAAAAGAAATCTTTCATCCATGACATTGTAGCATTTGATAATGGCCCAAATTGTCTTTTATGACATACTTCTGAATAAAATGTGGGATCTTTTTCCAAATTTTCTTGAATTCTCGAGAGACAAAAATTCCCAATTGAATGAAACATTTTGAAAGCTTTTCTACAGATAAATAAAGTCCCAATATGATAATCATAACCTGACAATGTAGATTGCATGCACCCAACTAAATATGAATTTTGCATGCTTTTATTCATTGACAAATATCTCTTCCTGCTTTCTAATACAAATTTGAAATCCATATGTTTCAAGCAATCTTTTTGGCAACATTCACTTGAAATCAGAGCACTGATAGAACTTCTTCTCATCAGATATTCTGCTCTACCCCTTGTATAACTAGAACAGCTTGCATTGATATGAAAAGGTCTGCTCCTACTCCTCGATACAATATTTCTTGGCAACATCTCCATCATTGGATCATCATTTGTATAAGGATTTTCATCATCATTAAGAGGAATGTTATCCACACTATGATCAGCTCTACTTTTCAAATATTGACTTGGAGGATATTCTTCATCTTCCCCTTCTTCAGTGCTACTGTTGTAGTCCTTAGAATTCAGATTGAATGGAAAATCTGACTCGATGTTTAATGGATATTCTTCCTCATGTGCATTGTCAGTGCTACTCTCATAGTCCATAGAATTAGGACTACGTCGAAAATGTGACTGTTTACTTATTGAAGATGCTACATCCTGTCCTTTGTCACTGCTACCTTTATACTCATTAGAATTAGGACTAAGTGCATCATCCTGTCCTTCATCACTGTTGCTCTCATAGTCCTTAGAATTAGGACTAAGAGGACACTGTGACACTCCATTCTTTTGAAATTCATCATCACGCTCTTCATAACTATTGCTCTCATAGTCCTTAGAATTAGGACTAAGTGGACACCGTGACACTCCAATCTTTTGAAATTCATCATCCCACTCTTCATCACTGCTGCTCTCATAGTCCTTAGAATTAGGACTAACTGGACACCGTGACACTCCATACTTTTGAAATTCATCATCATGCTCTTCATCACTACTGCTCTCATAGTCCTTAGAATTAGGACTAAGTGGACACTTTGACACTCCATTCTTTTGAAATTCGTTATCATGCTCTTCATCACTGCTGCTCTCATAGTCCTTAGAATTAGGACTAAGTGGACACCGTGACACTCCATTCTTTTGAAATTCGCCATCATGCTCTTCAAAACTACTGCTCTCATAGTCCTCAGAATTAGGACTAAGTGGACACCGTGACACTCCATTCTTTTGAAATTCACCATCATGCTCTTCAAAATTGCTGCTCTCATAGTCCTCGGAATTAGGACTAAGTGGACATCGTGACACTTCATTCTTTTGAACTTCACCATCATGCTCTTCATTATTGCTGCTTTCATAGTCCTTAGAAGTAGGACTAAGTGGAATTTGTGACTCTTTATTTATTTGAAATTTTCCATCCCCTCCTTCATCAATGCTGCTCTCATAGTCCTTAGAATCAGGACTAAGTGGAAGAATTGACTTTCTATTCATAGTGGAAGAATTCCTACTATATTCATCAATATGAATAGAGTTGTTACGCGATGAAGATGTTGATGGTGTATAAATCGAAACTTCACTATCAGAACAATCCATCCATTTCAAATAGAAGATGTTGAATGATACAAATGGAGAGTCTCCTAAAGATATTATATAGCTTAAATAATGAAATTTTCCCTCCAAAAAGTTTAGCGAAAATATTTCCCTCCAAAAATTTTCACAAAAATATTTCCCTCCAAAACTTTTCACAAAAATATTTCCCTCCAAAAAGTTTGCTAGATTTATTTACCTTCATTATTTTATTCTACAATTTATTGAAAAATGTAAACTAAATTTTTTTATGAAATAAATCATTAAAATTAAAATTGTAAACTACAACTTCTACATTAATTATTTTAATAGTTAAAGTATATAATATTTACTAAACAATTGATTTTTTTTTTAATTTTTATAATATATTCTAAAATAAATTAATCCCACATTCAACCCATTGTAAAACAATTCTACAATATTTGCTTTATAATATTTTAAAACAAATTATCCCACATTAACCGTACGGTAAAACATCTCCGTAATTTCACTTATATATAAAATTTCATTATCACTATTACTCACATCACATCCAAGTTTTCTGAAGTTCGTTGAAAGACTTGTGAATTTGTGGAGCAGCTACATTGCTATCAACAACATATTCAACGAAGAATTCTCGCCATTGAGAGGTAAGTTAAATTTTTTTCCTTGAAAATTTTCATATTAAATTAATTTAATGAAAAAGATTTTTTTTTTTTAATTAATAATTTTTTTGAGCCAAAATAACAATTATGTCCGTCGTGAGCATGGTGGGCCCGATCAAACTCAATTGCCCAATAGCCGTGGGTGGGTCGCCGTGGTGTTACGGAGTGGGTGGGGAGGTCGGGCGAGCGGGCAGGGTGTGAGGACGCGGGGGGTAGTAAGGGGTGTGGGGGCGGTTCGGCAGCTTGGCCGCAGCCCAACTCCCCCCCTACCACCCACCCCCCCTCCCGACACCCTCACCCCCTTCACCCCCACCCCACGCCCCTGCCCCCTTACCCCCACCTCCACATTCTGCCCCCTCAACGCCACCCTCATCCCCTACCACCAACCCCCCAGACCCCTCACCCCCACATCCCCACATGACTCGCCAACCCTTCCATCCCCACCCGCACCTGCCCCCCTTCCACCTCCATGTGCCCACGCTGCCCCTATCCCCTCACCCACACCCACTCGCCCCCCCTCACCCTCATCCCCCCACACCCACCCGACCGCACCCCACATCGACCGCCCCACCCATGCCCCCTCACCTGCACGCCCTCCCCCTCATCTGCCCACACCCACCCACGCTCTCCCCACCACCTGACCAACACGCCCTCCCCCTCACCTCCTCCCCCTCACCCGCCCTCCACACACCCTCCCCCTAACCCACCGTCCCCACCCCCGCACCCTCTCCCTAATCCACCCTGCCCACCCCCTCACCCTCAGCCACCCCCTCACGCCCTCCCCCTCATGCACCATCCCCCTCGCCCACCTTCCCCGACCTCTCCCTTACCTACCCTCCCTCCACCCTCCCCCTCGCCCACCCTCCCCCTCGCCCACCCTCTCCCCACACCCACCCCCGCCCACCCTCCCTCCCCGCCCTCGCCTAGGCCCACCCCCCGCTGGATTGGTGGTTGAGCGATTACAGGAAAAAGTCAAATCTTCTTAACAATGAAGATAGCCATATGTCTATGATTTTTAATCGGGTAGATGGAAAGAGTCATAGCCAAATGCTGACTTATGATGCTGTTGTGAGAAAACTAACACATGAAGACAAAGAAGCAAAAGGAGAGATAGTTAACATTTATCAAAAACCACAATTATCGATTAACTATCTTATAGACATATGTTCAAATGAATGAGATTGGGTTCTGGATTTATTTTCTGGCTCAGGTAAGTTTTATTATATGGAATTGAATTTCAATATGTTATTTTTTAATTAATATGTCATTGTACTAATTTAGTTCATTATTTCTTTTATGCTTGATAATTAGGTACAACACTAACATGTTGCCTTCAAAAAGGAAGAAATTGCATTGCAATTGAAAAAGATCTAGTACAGTGCAATTTCATTCAGCAAATAATTAATGCTCTTTAATTTCTTCCAGATGCAATGCAAGAAATTGGGTTGAAGAAAGGGGACTTTAGTGAATCACGTGTGACGAAAAAGGCAAAAGAACCCCAACCACCATTACATGGAATGTTTGGAAAGACATACATTGGGAGATTCGCAGACATCAAAGATCCATTAGAAGAGGAAAATGAGCAAAAGGAAGCAGAAAATATCGTGGAAGAAGACAATGATGAAACTCTAGAGGACGAAGAGTTTGGATTATGTGACATTGTTGATTAAATTTAAGTTATGCTTGGAAATCAAACTTTGCAACGTTTTGACTTTAACATTTTATGAGAAGAATAAACACTCAATTAGGGTTGTTATGCGTTCAATATTTGTAATATGTGATTTTCCCATTGATTTTTAAGTTAATCATTATTTTTTGAAAAAAAAAGTGATTATTATTATTTTTTTGACATGAAATTCATAAAAAAAAAAAAAAAAAAAAAAACTATTATTTAACCATTTTTAGTTAAAATTTTCATATAAAAATTGTGATTTTGACATGTCAATTCTAGCAAAAAATTATCAAAACGTGTAGTTTTTTAGTTATATTTATGTTTAAAATGGTTATTTTTATGTCCATTGTTAAAAAATATTGTTTTTTTGAAACAATTATTTCATATGGATTGAAAGATTAATTAAGGATGTATAAATATGTGGAATATCGAAAATTCAAAATATCAACCTTCTAATTTAGAAATGCAAAACAATAAAAACCTCACTACAAAAAAATTAAAATTAAAATAAAAAAACAAGAAAATATGAAGAAAACGACCACTTCAAAAATTATCAAATTTACGAAATAATTATTTACATTTTATACATTAGAAAATTTAAAGTCAAAAACCAGGTCTTTTAAAAAAAGGGTCTGATACAGAATACCCACTTTTTCAAATCAGCATGAAAATTGCTACCATTCTAAAACATAATGTACATAAAAAAAATTAAAGTGCCAAAAACTATGCTCTAAAAAAAACATGTGTGTTCTACATCACCCCTTTTCAAAATCAGGTCACTTTTTTGCTATCTCTACGAAATGGGTAATAGTATCAGTTCCCATTTCAAAGTTTACATTGATTTCTATTGTGTTTGTAATAAGTGTTGTTACTCCCATTTTTTTTAAGTTGTTGATACACCGAGTTGTTAATTGTTGCTCCTCCAGTTGTTAGTTGTTGCTACAGAGGGGTATCACAGCATGGTTCACCCCTCGGACTAGATGGGTTGTGTGTTGGTCATGCATTCATGTCGGTTGCATATGTGTTTCTTTTGTTGTAAGACCGTGCGCTTATTTCATTTGTATGGTATGGTTTATGGTTACAGTGAGGTCGCTATGGGAGGTTGATGGTGTCGTTGTGGAGTGTGTCGCCATGTCAGCTAAACCAATGTACACTAGCATAATTCGAGGAGAATACCTCGTCTGCAGGATCAACAAATCAACGTAATACATGTATAACATAATCATGATAGCATATAGAAATGTAACACATAAGAATATAAGCATATAACCATCATTCTATCTAGATTTCAGTGATCAATGCACGACCATATCAACTACACATACCATGACCTAGTGCATGACAACAACCACCACATCATTATACACTTGACCATATGTGAATACTAATGTGCATAAAAAATGCATAATCAACCATACACTCATGACGACACACTCTCCACGATGATGGGTAATCCTTTCTCAAACTCCACGTATGGGTAGTCAGAGCACAATATTTCTCTTGAACTTTCCATCTACCATTAGTTTTTAAATCTATCTTGAGTTAGATGTTTTAATAGTTTCAAAAATATTAATATGAAAACCACCTATTTTACAAGAAGGTATTGATATAAATAAACTTTATAATTAGATGATGAATGAAGAAAGTAGTCTCCACTTTGGCAAGTTCATATCCTAGACAATGCCTTGGACCTCCACCAAAAGGCATAAATTGTTTTGCACTTGATATCTTCAAAATAATGTGTATGCTCTCTTTCTACCATCCTTCTATAATATAATTTTATGAATGAAAATGCATATAAACCTAAAATTTCAAACCTTCCATCTCCAAGGGTTGAATTTTGAAGATTTTTTATAAAGATATTCATCCAAATGCACCATTGTTAACATGGGAAGCACCTTCAACCCTGAAGGGATTTGGAATTCTAAATAGAAAACTAAATTAGAATATAATCTCTTTATTTCTTAAAAAATGTAACAACTAACATGAGATAATGAATATAGTGATTCAATATCATCAAAGAAAAATGTCTCTAATCAAGGAGTAATACCCTTAAATTTGATTTCCTTCAATGCTTTCCTATGAAAAAAGATGACTATATTGCTTAAGGGTTTGACATTTTTCCCATATATTTTTTGTTATGGAAGGAAACCAATAAGGTAACACAGTCCCATCTCTTGAGTGAAAAAGCTATTTTTTATTTAATTACTTCTAACTTTGAAAATTTAAATTGTCTTATAGATGCTCCAATCCTTGACCTCTCCCATCCTTGATTGTGTAGCTTGTATATGTACCCCAACCACATTTGTGATATCCAAGAATGCTTGTTGCAAGTCTTTCTATCCATCAGCTAATATACATCTTCCATGTGAGAAACATGTGGAATGAAAGGGCTAAGATATGGTAACTTAGCTTTTCTTGTTTACCAAATTTTTTTCTAGACCCTAGCTTTGTCTTTGGGGAGAAGCATTTTATGCAATTGTTAATGTTGGTTGGGAAGCAACCAAATTATGTATCCTTGGAGTAATTCTTGTAAACCTATAATTGTGTCATTGTGTCCAATTATTAGACATCCATTGAAGTTGATGAAATAGACAACAATGAGTCACATTCTTTATTGCATATTATTGATCCACAAATAAGGAATTATTGAGTTCAAATCCTTCACTGGTTCAATTTCTAAGTAGAAGTTTCCCATCTCATCATCTTTCTTGGGGTTTTACATTCTCCAACCCATGTGTTGAGGCAACTTGATGCTTGCTAGCATAGTCAATGGTCACTAATTTGATGGAATCCCAAGTATTAAAATGTGTTGCATTTATCTTTGGGATTGAAGCCATGGTTGATAGAACCATAAAAAATATCTAACTGCTAAACTTGAAGTGATCCCTCTCAGCCTTGATTGTGTATTGGTGGATATTTTGCAACCAAGTTTCCATATCCATGAATGCTTGTTGCAAGGTTTTCTATCTGTCAACTGAGAAACATGTGACCAGAAAAGGCTAAGATATAGTAATTTGACTTTGCTTATCTACAAAATATTTTCCAAGGCCCATCTTTATTTTTGGAGAGCCTCTTTGTGAAATTGTAAACATTGGGTGGGAAGCAAACAAACTTTATTTTTGTGGAATAATGCTTGTAAACCTATAATTGTGTCCTTGTGATGTAAAATTGCACTAGGTATGTCACTAACTTGGTGGAATATTAGAGTGGACTTAATATGCATCTAATAACCCTTTTGGGTGATCACTATGCTTGCACAATCAGAAATGTTGATGTTGGCATTGATGGAGTCTAAGTTCTCCAATTTAGTAATTTGATTTTGCTTATCTATTGAATATTTTTCCAAAGCCATTTTAATCTTTGGAGATATTCTTTGCACATTGTAACATTGTGTGGGAAGCAATCATAAATATTGATGTTGACATCGATGGAGCTTAAACTATTTGATTCTTTAACACCCATCAATGTTTATGAAATAGAAACCAATGGGTCTTGCTTCCTTCTATATCATAATCCACAAATAAGGACCTATGTAAATTCACTTCTAACCACAAATTCAACTTTAATTAGAAGTTTTTCATCTCATCAATCGTCTCTTATGAAATTTGATATTTGATGTCCCATGTGTCAAGGCAACTTGATGGTTGCTAGCATAGTTAATGGTGACTAATTTGATGGAATGCCAAGCATTGATATTTTCTCCTTTAATATTGTTCATTTTGTTGATATACCAATGTGTAGCTCCTTGCTATTTATGGATTAGTTTGTTTCCAAACAATAGGTAACATCATTTTTCTTCACTAATATGACAATTTTTTTGTCTCATCGATTTTTATCTTTTCTAATCGTAATAACACATTTCTTTAAAGGGTGCTAAATCGATGGAAGAGCACATGCCTTGCAAGAAGGTGATTAGTGGTTCGATTATGTTGTGCCCTAACATGAATAAATCATTGAAGGAACAAAAAGATTCACATTCTATATTTTGTTTCTAAAGAGATTTTTTTATTGTTTTTGGAAAGACAATAACTGTGATTAGAGACAAATTGTCTCTATAGAGACATTATGCCTTTAATCATAGTTATAGTATCTTAGAGACAAAAAATAATTCTCTCTTAAGAGACAATAACACTTGTGTTCTATATTTTCTTTATAAAGACAATTTTTTAAGACAATAATTTGAGACACTCACTTAAAGATAATATTTAAGACAATTTACAAAAAAAAATTGTCCCGAGTTAAGAAAATTTGTTCAAAAATTGTCTTAAATATTTTCCTAAAACCCCCCTCTATAGTAGTGAGTCAACAAAACTATAGTAGTGTTAGAATATTTCTCTTAGTGCTTTTCCATCATTAAAATTAAAATACTAAATAATCTAGAGTAATCTCTTACCTTCTTCCAGTCCAATAAACCCGTTATGGATGTTAATTATCCTCGTTATTTTATAAGTAGATATCTTTTAAATATTAAATATATCTAAAATTAACATAAATATATCTTCATATATATCACATATAGTTATTTCTATGTAAAGATATATATCACATATAGTTATTTCTATGTAAAGATATATATATATATATATCACATGTAGTTATTTCTATATAAAATCTTTGAAATATTTAATAAATCTAATTTTGAAATATTTAATAAATCTAATTTTGAAATAGATTTATCTAGTTTTCACTTCTTTTATATATGTGTTTGATTTCTTCTAAATAATTAATTAATAATTTTGAATTAATTTAGTATCATTATATCAATGCTTATTACATATATCTATATATTTAAAAAGATTTTTTTCTTTATTAGTTTTTAGTAGTCTAGAATCAAAATCTTTTTATTTTTAAAAGGAATATTTCACCTTTGATATATTAAAGGTGAAATTTTTATTTAATTCAATTCTAATTGATGATGAATATTTCTTTTTAATAAATTGTATTAGGAGAATGAGTGATAAGAAAAAAACGCACTTACATAACTGAGACCAATTTTTTCCACGGTTATTGTAACACTATTTTCACATCCAAAGCCAACACTCACATGAATATGTTGATGAAACTAACTCAGTGATTGGTAAATTTACACACTTGTTAGCTTAATTTTTATATGCAAGAAAGATCATTTCTTGCAAAATCCAAGGAAATTCTAAGTTTTGCTTTTAATATTATTTGATTATAGATAGTATTGGGAAAAGATCAATTTTCTTGGATCAAAACCATATGCTATAATTAAAAATAGAAGACAAATTTGATGAATGAACCATGCATCTCTCAGATGATAGAACCTAAATTCTACCAGACAATATTTCCTCTTCATTAATTAGAAAAACAATCAATACAAATCTTATAGAGTTACACTCAATTAGGGAGATCAAACCAACCACTAAAAAATATGATCTAAGTTCTAAATATAAACAAAATCAAACAACCTATCAAATTATTTCTCCATTATTTTCAAGTCTCCCCCTTAATGGAGAAAGGATTTATTTCCACACCTAATATCTCCCTAAACAACTCAAATTTCATCTTCCCAAGAGGCTTAGTGAAAATGTCAACAACATTTTCACAAGTATTACAATATTCAAGAAAAATATCTTTGGACTCTATCTTCTCTCTAACAAATGAAACTAAGCATCAACATGTTTTGTTCTTGCATGATAAATTGAATTATTTTCCAACTTTATTGAGCTTTGGTTATCACATTTGATCACTGTATCCTTCTTTTGTTCTTCTCCAACATCTTGAAGAACTCTCCTCAACCAAACAAATTCACAAGTTGTTGCACACAAAGATTTATACTTTACCTCATTGGATGAAAAAGATATAGGGGGATCCTTCTTACTTCTCCATGAAACAATCTTGAATCCAATCTTAAAAGTGTAACCTGTAGCAAATCTCCTATCATGCAGATTACCAACCCAATTTGAATCTGAGTAACTTGTCAACTCAACATCAAATGAATCAGTGTACTTAATTCTAAAATTAATTATTCATTTACGATACCTGATTACTTATTTCACTACTCTCCAATGGATTTCTATACGTCTCGCCATAAATTGACTTAACACACTAATAAAGTATGTTATATCAGGTCGAGTTGTAGTAAGATAATTCAAGCTTCCCACTAGTTGTCTATAAATTGTACCATCAACCTCCTATGAGCAATCATCACTGTGAAGGTTCACTAACTTACCCCTTTGCATCAAATTTGATATATAGGTTTGGACCACTTTGACTCCTATTAAAACCCTATTGAAGAAAGAAGGAATCTATCTTCTGATGTCATGACCTACATGTCTGCTTCGTCCCATACAATGATTTCTATAATCTGCAAACCAAATATTTCTGCCCCTTTTTCACAAACCCTTTAGGTTGTGTCAAATACACCTCCTCCTTTAAGTCACCATTCAGAAAAGTAGACTTTACATATAATTAGTGAAGATTCCAATGTTACTTTGTAGGTAATGCAATTAACAATCTTATAGTTTTAAGATTAGCTACGGGTGCAAATGTTTCTGCATAATCAATGCCTTCTTTTTGTGAGTACCCTTTTTCCACCAATCTAGCTTTGTATTTATCTATACCACCATCTAATTTAAACTTGGGTTTGTACAACCATTTACATCCTATGGGCTCTTTACCTTTAGGTAGTTCAGTCAATTCCCAAAATTTATTTTTCATTATTGAATCATATTCTTCCTTCATTGTTTTCCTCCACACTTCATATTCATTAGCTTCATTAAACTTCATGGGTTCTATGACATTAAAAACAATACCCATCAAGGCATAGTCCTTATACCTTTCAAGTAGGTGAATCTAGCGTGAAGATCTCCTTGGAAATTCGTTATCTTCATCTTTGTTCTCTGAAGGTCCTTCTCCATCTCTAGGTGAACTTTAACTATTGGTAGTATCCATATCACTGGATTCTTCCTCAAGCTTCTACTACTCTTTGTCTTCAACTTCTTTTGTAGTGTCTTCAACTTTAGGAAATATCTGCCACCTTTCATAGTTGTTATCCTTGTTTCCTTCATTTTTTGACTCATGGAAAATTACATCTCTGCTTGCAAATACTTTATGAGTAGAAGGATCAAACATTTTGTAAGCTTTAAATTATGAACAGTATCCTACAAAAATACATTTGATGGATTTAGCATCAAGTTTCTTTCTATTCTCCTTTGGAATATGTGCAAAGGCTTTACACCCAAATACCCTCAAATGATGAATTGTTGGTTTAAAACCATACAAGGCTTCGAATGGAGTCTTGAGATCAAGATACCTTGTTGGAATTTTGTTCTTTAAATAAATAGCAGTGCTAATGGCCTCAGCCCAAAAATCATTTGAGATATTCTTACCTTTAATCATACTTCGAGCACACTCTACCAACGTTCTATTTTTCCTTTTTGCAGCATCATTCTATTATGGAGTTGTAACCACCCTCCTCCCACATTTACCTAAGTTAAATGTTCCATTGATGTAAACATGTGATGAAAGGCTATTATGATGTGATTCAACTCCTCATGTATAGTTAAGGAAGTGGAACCCACAAAATAAAACCATTATGACCTTCCACACATGCTATAGAACCTTCAGGAGCCAACCAACCCTTCCAGGTGACTAACCCCTGAGAAAACTTGACATTTCACTACCCTAGAGCCTTAGTCGCTCCCATGACAACGCATTCATGTGACTGGGACCCTCCAGTCACTCCCACAACAAGGCATCCATGTGACTGTGGACTTTTCTAACTATTTCTGAGTCAGCGACTCCAAATTCCGTGCCACTTTTTTAGGGACAGTAGTCAGGCCATTGCTCAGAACTTCATGAAAACTTCAGAAATGATTAATAACATTGAAAAAAGAGTAATATTGCATAAATTGCATCAATGAATTGATTGGACCCCTACTAGACATGACAGGAATTTCGTCAAACATGTCACAAATCTGTGATCCACATATTATAACAACAAATCTGAGCATAGGGGTCTCATACTTATATGATATTCGTAAAGAAGCATTGTTTCTCTATCACAATAGATGCATTATCATTTATTAGGTCATTTATTCACTCTACTTTCACTTACTAATCTAAACATGATAAGAGCCATACATCAAGACTATCATAAAACATCCTCTTAACCAACATATTTTCAACAAAAATAACAAAAATATAACAGCCATAAAAACCACATATGAACAAGTATATTTACCCATCAAATACAAGAGGAAATGAGTTCTTATTAACATATGCAAAATGCAACCAGGTCTAGGACTTCCACGTACCACCCGACCATAGATTGGTTGAACCAAATCTTTCTTTCAACCAATCACACATGTGCCATATTCCAAGCATGAATGTGTGATATCATAAAGAAACTCAATCAAAACCAAACCAGGGCTTCCAGAGGCCAAACCAACTCAACCCTCAACCAGTGATTCCACCTCACAATTGTACATCACTAACCATCACTAGATTGGTCTCAACCCAAGTTGTCGAGGGCTCTAGAGCATTTTTTCCAACCAAGGCTTCTAGGACTAGGACTAGTAACTCAACCCACACTTGTTGTTGAACTTCTAAAGTGTTTTTCCAACCAAGGCTTCTAGGACTATTAACTCAACCCACCGAGGGATTCCAAATCGTTTTTCCAACCAAGGATTCCAAGACTAGTAACTCAACCCAAGTTGTAAAAGGGCTTCCAGAGCATTTGTCCAACCAAGGCTTCCACTAACTAATAACTCAACCCACAACCAAAGGAAAATGGGAACCAACCAGAAAACAAATATAAAACCCACAACACCATGTCTATCTAGGATATGGCAAGGCTAAGCAAATCCACTGTCAATCCAGGCAATCCTTCATGCTAATGACATATCATAACTAAGAAACCACATGCATGTTTCATGCATGCTAAACCTAGCAAGGAAATCATATATGAAACTTAGTACCTAGAAGCAAAACCCATTGTAGTTGTTGATCCCAATGTCCTCTTGTGTTTTACTTCTCTTCCTTTTCCTTCTTTCTCTAAATCCCAAGTATGCCACACTTTTGCAAGGGTGCTCCAGGAAAACTCTGTGTCCAAGAGTATGAAAGAGAGAGTAGAAAATGAGAGCTCCAAAATTGAACTAAGAAAAAGGTTGTGAATTGATCCTCATATGCCTTTTTATTAATGAGGCCTCTATTTTATTCAATTTTCCATTATTTTCCTTCATTTTCCTCCTCACATCCAACCTATGACATTTCACCTCCCTTTTCTCCTAATTTCCATTATTTTCATAAATAAAATGTCAATTAATACCACTTTTCCTTTCCAAATCCTTTGCCATTGCCTTTGTCAATTTCCATAGCCATTAATTAATCACAAGGGATCCCCATCACTATGTTTTTTCCCAACATTTAGCTTGGAATACATGTTCTATGACCATGGTTATTATTTTTCCTTTATTAACTTTATTACATGGATTTTTTACCAGGGTTGTTACATAAGTGTCTGTTATTGTAAATTTTTGCACTACTCCATGATCCTTGCAATACTTGATTAAGTTCCCCAACCTGTACCCTCTCCCTTGATCTGAATGGAGAATTCTTATGAAATTCCCTATTTGCTTCTCTACCATGTTTTTGAATTCTTTAAAGTACTCAAAAACATCACTCTTTCTCCTAAGGAAGTACACCCAAGTGTACCTTATGCAATCATCAATAAACAACAGAAAATAATAAGCACCTCCTAGGGATCTAGTCTACATGGGTCCACAAACATCAGTATGCACAAGTTCTAATATGTCTCTTCTTCTCCTATCAGAATTAGAGGGGAATTCATCTTTGTGCATTTTTCCTAAAGCACAACCCTCACAAGAAACATATTCATTCTTTAACATAGGGAGTCCTTCAACCATTCTTTGTTTCTGCAACAATAACAAATCATGAAAATTGATATGACCATACCTCTGGTGCCAAATACTTTCTATTGACATAGCTATAGAAGTCAATGCTTGATGACTCTTACTAGTGACATCAAGTTTGTACATGCCTCCAACTCTGACTCCTGAAGCAACCAGTTTGCAGTGATCCAACAAGTCCTTTACTATGCAGTGTGTTTTGAAGAATTCAACCTTCAGATTATGATCTATGATTGTGGACATAAAGATCATATTTTTCTTGATCTCAGGCACATACATAACATTATGAATGCACTTGACACTGCCATTTGGTAAAGTCACTAGAATATCTCCATATCCCTTGATTTATGTGCATGATCATCTCCAAGATAAATGTTGCCACCATTACTTATTTCCTTGAAGTTCTCATACCAGTCCTTATTACATGTCATGTGGATTGAAGCTCCAGAATCCACAAACCATGCATTGACATCATTGGTTTCAGCATACAAAATAGTATTAGACACAAACAACTTTAGATTCTTAAGATCACAGTTCAAGGATTCTCTAGAAAAAAGTCTTAAATGTCTTATTTGCTTATGCCTCACTTCATTACTTTCCTTATTATAACAGTCTCTGGCAATATGCCCACTTCTACCACAATAAAAACATTTTATTCTAGAATCATTTCTAGCAAGTGACATACCTTGATTTAGCTTTGGAGATGGCCTTCTCTAAAATGGACTTCCACCTTTACTTCCTTCTCCTTGTTTCCCTTTGAAGAATTTCTTCTTCACCACAAGTGTTAAGTCTAGATTTTGAGGCTTCAAATTCCTGCACCTCTCTTCTTCTTGCATCAGTATCCCTATCAACTCATCAAAAGAGGGAGCTTTCTCCCTTGTTGCAAGACCTGTAATGAACATTTGATAGTCCTCTCACATCCCATCTAAAGTAATTGTAGCAAGATCGGTTCTAGGTATTGATTCTCCTATGTCTCTAGACTTATCTTTCAAGTCTTTGATTCTTGAAAGAAAAGTACTAATAGATTCATTTTCTTCCATTGTGATATAAAGGAGCTTACCTTTCAGGAAGAGGACGTGATTTGTATTTTTAGTCTTGTGTAGATCCTTATGTGTAGTGTAGGTTTCATTAGAAGTCTTGCAGTCACAAATGTTAGGATTTATATTATCTTTCACAAACATTCGTAACAGTACATTTGCTTTATTCTAACCGCTTCGCCCGGTCTTGGATCGAGCAATTTCCATGCCTCCGACTGCACTTGGTTTTGCTTCTTCTCCATTTGTAATCATCTATATGTCATAGCCATCCATTAGGGTTTGCAGCTTGAATTTATAATTAACATAATTAGATCCATCTAATTTATTGGCCTCATTTAGATATGTTTCTACAAGGAGATTAGTCATCTTTGAGAAAGCAAAAAAAAAAACCCTTAATCCTCCATTATAACCAAATATGTAGGACTCGAATCCCTTTTGATTTTATTTCACTTTTCACCTAATTTTCTAATTGGGATCATATTGGCTTATCCAAACAAAAAAACCATGTTTCTAAATGTTGGTAGAGACTCTATGCACACAACAACCATGCCCTCGGCTCACACTAAAATTATTCACGGCCCAGACACCACCAAACTCAACGGATCCAAACAACACTCAGACTCCATGGCTCAACACAATGTTCAAACTCCATAGTTCAACAAAATAGGCAACACTACACCTTCAAAGCACAGCTCCAACATGGACAACCCAACTTAGCTTTCACACTCATACGTCGATCTACTACTCTTGTAGGCCCTGAGGTAGGGGATTAAACCTAAGGCTCTCTGCTCTGATACCAAATTAAAAATAGAAGACAAATTTGATAAATAAACCATGTAGCTCTCAGTTGAGAGCACGTAAAAGCTACCAAACAGCATTGCCTCTTCATTAATTAAACAAACAATCAACACATATCTTATAGAGTTGCACTCAATTAGGAGATCAAACAAACCCCTAATAAATAAGATCAAGTCCTTAATGCAAACAAAATAAGAACAACATAACAAATGATTTCTCCATTATTTTCAAGTGTTATTCATTATGTTGCGGGGCCAAAAAAATCCGCTAACCACTGTTTTTTTGTATGGGTTAAGCCCCCGCTCATCCAAGCAACCATCATAGTAAATTGGGTGGGGAGTCATCAAAGGTCATGAGACAAAGACAAAGCATTGTAATAACTTTTTTAATGTGAATTAAAAAACAAATTTTCATCCAACCATTTTTTATCTGAATTGAAAAACAATTCTATATATGTAATTGTGGAATTTTAAATATAATATAGCTAATTCGAAATAAATTGTCATATAACTTTCTCCTATCTAAATTAAGAAATAACTCTATATATGTAATTGTGGAATTTTAAATATAATGTATCTGAATTAAGAAATAACTCTATCGTAGGAAAATTCATCTTGCAAAGCTGGACCTTCTCACATTACCAAAAAATTTTGATGGTTGGGGTCTTCTGAACATTAAGACTTTTGGGACTGCTCTTGTCTGTAAATCCCTTTGGAGGGGTATTTTTGGTTCCAACCCATGGAGCGACATCATTCGACAGAAATATCAAAGAGGAAGAGGCATTGAATTCTGGTTCAGATTTGATTCTATTGGCATTCAACAGGGCTCCGCCATATGGCTCAGTTTCAGAAGGGTCCAACGATACTTTCTCAGGAATCTTAAATGGAAAATCTACACAGGCAGAAAGATTCTCATTGGCCTGGACTCCTTTGCTGGATTCAGGGGCATGCTACAGGTTCCTCCTCCTCTTCTTTTTTTCCTTCGCAGATCTGGCTACTTCACATGGGACCGCATCATAAAGGAATGGTGTGGACTTTCACCCATGCTTCGAGATGCTGATGACATAGGTCTTCCACGGGACCTGCTCCCACTTTGGACCAATCTTATTTCCTCTCTCCAGCTGGGAGGAGTCCTGCGCTCTACAAATGATGATCATCTAATCTGGTCCCTTCCCTACTCTTCCTCTCATGCAATTGTAAAAGATATATATTTCGACCTCATTTCGAATTCAATCAAATCGAACAGACAACGCTTTCCAGTCTTCTGGTGGAAGCTTGGATGTCCCCTCAAAGTGACCTTATTCTCCTGGCTGGTGCACTGTCACGCCACTACACCTGCAGTACTCTTCCAACCACTTATAGCAAGGTGCGGCACCACTGAATGCTTTCTTTTCACCAATACTCACCTTCGTGGACTACGCCTAATTCACTTGTCCTTACTTAGTTTGTTTTTCGTAACCAAGTAAAATGCATTTATCCTTTATACTTAATGAAGCCCATACTCATTCATTATCCATATGCAATTAATGAAGAACATCAACAATTGCAAACAAGTATAAAGGGAGGGGCAAATCCCGAACAGTCTGCCCAACAATATATTATAACAGTTCTTCAATAATACATCATCAAGTATACTTGGCAAAACTCCAAGTCTATACTTAGAATAATTTTACAATCAAGGCATAGAACAGCCTTTACAATACATGTGCCAACCTCATACGGTAGGAGGGTGCTCACCCAAGACACCAAGAACTCCCCCTCTAAGTCCTGCACAAAACTGCCCTTCGGAATTCACCCAACACACGGCACTCCTTGCCACCCTTCAACCGAGACAATCTGCGCAACCTTTAAGTCCAATGCGCATGAGATATGCGCATTTACTTTACCCCTACTGCGCACTTCTTCCTCTTATGCGAAGGTCTTGTGAGCGAATGTCGATGGTGAAATGAACTCCCTTCACTTCTCATTTATACGCATCATATGTATGTGTTAAGGGGGGTGTGCAGCCCCATGGCCGACCCCCACATCAATGTACATACGCCCAAACATACGTCGGCCTTGCCATCGTGCAAGGCTTCTCCAAGCCAAGGTATAAACCTTTGCCTCCACGCATTTTTCCCACTAAGTGTCGTGCGCCCTTATGTATCGTCGCACTCTATCGTCGCATATGTCCGGAGGATTGTCGCATATCGTCACAAGTGGAGCGCCCGCCCGTCGCATGTCCGCCCGCTCGTCGCACCGATGTGCGCCCGCCGTGCCCGTGCGCCCGTCGCACCCGACGCTCAACCGCCCGAGTTTGCGAAGACCTTACATCCTCCTCCACCTGAAATCGTTGTCGTCCTCGACAACATACCATCTCGGTAGCTCTCCACCAAGATCATCATCAACCATGATGTCGACTCCTCCATATAAGGCAAACATCCCTGCAACATATATAAAGCTCCATCTCCATCATGTCTCACCTTAGCAACCAACTGTCACCAAGATACTCCATACCAATGCATGTCATATATCAGATGTCCATGATCATTGACCACCCTGTCACAATCTCCCCATGCTGCTCTTCACCACGGAAGGTTGATCCCTCCAACTCAAGCTACATGTCCACCGCAACAATGTGTCAAACTCCATCATGTCATCACCACCAGGTGCAAAACTACCCATGATATATCAACAAGTGCTAACACACCTCAACCATGTGCCAACATCTCATCTCAACAATATGTCATATATCGGAAGTCATCTCAATCCATGATGATTAACCATCATGTCATAATCTCCACATGCTGCTCCATCGTGGAAGGCTGGTCCCTCCATCCAAGTTGCCTACTCACTGCAACATATCATGTCGACCTCACCATGTGTCGTCCTCATGTGAACTGCTGCCATGATACTCCAACACAATGTCAGCACATCTCTGCACACTGCTAGCCCTCATGCCTGAACTAGTTGGGTAGCTAATCCAACTATCACGCTCAAACCATGAGAATGCACATCCTCATGCCGCCATCAGTCGTTCCTCAAAGCATCCTGTCACATCCTGAACTCGATCAAGAATCCATCCATATAAGTAAACCATGCTCAGGTTCATGAAGTAGTCCTCATCTCAACTGCAACATACTATCCATGATGTTTGGTGTCAATGTGCTGCATGAAATCAGCCACATCTATCCCAACATCATCCATATGTGTGCCTCTTCCATATGAAGAGACCATCTCATCAAACTCCAACTCTCGGTATGCCACATCCAAGTCCATGAAGCTACCTCCATCACATCTGCAATGTGTCAACCCTCAAGTCTCCATAGAAACAAGTATCTACTTGTCTCATCTATCCATGTGCTGCTCACGATCATAGATCAATCAGCTCTCATATAAAAAGGTAGTTGAGTCTCGGCTCAACTCATGCCCAAGTGTTGCCACCAAGGCATCATCATCATTGTAACTCCATCACCCCAAAGTGTCTCATATCGATCCTCCACATCAAGTCACTCTTCCAAGCCATGCCCATACATGTACTTGAAAGTATGCACCCCATCCTGCATCAAAGTCTCTGACCTCAGCTCCTCAATGCATCAAATCCTCTAAGTCCACCATATATGAAGTCCCTAAAAGTCACAACAATCTCATGTCATCGTGAGCTCCATAAGTCATCCCCAACCAACATCCAGCAAGCATACAAGTCTCGGCCCAAAGGTCTCTACAAGATGCCTCAGCTCTCCATGTAGTAGGAATGCTCCATAATCTGCTCACAAATCCATCCAAATCCATGGTCTTGTTGCACAAGAGTGTACAACCTCTCCATAGGCTCATAAGTAATAAGTCTCCATGTCACACTAGCAAATCCATCTGCACAACATTCCTGCCTTGGCACTCCTCCTTGGATGTCCATGACACCTCTACAAGTGCTCCCACACAATGTTCCTGCATAAGACTACCATGCTCCATGTCTCCAACCTGATGTCCATGACTAAGTTGTCCATGTAGTCCAACCAAGTAGACCCATCACAACAATCGGTCATCTCACCCAAGTCTTCAATCTTCGATCTAGTGAACTCGGTCACCCAACCATATCATCATCACATCATCACGAGTCCCTTCCATCATAGCTCCTCCACCAAAGTGTCCACCAAGACTATCTCTTGGTCTCGGCCATGAGAAGTCCACCCAAGCAACTCAAGTGTGTGCCCTTCAACCTGTCCATGTGTCATGCCGGGCACTTAGCCAATTCTCCATATGGCTAAAGCATGACCCAATCCTCCACAACGATCATCAAGTTCCTCCCTTGTCACGGGCCTTTGTACCTTCTACCATAAGGTCACAAACAACCCCAACAAGTCCTGCAACAATCAACAATCCTTGCTTCTCCATACAAGGTCTCATCATAGTCATCCATGGTAAGATCCTCCCTAGCATCGGCAAACTGGCTTTGCCCTTCCCTGCATATGGTCCATCTACCAAATGCCCAAATAAAACACAAGTATCACTACTTACTTTATCATCATCGTCATGAGGTTCCTCCATATGAGTATCCTCATCCATCCATGCTGGCAAACTGCACGATCCTGGTCCAACTTGATCAATCTCAAGTTCATCCTCCATCATGGTCATGTCTGCAACATCTTCAATCATCATCACTTCCTCTTCCTTGATAGCACAATCTGCAACTTCACCTTGCTCCATTGTCCAACCAAGTTGAAGAAGCTCTCCTTCAACATTCTTCTCCAAGACTTCAAGTTCTTTTCGGATCCGGGGCTTCTCTTCCTTCAACCTTTTCAACCTGTATAAGGTAAGCAAGAGCTTCCCTTCACCTTCTCCCAAACTTGCCATGCCTTGTACTTTGTCTTCCCCGGTTCGTACTTTGTTTGGTCCACAGACGCCCAAACCGTGTGTACCTGCCCACATGCAGTCCCACTTACCCACCTGACAAGTGCCCAAATCATATGACCAGCACGTAGTACCGCCTGCCCAACTCTACGATACCCGGTTCCAACCTTTACCAGCTTCACCAAGTTCCTTGCAACCATGAACCGGCCCTTGTTCCACTTCGTGTGAAACGACTTCCTTCACCTGCAAGTACCTTTGTCACTGTCACGAGCAACCCTGCTCAAACCGAGTCTTGAAACTACCTTCAAATGTTTCAACACTTGAACCTGTTCAAGCCTCAATATCATCTGTCATCAACTTCAAATCTTCACGAGCAAACCTTGCTCTGATACCAACTGTCACGCCCCTACACCTGCGGTGATCTTCCAACCGCTTATAGCGAGGTGCGGCACCACCGAACGCTTTCTTTTCACCAATACTCACCTTCATGGACTACGCCTAATTCACTTGTCCTTACTTAGTTTGTTTTTCGCAACCAAGTAAAATGCATTTATCCTTTATACTTAATGAATCCCATACTCATTCATTATCCATATGCAATTAACCAAGAACATCAACAATTGCAAACAAGTATAAAGGGAGGGGCAACTCCCGAACAGTCTGCCCAACAATATATTATAACAGTTCTTCAATAATACATCATCAAGTATACTTGGCAAAACTCCAAGTCTATACTTAGAATAATTTTACAATCAAAGCATAGAACAGCCTTTACAATACATGTGCCAACCTCATACGGTAGGAGGGTGCTCACCCGAGACACCAAGAACTCCACCTCTAAGTCCTGCACAAAACTGCCCTTTGGAATTCACCCAACACACGGCACTCCTTGCCACCCTTCAACCGAGACAATCTGCACAACCTTTAAGTCCAATGCGCATGAGATATGCGCATTTACTTTACCCCTACTACGCACTTATTCTTCTTATGCGAAGGTCTTGTGAGCGAATGTCGATGGTGAAATGAACTCCCTTCACTTCTCATTTATACGCATCATATGTATGTGTTAAGGGGGGTGTGCAGCCCCATGGCCGACCCCCACATCAATGTACATACGCCCAAACATACGTTGGCCTTGCCATCATGCAAGGCTTCTCCAAGCCAAGATATAAACCTTTGCCTCCACGCATTTTTCCCACTAAGTGTCGTGCGCCCTTATGTATCGTCGCATATGTTCGGAGGATTGTCACATATCATCACAAGTGGAGCACCCGCCCGTCGCATGTCCGCCCGCCCGTCGCACCGATGTGTGCCCGCTGTGCCCGTGCGCCCGTCGCACCCGACGCTCAACCGCTCGAGTTTGCGAAGACCTCAACAAAAATTTGTCTTGGGATTCCTTGAGGAGGCGATCATGGCACGGTCCCAGTAGATGTGTTCTCTGCAAAATGGAGGAGGAGACAAACTTCCACCTTTTCTTCAAATGCTCTGTCTCACAACAAATCTGGTATGAACTTGCACAGTTTTTTTCTTTTCAGCATCTTAACTTCATCTCTGTTGATGCAGTGTTTGCCTGGTGGGGACGACAAAACACTCTTCGGCCTATTCTTCCCATCACCTTATGGTCTCTTTGGAAGTGGAGGAACCTAAAAATTTTTGAGGATTCTTCTATCTCTGCCAAATATGTTCTCTCTTCCATCTCTGCTCTTTATCTTCCAATCATCTGAATGATGCAATGGTTTTTGTCCTTTCTGATTTTGGGATTTGATCATATGAACATACAGCATGATGGTAATCTGTTTTACATGATGTGCTATGTTGCTTATCAGTGGTATTCATGAGTTTTCAATCTCATACAGAACTATTTGAATATCTTGTATATATATCCTCAATATAATATCATGATTTTCTTTCTGAAAAAAAAAAGAATTAAGAAATAACTCTACATATGTAATTGTGGAATTTTAAATATAATGTAGCTAATTCAAAGGAAAAATATTTAATTTATCTGAATTAAAAAACAATTCTAATTGTGGAATTTTAAATATAATATAGCTAATTCAAAATAAATTGTCATATAAATTTTTTCTATCTAAATTAAGAAATAACTCTATATGTAATTAAATAACTCTATATGTAATTGTGGAATTTTAAATATAATGTATATGAATTAAGAAATAACTCTACATATGTAATTGTGGAATTTTAAATATAATGTAGCTAATTCAAAGGAAAAATATTGAAAATAAATAATATAAAGATAAGAGTAGGTGGTTTCCATATATTGGAAAAAGAAAACAATAGACAAATTACCCTTAGATTACACAAATTTATCAAAAACAAAACATTTTTAGATTTCACAGTAAGTTATACTTGTTGACACAGAGATCATGTTTGCAAACGATGGTTATCTTTATTTTTCCAAAAGTGTACCTGCAATCTTTTTCACTCTAATCAACCTTAAATGAGCGAGATGATATATGTTTATTATTATTAGATTTTACCGACGGTGGGCCTATACAGCGCGGGCTAGGCTCATTTAATGCTCAGACCACATGTTTGTTGCCCTGGATAGTAGAGGACGGTGGCACTGCAATTGGCCTGCGTCTGATTGCAGCTTTCCCAACTCGTGTGGCAGGGCTTTGACAGGCTTTCTCAGATGGACGCAGGAACATGATGGTCAGCTGCACTGAATTCATCTCCACCACCCATCTCGATATCCGCCGCAATTTTAAAGCCCTTGGTCTTTCGACCTTCTTCTCTGATTCCTTCTCGCCTGGGATTCCCCTTTCTATAAATCATGTACACGACGAGTTGTGCAGCTCCAAGGCCGAAGCCGATTCCATTGGGGATCTGTACATTGAATGGCCGCATTTGTTCGAATAATTTACATCATATACAATATTCTATCTGAATAATTCAGCTCTTAATGAAAAGTTTGAACACTAACCCCAACATATATATCATGATCAAGCACTGCCCAGACTGCCCACACTCCTGCGTTAAGCAACAGGAAGAATGACAGGAAAAAGGGCATGAATTCCACGCTTTTAGTTGTTATGACTGTTCCCTGTTATCATTCACATGCAGGCGAATAAGGTAAACTAAAAAAATTCAGAAGTGCACTAATTTTGATCGAGTTATTGCCATTATAACTGCGCATAAAAGGTTCAAAGCTTGCTCCAAGAATCAGGTTTTTTTGGAAGGCCTGAAGTGGAAAAATAAGCTTACCATGGCTGCTAGCGGGGAAGCATACATGCCTAATGTTAGACACACACAGAGAACTCCTATTACAGTTATTCTCATATGTTGATCCAGTGCCAGAAAGGTGACCAAAAACGCAGTGATAAATAATACTATATCCACAAGTACCACCAGCACAACAGTCTTGACCTGCACAACAATAACAAGCAGATATAGCATGAATCATATAAGTTACTGAGGAGAGGAGAGGACTAAAAGTTAATATAGAATCATTGATTCATTTAACTGTGGGATATTGTTGAGCTGCACAGCAATAAAATTCAGATATATCCAACTTGTCCACGAGACTAGATAAAAGCCAATATACATTTATTGGTTCATTCTAGATGGGGGATGTTGAGCTGCACATCAAGCATAATCAGATACGGAATATTGAAAAATATAAATTCACATTAACTGTAGAACCGTAAGCTGCATAACAAAAATTGTGGGATATATCCATGAATCATATAAGTTATGTAGAGACTAGGAATTTTAAAATTCATATATATTTATATTTATTCTCATTGTAATGTAGAGACCAGTAATGTTAAAATTCATATATATTATTTTTATTGTAAAATTTGAAGGGATATTATTAATATTAATTATATAAAGGATATTTTATAAAATTAAAAATAAAATAAATTAAAAAGATTATTTAAATGAAATATATATCTATTTATATATATATATCTATATATATAGATAGATATAGATTATTTAAATGAATAATATCTATATCTATCTATATATATATGGAATATTAAATATAAATATTGAAACTAAGATTTATTAAGTTAAAGTATAAAAATTAAATTTTAATTTTAAAATAATTTTTATTTTAATAAAAAATGATAATATCTATCTATTTATATATATATATAAATTTTTCATCTTAAAAATATTAAAAAATAACTAATTTAAATAAAGATTTTATTTATTAAATATAAGCCTTTTATTTATGGTTAATGTTCAAAATCAAAATGAAGTTTGGAGAAATGAAAAAGACGTGAAATAAAAATTTTGAATAAACATTTTATTTATTGATAATGTTAAAAATTAAAACATTTTATTTATTGTTAATGTTAAAAATTAAAATAAGTTTGGAGAAATGAAAAAGACTCGTTAAAGAAGAAAAAATAAATATCAATTTATTTATATTTGTAAAGAAATAATAATAATATAGTTTAACTTATGGATGTGTTTACTCTTTTTATTAAAATAAATGTATTAAAATATGGAAAAAAAAATAATTGAATGAATTAAATTATTTAAAAAAACAAAAACTAAATTTAAAAATTAATTAGGTTAAAATTTTAAATAAATGAATAAGGTAAATAAACAAAATAAATTTTATATATATATATATTCGCTAGTTATCAACATGTAAGTGTGTGTTAGATTTGAGGTTGATGATTTAAATGTAAGGGTGAAATGAAGGTTTTTGTAGGATATTGAGGAAAGTACAAGAGTAGCTGTTTTAAATGAGATGACTATGCAACAAGGGTCCAATGGGTGAATTTGTTAAATCTCCACCAAATGTAGTATCTCTATGGAGACTAGGTATTAATCAATGGGCGGAGATGGAACCACTTATCCATTCTTTAGATAATGTAAAATTAAGGGTTTTTTAAGTCCACGGTTAAGTGGATAGTAATGATAAGATCAGTGGTATAGATGCCAAATCTTGCCATATTTTGGACCATTGTAACAACCCTCCTAAACATAACACATCTTTGGGTGTATTTCCTCTAGTCAATTCTACTAGCATGAGAGTATGTTTGGGGGAATGAACCCCCTTCATGCTCAAACATCTAGATCTACAAAAAATAATTGACATTGTAGAAACATTAAAGGAACATCTAGTTCACTTGGATTTTGAGGCAGGTTTTATGTTCATCAGTTCAAGGGTTGATGTGATTCAATTGCAAGGAGGGTAGCATAGAGAGAGCACCTATTAATGGAAGAAGAAATAATTGAAGGTCATTTGAAGTTGAGGGAACATTCCCTTAGCTATTAGAGAACATATTTGAGTCAGTCAGATCGTCGACCTTTGAAGGCACTCTTTGGTAGGGAAGTTTCTTATTCTAGTTTCTGAGATAGATAGAGGAATATGAGGTTTTTACTATGATATACGCAAGCAACTCATCTATTCGTAGGAGCCTAGATTGGGTTCTTCTTCTATAAGGAAGAAGATGTAGCTCTTTTATTAAAAGAAGCTTGGTTTATGAACATGTCATACATGTCCATAAAACCATAGCAGTCTTTCTATGATGCCAAGGAAGAGACCATGTTGGGCACCCCAATCTAGATAAAACTTCAAGGTATCCCCATGGAAATCTGGATTGTTCGGACTTTATTGCTAAGAAACTTGTAAAATAATTCTCATCGATTGTAACTTACTCTTAGAAAGATACAATTGATTCTAATTATTTTAGTTGATTCGATGTAGATTGGATCATTATATTGTTATGATCCATATCGATGCTTTAACAGTATAAAAGGTGAAGGAATTAGCTCATAGGAATTTTTTTATCGGCATGACCCAGTTTGGCAAGTTGGGGCCTAAAATCTTTTGGGAGAATTTTGAGGAATCAAATAGTGTTTTTCGGGGTATAAAACTTTTCTACTTTACCACAAAACCTTATTTTCCTATTCTACACACAAATACCTTTCCAATGGCACAAGAATTGTCTTAATTGGAGTTGTTATGCTTGGCCATCATAATTCGAGATGATACAACATCAACCCCTATTATTCATGACAAATGGGCTAACCAGATTATCATGATGAAGAATACTTTAGAAGAGTTCATATTATAACTCTAGTTAAAAGTTGAAGGAGTCAAACCTAACCATTATTTCACTATTTAGTTGTGTTATAGCTATTCTATCTTGTCTTTTTTCTAGTTAAGACTAACCTAAGTACCCACGGGGGATTTGAACCGGTGACCTATCGTAAGGAGTGCCTTAACAGCACACCCATTCACCGTCAATCCAAAGCCCCGTGGGCAGCTATTCTATCTTGTTATGGCTATTAACACTTTGTTATTTTTTATAATTACATATTTTCTCTCAAAATTACTTTCATCATTCACATAATTAAATTTTCTAGGGCCATATTGATGCTAAAACAAATTTCTTAGATTATTCTTTGATATAAGGCCATTCCCAGGCCTTTATATGTTTAAGTTATTTATATGCTATCCCATTATTTATAAGTATTTATGGAAATATGATTCTAAAAATAAATTTATGTTGGTCATGCTTTCTGTATTTTTGTGTCTATTGAGAGATGTTTATGGTACTACCACTATTCGTTGGCTTTTGAAAACTTTTTCATTCATCAATTTAAAGTTCCTTATAATTTTTATTTTTCCTACGCTCGGCTACAAGAATCCCTACCTAGGGGATTTACAAAGATGTTTTATTTCAATCATAAAAGAAAAATCTCATTAGCATAATGATGTCTATCAATCTATAATGGTTCTAATGGACATTTTAGTTTCTCAATATCATTTAACCAAAAAAAATTGGAAACTCATTTTTCTTTTGCACCAAAGAAAGTAAAAGCCAACCTATATCTTTGATTGGAAAATAATTTGTTCCTCCCTCCCTCCCAAATACTGTATAGGACTCTTCATCATTATTTTTTCTTTACATGAAAATAAATAAATAAATCTTGTTACGCTGGGAAATTCATGTTTATGGACAATATACTATTGTGGATAAGGACGATAGAAATCATGACTACCTCAAAGACTTTACAGAGCATGACGATAGTGAAACGATAAGGATAAGGTTGGAAAACCCCACACCTAGGCTCCAAGAGCTTAGAGGGTTGAGTAAGATTTGTACATGGCTGCAAGAGCTTAGAGGGCTTAGTAAGATTTGTCAATGGCTTTAATGCATACTTGTGGTAAAGAAAATTTTAGGGATAGAAATTTATTTTAATATGTTAAATTTGTGTAAATTTGACTAATTTTTAATATGTAAATTATAAAATATTTCACTATATTTATTTAAACTAATAATAAATTTATATAATCTTTAATAAAATTCTTATAAAATTATAAATAAAAAAATAGAAATTAATTTTATTAGAAAAAGAAAATTAGTCCATATCCTAAATTTAGTAAAAAAAAATCCTAAAATTTTTCCTTAATTTAAGGACGCAAATTCTAAATTTCAAATTGAATTCGCAGAACTATTTCAAGAGATAATTAAAAAACTAAACACTCACCATTAGAGTTTTGTATATGAGTTTTGTAAAGAATTCCTTAATTTATGAACGCAAATTCTAAATTTCAAATCGAATTCGAAGAACTATTTCAAGAGATGATAAAAAAACTAAACACTCACAATTAGAACTAAACACTCACAATGAGAGTTTTGTATATGAGTTTTGTAAAGAAAAAAAACAAAGGTGTTTGTATAATGACTATTTATTGTAGGGAAAATGGTATTACTCGCATTAGTATTAGAACCCGTGACATTTTTATAAAGAATATTGTGTTAGGGAGGTAAGAAAGGAAACAGTGTTGAGTTTAGGATGAAGAAGAAAACATAAATCTTTGATGATTTGGTAATCAGGGTATTAGTATGACATCTCTTACTTAAGTTGTTGTTACATTAAAAATTCAGATACCCGGAAAAAATGAACTTATGAGTAGAGTGAATAGTAGAATTTGACATAAAGATATTAATATAAATCTTTTTACATCAATTTTAATGAAAAAGAGAGTTGTCTCATTGTTAGATAACTCTAATAGTTTCCCAAGGCAAATATCTTCTGAAACTATAGAAGCCTATCTCTGGATTGAAAATTCTTGAACAAGATAAATATTTAAAATTCAATTTTTAAGCTCCCAAGATCTTTGGAAACACTTTGCTACTTTGGACAGAACAAAACCTTAAAATAATACCTACCTTCAGTTCTTTAGGGGCGTAGGTAATAAACAGAATCACATAGACAACTTCCAGTGCAGCACCTGCCCCATTAACCGTAGAGATCAACAGTCCCCCGGGCTTTATTAATCCATAATATGTCCACAACATAGTGCTCAGCAGCGTGCAGACATAAGGGAGAGATTTGAACTCCTGTGTGGACTTCTTTTTCACTATACACCAAAAAGTCTTCCTGCACATCAAACCATAACCAGCCACACGCAATAAATTGATAAGAATGTCTTAGAAGATACACGTATTGAACGATTCAAAGCATTTCATTGCTTACACTGGCGAGATGAAAACAAGGAGCGCTATAACATTTCCTGCACCATTTTTCCCAAACTTCAGATAAATAAGAAAAATCACATCGTAGTCTAATTTCTCAAAAGCCCACGTGAAATCTTAAGGTATTTATGTTCAGACGAGAAAGGGATTCAAGTCAATAAAGCTGCATTATATATAACTCTGATCGGATATTTTTACTGACCTATAACGCCCAGAATGAAGCTTACTTCTGCTTTCTCCATTATACGCTCAGAACCAATGCAGTCCTTTTTCCTTCTCGTGTATAATTCACGATAAAGGCATTGGACTGAGGTTGAAGTTCTATAAATACAGAAATGACCTGACCCTACCTATTGTCACGGGTATAGCCTGGACACGAAATCAGCTACTCCGAAGCTTAGATTCAACGCTACAGGTCTAGCATTTATATGTCCTAAAAAAGGCTCCCAGTATGGGATGCTCATTGCTTACCACTCCTGTCTTTTTCCAGTTGATAATCATATTACCAATGTCACTCCTGTCTCCATCCATCCATCTGGCTAGGTTGAATAAGGGACATTTTGAATGGGAAGTCCTGTCTCCATCCATCCATCTGGCTAGGGTGAATAATGGAAATATCGTGACAGTCTCGCTAACTCGATCCATTCTCTTGATTAACAAAAAAAAGACAAAATACAAACTTCACTCCTCGGTGGGTAGGTTGTTTTCCACACTATAAGTATAAAGGCCACGGAGAATATGGAGGTCAATTTCCCTATATGTTATTTCAGCATATTTTTCTTGCCCCCCACCCGTTGGATTCTTCAGCATATTTTACTTGCCCCCCATCCGTTGGATTCTTTAGATAATCAAGTTCAGTGGATGCTTTCTTTTCTCTCGACTTTCAGAGGTAAGGAGCTCAGCTTGTGCAGTCCATATTCGATTTATATAAAACACCTTCATAATGCGTTTTGCGACTGTAGTCTATAATCTTGATTCATATCATGAGACCACATAAATAGGGAATATTTCTATCTTTCTATCATCATTGTGTCAATAAAAAACCACATTTCATGGCATGTATCGCATAACCTTAATTCTAATCGCGGTGGTCCTCTTTTCCTCTTTAAAGTTATTTCTGTTAAAATTTTAATAAGATTTATTAAAATTTTAAGTTTGAATAATAAAATTTACATAATATAATTGTTTATAAAAAAATTATCAAATATATTTTAAATTTTATTTTAAATAGTTTTGCGAGTGCAGTTTAATTGGCTACCGCTATGATATGAAGTATAATTGGCTACCGCTATGATATAAAGTATTGTGTAAAGTAAGAGATCCAAGGTTCAAATCCCCTAGAGTAGCTTGATTTATGAAGAGGAGAATAGATCATAGGCCCGAGAGGTATAGTAGTATGACTAGAATTGACCCAATGTCACACAAGTACAAATCCAACCCGGTTATTGATTACTCTGGTTTCCAAAAAAAACACACTCATTTTAAATAAGAAAATAACTAATTTTACTAGTCATATTACATTTTTTTGTTAACAACAACAACGGAAAAACATTCAAAATACTGAACAAATGTTCAGCATGATACATCTGTTGTTGGAGTTCTAACTGCTTCTAGTCTCTTTGTTAACCCTCTGAAGCAAACACACTCATTTTAAATAAGAAAATAACTAATTTTACTGGTCATATTACATTTTTTTGTTAACAACAACAATGGAAAAACATTCAAAATACTAAATAGATGTTCAGCATGATACATCTGTTGTTGGAGTTATGACTACTTCTAGTCTCTTTGCTAACTCTCTGAAGAAAACACTCATTTTAAATAAGAAAATAACTAATTTACTAGTCATATTACATTTTTTTTTGTTAACAACAACAACGGAAAAACATTCAAAATACTGAACAGATGTTCAGCATGATACATCTGTTATTGGAGTTTTGATTGCTTCTAGTCTCTTTGCTAACCCTCTGAAACCTCTGCCTTGTTGTTGACTCTGCAGTGTGGCAACTACACTGCTGCCAACTTTGTTATGCCCTTCTCGCACTCCTAGCCACTGCAAATTTCACCCTGGGTCCATCCTACTACTTCTGATATGGACTCCCATAGCAAGGTATTGATCCAAGAGGTGGACTCCTCAAGGACCCTACCCAACTGCAATTATTTCAAACTATAGTACTAGATCATCCCATTTCTCCCCTAGACGTATCTCGCCAACCACGGTAAACTCCTCCTCCTCGATTTTTGCGGTTGCAGCCTGCGGATCATGTTTCTCATCCTTTTCCTTCTTCTTCAGAGGACATTGTGTAGTGTAGTGACCAAATTCACCACACTGGAAACATTTGATTTTTGAGACATCCTTATTTCGCCTCTGCTACTCCTATTGCACCTTTGATGCAAGGGTTTCATTCTCTTCCTCCTCCTTAGGCTTCGTCCCACTACCATTGTTGCTATCAAGTTTGCACTTGACTAAGTCTCGCCTCATCTCTTCCTACTAAAGAGTGGCCCACATCCCTTCCCAATCTAGAAATCTTTCTTTGCCCAGGGTATTCTGTACAAATACTTTCCATTCTTCTGAGACTGAATTCAGGGCCAACCTCACCATCTCGATGGGTTGAGGTGTTGATCCTACAGCTTCCAATGAGTCTCAGATCTCCTGAAGATTCGATAGGAATGCATCAATGTGTTCCCCCTTCTGCATCCTCATGGATCTTGTTTTCTCCTCCAAGTACATCTTCCGCTGCTTGAAAAATCCATGATACAACATAGCCAAGGCATCCCACATTTCCTTGGCAGTCCCTTTGCCATAAATGTGACATACAACATGATCCCTCACTACGTCGAGGATCAACCGCTTGGCCTTCGTCATTTCAATCTTGTACTTCTTGAGTGGATCTACATCTGCAGGTTCAAATATCAAACTATTGACATCGGCTTTGAGATTATGCTCATCCAGAAGGCAAGAGATCATAACCTTCCAGATCACATAGTTGGATGCTTTGTCCAATTGATCTTGATCTCTCAGCCCATTAGTTGCCATCTCTACCAACAAAAATTCAAACTACCTCCTCTCTCATGCTGCTCAGCAATTGAGAAATCGAATTCCCTGGCTACGAATTCTTTGAGGAAGAAATTCCCTCAAAAGTATCTCCTCCCTTCTTCTGATGTTTTTCTACCCCAGTGACTGCTGCAGAAAACTACGTCTCACCTGAAGACTGTTGAACAGTATATCTGTTGTGCTATACCCTCTACCACTACCAAATCACGAACTGAAAATCTTATCTCTCTGTCAACTCACTCAGAGAGAGATTTTCTTTGAGAATCTTGCCCTCCTAGCTTAGACTTTGCAATCTCTCTGGAGATTCGATCTGCTGTCTATGAAACACTTCGATCTCTCTTCTTCTCTTCATTACTCAGCTCTTCTAGTCTGCTCTCTTGCTTCACCTGCACTCTGATACCATGTGAAAATTTGGAGACCCAAATTTCTACTGCAACAACTGATTAAGTTTCTTCCATTTGTTCAATAACTGAACAAATTATTTATTTTGTTTTATGGTAAATATCGAAACCAATACACAGCATCCTTCACTAATTAATTATATGCGGAAACAAGATCTAATCAAGAAAGAAATAGCACACACAAGTGACACTGTTATTTTTGGAAAAATGTCCCTAGAAAAACCCAATGCGGGAAAACTGGTTCGGTAGCTGAGGCTTTGTATTATTAGGCTATAGTTTCTTAATACAATTCTTTGGATGTCCAAAATGGAAATCCTATACAGATATGATCTCACCTTGTCACTGGAAGATCTGACACTGATCTGTGTTGGAGATGAGCCTTTGTGTTGCCTCTGCGCAGTACTGCATCACACCCATGTAGTCACTGTGTCACTGATGTTGGGACTGCACTGTACCTCGTCTTGACCCTATGTTAGCTAGAAACTTCAGCCCTCCGGCCTCCCAGTCTCACACCCTAGCTTTGACACTAGATCTCGATTGCTCCTCAGCAGAATTTCAGACTCCCTCTGAAGCTTTGCACTACCACAATGTAGCTCTACGTGGCCCTATGTCAACCTCTCTAAAAATCTTGTTTCCCTCTCTGCCTTGTACTCTTCGGATCAGGAAAGCTTCCTCCAAAAACTATCCCTACCCCTCACTGCAAGAAATCACTTCGATCTCTTTTTCGGCAACTGTTGCCCTCCTCTCTCGATAAATCTATTTCTTGATCTCTAACTCGATGTGTTTTTCAAATTCCCATTAAGCCTCTTCTTATAATCCTCTCATTGATCAATCAACGACCCATATTAGATTATAATCAATGGCTCAAATCATTTTTGCTTGATCCTTGTCTTCTCCTAGAAGTTTCACCCCTAGTTTAATTAATACCCTTTAATTATTTTAATTTCCTAAGTTTAGACTTAGGCATCCATTAAAAATAATTAATTATTTTAATAAAACTGTCTCCAGGTGGAATTTCCCAAAGCTATTTATGGGTATTCTGGAATAAAAATGTCTGAGCCTCCCTACAAATGTTTAGGCTTAGAGCACATTTGATTCTACCAGAAATCAACAGAGAAGATATTTTTATTTATAGTTTTGAAGCTTGTGATTTAGGTCACTACATTGCACAGTTGTATGATGGTATGGATCGAAGTTTTCTACTACAAATCCAGCCCAAATCTCATATTTGGAACCCTCTTTCTTTCAAATAGAGACATGGTTTTCAGGATACAACTTTGTATCAAGAAGAGTGTTATCATTTTTTTTTGAAAACCCTACAGGGGAAATCGATCCTCTTAGGGGTTCGATCCTTGGATGTAGTGAAAGATCTAAAAGAGAAGGTAAAGTATCATTTGGGTATTCTGGCAAGACTACAAAACATGATTTATGAAGGAAAATCATTACAATATTCCATCCATTTGAATGTCTATGGAATTGAACATAACTCTGTACAATTATCATAAATTCAAGGTTACAGCATGGTGCTTTAGGATTGAATAATCCATCTGGATCAGTCTCATCTTCCAGTAACCCAAAGGGTCTAGTCTCATTCAAGGATGTCATAAAAGGGAATCTAGTTGCTACACCAAAACAGCAAACCCCAAATCTATTAGCCCCAGGTCCTTACCTCATTGAAGAGATGGAAAAAGCACCAGATCTGTTAGTAAATTTATCTGAAGTAAGTGGTCTTTTCACATTCCTCCAAGTCAAAGCTCTTATCTATAGATTTACTGGTTTTTGGCCCAAGTCCAAAGTTCTACGTCATTGTATTTTCTCAAATTAGAAAAATAAATGTGATATTTACCTGTGCTCGAAAGGGTTTTTGTAGTATATTTTGGTAATCAAGAAGATTTGGATTTTATTTTAAACAAGGGGCCATGGTTTTGGGGAAGGGCAAGGCTCTTCATAACCCTAGGGTTTCCAAATTTTGATGTTATGACAATGGTGGTTACGAAGATGTCAGTATGGGTGATACTTCAAAACCTCCCTCTCCCTTTCTGACATCACCAAGTTTTAGAAGGTATGGTAAACATACATTAGGGAGGTTTCTGAAGATATATCATGAAGCTCTTACCTTTTCTAGGATATTTGTGGAAATAGACCTTAGTAAAGGTCTACCAAATTGCATCCATCTCGTTCATAAATATTTTAAGTGGACCCAATTGTTATATTTTGAACATATAGATTTTAGGCATTGTATTTGTCTCTAAACAAGGCACTTGTAGAATACATGTCCATAAGCAAAAAAGGACAAAGAAAATACCCCAAAAGTCAAAGGGGTGGTAGCTTCTAGATTTGCATCTTACAAGTGATGAAGATGAAGAAATGGACGAGAATCATCAAATAGAGGAAGAACATAATCAACAAGTTTCCCAAGTGGAAGAGGATGAAAAGAAGCAAAGCAAAAGACAAGCTAAGAAAGGAAATGAGTTAGCAATGATCTAGGCTCCAAAAAATCAACATGAGGAAGCACATAGCAGTCAAGGAGAATTTGGAACAAAACTAACACATACATCTGTGAGTTCAAACTTATGTAAATAAGTGGCCTCAAAGTCTAAGGTAGAAGAAATAACAACAAGTATTTACAACCAAAATTTCGGGGGTTGGAAAAAAGTTCATAAGAGAAAAAGTAAAAAGGAGAATCTCAGTTTATTTGGGTAATTGCAATTATGTTTTGGGTATCTTGTGCACATTTTGAGTGCAAGCAGCTATGTTATGCGTGTGTTAAGCACATGCAAAATGTAATTTTGTTTCTTTAATAAAATTACAAGTTTTTTCTTCAAAAAAAATGTAAGTTGTAGTTGAAAGTAATTTTAACTTGCTTCGTTACTAGCCAATGTTTTACTTTGACTATATTTGTGTTCAATATTTACATGTGTATTTTGATATTTCTTTCACAATAGTCCTCCTATTCATTTAAAAACATTATCAAAGTAGAATCAGCGAATCTTGGTATTGACGCTTCCTGAATACTAAGTGCATTTGTGATCTCACATTTGTCAATTAAATACTTATTATCCAATATTTAATGAAGTGTATTTTTAATGCATGTGAGGAAGATCTGTTTTGCGAGAGAACATGTGTGTGTGGGGTGTGTGAAGCAAGGAATACAAACTTAATAGGATTAATTTTTATACCAAACTTTATTTCGAGGTAAGTAGCGTTGAATAGGTGGATATTAGATCATGTATTTCTAAGAAACAATGGAACATGGTTGAAAATAAGAGAGTGAAGCAATTTGCAATGATTGGTGAATGCTGCATACATCTCTGAGGTTTCTCTTTGCATCGACATTTCATAATTTTCCAGTGTATACGATCTTAACACTTTTGTTACCGAAATCCAATATTCGTTCTTGTTCTTCAAGGTTCCACTCCAAATTTTCATTTTTTGCAACTAAATCCCTATGTTTCCCAAAATCTATTATCCGGTGTGTAGCATATTTAGTGAAACTTTTCTTCCTAGTCTTCAAAATAGTGTATTGAGTTGTTTGTAAAGAAAATTTGGTGCAGCTTTTGTAACTCAATGTCAAAGAGGGAAAGCTGGCATCAACATAATGTTGGGGACCAGCCGAGCCATCAAGTCATTTCGTAGTAGAGGTAGTTGACCACGTATTTACACAATATTTCTCTGTGGTTTTCCTTGCATGCTTTTTGACTTAGAGTTATTACCAATAGTATGTATGCCAAGTGTCATGATCCCAAATATTTTATGTTTATTTTACTTCGTAACTTTTTTCCACTTAGGGTATGATTAAATTTAAATAATGTATTAATTTATAATATGCATGAATTAAAGTCTACCCATATGAATAAAAAAAGCATTTTTGAAGGTAAATGTAAGCTTTTTGAACATTTAATTTGGCAAATTCACACAAGATCAGGTCATTAATATGCATGTTGTTCACATTGCTTGAGTGTTAAATTGCATTTATTGTGAAGCGTTATCAAATGATGGCTAGTTTTCTAAATTATCAATAAGCATTGTAGTTGTAAACTAGATTCGTAATTTTTTTCTTTTCTTCTATGTGTACTCAGGCTTTGAGCTCTTCAAGATTTTCGGAGGCTCAAGTCATGGTGAAATACGTCAAGAAACTATAGAGACCTCATCAGCCAACAATGGAAGATCTAAAAAGAAAAATATGAATGCAAATATGTTCTTTGATACCATTATTAAAAGGGTAGAAGCAAGTATCTATTCATGGTATCACATATATAAGTTTCTCGAGGAAGAAGTAAAGGGAAGTTCACAAGAAATAAAGTGAGGTTAACACATTGCTAACACCCATTTGCACAATGTGGTGAGGTTAAATTTGCATTGGGTTGTTGCATCTTCTAGAATTATTCTAAGCTTCTATTGTGTTACATAAAATTTTACCTGCAAAGCTCATGTCACATAAAATTACATCTTTAGTTATCAATTATGCTTGAATGGAATCTGTAACTATAACATAGAAGGTACCCAAAAACCCAAATTTCTAAAAATATAGGTGAACTAGCACTTATCAGAGTATGAAATGTTGAACATGAAGCTATTGGCATAAACTATTAACTCACTATTGGTGGGAAATCATTATGCAGGTGCAAGGAGCTAGACACAAATCAGGGTTCAGTATTTTCAATAATAAATTTAATCAAGGAATCCTTTAGTGTATCATGCTAAATTTTTGTTCAGTATTTCATATTTCTATGTGTCAATTCTCTTGGAAATAAGAGAATGAAGAAATTTTCAATGATTGGTGAACATTGCATTCATCTTTGAGGTTTCTCTTTACATCGACATTGTTGAATTTTCCATTGTATACAATCTTAGCACTTCTGCTACCCAGTAAAATATGTTGAACACAAAGATGTTGCCATAAACTATTAACTCATTGTTGATGGAAAATCATTATGCAGGTGCGATGAGGTGGAGACAAATTAGGGTTCAGGATTTTCAATAATAAATGTAATCAAGGAATCCTTCAGTGTATCATGGTAACTTTTTGTTCAGTATTTCATATTTTGATTAGTTCCAATTCTCGTCTATGTTCAAAAAATTTATTTTCTGGATACCTTGCATATGATGTTCCTTTTGATCGACATCTAACACATGTTGGATATGAAATTAAGGCTCAATTGGAAGCTAATATTGTACCTTCCAAGAAATCATAAATGTGAAAGACAATCAATGCTTCAACAATTGTAGTCCATGCTTTCATACATTGTGAGTATTCTTAAATATTAAAGATTGTTTTCTTTTCTTTCCAATGTTCGATGATTGAAGTTTATTTAGTGTGTTACTATGACTTAAGTTGATTCCTAGTTATAGTATATCGAATGCAGAACCCATTCCTTGTCACTTCAACAGGAGATGTGGAAGATACAGAAGTGTTGTGCGGAAAATGTGGAAGTGAAAGTCTTTAGCCTGCATCTTCCTCCCTCCATACATATTCATCGCTTCGCACATTTCTTTCACAAACTTCCATATTGCACAACACTTGTTTCATACATTCATGAATTATTTTTTAAAGTGATTAATTTTTCAGATAAACTTTATTTAGGGTTAAGTGACATTGTGCAGGTCGATAGTAGATCATGTATTTTTTAGCAAGGATGAAATATGGTTGACAGATAAGAGAGTGAAGCAATTTGCAATGATTAGTGAACATTGTGTGTGTATATAAGGTTTTTAATTTCAAGGAAATTTTGTTTTCCATTTCTCTTTGCATTAACACTTCCGAATTTTCCAGTGTGTGTTATCTTAGCACTTTTGTTACCAAAATCCGGTAACCATTCTAGTTTTTGAAAGTTCCGCCCCAACCCTTTATCTTTTGCAACTAAATCCAGAAGGAGCGGAAGTGAAAGTTTCTATTTCGCATCTTCCTCCCTCCATACATATGTGTCGCTCCGCACATTTCTTCCACACACTTCCATCTCACACAACACTTCTTCTGTACATTCATGAATCCTTTTTTAAAGTGATTAATTTTCAAGTAAAAATTATTTAAGGATAGGTAGCATTGTGCAGGTCAATAATAGATCATGTATTTCTGAGCAAGGATGAAATATGGTTGGGAAATAAGAGAGCACAGAAATTTTTAATGATTGGTGAACGTTGTATGCATCTTTGAGGTTTTTTATTTCGAGGAAATTATGATGCTTGTTTCTCTTTACATTGACACTTCTAAATTTTCTAGTGTGTGTGATCTTAGCACTTCTATTACCAAAACCTAATAAATGTTATAATTCTTCAAAGTTCCACCTCAACTCTTTGTCTTTTTAACTAAATCCCAATGTGTCCGTAAATTTGTTTTCTGTTGTATAGCATATCTAGTGAAACAAGACAAAATCAGCTCAACTGGCTTGAATGCAATGTGAAAGCCAAATTTGCACCCTAGTTTTCAAAATTTCTTGTGAGGCTATTCATAAATCAAATCTAGTGTAGCTTATTTGTAAATTGATATCAAATAGAAAAATTTGACATCAACATAGTGGTGGGGACCATCCCAGCCATCAAATCACTTCGTAGTTGAGGTAGTTTACCACATCTCCACACAATATTTCTTTTCAGTTGTCCTTTCATACTTTTCAACTTACATTTATTATTTTCGGCCTGTACGCAAACTGTCATGATCACAAAGAATTCACATTTATTTTAGTTCATAAATTTATGTCATTTATGTTACATATATCGACGATATTAACGTAGGAGCAAAGTTTGAAGTAAATGTATGAGATGGTTTTGAAATTTTGGATATTTATTTCCACCATTTCCTGTAAATATCATCTTTGGTATCTTCAATTTCTATTGATTGAGATTGTCCTCTATAACAGATTTCACATGTGAAATAGTAACAACTAGTGATTATATAGGGTTCCAATAAATATACAATTAAACAACATTGAGAACACAATTGATTGATAGAATATTTTTAAGTACAAAATGATAATGGCTAGCATAAGAATGAAATAAGTTATTTTCATTGATATGATTAAATCACTTTCTTGTATCGAAGAGAAATTTGACTAGCCAACTATGTATGAGTAGTATGTGAACCTTCCAATGAAAGAGAAGAACAACAATGCTATTTCTACTAGTGGATTGGTGAATGATGTATATGTCCCAAAAGTATTTTATTTCAGAGAAATTATTTATTTGTGCGCAAATAGTTTTGGTTTAAGCAAAAGAAAAATTATGCTAATAGTGATTAAGACCCAAATTCCTCTAACTCCCAAGGCATTAAGATGGATATTCAAGATACCGGAACCGAATATGTGCTTAAAATTTTCTGAAGAATATGATTTCTTGGATTCACAAGTAGGTGGGAGGAACATTATTTGAGAATTCATTTCCCCACTATCTAGGGTTCCTTTTGATCTTTTCATTCTAGATATTTCTTTGTTTAGACAATAGTTCAGAGACTTATGTTGGCTTTTTTCCCACTTGATGAGATGAGAAACTATAGTGAATGTCCCAAAATCCATTCTCTATATTCTTTATTACTCATATAGAAAAGATTGTCTATTTGACTAGACTGATCTCATTTCCAATGAATTAGCTTTTCAATTAGTCAATTTGTCTAACAGAAATAGATTCTTAATGATGGTGCTCCTAATAATAGCCCTCGTATCTAGCCATATATTTCATGAATTACCCTATAAACCTAAATTCAATCCCAATGAAGAATCGATGCAGTTTCGATATCCCATATTGTGAAAGCATAAATCTTCTTTAATTTTTTGTCTAATCCAAGATGTTTTTGTAAAGAAAATCAATTACATGATAACTGGACAAGGGCCCCATCGAATATTTGTGCATACCCAAGTTTTCCTATGGGGAAAAGGGTTGCATGAAGAAGGAGAAAGTAATAGAGTAATTTAAATTTATGGATTTAAAGGTAAGCCACTACTACTACCAAAATTTGTTATAGATAGGTATTTTGTTGCAAGTATGCAAACAATATGGTGACTAGCTAGTTATATTTGAAAGAAAAAACAAAAATTAAAAATTATTTGTCATTTACTATTGGAAAAGTCACTATGAAGAATGTGGCTCATGTTGTAGATTTTGCAAAGTCTTTATATTCTTTTAACTTGAGTAAAGTTGAAGCTCTTCAAGGCTTTGATCCAGAACGTCTATTTATCACACACCTAGGTACTATTAGGTATAGGAACTTGTTTACAATAGTTAAAGATAAAATCAAGGAGATTCAGAGTCCATCAACCAAAAATAAAGAGTTGGTAATGGATACTGAAAAAAATAATAATAATAATAATAATAATAATAATAATAATAAAATAAAAAATAAATTAAGAAAAATAAAAATAAAAATAAAAATAAAATAAAATAAATAAATAAATAAAAATAAAAATAAATAAATAAATAAAATAAATAAATAAATAAATAAAAATATAATAATAATAATAAATAAATAAAAAATAAAAATAAAATAAAATAAATAAAAAATTAAAAATAAAATTAAAAAATTAAAATAAATAAATAAAGAAATTAAAAAAAAAAAATTGTTGAAGAAACTAGTGTCAACACAGAAGGAAAATACAAAAAAATAGGCACAAATCCTACACAATAATCTCCTTCGTGCACACTCGATACTAGTTCGAGTTCATTTTCCAACCAAAGGGAAAGAAAGGCTAATACAAGTGGAAAACTAGTTCACAGTGGGATATCAAGTGTAATAAATGACAAAGAGCCTCCTTGGAGATTCGTTCCAAAGAGAGTGCACATTGTTGAATCAGTGAAATCCAAAAGTCCCCCCAAAACATGAATCATTGAACAAGTTATGGACATGGAAGTTGACAGTCACATACCATCTTATTGGGTTAATGCTTGTTTAGTAAAAAATTAGAAAATAATGGAGAAAATTATCGAGAAGTCACTACTTTCGATGATCGCCCTATCACATTGAAAAATACAAACCATGACAAGGGAAATAAAAATTGAGAATTAAAAAAGTAAAGGTTCATAATTAAAATGTTATTGATCAAGTAGAAATGGATGTTGATTTGTTTGATTTTGGAGCCATGGGGCTCATAAAATTGCATCAAGCTATTTGTGAAGCACTTGCATGGTCTATTAGTGAACGGGAAGAAGAAAACCTGACACTGAAAGTAAGAATAAAAGAGCTAGAATATGCTCTAAATCTGAGCCCTTTGTTAAAGACTCCACTAGAAATACAGACACCACCATTGGTAATTTATACCTTGGTACAACCCATATATTTAATAAATTCATCGACCTCCTTAATGCAATGAAATCATATATTATTAGTAATATATGCGAAAGATTGGGAATTATTGAATATGCATGGAAATTATTGAATATGAATGGAAATCAGCTTCTAATCTGCAACATATAACATAGAGAATTAAGTCATTTGTTGATTGGGTTAAAAATGATCTTGAGGTAGATAATCATTTTGTTGACAATGACTTACTTACTTTTAGTTAAAGAGAGAAAATAAAACAAGGACTCGCAAATGTTAATCGAATGAAGCAAGCCAAAATTGGATGGTCTAAGAGAATCAAGACACTAGAGAACATCATTTATAAATGTGAAAACATAGACATTAGAAGAGGTGATTCCTTTCTCAAGGTAGTAGAGATTTTTCAGGATCTAAACGGTCCGTGCATCACATGTGGTTCTAGAATAATTTCGAGAGACATGCTAACGGATGAATTAAAGAAGCTAAAATAGTCAAAGTCAACAAAGTTTGATAATATAATTGATCTTACTACAGAGGAAATTAGAAAATGGCTAATTACTTTTATTAGTGTTAATGAACAAAATTTTATCTTGGTTACACAATTGCAAGAAGAGGTTATGGAAATTGAGGAGAGATTCAATGAACATGTCAAAATGGAGATTATACTCCCTGCGATGAAAGCTTTGACTCAAACTATTGTGGATATATTTCTTAAAAAAATCATGAATCTAGAAGATAGCTAGCAATCAAACAAACACGGTTTATAATTTCACATATTATGAGTGTTCTTAAATCCTATAACATTCATGTTTATGTTTACTAGTATTTATATTTGGGATTGTTGGTTATGTTATCATGACCTAAGCTAATTCCTGGATGTAGTTTCTTATTTTTCCTTGCATGTACCTTTTTCACATTACAGTTCATAGGAGCCCAATCTGAGTCTCCATTGCGACGAATGCATTTACTTTTGTGATTAAGTATCAGGATTTTGATGAGTAATTTAGGCACCAAACATTATTCTCTACACCAAAAACATTTGAAATGGTTTAATATCTAAATGTAAGTTTAGTTACATAATTCCTTCCATCCGCACATGCCTTCATTTTCCCACATACCTTTGTTTCAAAGATAAATTATCATTTATTACATTTACTTATTTTACTAAAGAATAATTATTGTTAATTTTTGGAATGCAAGGGTGGACAGTTAAAGAAAGAACATGCTAGAAGGATGTGGTGAATGCGTTGTTGGGTTGAGGTATCATAAGATTCTCATTATCGATATAAGCAACCCCCGCAATAAAAAATATCTATCAGCGTAAATCAAGGGCTGCGAAGTCTGCATTCAATTCTAGTTCCAATTCTGATTACTCTACTCCAATTATGACTCCGTTCACCAATTTTATGAAGAATTATGAGATAATATTTTGCATAAGATCTTGTATAGATCTAAATTTTATAGTTGGCCAAAAACATTAATTGAACAAAGATATGCTTTGAGCTTTTATATTATATCTAATGTTATGTTAATTGTCACAATGAAAATGAACGTTCAACAAGAGTTTTGAATCTTAAATATATGTTCCATCTGTAGTATTTATTTTGATCATAGCTATGATGATTGGCATTTGAATTTGGATACAGTTATTGTTACTGTAACTATGTTTCTTATTGTTAAAGACTTCTCAAGCACAAACACTGATTACTTTGTTCCAATTTTAAGTTTGTTCGCCAATATTTTTGTGGAGAATTCTATGCTAATGTTTTCATAAGTTTTCAAGGATATGCTTTGAGCTTTTATATTATATCTAATGTTTTTTTATTGAACATAATGAAAATGAACATTCAATAAAAGTTTTGGATCTCATATATTTGTTCCAGTTTTGGTATTTATTTTAATCATAGTTGTGATGATTGGCATTTAAATCTATATATTGTTCTTGTTATTGTAATTGTTTTGCTTATTGTTCAAGACTTCTCAAACACAAATATTGATTACTCTATTCCAATTATGAGTATGTTCACCAATTTTGTGGATAATTCTAAGATAATTTTTTGCATAAGTTTTTGAGGATATGCTTTGAGCTTTAATATCATATATTTTGTTATGTTATTTATCATAATGAAAATGAATGTTCGACAATAGTTTTGGATCTCATATTTTTGTTCCATTTGTAGTATTTATATTAATCATAGATATGATGATTGGCATTTGAATCTGTGTCAGTTACTGTCTAATACTTCTTAATCACAAAGACTAATTACTTTATTCAAATTCTAAATCTATTCACCAATTTTGTGAGGAGCTATGAGATAATGTTTTGTATAAGTTTTCAAGGATATGCTTTGAGATTTTATATTATATCTAAAGTTGTGTTATTGATGATAATAATCTAAATTTTTGTAATCAAGTAATTAATGTCAATTTAAACTGAATTTTATTACATTCTGGTCTATGTTTGCATTGTATGCATCAATTAGGTGTACGATCAACTTCCTTTATGCTTCTGCAACTCTAGAAGTGGTCAAATGATGGTTATTCCTTTAAGTCTGCACATGCTTTAACTAAGTACATTGTTTGTTTTCGTGTAGGCTTTAGCTTGTCACATGAATTTCTTCCGCATATCATTTGGCTCGATACATTCTTGTGCAATACAACTCTTTCCCTTCGCTACACATTCTCACTTCTGCATGCCCACACACATTCTCTTCTTTGCACGCTTGTTCAATGTATCTATATCCCACAGAGCATTTGTTCCGCATATGCATAAGTTTTGCACCTCCGCTCATATTCACAACAAATAAAACTTTTACGATTAAAACCTTCGATCAGTATAACACATAAGTGTTGTTGTAAAGAATTGGTTACTATAGCCTTCAACTAGGTCTAATATATGAAGAATTTGAGTTCAAAATTTTATCCACAATAACAATTTGTAGTCAATGTTTCAAGTCTAGAACATGACCCATCATCAGGATCGAATGGTTTGAGAGAAGGAGGAGAGGGGAAGATGTATAAATAAGATGAAGAGGAAGATGAAAGCCAACTCATGGGAACCCAGCCATAAAAAAAAAATAATAATAATAATAATAAATAATAAATAATAAAAAACAAAACAAAAAAAAAAACAAACAAACAAACAAACAAAACAAAACAAAACAAAACAGAAAACAAAAACAAAAAACAAAAAAACAAACAAACAAACAAAACAAAAAAAAAAACAAACAAACAAAAAAACAAAAAACCTAAAAATCCTAAATAAAAATTAAAAATTAAAAGAAAAGGATAAATGAGATTAATAATTAGTATATTAGTAGTTTAGTATGTAATATAAAAAAATATTGGCGTGGAATCACTTATTAGAATAATGTAACATAATAAGGATAATGTATTGGCGAGAATGTTGGAGCAGAAAGAAGCTATAATATCTCATCTTAGTTTGGTTAGTTTATTACTAGGTTTCCATACCTTGGGACTTTATGTCTGGAACAGAATAAGGATAATGTATTGGCAAGAATGTTGAAGCAGAAAAAAGTTATAATATCTCATCTTAGTTGGGTTAGTTTATTACTGGGCTTCCATACCTTGGGACTTTATGTCCATAATGATGTTATGCTTGCTTTAGGTACTCCAGAAAAACAAATCTTGATCGAGCCCATATTTGCTCAGTGGATACAATCTGCTCATGGTAAGACATTATATGGTTTCGATATACTCCTATCTTCAACAAGTGGTCCAGCATTCGATGCAGGTAAGAGCATATGGTTACCCGGTTGGTTAAATGCTATTAATAATAATAATAATTCATTGTTCTCAACAATTGGTCCTGGAGACTTTTTGGTTCATCATGTTATTGCTCTAGGTTTGCATACAACTACATTGATCCTAGTTAAAGGTGCTTTGGATGTGCGTGGTTCCAGGTTAATGCCAGATAAAAAAGATTTTGGTTATAGTTTTCCTTGCGATGGTCCAGGACGGGGTGGTACTTGCGATATCTCGGCCTGGGATGCTTTGGATACACTGATAGTGATTGGGCTAGAAGTGTAGATGATCGGAAAAGCACATCCGGTTATGTTTTTCACATGGGTTCAGGAGCCATTTCATGGGCTTTTAAAAAATAGCCTATTGTAGCATTGTCTACCGCAGAAGGAGAATATGTGGCAGCTACAGCAGCAGCGTGTCAAGCAATTTGGATGAGAAGGATGTTAAGGAGTTCATGCCAAGAGCAAGCAAAAGCAACTGTGATTTTTTGTGACAATAGTTCAGCTATTGCATTATCCAAGAATGTTGTGTTTCATAAGAGAACAAAACACATTGACACAAAGTTTCATTACATCAGGGAATTGGTAAACAATGGAGAAATTGTTTTACAACACCGCAGGACTCAGGAGCAGGTTGCTGATATTCTGACCAAACCATTGGGGCAGAAAAGTTTTGAGTTTTTGAGAAAATGTCTAGGTATGACTGATAACCCAGCAGTTGAAATTAAAGGGGAGCGTTGAAATGGTAATTTCAACTGTCGTGCAGTAGAAAACCGCCATGGGAGTTCCCCGCACAGCTTTCAAGCAACAGTGGTATTTCTTGGGGAGGCAGTGAGCATGTACACCAGCTAACACGTGGCCACAGCAACTTTTCCAAAACCACCATTCCCCGGCGCGTAAAGTTCAGCAGAAAGGTCCGTGCGGGATTGACCGTCAGCCGTCCGATTTTTTAGGGCAAGATCAACAGTTATGGTAGCAGGGCACATTTTTTGTTGTTTTCGGAAGGACCTCCGTATGACTGACAAGGCCGTATGACTGAACCGTATGCAACGCTGACTGAATTAATTTACCGCCATGTGATGTAATTAATATAATTCATTTCGGTCAGTAAATGTAGGTAAAAATTTTAATTTTATTATTTTTTTTGTATTCACGGGAGTAGTTTTTGCTTTCATGACACAAGTAAAACAAGTTGTTATGTCCAGTTGTTCGTTTAATATGTAATGAAAAAAAAACTCGCCGCAGCGAATGTAAAAAGGAATTTTTGTTTTGTAATGCAATGTAATATGCAATGCGCAGTAGCGCGTATGTAATGTAAAAATTTACACACAGCAGTGTAAACTTGCAAGCTGAGACAGAGTAATTTTTTTACTGCATCTGAAGAAGTTCTGTTTGTGAAATCCCTCTATTAGAGGAAGACTTGTTGTAACAATTGGTTTTATTAATGAATACTAGTTCTCTGTGCATGAGTGAAACTCTATTTTTCAGCAAAAACAAATTTTTAGTTTTTCTGTGTTAAGAAACAAAGCATTATTTTCTGTTCTATTCAATTTTCATTTTATTTGGAATTATCAGAAATTCCCAACAATTATCCTTCTACCAATGCACAAAAAGATAAACAAAAAACAAAAAAATAATAATCGCATGATCTAACAGGTTTCCCAATCTATTTATTTATTGTGTAGAGCAATTTATTTTGACATGTTGATAATGCAGAATGCTGAGTTCACCCCTACTGATATGTGAAAACTAGGTTCTGAACACCGACTTATTTAATCGGTTGCGTGAAATTCATGGCAATGAATTCCAAGATTTCATGCTAAAAAGACTCGTCCCTGTCACTGGAGATATGACAAAAGAAAATCTGGGAATTGAATAAAATATGGTCGATGTGATCTATAGGGAGGTTGATATTATTGTCAGCTCGGTAGCCACTACACCATTTAATGAAAGATATATATATATATATATATATATATATATATATATATATATATATATATATATATAATAGCTATACGTACCCATTTTCTTCTAACAACATTCTATGTTAGATTTTCATATTATACAAACAGTTTCAGTGAAAGCGAGAATCCAAAGAAGTATGATTATTTTGGCTAAACATTTTCATGTTATGTCCAAACTACTTACCGCATATACAATTAAAATCATACAGATATGATGTGGCCTTGGAAACGAACACAAAAGCAATTATTCGCCTTCTGGAGTTTGGCAAATGCTGCGAGAAATCCCAACTTTTCTTGCACATCTCTACTGGTAACCCATCGATAGTTGAAAATAATTAATATTATTTTGTATTAATGGAGAAATGGTTACATAGTTGTAACGTATCTCCTTAGTTTAGGATTTGTTCCTAGAGTTTAGGAGTGTGGTCGCAAATTCCTGATTTCCAGAGTTGTATTTAATGATGTAATCTTTTCATTGATGGTAATAGAGTGTACGAGAGTGATCTCTCTATTTTGTGAGTGTAGTCTCCAGGTGTAGGCCACACCTGTGAGCTACATCTCCTTTTTTTCAATTCTGTTCACATTTTATCTTGGTATCAGAGCTCAGATTGGGTGAGCCTGATCTTTTGTCACCTTTGTGGCTGAAGTGCCTTTGTAGCTAGCTTGCCTATGTGGTAGAATTGCCTGTGTGGTTGAAGTGCCTCTGTGGCCGTGTGTACACAAGAGCTCTGTGCTCAATTGAGCAGGTGGACTGCAGAACACCTGGCTCGGACTCGGAATTTTTTTTTTCTCTGAGTAGAAAGGAGCTTGGCGCGCTTTTCTCCATGGATTTCATTACAGGTTTGTCGAGGACATATAAACAACATGAGTCCTTCGTGGTTGTGGTTGACAGGTTGACAAAGGTAACTCACTTCATAGTGATTAAGTCTACTTATTCAGCTAGTGAAGTAGCACAAGTATTCATCATAGATATATTGAGGTTGCATGGTGTTCTAAAGAAGGTTGTGTGATATAGATATGCCATGTTCACTTCTAGTTTTTGGAAGGAGTTATTTTCATGTTTGGGTACACAATTAGCCTTCAGTATATGTTATCATCTGCAGACAGATGGACAGGCAAAGAGGGTCAACATGAATCTAGAGGACATGTTGAGAATGTATGTTATGCATCAGCAGTGGAAGTGGGAAGAGTATCTTCCATTGGTAGAGTTTGATTACAACAATGGGTATCAATATTCACTGAGGATGAGTCTATTTGAGGCACTTTATTGGCAGACTTGTAATACTCCTATCAATTGGAGTGATCCAGTGAATAGGGTACTAATTGGATCAGACATGTTTGCAGATATGGAAGAGGAAATGCAGGTAATCAAGAAGAATATAAAGGTAGCACAAGACATGCATAAGATCTATGCAGATCAGCACAAGGTGTTTAATGAGTTTCAGGTTGGGGAACAGGTGTACTTGTGCATCAATCCCAAAAATAGCTCCTTGAGTATTAGGTCATGTGTGAAGCTAGCACCTCGGTAGTGTGGTCCTTTCAAGGTTCTTGAGAGGATTGGAAAAGTGGCCTACATACTCGCAATTCCTCCGAGAGTGAAATTCCATGATGTTTTCCATGTGTCATTGCTTAAGGAGTATGTGAAAGATGTTGATCATGTGATTGATTGGTATTTATTGCAAGTGGAACCAGAAGGATAATTCTAGTCAGAACCTCAGTTCATTTTGCAAAGGAAACATCTCATGCTCCAGAATCGAGAAATCAAGCAAGTTAAAGTGTAGTGGAAGCACTTTAGGACTGATAGAGCTACATGGGAGATGGTTGATCATATGCAGGTTATGTATCTCTATTCATTAGTTGAGTGGATGTGCATTGATATATGTTTTGATGTTGTGTTTCGGTTATGTCTATATATGCATATTTTGTAAATACTACATCAAGTTGTGTTATAAAGCTCCAAAAAGTGGTATGGTGTTCATTATATGTTGGTTATATTTTCAGCAGTGGATATGATGCAAATGTTGCATCGAGTTGTATTATAAAGATTCATAGGCAGCATGTGTTTGTTGATTTGTAAGTACCATTGAACACCGAGGACGGTGTTCCCCCAAGGGGGAGGATTTTGTAATAGCCTCGGTTAAAAATTCATGTAATAAAATTAATAAAGGAAAAATAAGAACAAGGTCATATGACAAGTATTCCAAGTTGAATGTTGGGCAAAACATCCCAGTGGGTGTTCAATTTGGTTTATTATGGTTAAGGAAATTGGCAAAGGCATTTGAAAAGGAAAAGAGGCATTAATTGGTATTTATTTATGAAAATAATGGAAAATAAGAGAAAAGGAAGATGAAAGGTCATAGGTTGCATGTGAGGAGGAAATTAAAGGAAAATTAAGAAAATAGAGGTCTCATTGATAAAATGACTTCTGAGGATCAATTAACAACCTTTTTTCAGTTCATTTTTGGAGCTTTATCTCTCTATTCTCTCATACTCTTGCAAACTTAGAGAATTCTTGGAGCACTCTAGCATTGGAGAAAGGAAGGAAAAGGAAGGATAAGAAAGCAAAGGAAAGCAAGGATCAAGCAAGGAAGAGTTGGATCAAGCGGCTACAATAGGATTACTTTGTAGGTATCGAGTTGCATTTATGGTTTCCTTGTTAGTTTTGGCATGCATGGCACATGCATGTGTGTATTTGGTTCTCTTATTGTCATTGACATGGCATTTTCCAAGTGTCACAATGTTTTCATCTTTGCCTTGCCATTTTCGGATAGCCATGGTGTGATGGGGTTCTTTCATTTGGTTAAGTTTTAGATTGTCAGATGGTTTTTGAATCGGGTGAGGTGGTCTCAAGAAAATTCCCAAGGGCCTGGGAATACTTTGACTAGTAATGACGAGGTGGTAGTAAAGCCTGAGGGTGGAGACAGGAAAATTCTTCAAGGTATTGGTGAAGACATTTAGAGGCATCCAAGATTGTTTAGGGCCTAATGATCCCTTGATTGTTTTTGGCGGGATTACGGTAAATCCTGGTAGTGTATACTTTTTGTTTAGGCCTAGGAATCCCTTGACCAGTAATGGTGAGATTGTGGTAAAACCTGGTTGCATAGGTGAGGGTTTTGGGCCTAGCAGTCCCTTGACCAGTTTTGGTGGGATTTCGGTAAAGCCTAAGGAAGCCCTAGTTTTTTTTTTATGAGTCCCACATTCATGCTTGGAATATGGAATGGGGGTGATTGGCTAAAATAAATATTTGGTTCAGCACAATCTATGGTCGGGTGTTACGTGGAAGCCCCTGACTTGGTTGGATTTTCATATGCTAATAAGAGCTCTTTTCCTCTTGCATTTCATGAGTATTTGTACTTGTTATTATGTGGATTTGATGGTTTTTCTATCATTGTTATTATTTTGGTTATATGTTGGTTATAAGCATGGTTTTATGACAGACTTTAGTTATGGCTCTCATCATGTTTTGATTTGTAAATGAATGGTTAATGAATGTATGACCTAATAAATGATAATGTAGTTATTGTGAGAGGGAATGAGACCTTCTTGATGATTTTCATATAAGTATGATACCCCTATGTTCATATATGTAATTATGACTTGTAGAGTACATGTTCATTATGTGTTTGACAGAATTTTTGTATTTTTAGGCCTTTTTAGGCGAGTTTCTTGTCTAAGTTTTGAATTAACGGATTTTTCCTTATATCATTCATCATTATGGAAAGTTTTTTCAAGTTATGGGCAGAGGGTTGGATCCTAGCCCTGAAAAAGTGGCTCAAATCTCGGGGTTGCATGCATGGACCTGGGTAATTTAGACTGCAGTCACAAGGAGGTCGGGTTATCCATGTGATTGGAGTCTTACAGTCATTGGCTTGCCTTTTTATGCAAGTGACTAGGAGTCCAGGTCAATGAAAAAGTAGTATAGCTCAGGGTTTAGGAACTTGGAGTGGTTGTTTAGCTTCTAGGGGCCATGTAGCTCCTGAGGGAGGTTAGTAAAGTTTGGTTTGGATGATTCCACTTCCTTAACTATACTTATGAGGTTGAGTCATATCATAGTAACTCTTCATCACATATTTACCCTAGTGGACTGGTGAACTTGGGTAAGTGTGGGAGGAGGGTGTTACAGCTGGAGACTACAACCTCCACCCATTCTCCAGCACCCACTAGAAGGAAGCTACAACCCCCTGATCTCTTTTATTGGATCCTACCGAAAGGGAGCACATATCCACTGAAAAAATTTACCAACCACCACTGGAAGGAAGCTCTAACTCCCTTATTGGATCCAACCCCCAGTACCTCTCATGGACCACATTTCATAATATTTCATACTAGATCCACTTGTCTCAAATACATATCTAAACATCTAGGCCACCTTTCATCAAATTATCACACTTGACCCACACCCAACATTATGCTCAATACAAAATTGAATATTGAATCACATAATCTTAAATACAACCGCTGAAGTATTTTTAACCAGTTGAATCACTTAAACATCAAGCCACTGAATACTGAAGCAAACCAATCACTAAACTGAATCTCAACAAACCACTGCAACCAGATCAAATCAATGCACAACCAATCTTTAACAGATACAAACCATCATGATCAAGACATCATTAATAGATAGTAGCAAATACAACATAACTCATGAATTATCATTCAAGCAGCACTGCAAATGTTATGAAACCAGCTCAAGAAAAGATAGAAAAGATAGATCAACGCCTTAGAATTCAGCCTCTTCGAGGGGGCAACCTCCTTTACATTACATAAATGAACAATTCTTGGATGATTCAAATGATAAAACCTCCTTTCTATATATAGGAGTCTAAGTAGTCACAATATAATCCAGTTGACCTAACAATAATAATATAAAGCCACAAAAATAACAATAGAGGGATTCTATGGGGCACAGTAATAACAATATGGGGGCAATAGGGGCACAACAATATTAATAAGGGGTATAACTACAATAGTAATGGGGTAATCACTAGTATTATAGGGACCCAACATGCCCCTCACCTTCAAAAAAGTGTTGTCCTCAATGCTTGAGTAGTTCTGGATACTTCTGCATAAAATTCTCATCCTCCCATGTGGAATCTTCAGCGGATAAGTTCTTCCACTTGATAAGATACTCTGAAATTGATCGATTTCGTAGATGTCAAGTTCTTGTTTCTATGACTACTTCTGGTTCCAATATAATTTTTCCTTCCTCGTCAAGTTCTAGCAATATTGTTTGAACTGGGAGCTTGTCGCCTATAACCTTCTTTAAATATGAAACATGGAAAACTGGGTGCAATCGAGAAGCTGCAGGAAGCTCCAATTTGTATGCCATAGTACCAATCTTTTGCAACACCTTGTACGGACCATAATACTTTGGTGATAATTTATTATCCTTCTTAGCTTGCTTGAGGGACATTTGCTTATATGGTTGTAGCCATAGGAATACCCAATTCAGGAGTCTGCAAAAAGACCAACTTCCTCAAATCATATCTCCACAAATATAGCACGAAAATCTCTGAAATTTGGACCCAAGGTTCAGCGCGATTTCTTATCAAATGGGTTTTCTTTGCAACATCTGAAACGTCGCAAAAAAAAAAATTATAGCAAAAATGCCACGATGACCTGTTTGGAGCAGCGAAACCCTAGAATCCAAAGCTCTGATACCAAATGTTATGAAACCAGCTCAAGAAAAGATAGAAAAGATAGATCAACGCCTTAGAATTCAGCCTCTTCGAGGGGGCAACCTCCTTTACATTACATAAATTAACAATTCTTGGATGATTCAAATGACAAAACCTCCTTTCTATATATAGGAGTCTAAGAAGTCACAATATAATCCAGTCAACCTAACAATAATAATATAAAGCCACAAAAAAAACAATAGAGGGATTCTATGGGGCACAGTAATAAAAATATGGGGGCAATAGGGGCACAACAATATTAATAAGTGGTATAACTACAATAGTAATGGGGTAATCACTAGTATTATAGGGACCCAACAGCAAACTGAAGCCTCAGAAATCGTTGCCTCAACATGGGGGAAAACCACCCAATCCAGACCTTGGTTGGCAGCTCCTTTCTCGTTTGGAGTAGTGGCTCTGATTGGGGATAATGGGACCAGTTTCCTAATCTATTAATGCTTGTGCTAATGGGGTGATGTATGATGTTTTAAAGTAATGTCTAAGCTAAGAGTAATCTAATCTAAACTAATCAATCACAATGCAATTTATTCTAATTTAATAACTATCTAATTATAAATATACCCAGGATTAACTTGATCTATGCGATCTACAATAATTTCTTAAAGCAATTGGTAATAAAGATCATTCAATTGTGATTTGAAGTGAATCCTTTTTAACAATAATTGTTTCGTATAAAAAGTTGGCCGAAACGATTGTAAAAGATATATCGCATAAAGAGTTATTCATATATTCAACATAAAATAAAGATCATCATCATATAGAAGTGCAATAACGATAATCAAAATTCAGACTTTCATACATAAACAATTCGAAAAGAAATGATTTCTTAATACATAAGTAAAAAGGATTACGAGATAAAAGTACCATTTATAATACGTCCTACTCATGTGTTTCAGCAATATTGATCTATCTTCAATCCATTCAACATCATCTAAGAGTACAAAAGTGCAATTTCAGTAGCAGATGCTAAATCAAATAAAAATAAATCATGTTCCATATATTTCACCAGAACTTCCTCAAAGGGATAGAATTGCATGTTCTGATAAAATTCTGGACCCCCCTCTAAATGCATGAGAGGGGTTTAAATACTAAAACTATAAAACTAAAAATAGATTATTACAAAAATAGTTGAGGAGGTTTAAATGACCTACCTCAATTTGTGCAAAAATAAAATCAAAATGGAAATAAACAAGGTGACTAACTATCCTGCATTTGATCCTTCAGATCACAAATATCCATCATGGGCTTTAGCTGTGTTGGTTGGCCGACTTCAGCTTTCAACTGTCCAGCGAATACGGCATCGGTTAGTGTTGGCACCATTTTCTCAGTGGAAGTGGTTAGGCATCGCAAGGTCATCCATTGGCTGTGAGGCTTGACCAAATGTTGCCAATATGCCTCCTAGTCTAACCTAGTCGTTTTCCTTATCACTTCTGCCTTTTCTTCCGCTGCTTGTTTCCATTGTTGTTCGAGTTGTTTCGCATTAGGAAGGAAACCTGGAATGGATTCTACCACAAGATTGGCACTATGCAAATTCTCGTTGATATTTTCTATGACACAGTTTGTTGCTACTGCCGCATCCGTTGTTGCCTTTTCTGCTTCTTTAAGCCGAGAATCCCAACTCGCAAATAAAATTTCTTTATGTGATTCTTCTAGCTTGGGTAGGTTGGCTTTTCTCCCATCCTCTATATTTTTCCAGGTGATGAAATCAGAGACTTTTCTAAAGATCTCATCATATTCAAGTTGCATTTCTATGACTTGACTTGTCAGTTTATCGCTTGTTTCACAATAGGATTTCCAATGTGAAATCTTCTGGCACAGCAATTCTTTCTGATGCATCAGCTGGGAGTTAAGACTGAGTGCTTCGGTAACAAATTGATCAATTTTTGGATCGTCTTTATGTAGATCAGTTATTGTCTACACCTATGCTTCCTTCTCAGCTAAGCTGGTTCGATGTTCTATTTGCATCTGTTCAAGTACCTGTTGAAGCTTAGCCAACTATATCTTTGCTTGCTGGTTGGATTTGACTTGTTGTAATTGTTGCTCAAGCGATGTTATTTTATTCTCTTTTTCTCTAAGAAACATTTGGATTTATGTTGCTTTGTCTATGGTCGTTGTAGCATAAGCACCTGCAAACTGCGAGAGTCTAGTGAGGTTGGCAGATGGATCAACAGGTGAGTCCTTCCATAGAACATCCATTGGTTCATTTTCAGGGGTAGTAGTAGCTATAGAGTCCAATTTCCTTTTCTTTCTTTGCCTTTTCACCATGGCTTTATGTTGTGGGTTATAAAATACATCCAAAGGGGGTATTTCTTCAATTCTAAAAATTATTTCAGAAGTAGGGATAACAGGGGTGTGCTCTACCTCTTGCGTATTTGCAGTTTCTTCCACTGTAATTTCCAGGGTTGTTTTCTGTTGTGGAGTTTGCAACTCTAGCACTTGTTCCTCTACATTGAGACTTTTATTAAAATTGTCCCACTCTTCCTCTAAATCAATTACCATGGGTTTTATTGGTTGTGTGGGGGTAGCAGGGATTTCAGCCTGCTTGCTAGTCAAAGCTTCTTCAGTTATCTTCTGTGTAGATTGGGTTATATCCCTCACTGACTCCATGCTTCTGCTTTTCCCATTTTGCAATGACTTTTGCGATTCCCCGATAGATTTCTCTTGAGATTCTGCTCCAAAATCAGACTTGGAATTTTCTTTGGAGTCACATTCTATAGTCACACTGGGAGTGTTATAGACAATTTTGTGCCTTACAGCAACAAGCATGAATTGTCAATAATCCAAGGGATCCAAAGTTCCCTAAACATGATGTTCCTACCCCTAGAGGAACAAGGTCAGCAAACCAACAGCTCTCAGATCAGTTCTCCACCTGAAAACACTCAAAAACAAGCAATCCTGAAATCAAAGCAGGTGCTCCACTAGGCTTCTGCGCTGAAACACAACTGCTCCATGGTGTACCTGCGTTGCAAAGCAGGTAGAACAAAGCCCACCTACGTTGAGCGAGTTTGGACATGTGGCACACTGAGTCATTGCTCTGGAATCTTCCAAAAATGACACTTGGATCAAGGATTTTGCCTTGTGATGAGTCAGAGGCTTTGTTTCTCCAAGTGGAAGCAAGGTTCACCAAGTGGACTCAAGAACTGAAGATCAACTAAAGATTAACTGAAGAGAGAGAGGACACAAGGCAGCTACACATCAGTGGCAAGCTGACTCATCCTTTCTCAATTCATCTATATATTGAGCTCTCTCCTATGAGCTCAGGAGGCTGGAATTTTGTGCAAAGTAATGATATGCTGTTGGTTTCACTATAGAACTATTGGGTGATTGTTTGAGAGAGGTGAAGAAGAGCAATTCTTTCTGCTGGGAGGTGTTGCTGGGTTGGAGCCTTCAATGGTTGTAATACTCTCAGAACCTTTATTTCTTCATTAATAAAAGCTATTGAGGTTCTTCTATGTGCTCTTGTTTCAATGATATATTGTGATGATTGCATGTTTGGTTTACACTAATCCATGAACCAGTTATGATTGCATGCCTCTTGTAGTTTCCTTCTTTGTTATTTTGCAGGATCTCATTGTAGCTGGGCGAGCAAAAGAACAAGGAGCTAGGAGCAAGCGGCCAAAGAGAAGAGTTTGGATTCGACATTAAGCACAAGGCAACGGTTAGTGCATTTCTCCATTCTCTTTTGCTTTCATAAAGAAGTAAACCTTAAGTAGTTTGTTTTACAGTTGTTGCTAAGGAACTGTCACCCTTAGAGTGGGATAGGGTCATCCGAGTCGGATACTTTTCCCTACAACAAACTGGCGACTCCGCTGGGGATCGTATCCGTTTGATTGTGTTTGTAGTATCTTGCTATTCATTTCCTGAACAAAAGAGTACCAAATCGAAAAGCTTTTGACTATATCAAAAGCGAAGTAGAGGGCAGCTACTCTAGCTCATTTCTGAGCAAGTTCATGATTTGAAAAGCTGATCTACAAGGATCCTTGTAAGCTCTTAGTGATAGCTTTTTACCTTCCTAATCATCCCTTTGAGTGTGCTTGACTGATTGCTTCTGATTTGAGCAAAAACTGTGCATTTTTGAGAAAATTATGACCCGGAAACTGTGAAAACGCAATTCTCGTTTTCCAAAGCAGGTAGTACACAGGCTACCTGCTTTGCAACGCAGGTCCCGAAGGGGCTACCTGCGCTGAGAGCCAGACTGGCTGTGCAGCACCTGCGTTGGCCCAATTTTGCCTAGTGCTGTTGGGGTTTCCTCCTTTTCTCTTACCTATTTTCACTATTGATTTGGCTGCCAGTTACCAGTCTTGCACCTGTTCTGAAACCAATATTACTTGCCATCATTCTGCCTCTGTTATATAACGAAATTGTACTTGTTCTTTGTATTTCTTACTCATTTACAATTTCCCATAACGAAAAGTAAACTAGTCTTGCTTTTGGCCTCTTAGATCTGAACCTGTGTTAGGCATTTTGCTGGTCTAAAGAGTTAGCTTGTCTGCTGTCCATAGCTGATTAGCCATTTTACTTTCGTTAGTATGGTTTGATTTCATGTATTTCCAGTGATTAAGCAAGTGAATCTTAAGGTGTCTTTTGATTTTGGACAAACTTGTTTGTTTTCGCTCTAAATCGAAATCAAAGTTATATAACCACTTTCTTTTTGTAATCCATCCACATTAAGAAAGGGAAAAGAAAATACATGCATTGTGCATTTTGCATTTGAAAAAGTTTGCATGATGATTTAGGAGAAAGTGCATTAGTTTGTGCTGTATGAACTGTGTGAAAAGATTTGCCTTTCTTCTCCCTCAGTAGTTAAGATTTTCATTAGTCAAAAAGATTTGAAAAAGCTTGCTTCTCATCTTAGGCTGCATTTAGGAATTGTTCATATACATCTCGTGGTGAACCTTGAAAGGAAAACTTTAAAAAGATCAACTTAAAATATACTGAATGAACCTAACAACGCATTTGAAACATAATGCAAACATCTAGAGGTCTAGGTAGAGACGTGTTCCGGCGTCGTTAAACATAGTGACTGTCGATCTCTACGAAGGTAGGTGATTCCTCCTGAGAGTCGGTGGCACTAATACGGACTTGTGCTCCCACGTACCGTCGCGTATATATTGGGAGACCCCTATAGGCAATTATCCTTTATCCATAGGAAGCCGTGTCGGCCGCCCTACTGATCGCGATGCAGTGAACACAGCATTCACGAAGATCGACCACCCGTACCGTAAAACGTATTCTGTGGTTTCGCGAAAGGTTTGGCACACCCTCTGCCTAGATCTCCAGAGCAGTTTCTTTTGGCCTTTTTCAAACTCTATAACTGAAAAGGTCCAACCGAGCATTTGTCACTTCGGGCTCGTTAATACATCGAAGGAGACTAGAGTCATCTTTAGCTTTTTCTCGACTCTTAAAACATGAAAAAGCAAAGTTATGTTTAAAAGCGTCTAATAAAATTCATTCAAATCAGAAACACAAATTTTTCCCCTTTATATTTTAGTTGATCGAGTAATCCGCAATCATGGAAGAAAGTCAATTGAATATCCGTCGTTCTCGGAGGCTTGCGAGTCAACCGTCTTTGTCTCCAGAATCGAAAACAATCCGGACAAAGCGAGCTCGTCGAACCAGTTCAAAATCTCCTTTAAAAGTTAGAACAAGTGTTCCGACAACATCTGAGATTCTGGTTACTCCAAACATTTCCGGAAATCCTGCCTCTATAGAAGAAGTTCAACCGCCACAGAAGGACAATAATACTGATCCTAGTCTGGGGGAAAATACTTGTATAACTGAACCAGTTCCATCTGTAACTGGTCCAGAGAGTTTTGTTCCTCAAACATCTGTCGCTGTTGATACAACCCCTTCTTCGGCACCGGAAATCTTTTACGGACCTGACGGTCTTCCTCTTCCACCTGGTCTGATTGCGATAGAGGAAATTATAGAGGAACCGCAAGTATCCACTCCAATTCATTTTGGAGTAGAGGTCACTCTATTTCCTGCTACAACAGAAGTTTGTCCATCACCAGTGGAAGTTCCTGTAGAATCACTAGGCAATCAATTGGATAGACTCAAAATGTCTGAACAACCGTCGACATCTAGGACTGTGTCAAATGACACGGCGACAGCAGAATTACCTGCTGCAAATCCAACAATGTTCGCTGGCATACCATCTGTCCCAACTAGCTCTCAATCGCTAGAAGGAGTCCACCAAGGGACTATATCGACAGTATGGTCTGTTCCTGTCTGTTCCGGAGTAATGTCTGGTAACTCTTATGGTGAGACTCATCAAATTGACCCTTTTGGGAATCAATTTAGGCCATCCAGTCCTCCAGGACAATCAATTGCCTTGAGTTCTGGATTACCACCGTATGGGGGGCAGTATGCCTTTTCATTACCCCCTCCGGGAGGGTACCCATACGGGAGTTCTCAACCTTACTCAAGTTATGGTGGAATTGCAACGAGTAGTTGGGTACCTATGCTATCCCAGCCACCAAGAGTTGTATATTCTATGCAACAGTGTGTACCTGTGACGAACATCCCAACTACACCAGCTATTGTAACCGTGTCGCAAGTTCAAACGATGCCTGTTGTATGTCAACCTCAGATTTCTCAGGTTCTCATGCAACAGCCCCTTGACCCTGCAACCCAACCACAATCGCCTACTGGTGGGGCAACACAAGTACAATCGGGTACAAGTACCCCACATCTTGGTCCAATGGTTAGTGTAGCACAACAACCCATGGTATCGCAACCATGGATAGTGCAATACCAACAGCCACAATTCCAGCAAGTGTACCAAGGTTCTGAACAGCAACTCTTTGCGAATACTAGACAACCATATATCCAAAATGGTCAAAATCAACCACTTTATAGTGGTCAAGTCCATCAACCATATCAGTCATACCAACATCAACTCCATTACGCTGGTATGCAAAGACCAATTGTTCAGGCGATTCCATCGTACCCTGGTTACGCTTCACCTAACTTGAATCAACAGTTACCATTCGTGGCGACTTTAGAGTTGCCTGATTTACATCGGTTAACAAATGATCCAATTGCTTACGCCCCATGGTGGCCAGTGATCCCACACAAACTTCCATCCGACATTCCTAAATTCAATGGAAATCCAAGTGAAGACCCGTCGAATCATGTGATGACATTTCATCTGTGGTGTTCGTCGAACACTCTAAATGATGATTCAATAAGGCTTCGCCTCTTTCAGAGGACATTGACAGGTCCAGCGGCAAAATGGTATATAGAATTGCCAAGAGCTTCGTTCGACAATTTTAGCTCCCTTGCCACGACATTCTTAACCCACTTTCAATTACCAATAAGGTATGAAACGGGAACAGAAATATTGACTAACTTCAAACAGACAACCGCAACTCATATATCAGATCATATACATGAGTGGCGACGTCGACGAAGAATGGTTAAAACATACGTTCCTGATCAGCTTTTAGCTGAATGGTTTATAAAGTCGTTACTTCCGGCCATAACGGAAGATGTGGCAAAGGGGGGAGTCGTAACAGAAGAGCAGGTTATCGCTCGTGCGCAATATTTGGAATTAGTATATACTCAGTCCGGCACGCTCTATGACAAAATACCAGACGCCCCTAGACCAGAGTTTTCAATCCCTCCTCCTCCTAAATCAAATAGTGACTCTCATGCCGGCGATGGCGTGATTGGCGCGGCAAACACGAATCCGAAAAGGACCAATCAAAAGAAGGCCCGTAAGGATTCGAATCAAAATGCACATGAAGAAGTTCTTGCTTCGGAAGTAAATGCCGTATCGACAGATAAGGGCAAAGAAACCAATCAACCAGGAAGCAAGAAGAAGCAAAACAAAGGGAAGAAAGATCAAAGAAAGTCATCTCCTCGAAAAACTCCTCATAGAGAGGAGAAACCACCTGGGGGGTGTCACATATGTGACGATGATCATTGGACGGCAGATTGCCCGTACAAAGCTGAGTTTAAAAGATTCGTAAAGAATCCGCATACTCCAGCTGTGTTGACTGATCCTTTTCCCGATCCAAGTCAAAATCTGGTTGATAGTGGAAATGCTTCCCCATCGCAAGTCATGATGTTGTCGAGTTTTAAGCGCCAAGATGATGCTTTAATTTCAACATTAAACAAAAGCTATGGGAATTCACAGTTGTTGAATGGCGAGAGAAAAGATCGATCAGGCAGTTCGACCACAACTTCAACAGAAGTTGTGCCGCCATCCAATACAAGAAGCATTCCAACGATCCATGGAGGCGATCATCCTCTCCAATATATCGGAGTAATTTTCCTAAAAGGCCCTTCTTTAATGGGCACTTTTGCCCCACCACCGCCAAGTAATCTTGCGGAGATGGGTGCAATGGAATATGAAGCCTTCTATTTTTAATGGATCTAAAAGTTACGAGGACAGTCCTTATATCATGTCAACCTCGTTAAAAAATGAAATAAGGAGTTAAGAGGATAGTTCTTATATCATGTCAACCTCTTTAAAAAATGAAATGTCCCCTCAAGGATTAGGGGGCATATGCCTCGTCTGCATTATTATGCTAGAGGGCATCCTTTTCGAGCAGTTTTAGCACATAGTTCATGCTCGTTAAAAAATAAACGCAAGATCCGAGCAGTTTTAGCGCATAGTTCATGCTCGTTAAAAAATAAACATAAGTTGTGAGCAATCTTCCCCTAGTGTTCAAGCTCACCCAGAAAAAATGAACCGGTAAATAACCTTGGTGAATGTAACCTTTGACAGCGATATTAAAGCCCTTGGTCGTGTTCTTGCAGTCTCACCTCCATCCGTTCATTTGGCCAATCGTTCATCTCCATATGTTTGTTTACCCATTTTGAGGAACAGCTGCGAGGAGTGATTTCACTTAGCCATCCTTGTGACACTGCCGTGATTGGAATATTCCAACTTGTACCTGGAATCTGCTGCTATCCCTGTTTATCACTCGTTCCTCAAAAGACGAGTCTTCTTTGAGCTCTTTTCACTGACTCGTAAAATATGAAAAGTTTGCCGAGTTTTGGCCTTCCAGCTCGTTAAAGCGACCGGAAGAGCTATCCCTCCTCTAGATTTTAATCTTTTTGGACCTGAGGGATTATTGCACAAAAAGATCGAGCGCTTGTTTTGTTCGGCTCGTTAAAGCAATCGAAAATTCATCCCTTCTGTATTGTTTTATACTTTTTCAGACTTAAGGGATTAGAAGACGAAAAAGGGATTTTGGAGTTGACTTTATGTACCTTTTCAGACTCTCTAAAAATGAAAAGGACCGAGTTATCCTTGTCGTTAGACTCGTTAAATTCATTAAATAGCGACAAACTTGTCTTTAGACGAGAACGAGTTTCCCTATCGCTAGGCTCGTTAAAACATAGCGATGGGCTTGCCCGAAGGGCAGGTTATAGAACAAGCATATGTTATCCTCCTCAAGCTTGACAAAAATAAAGAGGTACTGGTCAGCAATGACTGGGGAAAAATTGGGAGAACCTCACAGCATTAATGGTAGCAAGTCACTCTTGAACATGACACTTTGTCCTCCGTATCACATCGGGTTGGGTTGTTTCATTCACCGGTCTCATAACCATGGTCCTCGCCACACCATCCACAATTGGGGTAATGCTACCGATCCATCACATCAGTGTCGTTATATGTTCAAGAGATGTGGTTCTGCAAAGAGTCAACCGTGTCCCACCCACTGCCATACATTATCCTTCATCCACTTCATGACCGCCACCCTGAATCATACATCACAGTTTGTTTTCACCTCATCACAATCACTAGCTCCGTTCCGTGTCACTGATGTGGGATTCATTAAGGCCCTCCTTTGACGGATCGCTCCTTGTCGACATCAGCTCATTATCCAAGGAGTTGATCGAGGAACAACCCCTTCAGTACTTTGAAGCTTGCATGCCTTAATGGCAAGTTTCTCACTTCCGGCGACAGGTATACATCAATGACCTTCGACCAGAGGATTTTGCATGGTGGTCGACGCCAAGTCCTTTATTCCCACCATGTGAATTGTACTGCTGTACCTTGAGGGTCATCATCCTTATCGGTGATTCCTCTCGCGCTTGTTAACGGTTTACATCATTGGCCGGTAATCAAGCGATGTCTTTCCATGTTCGACTTCAAGAAATTCTCACATGGATCGACTTGTACATCGAGTGAAGATCGGAAGAGATTGAAGACCCCGGATCTAGTTTCATCCATCCGGGCTGCGATATATATTCAGGATATAAAGACATTTGATATGTACATCATTGCAGCAGATGATCATCCTTCTCAAAGGATGATAATTTCAGCAGAGAATTATCAGTCTACAATCAGACGATCGTCTGTTCTATGTACCAAAATGTATTTATAAAGCTGAGCATGGGAATGCCCGCCTCAGCTAGATCATGAAAATGTATGAAAAATAATGTATCGTATTGTATCTTATTATAGGACACTTCTCAGCAGATTGAATGAACTTCGGATCCTCTCAATAAAGCATTTCACCCGATAAACGACCTCATACTTTAGGGGGCATCTGTTATAGACAATTTTGTGCCTTACAGCAACAAGCATGAATTGTCAATAATCCAAGGGATCCAAAGTTCCCTAAACATGATGTTCCTACCCCTAGAGGAACAAGGTCAGCAAACCAACAGCTCTCAGATCAGTTCTCCACCTGAAAACACTCAAAAACAAGCAATCCTGAAATCAAAGCAGGTGCTCCACTAGGCTTCTGCGCTGAAACACAACTGCTCCATGGTGTACCTGCGTTGCAAAGCAGGTAGAACAAAGCCCACCTGCGTTGAGCGAGTTTGGACATGTGGCACACTGAGTCATTGCTCTGGAATCTTCCAAAAATGACACTTGGATCAGGGATTTCGCCTTGTGATGAGTCAGAGGCTTTGTTTCTCCAAGTGGAAGCAAGGTTCACCAAGTGGACTCAAGAACTGAAGATCAACTAAAGATTAACTGAAGAGAGAGAGGACACAAGGCAGCTACACATCAGTGGCAAGCTGACTCATCCTTTCTCAATTCATCTATATATTGAGCTCTCTCCTATGAGCTCAGGAGGCTGGAATTTTGTGCAAAGTAATGATATGCTGTTGGTTTCACTATAGAACTATTGGGTGATTGTTTGAGAGAGGTGAAGAAGAGCAATTCTTTCTGCTGGGAGGTGTTGCTGGGTTGGAGCCTTCAATGGTTGTAATACTCTCAGAACCTTTATTTCTTCATTAATAAAAGCTATTGAGGTTCTTCTATGTGCTCTTGTTTCAATGATATATTGTGATGATTGCATGTTTGGTTTACACTAATCCATGAACCAGTTATGATTGCATGCCTCTTGTAGTTTCCTTCTTTGTTATTTTACAGGATCTCATTGTAGCTGGGCGAGCAAAAGAACAAGGAGCTAGGAGCAAGCGGCCAAAGAGAAGAGTTTGGATTCGACATTAAGCGCAAGGCAATGGTTAGTGCATTTCTCCATTCTCTTTTGCTTTCATAAAGAAGTAAACCTTAAGTAGTTTGTTTTACAGTTGTTGCTAAGGAACTGTCACCCTTAGAGTGGGATAGGGTCATCCGAGTCGGATACTTTTCCCTACAACAGGGAGTAGGCTCCCTTATTGGTTCAATAAATAATTGGTCCAATGGGACTGTTGCTAGCCTTCTTTCTTTGTAACTGTAAAAAATTTCCAGGTCTTCACAGTCAAAAAGTAGTTGTGCCATATGCTTCACCTCTGTGAAGGTGTTCTTCTACAAAAAGATGTCATCAAAAACATCCTCCTCATTACTAGATACTTTTATTTTCACCTAAGTGGTGAAATACTTGACAGTGTCGAACGGGTCATATTGTCGTCTAGGGTAATTACAGAGATAGCATGTTCTCTGCTTCTTTGAACACATGCCCTAGGTTGTGTAAGGCAAATGCTTCGTACTGTACCAGGAATGTAGGCCAAATGGCCTTTTTTTATTCTTTTAGTGTCTTGCTCATTCCTCCCTCACTAGTTGTTTGATAGGCTATCTCTCTAGCCATTAATTTATCTAGAACATAGTATGGGAGGACATGGGGGGAGTTGATGCTGCCAAAAACTCTTATATATGTAAATGTTTCCTCCCCGAACCATCTTGCCACCGGGAGGATGTCAACTTCAGCTTCTTGGGAAAACTATTTTTGTCTTTCTTGATTTTCTCTTCATTATTCGACCAAGCGCGGGTGCAGTCCGTTGGGTCGTCGTTTTCTTTACCAAACTTCTCTACGAATTGCTTGTTATAGATGACTTGGGGTTCTGGTAGGTGGTACATAAACCGTAGGTTGTCTAGGGTAAAAGACCCCATAACCTCTTGGCTCCTTGTCTTGAATTCTCTGTCTGAGATGTCAGCTTCATCGATGACCCATTTTACCATATCAATATAAGGGATTATCTTTGGCTGAGCGGCTATGCGGTGCAAAAACGAGCATGCCGTCTCCAGCATGGAAGTGTCTGAGGAATCGCGTCCGTCAACTGTAACTTTTGTTTCCATAATCCTCAGTTGTTCTTCCTCCAGTATGTTATACATAGCTTCCCATGTAGAGGTTCCTCCCTCTCTACTGCATGTGGTATCCGTGAATAGGGGAGTCATCTCTGTCTTCTCAGAGGTGACAACCTTGCCTTTCTTCACCATTTTTCTCAACGCTTTGCTCTACGGGTTTTTCCTAAAAATGGAGAACAACAGCTGAGCGTAAAAATGAAATAATGCAGATAGCTTGTAAATGTGGTAAAAAGAGTTTTATTTGAATGCATGTAAGAAGATATCATATCAAGCTAAATGGATTTTCACACATAAATGCAGTTATTTCCCACTAAATGTCCACTAATGATTTGTTATCACTTAGCTTTAATGCTCATAAATGTTTGTATTGTAAAACGGGATGAAAGCTTCTAGGGTGGCGAGCCATTGTACTGCAATAATAGCGATTGTGTGATTTGCGAAGCAATATCGCAATATGTCCCTATTACCTTTCTTATCTCCCACTATGTTTCTGTGAAATGCGAGATGCGAGCCGTTCATTAGTTGTTTCAAAACATAGCAAATTGCTAGGTTTATCCTATGTAAAAGACCTGATGGACTCAAAACATTTACTCATAATATTTTAAGGTGTGGGTCCAGGTGGTAATCGCATTTCGCAATATCAGCTAGCGGTAAGTACAAGGGGTTTGTTTGAATGCCTAAAATGCCACGCGATAAGGGTCACAATGCCATCGCAGTTTCGCATCTCGCATATTTCACAATATCATGTTAAAAGTGGGTCCTTTACAAGTGGTGATATGCGATGCGAAACTTAAGCCTGAAAAAGCCTAAGGTCTTTTGTTTGCGTAATTTTTTATGATAAATTCGACAATAGAGTCCTTTGGTGAGTTTTAGACATGCTATATATGAAAATGTAAGTATTTTTCCTTAAAAGGTTTTGATTGTTATCTTTGCTTTATTCCAAAAAATAAAAGAAATGCCTAAATGCTAAGTTTTGTTTTTTGGATAAAAAAAAATTACAGGGTCCCCATTTATTAACGTAATATTAACTACTATCATTAATAAATGGGGGGTTGTTGAATACCACAACAATTGGTGATTCACTTGGAAGAACCAATTATCTCTAAGAGTTTTTTGAAATTTCTAAAACTTCCAAAATAAAGATAGTTTTGAAAATAAAACAAATTACATGGAATATATGAGGTAAGTAATACTGCTCTTTTATAAAGAAAACAATCATCTGCCTAACTATCGTTCTTTTGACTATTCTTTTCTTATAAAAAGTAACTTTGTCTACATCAGTATTTACTTGGTTTTTAAGGATAAAAGCAATAAGTCTCTCCCCAGATCAGTTTGGTTTACTCCGATGTCATAGGTAGAGCCTCTACTGCCAGTAGGCGTTCATAGCCTCGATAGGGTTACCTTTTAACCAACAGTGATCCAGTATCCCACTTAAGTTAGAATGCAATTTTAAAGATAAGCTCATAAGTATACTTATTGATTTCTTTATTTTCTGAAGTAATTCATTGTTGCTTCAACCCTTCATCTTTTATTTCTTAAAGGACAATGTCTTGGTTTGGTTACCAACATTGACAATGCCATTCACTTGATTTGTAACTTAACTGAACAAGCTGGCTCATGATGAGACCCCTTGTCTTTTGATTAATATAATCCTAAGCCATTACCCTGTTTTGATATGCAGTATTGGTAATGTCAGTCAGTTATAATCTTATGATCATGGTAAGTCGGCTCTTGATGAGACCTCTTATCCTTTAAGTTTTAAGTATATTTTAGAATTACACTCTAAAAATGAAAACTTGGTTAAGTGGGGAGGATCATTGGCTCCCTAAGAGCTTCTGGACGACAAGTGTAGAGTTTTTTGAAGATGCCTTTCTGGAGAGGAACTCTGCTTTGTTATAGATACTTTTCTAGACTGATGTAAAGGAGCAGTTTCTCTCTTAAAGCTAAGTTTCATCAAAAATTAGATAATTAAGGAGGAAGACAGGAAATTTAAGAGCAATCAAACTTAACTATACACTTCATATATGAAGATTACTTTCATAAAAATCTTTATTTATACAAGCAAAAAGTCAAAATCAAAAAGAGACTATCCTCAATAAAACCAAAAGTAAATGCTTTTGAATTGGTATTATTATTTGTAAAGGAAACTTTTAACTAAAGGCAATAATATACAGTGAACATAAGAGATCATCTTCTATGGAAAGTATTTCTTTAGAACTTGTCCATTAACAGGTAGAGATTCTCTCTTACCTGATAAATCTTGTAGCAGAAAAGTCGATGGGCCTAATTGTTCCACAATCTGAAATGGGCCAAGCCACATTTGTTGGAACTTGGTATGCTTACCTTTCTCTTCATGGGATTTATCCCATTTTAATACTAGGTCTCCGAGTTGAAAATATTTTGAAGCTACAAAATTTGAATCAAAGGAGGCTTTGACTAACTACTGATGATGTGCATGTGTGGTCCTGGATTTTTCCCTTTCCTCTTCAAGCTTAAGAATTTGTAATTGTCTAACCTGCATAGATGAGGAAGGAGTTTCTCCAATGAATTGAACTAAGGCTAAGGAGGGAATAGCTACGTTTGTTGGTAAGACTGCTTCTTTCCCATAGACCAAATTAAAAGGAGAAGTGCCAATGGAGGCTTTCTGAGTTATTCAATCTGCCCATAGAGCAAACACTAAAGACTTATGCCAGTTCTTTTGGCCTTGGTCAATGGTTCGTTTAATAATCCTGATGAGATTTTTATTTGTGGATTTGGCTAATCCATTTCCTTGTGGATAGTAATTGGTCGAATACTTAAGCTTAAAACCTCTTTTAAGAGCAAATTCTGTCATAGCATGGCCTGAAAAATAAGACGTGTTATCAAACATTAAAGCAGATGGTAAGCCAAATCTGGTGATGATAAATTGATCTATAAATTCAATAATATTTTTTGAATTGGCTACCTTGAGTGGAATTGCTTCTACCCATTTGGTGAAATAATCAGTGGCTGTAAGGATGTATCTATGTTGTTTAGAAGAATGAGGAACAATCTCACCTATTACGTCCAATCCCCATTGTTCAAATGGTTGGTCAATGTTGACTGGCTGTAATGGTAGTGTAGGTTTTCTCTGTCTTCCAGCAGCTGTTTGACAAATCTTGCATCTCCTTACGTAACTGTGTGCATCTTTGAATAGCGTTGGCCAGTAATAGCCAGCATGCAGGATTTTATGTGTTGTAGTATCACCTCCAAAGTGACCACCAGTTGGTCCATCATGCATTTCTTGCAACACCTTCTTTGCCTCAGATTTTTCAAGACATCTAAGTAAAACAGAATCATAATTTATCCTGAAAATCACATCATTGACAATCTGATATTGCCTAGCTTTTAACCTCAAGGCTCTTTTCTTTGTGTAATTTAATTGGGTTGGTGCATATCCGTTTTTCAAGTAGAATATGATATCAGCATACCTTGATTCTGTATCGTTGAGGCTTACCTCAAAGAATTGTACATCATCACCTGAATGTTGCAACTCTGATAGATTTGATGCTCCCGCCAACATCCTGCAAAAACCTTGACCTTTTACAATTTTCGTTGGTTTAATTTCTATGTCATATTCTTGCATGGAAGTTACCCAATTTGCTCTTTTTTCTCCTACCTCCCTTTGTATTAAAAGATTTCTCACTGCTGAGAATGGTACTATGACTTTAGTGTGGGTTTTGAGGAGAAAAGGTCTGAAGTGTTTTATAGATTTGAAAACAGCAAAAGCCTATTTTTCAACATCTGAGTAATTTAATTCATCTCCTTGCAAATTGGAGCTAAAGAAAGAGATCGAAGCTTCAGCTTTATCTTGATTTTCTTGTGTCAATATGGCCACATATGATTTCTCGGAAGCAAAAGTATATAGAATGAAATGATTGGAAAAATTCGGAGTTGCTAGAGATGGGGCGTTTATAATTGCTTGTTTTATCAAGCTAAAAGCTTCATGTTCTGAATGTCCCCATTTAAACAGAGAATTTTTCTTTATCATGGTTTGAAGAGGTAAAACAATTCTTGAGAAGTCAGGGACAAATCTTTTAACAAAATTTATTTGACCCAGGAAAGATTGCATTGATTTCTTGTTGTGTGGTAAAGGTATTTTAGAAATTTCTCTGATTCTGTTAGGGTCAATATGAATTCCTTCCAATGAATCTGAGGAGCTTTCCTTCACTTAACGCGAAAAAAAAAAAAAAAAAAAAAAAGGAAGAAGAAGACGACTTTTTGGGGTTTAGAGAAATTCCATACCTTTGGCATTGTTCAAATATTTGTTTTAAATCTCTTAGATGATTACTACGTTTTTTAGAGTACACTGTTATATCATCCAAGTAGATCACCACTGATTTATTTACTAAACCTTTGAAGGCTATATCCATATCTCTCTAGAAAGTAGCACCAACATTGATCAGTCCAAATGGCATCTTCTGATAAGCATAAGTGCCCTACTTTGTTTTGAATGTAGTTTTCAACTGGTCATCTGGATGTACTAAGATTTGATTATAACCTAAGAATCCATCCAGGAAAGACATTAGCTCAGAGCCTGCTACTGATTGCAAAATCTGTTCCATAGGCGGTAATGGGAAATTTTCCTTTTGGCAAGCTTTATTGAGGTTGCGGAAATCTATACATATCCAAATATCGTTGTTCTTTTTCCTGACTGGGACAAGATTGGAAACCCATCAGGAGTGTCTGACAGGAAAAATAATTTTGGCTTTCAACAGTTTATTCAACTCAAATTTAATTTGACTTTCTAAATTAGGATGGATCTTCCTCAATTTCTATTGAATAGGTTTTTTATCAGATATCATGGGAATGGTATGTTGAATAATAGAGGTATAGTATGTCTTGAGATCTTCATAGTTCCATGCAAAGACATTCTTGTATCTCTTCAACAAACCTATAAAATATTTTTTTTCATCTGACGTAAGACCGAGACCTAAGTTAATATTTTGAGGTTTCAAATCAGTCTCGAGATTGATCAATTCAAACCTTAAAGTTGAACTCTGAAGTTTTGAATTGGTAGATCATTTAAAGCAGTCTTTAAGGTCGTATAAATCTTCCAACTTAACTACATATTTTAGTATAGCATTAATGAGTGTTTCTTGTTTAAGTCGGTTATCATGCTAGTCTTCATCAACTATATGGTCATCGTAAGAGCCTTCTGTGGTCAGGAAGCTTATGATATCTGGATCGTTATTAAAGACTTTCCAACTGGCGATATTGTCAGAAATAGAAGACCTAAAAAATAATTCAATGGAAAATCGATTTGGGTTGTAATCTTTTGGAGGAATAAGCTTGGAAGCAATGTTAGCTATAAGATTGGTGCTGGCATTCTGGAGTCTTGGGATAGGGGAAATATTAAACGTGGTAAAGTGGAGAGTCAAATCTTGGACTAATGACTGATAATGTTTCAAGTGTCCCGATAAACAGTGTATAGTGTTCCTTACCTGTTTTATGACAATCTATGAATCTCCAAATACTTGAAGGTATTTTACGTTAAGGCCAATTGCCTTATACAGGCCCTGAACTAGTGCCTCATATTTAGCGGTATTGTTGGTGCAATCAAATTCAAGTTTGCATGCAAGCATAGTTTTTCCCCTTCTGGGCTAACTAAGATGCAACCTGCTCCTGCTCCGTCATTGGATTTAGATCCATCAAAAAATAATTTCCAAAATAAAGATTTAACTATAGGTTTATCTACAAAATTTACACATTTAGAAGTGTCTATTTCAGAAAAGATTTCAACTTGGGAGACAACAGAGTTTTCTTAGAAAGTTGAAGTGTGAGCATTAAAATTTCCTAGAAATGATTCTACAGAATAATTTCCGATGATATTGTTGCTATACGTGACTGGTTCATTTTCTCCTTCTAGTTCTGTCACTATGAACTTTTGATGTTTCTCACAATCAACTGTTAATTGATTTGGCTTATCGTTATAGGGAAGCCACAAGTGAGACCAGTGAATTGTAAAATAACCATGAAGTTTCTCTAACCAGTCTCTACTAAGGATTAAGCCATAGAACTCGGGAATGTAAGCTACAACTATGTCAATGACTTGGAAAACTTTAGGGTTTGATGAAAGTCTAATGGTTACTTGGTTAAGTTCCCCAATGACTTTAACTTGAGAGCGATCTAACTGAACTATTCATACAGCATATTTCTGAGGTTGAACATTCAACTTGGCACAAACTGTCTTGGGCAAGATGTTAGATGAAGCTCTGGAATCAACCAGACAATTGTGTAAGTTTTTGTTAAAAACTTCAAAAGTAAGGAGAAATGGTTGAGTGTGAGATTTTGATCTTCCCCCAATTAAAGCTATATCATTTGGATCAATTTTATTCAAAGAAGCATTAAGAGGTCTTCCCATTTCTTGGGCATCTTGTGAGATCATGGCAGCATGAAGTGGTGCAGTAGGTACTGCTTTAAGTTCTTTTAGAAGTAACTTCTGATGATGTTTCAATTTACTAAGCTCATGAAATGTAATGTTTGCCCTAGTCTTCTTCATATCATCAATAATATTATATTCCATTTCATTAAAAACTATCAGAGTTTTAGATGAAGGGTAAGGATCCAATTGAGTAGGTGTAGTCTAAGTGGTTTTTGATATAGATTTCTTACCTATTGGTTTGTCCCTCGGGGGTGGCATTGAAGCCTTCTATTTCGAATTTGTTTGTGACGATTCAACAGGGTTTTTACTTCAGGTAGTGACAGGTAAGGCTTCTTGAGTTTCTTCATTGGGAAGTATAAAATCCCACATCCCTTGTAATTCTGCTACTTCCTCGTCGTCTGTTTGTTCTTCGTTTGTTGATACTTCATCCTCCTCTCCATCTGATTTGGCATTTGATATGGCATTTGGGGGTTTAGGATCAGCAGGGGAATTCCTTTTGAATGGTCTAAAAGGTTTTTTAGAGGAAGTCTTTGCTACCTATTTTTTAATATCAACCATTTCATTAGACATGGTCTTGAGGACTTTCTGCAACCCTTCAAGATCAAAAGGATCTTTCGGTGGTTTCTTCTTAGAGTCATCTCTGAAGGTTACCTTCTTAGATTTCCATTCTTCTAATGCATTTTTCTTTTCGACAGCTAGAATGTGTTTTTCTACAACTATTGCCTCTTTCATATTTTCTGCCAAGGTTGGCTTCGCAGCTCTATCAACGAAGATAGTTGTATTTGATGGTAGAGCAGAGATGTACCATTCATTTTGGACCTCATCGCTAGGCTTAGATGCCGCTGGTATTTTATTCAATAGTTTATTGAAGTGAGAGTTGAAGTCCTTAATGGGTTCTCTTGGCTCAGCTTTCAAATTGGAGAGATCGTTGATTAAGGTAGTTGTAGATCTATCATCTCCGAATTTTGTTAAAAATTGTTCTTGAAAGGCATCCCAACTGTTAATAGAACTTGATGGTAATGAAAAGTACCATGATCCTGCTGCTCCCTGCAAAGTATATGGGAACAATCTTACAACTGCGTCTTCCTCCTCTACTTGATTCAAGTTAATGGACAACATAAAATTATTTATATGTTCCTCAGCTAATAGACCATTATCAGGATTGAATTTGGGCAGCCATTTTTCTGGATGTGCTGGCAATTGATGTAAAGGTCCAGCCATCCTAACAGCCCCTGGGTTTGTCCATGGCCTTGGAGGATTCTGTGCCATTGCTGGTATGTGGGTAGGGGAAGGTGTAGCAGTAGAGTTTGAAGGTGATTGGGTAGAGGAAGATGTAGCTCTTGTACCTGTGTGAATCACGATCTAGAGTGGTGGGATGGATGATTGATCCTGTGAGGGTATAGATGGAATGAATGAAGATGATGATAGAACCTCGCTGTGAGATTCAGATGGTGTTTTCTTGGCTCTCTTTCGGCTTGGCAGAGGAAATTCGAACAAAGGAATTCCGAACTTTTCACTCTGTGCTCTAGTTAACTGTTGAGATGGAGTGAACTGAGAAGTAACACTATCCTGGGATAACTCAGATTCTTCTTGAGATAGTGAAATCCCCTGTAATTTATGAATCAAAGCTTGAACTTCAGGGGCTTCGGTAAAAGAAGAATGCTCTGGCTTGTTTGGGATTTCAACAACGGGTTGTATAATATTTTGTGCAACTTCTCGCTTAGGATCAGGAGATTTGGAAGACTTTTGAGAAGTTGGAGGTGAGGGTGAGGGAGTTTTACTCTTAGAATGGCCTATTAAATTGGATTTTCTTTCCATTCATAGTTCAGGCCCTCCTTCTAGTGCCAAATGTTGAAGCCTCGGAAATCATTGCCTCAACATGGGGGAAATCCACCCAAACCAGACCTTGGTTGGTAGCTCCTTTTCTATTTGGAGTAATGGCTCTGACTGGGGATAATGGGACCAGTTTCCCAATCTATTAATGCTTGTGCTAATGGGTTGATGTATGATGTTTTAAAGTAATTTCTAAGCTAAGAGTAATCTAATATAAACTAATCAATCACAATACAATTTATTCTAATTTAATAACTATCTAATTATAAATATACCCTGGATTAACTTGATGTATGCGATCTACAATAATTTCTTAAAGAAATTGGTAATAAAGATCATTCAATTGCGATTAGAAGTGAATCCATTTTAACAATAATCGTTTTGTATAAAAAGTTAGCTGAAACGATTGTGAAAGATATATCGCATAAAGAGTTATTCATATATTCAGCATAAAATAAAGATCATCATCATACAGAAGTGCAATAACGATAATCAAAATTCAAAATTTCATACATAAACAATTCGAAAATAAATGATTACTTAATACATAAGTAAAAAGGATTACGAGATAAAAGTACCATTTATAATACATCCTACTCATGTGTTTCAGCAATATTGATCTATCTTCAATCCATTCAACATCATCTAAGAGTACAAAAGTGCAATTTCAGTAGAAGATTCTAAATCAAATAAAAATAAATCTTGTTCCATATATTTCACCAGAACTTCCTCAAAGGGACAAAAGTGCATGTTTTGAAGAGAATTTCTGATAAAATTATGGACCTCTCTCTAAATGCATGAGAGGGGTTTAAATACTAAAACTATAAAACTAAAAATAGATTATTACATAAATAGTTGAGGAGGTTTAAACATGTTAGAGCAATCAGTGCGCAGCTAAATAAAAGACAAACAACAGCATATAAACACATACACAAATGACACATAGATTTAACGTGGTTCACCCAACCAATCTAGGCTATGTCCACCAAACATAGGCATCGGCAATCTTTATTATCAAACAAGAGATTACAAGATAATCAATTTCCTCACAAACTCTCACACACACATCCCAATTCGTATGGACACCTATTTTATAGCTAAGAGAATCTAACTGCCTCATAAATCCTCTTACAACAAATATAGGATGCATTAACTCTCTCCCAACAAAATAGAGCTAATATAGCAACACAATCTGATTGTTGTCACCTACTGAGATTTTTGCCTATTTTATTAAAACCGAAAATCTCAACAATCTCCACCTTGACAACAATTAGCTTGATACCCTGTTTCTTTATTATTTATTTTTTCTGCAAGCCAAGAGAAGCCAAACACCAACGCATCTTCTCTAACAAAACTGGTTTCGTGAACATGTCTGAACAGTTTTCCTTTGTATGCACCTTTTCAAGAGAGACTCCTCTTTCAGTGATAACTTGTCTTATAAAATGGTACTTTATTGGAATATGCTTTGATTTACAATGATAGGCCGGATTCTTAGCCAAATGTATTGCACTTTGACTATCACAAAGTAACTTGATGTTGTCCTATAACCTACCAAACTCACCAAGCAAACCTTTCAGCCAAATCGCTTCTTTGCAAGCATGAGAAGCAGCAATGTATTCTGCTTCAGTAGTGGATAAAGCAACAATGTTTTGTAGCTTTGACATCCAGCTAATAGCTCCACCTGCAAGAGTAAAGAAATACCCTGAAGTTGACCTTCTCTTATCCAAATCACCTGCAAAATCGAAATAAACATACCCGCAAACAAATTCACTACTCTTATTGTAAGTGATACAATAATTACTTGTGCCTCTCAAATACCGAAGCACCCATTTCACTGCTGACCAGTGTTCTTTACCTGGATTTTCCATATACCTGCTGACAACCCCAACTGCATGTGAAATATCTAGTTGAGTACAAACCATCGCATACATCAAACATCCTACTACATTGGCATATGGAATTTGAGACATATAATCCTTTTCTTCATCTGTATTAGGACATAAACTGGAAGAAAACTTAAAATGGGAAGCTAAAGGGACTAACACAGGCTTCACATTGTTCATACCAAACCTCAAAAGTATTTTCTCAATATACTTCTGTTGTGATAGGCACAGCTTACCATTGCTCCTGTCTCTGAAAATCTCCATGCCCAAAATCTGTCTTGCTGCTCCTAGATCTTTCATATCAAATGTCCTTGCCATCTGAGTCTTTAACCTGTTGATTTCTTCAATGCTTTTGCTTGCTAAAAGCATATCGTCAACATACAACACTAAGATAATGAACATGTCATTACTTAACTACTTAAAGTAAACACAATGATCATATTCACTTCTTATATATTTTTGACTCAACATGAAAGAATCAAATTTCTTGTACCATTGTCGAGGCGACTGCTTCAGACCATACAATGACTTCTTGAGCCTGCAGACAAATTTCTTATTGCGATGCTGAACAAACCCTTTCGGTTGTTCCATATAAATTTCCTCATCTAAATCTCCATGTAAAAACGCAGTCTTAACATCTAGTTGCTGTAATTCTAAATCAAGCAAAGCGACTAATGCTAACACAATGCGAATTGAAACTATTTTAACAACTGGTGAAAATATCTCATGAAAGTCAATGCCTGCTTTCTGAGAAAACCCTTTTGCAACCAGCCTCGCTTTGTATCTGTCCTCCGTATCATTCACACCCCGTTTCACCTTGAAAACCCATTTACATCCCACAGTTTTCCTGCCTTTGGGAAGTTCAACCAGATCCCATGTGCCATTCTTACCTAAGGCCATCATTTCGTCCTTCATAGCTGCTTTCCATTTATCACTTTTCGAACCTTCTATAGCTTCCTGATAGCACAGAGGTTCATCGTCATTAGCGGTAAATGCAACTGAAGTAACATAATCATCATACCTTTTCGGAGGGCGTTTGATTCTTGTAGACCTCCTTAAGGATGTTTCTGGTGCTTCCACAATTGGCTGACTACCATCTGTAGGAACTTCTTCATGATCACCATCTGAGACCTGTTCATGACCTACATCTGAACCCTATTCATAATCTGATTCAGAAACCCGTTCATGACTAGAATCTAAACTATGGTCATCATGACTATCATTAGAAGTGCTGTCAAACTGAATGTGCTGAAAATCAGATACATCATCCTGTTTTAATTTATTATCTGCATCTAACTGTACAAGAGAGGATTCATCAAACTTTACATCTCTGTTGATGATGATTTTGCGGGTAGTAGGATCCCACAATCTAAATCCCTTTGTTCCATCACCATACCCAACAAAGATATACCTTTTTGATTTTGGATCTAATTTAGTTCACTGATGTTTAGGTACTAGAGCATATGCATCACAACCAAACACTCTGAGTTTAGAATAATCACAAGGGTGTCCTTTCCATACCTCTTGAGGAATCTTGCAACCTATCGATGTCGATGGTGACCGATTTATCACATAACAAGCTGAAGCCACTGCTTCTGTCCACAACTCCTTCTGCAAACCAGCGTTACTCAGCATACTCCTTGCTCTCTCCAAAAGAGTCATATTCATGTGTTCAGCAACTCCATTTTGCTGAGGAGTATAAACAGTAGTCTTATGTCTCTCGATCCCTACATCCTTGCAATAGTTGTCAAACTCCTTGGAAGTAAACTCACCACCATTGTCAGTTCTTAAACATTTTATAGTTCTACCAGTGATGTTTTCTACCAATGCTCTAAACTGCTTGAAAACTGTAAAAACATCAGACTTTCTTTTCAACATGTAGACCCACACTTTCCTAGAAAAGTCATCAATAAACGATACAAAATATGACAAGCCACCATACGAGGTTGTAGGTGTTGGACCCCAAACATCTGAATGGATATAATCAAGTATTCCTTTACTAGTATGTTTGCCTGTTTTAAACTTTTGCTTACTTTGTTTTCCAAACAAACAATGTTTACAGAAATCTAACTTTCCAAACCTTAGATTAGGAAGTAACTTGCGATCAGCCAAAATCTTTAACCCTCTTTCGCTCATATGGCCCAACCTTTGATGCCATAGGCGAATGGAACTACTATCATGTTCAGACATTGTAGACACATGAACTGATCCTGTTCTTCCTTCTAACTAAAACAGATTTCCTACTTTCTTAGCTTTGACTAGTAAAATACCTTTGTAAATTTTCATTACTCCACCTTGAATTACAGTTTTATATCCATTTGTGTCATGTGCTCCTAGTGAAATTAGATTTTTCCTTAAATATGGCGCATGTCTTACATCAGTTAACATTTTGGTTGTCCCATCAGAAATTTGCAGTTGTATACTCCCTATTCCCACAATATTAGATGTGACATCATTACCCATGTACACGACTCCATCATTAACTGATCTATATGTCTTAAACCATTCTCTATGAATACACATGTGGTTTGATGCACCGGAATCTAACAGCCAATGTTGATCATGATTTGACAAATTAACTGATAACACTTCGTCGCTCATACCTGAACCAGATGTCGAACCTGTATCGGTTGTGTTCGCTTCCTTCTTTTCTGTCGATGAAGCTTCTTTAGAAGTTTGTTTTCACTTCCAGCAATCCTTCTTCAAGTGCCCCGATTTGCCACAAAACCAGCACTTTACTTTACTCTTTTTCCCTTTCGATTTGGAACGCGAATCGTTGTGCTTACCAGAGCGTCTTTCTCTAGAACGACCTCTAGCCATCATTGCCTCTGATGTAGAGGTGTCATCATTCGACCGCTTCCTGGTCTCCTTGGACAATAAGGCTCCGACGACATCATCAAATTCAATGGTTTCGAATGAACTAAGACTTATAGAAGTAACAAAATGATCCCATGACTCGGGCAACGAGCACAATAAAGTTATGGCTTTATCCTCAGATTCAAATTTTACTTCTATGCTTTCTAATTGCACCAGTAGAGTATTAAAAACATTCAAATGGTCAGTAATCAAAGTACCTTCATTCATTCGCAAACTGTATAGTTGCCGCTTCAGGAGAATCTGATTTGTCAAGGATTTTTTCATATACATCTTCTCCAACTTCGTCCACAAACTAGCAGCAGTTTTCTCTGACACGATGTTAAACAAAACATCATCAACCAAACACAGTCCAATACCGCTCAAGGCTCTTCCATCCAATTCATTCCATTCATCATCTGTCACGGGGTAAGGCAGTTTGGATCTTCCCGACAGCGCCTTTGCCACGCCTTGTTGTACCAGGAGATCATGCATCTTTACCTTCCAGATATCGAAGTTATTTTTGCCATTAAACTTCTCCATTTCAAATCGGGCACTTTGAGTTTTTGCCATCTCGTTTAAAACAAACAATCTCCAATTCCAACTTTAAAATAAAAAAATAAAAAAAATTAATGTATGACAAATGCCTATGCCTTATTTTATATTGCCTTTACTCTATATTCAAAAAACCCCTTTGCTGTTTGAATTTCAGATTACAATTTAGAACACATTGTAGTCTTTTAACCAAAGGGCAACCAATGCCTCACGCTGCCCACGCAAAAGAAAAAAACCCGCGCCGGAAGCAAAAAACACGCACCAGAAAGGAACTTGGCGCTTGCTTAAGAACACAAGATCCGCGCCAACTAAAAATCGGTGCGAGTCAAGAAAATTGGCACGAGTTTACCTTTAGTTTCCGCACCCATTAGGCTCCTAGCGCGTTCGCGCACTTATGATTATCGGATCCGCGCCAATGCCAATGCTTGGCGCACCTGTTCTGGACTTACGCGCACCAATATCCAAACTTTTGGAAAAACGCCACCGATCCGATCACTCCCAACGCAGTTCAAACAGCGGTGCGCCAACAGCACCTCCACGCAGCAGCTAGCTTGTCTTCTGAAAAACGCATGCAGCAATTTATACGCACCCTCAATCAATACACACATGCACCAGCAATCAACACGCACCCACAACCGTTTTATGTCACGTGGAGTTCCATCACGTGTCGTTTCAACGGTTTTGAGAACTAATGCGTTTGTTGTTCTCTTATTTATTTTTGGGAGCGCAGTTCATAGACAGCCACACTAACATCATTTGCGCTGGCATATGCATTCATACGCACCATATTTTGGAAGCGCAGTTCATAGACAGCCGCTAACATCATTTGCGCAGTTCATAGACAGCCACGCTAACATCAACGCTCCTCCAGCCTCCAGCCAACGTGAGCCTGCCACACCTCTGCTGCGCCACTCCTCCAACTCGCTCTGATACCACTTGTTAGAGCAATCAGTGCGCAACTAAATAAAAGACAAACAACAGCATATAAACACATACACAAATGACACATAGATTTAACGTGGTTCACCCAACCAATCTGGGCTACGTCCACCAAACATAGGCATCGGCAATCTTTATTATCAAACAGGAGATTACAAGATAATCAATTTCCTCACAACCTCTCACACACACATCCCAATTCATATGGACACCTGTTTTATAGCTAAGAGAATCTAACTGCCTCATAAATCCTCTTACAACAAATATAGGATGCATTAACTCTCTCCCAACAAAATAGAGCTAATATAGCAACACAATCTGATTGTTGTCACCTACTGAGATTTTTTCCTATTTTATTAAAACTGAAAATCTCAACAAAACAAACTGCCTCAATTTGTGCAAAAATAAAATCAAAATGGAAATAAATAAGGTGACTAACTAGCCTACATTTGATCCTTCAGATCGCAAATATCCATCATGGGCTTCAACTTTGTTGGTTGGCCGACTTCAACTTTCAACTATCCAGCGAATATGGCATTGGTCAGTGTTAGCGCCATTTTCTCGGTGGAAGTGGTTAGGCATCGCAGGGTCATCCATTAGCTTTGAGGCTTGACCAAATGTTTCCAATATGCCTCCCAGTCTAACCTGGTCATTTGCCTTATCACTTCTACCTTTTCTTCCACTACATGTTTCCATTGTTGCTTGAGCTGTTTCACATCAGGAAGGAAACCTGGAATGGATTCTGCCACAATATTGGCACTATGAAAATTCTCGTTGATATTTTTTATGACACAGTTTTCTGCTACTGCAGCATTCGTTGTTGCCTTTTTTGTTTCTATAAGCTGAGAATCCCAGCTCCCAAATAAAATTTCTTTATGCGATTCTTCTAGCTTGGGTAGGTTGACTTTTCTCCCATCCTTTGTATTTTGCCAGGCAATGAAATCAGAGACTTTTCTAAAGATCTCATCATATTCAAGTTGCATTTCTACGACTTGACTTGTCAGTTTATTGCTTGTTTCGCAATAGGATTTCCAATGTGAAATCTTCTGGCACAGCAATTCTTTCTGATGCATCAGATGGGAGTTAAGACTGAGTGCTTGGGTAAAAAACTGATCAATTTTTAGATTGTCTTTATGTAGATCAATTACTGTCTACACCTATTCTTCCTTCTCGGCTAAGCTGGTTCGATGTTCTATTTGCATATGTTAAAGTACCTGTTGAAGCTTAGCCAACTGTATCTCTGCTTGTTGTTTGGATTTGACTTACTATAATTGTTGCTCAAGCGATGTTATTTTATTCTCTTTTTCTCTAAGCAACATTTGGATTTATGTTGCTTTGTCTATGGTCGTTGTAGCATAAGCACCTGCAAACTACGAGAGTCTAGTGAGGTTTGCAGATGGATCAACAGGCAAGTCCTTCCATAGAACATCCATTGGTTCATTTTCAGGGGTAGTAGTAGCTATAGAGTCCAATTTCCTTTTCTTTCTTTTTCCTTTTCACCACGGCTTTATGTTGTGGGCTATAAAATACATCCATAGTGGGTATTTCTTCAATTCTCAAAATTATTTCGGAAGTAGGTGTAACAGGGGTGCGCTCTACCTCTTGTGTATTTGCAGTTTCTTCTACTGTAATTTCTAGGGTTGTTTTCTATTGTGGAGTTTGCAACTCTAGCACATGTTCCTCTACATTGAGACTTTTATTAAAATTGTCCCACTCTTCCTCTAAATCAATTACCATGGGTTTTATTGGTTGTGCGGAGGTAGCATGGATTTCAGCCTACTTGCTAGCCGAAGCTTCTTCAGCTATCTTCTGTGTAGATTGGGTTGTATCCCTCACTGACTCCATGCTTCTGCTTTTCCCATTTTGTGATGACTATTGCGATTCCCCAATAGATTTCTCTTGAGATTCTACTCCAGAATCAGACTTGGAATTTTCTTTGGAGTCACCTTCTATAGTCACACTAGGAGTAGGCTCCCTTATTGGTTCAATCAATAATTGGTCCAATGGGACCGTTGCTAGCCTTCTTTCTCTATAACTGTAAAAAAATTCCAGGTCTTCATGGTCAAAAAGTAGTTGTGCCATATGCTTCACCTCTGTGAAGGTTTTCTTCTGCAAAAAGATGTCATCAAAACATCCTCCTCATTATTGAATACTTTTATTTTCACCTAAGTGGTGAAATCCTTGACAGTGCCGAACGGGTCATATTGTCATCCAGGGAATTTAGGTAATTACAAAGATAGCATGTTCTCTGCTTCTTTGAACACATGCCCTAGGTTGTGTAATGTAAATGCTCTACATTGTACCGAGAATGTAGGCCAAATGGCCTTTTTTTATTCTTTTAGTGTCTTGCTCATTCCTCCCTCACTAGTTGTTTGATAGGCTATCTCTCTAGCCATTAATTTATCTAGAACATAGTATGGGAGGACATGGGCGGACGTGATGCTGCCAAAAACTTTGATATATGTAAATGTTTCCTCTCCGAACCATCTAGACACCGGGAGGATGTCAACTTCAGCTTCTTGGGAAAACTGTTTTTGTCTTTCTTGATTTTCTCTTCGTTATTCGACTAGGCATGGGTGCAGACCGCTGGGTCATCGTTTTCTTTAGCAAACTTCTCTACGAATTTCCTATTGTAGATGACTTGGGGTTATATTAGGTGGTACATAAATTGTAGGTTGTCCGGGGTAAAAGACCCCATAACCTCTTGGCTCCTTGTCTTGAATTCTTTGTCTGAGATGTCAGCTTCATCAATGACCCATTTTACCATATTGGTATAAGGGATTATCTTCGACTGAGTTGCTACACAGTGCAAAAACAAGCATGTCGTCTCTAGCATGGAAGCATCTGAGGAATTGTGTCCGTCAATTGTAACTTTTGTTTCCATAATCCTTGGTTGTTCTTCCTCTAGTATGTTATGCATAGCTTCCCATGTAGAGGTTCCTCCCTCTCTACTGCATGTGGTATCCGTGAATAGGGGAGTCATATTTTTCTTCTCATAGGCGACAGCCTTGCCTTTCTTCACCATTGTTCTCAACGCTTTGCTCTGCGAGTTTTTCCTGAAAAATCAAGAACAACAGCTATCGGATACACAAAGATGAACGTAAAAATGAAATAATGCAGATAACTTGTAAAGGTGGTAAAAAGAGTTTTATTTGAACTCACGTAAGAAGATTTCATATCAAGATAAATGGCTTTTCACACATAAATGCAGTTATTTCCCACTAAATTCCCACTAATGATTCATTATCACTTAGCTTTAATGCTCATAAATGTTTGTATCATAAAACGGGACGAAAGCTTCTAGGGTGGTGTTGATATCAAATTATGACTGTCCATTCCACTTAAAATCCTCTTTCGATTATCATTTTTGACCATTTAACCTTCATATTCCAGCTTTAATCCTTAGAAACTAAATGATATGATGTCATTATCATTATTTTTAGCTTGAAATTAATTTTTGAAATTATTATGTTAAAAATGACATTTTTCAAAAAATTAAAAGAAGTTGTGACTTCCTGTAAATGCTCCATTGTTTGACATATTGCATAGAAAGTGAGCGAATTTGAAGATTGTGGGCATGAAGTAAAATGTACACAGATGGTGGATCACCTATCCACTTTCAGTTTTGAAGGAAATAAGTGTCTGGTCGACGCTAGTCAAACCCAACCACTTCAACAAGATTTCCAGATTTTGTGAAGAGAATAATTTCTATTTTGAGAATTTTTTCATAAATGAAGGAACTGATTCAATTTCGACCTTCTTGGATGTAATTAATAGAATTCTGTTAGGATAATATGGAGGAGGAATAGCTTCTTTTGTTATAGGATTCATGATAAATAACCTATGGGAGAAGACTATGTTTTCAGCTAGATTGTGAACATATGAAAGTACAGTTTGTGCATTTTTAATCTCCAGATTTAATACAGACTTCATTATCAAGTTTATGCTTCCAGATCCAATAGTCATACTCTCCTGAATCATTTTTCAGTGTGCTTGTGAAGTGTTGAAGGGCCCTCATCACTACGCTGGTACACTCTGTTTTCAAGTTTCCTTACTAGTTGCATATTCGGATTTGAAAGTTAGAAGTTATTTTATGTGCTGTAGGAAAGGTTATGTTATTAAAGTTATCAATTGAAAAGGACTTGCATTCGTTGTGAAAAGAACCTTGTAAAAGGATTCAACCAATTCTGATCTTGAAAATTGATACATATGCTTGTTGTCATACAATTTCCATATTTGCTTATTGGCTTTGACTTTGAAGATAGTTCTGGTTTGATTTCCAAGTGATTCAAATTGTAATTGTTAAATTCAATTTTCAGTTTGACAAGTGATTCTTGTAAAAATATTCAACTGTTATTGGTTTGCAACATTACTCATCTTATTCACTGTTTGATTTAGTTAGTTATTGAAATTACTTTGGATTGTTATGATTGGGAAAGGATTCTATTGAGCAAGATTCTTGTAAGGGAATGCTAGGATTTTTAACCAATCATTAATGCTTTGTTTTGTTACCTAGGTAATCAGAATTGCATAAAATTTGTTTCATCTAGATTGATGCTTGAGTGATTGAGAAGACAATGAAGGACCTCTTGTAAGAGAGCAATGTTAATTTCATTTCACTAGGTTGCCATTATAACCTTAGATCCTTCTAGATCTATACACTTTAGGTGAGCACCTCTAAGTGTACTTTCCTGGGTTGATAAAGGAATTGAGAGCTTAACTTACCTTAATAAGTAGAGACCAAACATTTTGGCGCCATTGCCAGGGAGGTGCAACTAGAAAGATTAAAAAAAAAACCTTAAAATCAACAAAACAACAAAAACATAGATTTCAATTTAAATTTCAGTCATGTTTATTTATGTCTAGGTTTAGGGATGAGAAAGGAAGATTCACAAAAACCCCCCAACCAACAACTAATCTACCATTAGGAGTAGAACCATTAGAAAAGATTGAGTACCCAACACCAACTAGAAAAGTTACAGTGGAAAAACCTGAGGAAAAACAAAGATCAGGCCAAAGACTTACTCTCATTGAAAGACAAATCCTACTAGCTCATGAGGCAAAGAAAAGATATATACCTGAGACTTCTACAGTAGGGAAATTAAAAGAAAGTAGTACAAAAATCCAACAACCTATCTTTGAACAAATTTCCCTCAAGAACTAAAACAAGAAGAAGAGATAGAAACCTTAGATAAATCACAAATTACAATGGCTGAAGACGGAGGATCCAAAGGACCTACTCCTGAGCAACTAAGAGAGTATGAGAGACAAATGGAAGAAAGGAGAAGAAAAATGGAGAATGAAGAAAAACAAGGACATGATAATATGTTTGGAGGAAATCCAAACCACCAGAAACAGAGGAATCCACATTTAAATTTCTAATTCAAGATAGAGGAGAGTATATGGATGAGGAAATTAAAATGAAGAATATACCACCATCTATATTACCAAACTTTTATTGTATGGCATCCGAAGACCCGAACTCGTTTTTGTTCGAATTTGACATAGTATGTCGAACCTATGGATATACCGATGATGCACATAGAATTCGACTTTTTCCTGCTACCTTAAAAGTAGCAGCACTTAGGTGGTTCATGGGATTAGGTGAACATTTAGTCACTGATTGGGATGACATGAGAAAGAAAAGACAAGATGAACAAGAGCAAGAATTATCTATATTCTGTCCCAAATGTAGACAAAAACATGCTTTGAAAGAATGTCCTTTAGATAATGTGCAAATTTGTGGGTTTTGTACAAAAAATCATGACACTAAGGATTGCACAAAGATGAAAATTTTGCAGAATTACAATTTGGAATCCAATGCAGAAATGGAGAACATGCATTTCATGGGAGCTAGAAGGCCATGGCAGCCAAGACCTCCAGGTATGTATCAAAATCCAAATTCAGCAAATTATAACATGTCTGTTCAAAATTCTTGGAATGTTCCTATGCCTTGGCAAAATTGGTTTAATCAACGGCAAAAAATATACCCACAACAAGGATGGAAAGGATATTCTTTTCCTCAGCAATTTACTCAACAACAATATCAGCAACCATTTTCTCAGCCATATCCCCAACACTTCAGACACGATACTCTCAGCCATATCCACAAAAGTACCCTCAGCAACTAGTATCTTATCAACAACAGAATCCTCAACAAACTTTACCTACTCCTCCAAAAATAAATTCACCACAGCTACAACTACCATCCAACCAACCTCCTAGACCCACACAGCTACCAGCTCAACCCATAGCTAACCCAAACAACCGAATAGATAGACCAGCTTATAGCGTAGATGAGGGACCATTGTACCCAACTCTGCCACTGCAAAACATTGAACTAAGGTGAGGTTGAACTCTGCAAAAAGAACCTCCACCTGTTCAAACACAGTCACAAAAAGAGAATCAAAATGATGAACAAGAAAACCAACCATGTAGCAAACAAAGTGACCCAACACAAAACAATCTAGAACAGGGTCAACAAATCAAAACACTACAACCACCTCCATTTCTGGAATGATTACTTCAACCAAAATTACCCACACCATTGCCACAATTTGATGTTCTTGATGAATTGAGAAATGTGTATGTCAAAATTCCATTACTCCAGGCAATCAAGGATATTCTGATTTATACCAAAGCCATTAAAGAGCTTTGTCTCAAAAAGCCTGCAAAGAAAAGATTTGATCCACAAACAATACATGTCATTGGCAATTTAGCTGGCTTGATGTCAAATGTCATTTCCATGGAAAAATATGTTGACCCAGGCATACCTAGAGTCACAAAAATTATCAACAAAATTTCAATTCCAAACACTCTGATTGATTTAGGAGCTGCAATAAATGTTATGACATTGGACACAATGAAAACTTTGCAGCTGACAAATTTACAATCAACCCCAATTGTTTTGGAATTAGCAGATCACTCTAAAGTCATTCCTGAGGGGGTACTGGAAGATATAATTGTTTCACTGGACTCTTGGGAGTATCCAGTTGATTTCTTAGTACTCCAGCCAAAATCAAACTTAGGAGGACATCCACTCATACTTGGCAGACCATGGTTGGCAACTATTGATGCATTCATTGGATGTAGATCTGGTAACATGATCATTTCTAGAGGCACAGAGAGAAAACAACTTACCTTGTACCCATCAGCACAAGCCCCAACAGTAACACAAAACTTATGGCTTGATGACAAGTACAATGATCAGGAAGAAATATACTATGTTTTAAGCATCAATCAAATGTATGATATTGAGGAGAACAACAATGAAGATTTAGTGGAAATGTTTATCTCCCAACCTGATGTTTCAGAAGAATTGAGAAATGAACAATACACTACTACAGATCACATGTTGGCACAAAGCTTTCAGGAAACTTGTACTATGTACTCTCTGAAAGCAATATTTGAGGAAATCTTTCCAATCGACTCCATTACAAACACACAAAGCAAGACAATAGAAATCAGCCTAGGAAAAACATTGAACATTGGGGCCTTTCTAGAAACATCTCAAGAATGGAGATTGCTTGACTTTCTCACCAAATACCAAAAGCCATTCGCTTGGGACTACACTAACATGCAGGGAATTCACCTAGAAACTTGCACTCACCATATCTATACAGACACTAGTATTCAACCAGTGAGGTAGCCACAGAGATGGATTAACCCCATGCTTAAAGAGGTTGCAAGAGATGAATTGTAGAAGTTACTAAAAGTGAAGTTAATTTATCCCATTTCTGATAGCCAATGGGTATCTCCATTAATAATTATTCCCAAGAAAAATGGTAAATGGCGAGTTTGTGTTGACTATCGAGAACTGAATAAGGCCACCCTTAAAGACTATTTTCCACTGTCATTTATTGACCAAGTTTTGGATACATTAGTTGGAAAAATGTCATTTTCCTTTCTTGATGGTTTTAGTGGCTACAATCAGATTAGCATAGCCTCAGGAGACCAAAGTAAAACAACATTTACCTGTCCCTGGGGCACATATGCTTACAATGTCCTACCATTTGGCTTGTGCAATGCACCAACAACATTTCAGAGAGCAGCATTGGCAATTTTTGTTGATTTGGTCCATAAATGCGTTGAGGTGTATATGGATGATTTTTCAGTATATGGTGATTCCTTTGACAATTCTTTGAAAAATCTTGAGAAAGTTTTACAACGATGTATAGAAACCAACTTGTCTTTAAGCAATGAAAAATTTTATATGATTATGAATGAGGGAATAGTCTTAGGACATCATATTTCTCCTGAGGGAATCAAGGTAGACCGAAACAAAATACAAATTATTGTCGAATTGCCTATTCCAAAAAAATCCAAAAGATGTAAGAAGCTTTCTTGGTTATGCAAGTTATTATAGGATATTTATTGAAAACTTTAGCAAGATAGCATTGTCTTTGTTTAAACTTCTTGCAAAAGATGTAACCTTCAATTGGAATGAGGCTTGTCAAAATGCTTTCGAGAAACTCAAAGAGAAACTAAGCACTGCACCAATTTTAAGGGGACCCAATTGGACTTTACCTTTTCATATTTCAACTGATGTATCTGACATAACAGTAGGGGCTTCATTAGGGAAAAAAGAAGATGCTTTAACTTATGCCATTTACTTTATCAGTAAAAATTTGACTCCTATTGAACTCAACTATACAGTAACGGAAAAGGAAATGCTTGCAATTATACATGCGGTGAACAAATTTCGTCATTATATAACTAGATATGAAATCCTCGTTCACACAGACCACTCTGCCATTAGATACTTAATGAACAAACCTATTACTAATGGCAGGATCACAATATGGTTACTCTTACTGCAGGAATTTAATCTCACCATACTAGACAGACCAGGGAAAGAGAACCAGGTAGCAGATTACTTTGCTAGACTACAAAATTTAGGTGAAGATGTCCAAGTAGAAGATTCATTTCCTGATGAACACTTGTTTGCAATTTTAGTGTTAACTCCATGGTATGCTGATTTAGCTAATTACTTGTCCACAGGAAAAGTACCACCATCTTTCAGTTCAAAGGAGAAGAAAAGGCTGATCAAACAAAGCGCAAGATATTCATGGGTTAATGGTGATTTATTTTATATTGGTTATGATATGATCATTAGAAGATGCATTAGAGAGGATGAAATTATTGATATACTAACCTCATGCCATGATCAACCTTGTGGTGGCCATTTTGCAGCTAAGAGGACATCACACAAAATTCTTAGCCTTAGCTACTATTGGCCATCAAATTTTAAAGATTCAAAGAAGTATGTAAGAAGTTGTGACAGCTTCCAATGGATGGGAAAACCAACCACTTTTGATGAGATGCCACTACAACCACAAGTGCATTTAGAGCCATTTGAAAAATGGGCTCTCGACTTTGTTGGACCCATCAATCCACCATCCAAAGGTAAGAAGTACATTCTTGTATGTACCGACTATGTGACTAAATGGGCTGAAGCAAAGGTACTTGCAAGGGCAACTGAACAAACAGTGGTCAATTTCCTTTTTGAAGAAATCTTTGTTAGATATGGAGTACCCAGAGAGAAAGTAACTGACCAAGGGACTCAATTCACATCAAGATTGGTTCAAGAAATTACTGATAAGTACAAAATCAAGCACAGACGAAGCACACCCTACCATCCACAGGCCAATGGCCAAGTGGAATCTACAAGCAAAACACTAGAAGGGATCATGACAAAAACAGTGGCAACAAACAGGAAGTACTGGGCAGATAAGCTCAATGAAGCACTCTGGGCATATAGAATTACTTGGAAAAACACAATAGGGTTTACATCCTATCAACTAGTGTATGGCAAAGAGGTCATGCTGCCAATAGAATTTCAAATACATATATATAAATTGGCTGCAGACTTAGGAATAGATCCCTCTGAAGCCCAGCAAGAAAGAATCATGTTTTGAACCAGTTGGACGAGATGAGACAATAGGTAGTGCAAAGGACAACAATGATACAACAGCCAAGGAGACAATGGCATGATAAGTTAATTAAGAAGAAGGAATTTCAAGTTGGTGACTGGGCATTACTCTTCGACTCAAAATTCAAAGATTACAAAGCTAAATTTACAACCCACTGGATGGGCCCTTATGAAATCATTGAAGTCTTTGAGAATGGATTAGTCAAACTAACTTCAATTGACCAGGAAGGATAGACATATTTGGTGAATGGACACAAGCTAAAGATCTATCATAAGCATGTCAGCAAAGAAGACTTCATAAGGACAGTATCACAACAAAAGGAGGTACAGATAGTACAATAGTCAGCTGTAATATCTAAGCCTTAATCAGTTTCTGTTTTCTACAATAAAATTAAAAAATTAAAATTAAAAAAAAAAAAAAAAAAAAAAAAACAAAAAAAAAAAAAAAACAAAATAATGTTTAGATATGAAAACTAGAGATGGCATAATCTAAACATGAATTCTTATGAGAAAACCAAGAAATTGGCTTGTAAGAATTCCTTTCTAGTTTAGTTTGAATTGCAAAATAAAAGGATTCTGAAAGAAACATGACTTAAGGACAAGTCAAATCATCAGTTGGGGAGAAGAAAGTCTGAACTTGTTCATGCTTTTTGTCTCCCTAAGTTCATCTCCAGCAGAGGAAGAGATTTGTCTTTACATTTTCTAATGGATTCTTAAAAAAAATGATTGTTGTTCAGTATTTTCCAAAAGGATTTGATTTTAAACTCATAACATATCTCAGAAAGGGACCTATTATATATAATTTCTTAGAAAGGGACCTGTTATATAGAAATTCTCATTCTTAGGCAAGGGACCTATTTTATGCACATTATCAGAATAGGATCTATTCAGAGGAAGATTGCATCTACAAAGAAGAATACTGCACCTAAGAAGAAGAAAATTGCAAAGAAGAAGATTGCACCCAAGAAGAGGAAGATTGCATCTACAAAGAAGACTGGACTGCACCTAAGAAGAAAGAGATTACATTTAAGAGAAAAATGGACACCATCACAGGTCTGAACTATGCCTAAACATATCAAACAACAAAAGCCAGCCTCCAAACAAAGAGATATCAGAGGACTGTAAGAATTGTCATTTTAATATTTTTAATTTCTTTTATTAATTTCAATTTTTAAATGATGGTTTATGATGATTATTGATTTTAGTTTCTAAATACCCAGTTTATCTTATATCATTCATTCTTATATCATGTAGGAGTCAGTCCTACCCTTCTACCTATATCCTATAACTATAACCTATTTCCTATTTCTGAACATTAGTCCTATCTTCTACCCTGTATATATTCCTAAAAGCCTGATCCTTAAAGCCTACCTTTTCATCCTGTACATACATTTCTAATCAACCTATAGTCATAAGTATCAAAAGATCTACTAAAACTAATCATGCAAACTTAAGAACCAATTAAGTCACCAACTGCAGATTGGAAGTCATCAATTAGTAGGCTACAGAACCGAATTTTGAAGAAGGGATCAGGGCACGAAGACAAAGGATTTAAAAATCTTTATGGTTTTCAACCTAAAAATTTCTAAATCTAGAAAATAAAACATATTTGATAGATAAAGGGTATGTGATCATAAGTAATGATTAACGGCTAGTTCAACAAATCATCATGACCCAATGCTCTTACGATCTGTAAGTGCCATAATGATCCGTATTCCTCATAATTTCAACAAATGGCTTGCACCATACCCAATTTCATCATTCAAAGACCGTTGCCAGGACTCTGTAGGTCATCATTAAAAATCCTTGTGTAAGGCATTGAAGGAATTATCAGTGAAGTATATGCTGCGTGAAGAGACTGAGGATTCGTTGCATAAACAAGTAATGAATGGAGGTCGTAAGAATGAAACCACCGTGTTAAAAAGGAAGTAAGTATTATATTCATCACAGAGTATAGGTAGAAGTTTGAACCTGTAGAAAACGCTGTGAATTAGGGTTGTTTACCATTCTGAAGGTTATAAAGCAATCCTCTCTGAGATACATAAGGGTATAGCATTACGAGTATGTTGACAATAACAATGTCAACATATGAGTAAAAGGGCCACGGCACAGGGGAGACTCTACAGAACCGGTTGAAGGGTATTTCGATTTAATTGGCAGCATCCTCCATTAAACAAGAGATACACATAGTACTCAAGCTCAGGTAGTTTCTTATCATAACTATGGTGAAATTTGTTTTTACAACATAAGGAAAATACAGTAATTTTCTACAAACTATGGTAGAATTATTTTTACAACTATAAATTCTTCTTACACACAGGGTAACAGGAGATAAAAAAATCTCTCTCATGGCAAACCGAACAGAGCCACAACAATTTGACCCTACCAAATACCATAAGGAATGCATAGACATTTTTAGGGCAAAACAATGGCTGACATTTTTAGAGAAATTTAATGGGCATAATGAGCTAGCAGCAAGGGAGTTTTCCTCCTCATTCAATGGAGAGAGGGTCATTCTAGGAAAGTTGTCTTTTAGGGTCTCAGAAGACACAATTGCTCAAGAAATAGGTATAAGCCCAGAAGGAGAAAAGTATTTTAAAACCAAGCAGTTCAAAGAGAAAACATGGACACATTTCATATTTAGGACAAGGGTATCATTAGTTGACTGGAAATCAGGGATACCAAGGAGTTGGCTCATTCATCCATGGGATGAAATAGTTTGTGTTATTTAAAAATTTATAACCTGTGAGGGAAGATACAGCATTGTATTTCTTTATCATATCAAATTGTTAATGCATTTAAGAGGAGACTGCATCATAAGCTTACCATATTTTATTTTGCAAAGCCTGACTAAAATGTCTAAGACCATACAAAAACAAAGGAAAAATCAGGATAGGAGCCTATACCATTTTGGTTTGGTAAAAATCTTGATTGAATTTGAACTGCAAAAGATAAGTGTGACATGGAAGAAATTCTTGGTGACTAATGAGTTTATGGCAGATGAGGAGCAAGCAAAGCAGCAGAATCCACAGGAGGAACAACAGAATTTAAAGGAAGGGTAGCAGCATGCAGAACTATTGATTGATGTAGATGTTATAGAGGAAGACTTTTCAGAGTACATACTAAGTAACTCTGTTCCATCCAGCAGTAGTATCAGAACAAGGAGGATGGTAAGGGAGGAGGTTGAAAGGGCTGAATAGGATAAAATTTTCTCCACTTACACAAGAAGGTCCAGAAATACTAAGTTAGGTCAGAAAGGGAAAACGGTGGAGGAGGATGATATTCTACAACAGGCACAGTATGCCTACATACAAGGATTGGAAAGTAAAGACAAGGAAAAGGAGCAACAAGAACATAAATTCTCAGGTAAAAAGAAAATAAAACTGGAAAGGAAAGTTAAGAAGTTACAACAACAACTTATGGAATCAGAGGTATTGGAAAGAGTGGTGAAAAGGGAAAATGAAAAACTCAAAATACAAAGAAAGAAGTTTCAAGATGAGAATGAAAAATTGAAAAATAAGGTTAAGAAACTAACAGCCTATAAAATGAAAATTTGTAGGAAGGCCTACAAACTTTACAAGCAAAAGAAAGCAATTAAAACCAAGTATCAAATCCTGAAGACAGAGTATGAAGCCCAAATAAACATCAACGCTTTACTTTAGGTAGCAGAGGTAGAGGCAGAGGCAGAAGTCAGAATTTGACAGGTTATAACTCATTTGCATGAGGGCATGCAAAATCCTAAGTTTGGGGGAATGTTGGTATCAAATCATGACTATCCATTAAATCCTCTTTTAGTTATCATTTTTGACCATTTAACCTTCATATTCCAACTATAATCCTTAGAAACTAAATGATATGATGTCATTATCATTATTTTTAGCTTGAAATTATTATGTTTAAAATGATATTTTTTCAGAAAATTACAAGAAGTTGTGACTTCCTATAAATGCTCCATTGTTTGACATATTGCATAGCAAGTGAGCGAATTTGAAGATTGTGGGCATGAAGTAAAATGTACACGAATGGTGGATCGCCTATCCACTTTCGGTTTTGAAGGAAATAAGTGTCTGGTCAACGCTAGTCAAACCCAACCACTTCAGCAAGATTTCCAGATTTTGTGAAGAGAATAATTTGTATTTTGAGAATTTTTGCATAAATGAAGGAACTGATTCAATTTCGACCTTCTTGGATATAATTAATAGAATTCTGTTTGGATAATATGGAGGAGGAATATCTTCTTTTGTTATAGGATTCATGAAAAATAACCTATGGGAGAAAACTATGTTTTCAGCTAGATTGTGAACATATGAAAGTACAGTTTGTGCATTTTTAATCTCCAAATTTAATATAGACTTCATTATCAAGTTTATGCTTCCAGATCCAATAGTAATACTCTCCTGAATCATTTTTCAGTGTGCTTATGAAGTGTTGAAGGGCCCTCATCACTACGCTGGTACACTCTGTTTTCAAGTTTCCTTACTAGTTGCATATTCGGATTTGAAAGTTAGAAGTTATTTTATGTGTTGTAGGAAAGGTTATGTTATTAAAGTTATCAATTGAAAAGGACTTGCATTCGTTGTCAAAAGAACCTTGTAAAAGGATTCAACCAATTCTCATCTTGAAAATTGATACATGTGCTTCCTGTCATACAATTTCCATATTTGCTTATTGGCTTTGACTTTGAAGATAGTTCTGGTTTGATTTCCAAGTGATTCAGATTGTAATTGTTAAATTCAATTTTCAGTTTGATAAGTGATTCTTGTAAAAAGATTCAACTATTATTGGTTTTCAACATTACTCATCTTATTCACTGTTTGATTTAGTTAGTTATTGAAATTACTTTGGATTGTTATGATTGGGAAAGGATTCTATTGAGCAAGATTCTTGTAAGGGAATGCTAGAATTTTAAACCAGTCATTAATGCTCTGTTTTGTTACCTAGGCAATCAGAATTGCATAAAATTTGTTTCATCTAGATTGATGCTTGAGTGATTGAGAAGACAATGAAGGACCTCTTGTAAGAGAGCAATGTTAATTTCATTTCACTAGGTTGTCATTAGAACCTTAGATCCTTCTAGATCTATACACTTTAGGTGAGCACCTCTAAGTGTACTTTCCCGGGTTGATAAAGGAATTAAGAGTTTAACTTACCTTAGTAAGTTAAGACCAAACTGGTGGCGAGCCATTTTACTGCGACAATAGCGATTGTGCAATTTGTGAAGCAATATCACATATCGCAATATCGCAATATGTCCCTATTACCTTTCTTATCTCCCGTTGTGTTTCTGCGAAATGCGAGATGCGAGTCGTCCATTAGTTGTTTCAAAACATAGCAAATTGCTAGGTTTATCCTATGTAAAAGACCTGACGAACTCAAAACATTTACTCATAATATTTTAAGGTGTGGGTCCGGGTGCTAATCGCATTTCGCAATATCGGCTAGTGGTAAGTACAAGGGGTTTGTTTGAATGCCTGAAATGCGACGCGATAAGGGTCACAATGCCATCGCAGTTTCGCATCTCACATATTTCACAATATCATGTTAAAAGCAGGTCCTTTACAAGTGGTGATATGCGATGTGAGACTTAAGCCTGAAAAAGCCTAAGGTCTTCTGTTTGCGTCAATTTTTATGATAAATTCGACCATAGAGTCCTTTGGTGGGTTTTAGACATGCTATATATGAAAAGGTAAGTATTTAGTAGTTCCTTAAAAAGGTTTTGATTGTTATCTTTGCTTTATTCAAAAAAATAAAAGAAATGCCTAAATGCTAAGTTTTGTTTTTTGGATAAAAAAATTTACAAGGTCCCCATTTATTAACGTAATGTTAACTACTATCATTAATAGGTCCCCATTTATTAACGTAATGTTAACTACTATCATTAATAAATGGGGGGTTGTTGAATACCACAACAAAACCCTGACCAAATTTGATTCAAAATATATACGCAAGTATTATTAAGTAGACTTGCGTATATACACGCTTATCATGTGCAACACCCCCGTACAAATTTCAATGTATTGAAAACCATATCTCAGAATATATGTGTGACTAAACAGAAATAGACATGTGTATGTACACGACTATCCAGAAATGAACCTGCGTACAGATCTTAAATTACTGAATCAAACCTTCACTGTAAACACAACTCACATTCTACATACTTCACTGTCAAAATCACATATCACTGTAAGAACATTCAGATCATACCATCATTATAACTATATATATAGCACTATTAACTACACAACCATTAGTAGATCAAGCAATTATATTCATTAGTCTTCAATGCACTTTCAGATTTATCAGATCTAAGCCATCTCCTTTCTTCCTGGTGCACACCTGTTCCAGATCAAATCACACATGAATAAACCATTCACTTTCACACCTAACTCCTTGATCTCCATCTCCTTATATATTTTTTTCCTTTGTTAATACCAAAGTAAAATCCTTTAGTAATGTCGTTAGTATTCATTGATGGGATCAAATAGACATTTCCGCCACAATTACTATGGAAAATTACCATGGTAATGGACCCTTGTATCTAGTTTTCCATGGTTCGGATTATGTACGTGATTTTTGTTCATAGAACCTGTGTATGTATGTGATTCTTGTTCACAGGAACCGTGTATACTTCTCAAACTTCAAATTTTTCATGCATCATGTGACTAAGTTGTCAATTCCCTTCCATATCCTCTATAATATTTGTACCAATATTCTTGTTATATGTATTAGTTCCATAACCATCATATTATAACCAAGTTGACATCAAGTACATCTTTGTCAAATAGGTTTCCATCAAGGACAACACATTAGCCATAATGCCAACAATATACGAGGATGAAAAGGGTGTTTGTGGAAATTGACCCATCAAAAGGTCTAACAGTCTCCATAATCATAAGAAAGGGACTTGTGATTTTATATCAATCCCTTGTCTATGAAGGGGTCCCTTTCAAATGTGGGTGTTGTCACAAATATAACCACCTATTTAAATATTGTTCACTAAGACTCAAAAGGAAATTTTGTGCCCATAAATATCTTCCTTTTGTAGAGGACTCACCCCCTCTTTAATTGAAGGAAATTTCATCAACCTTTATGTATGATTGCACTATTGATCCAATTTAGCATTAGCTGACTTAATACAGAATCCCTTCTTGGTGCAACAAAATCCTCCCATGATCCTCTCCCCATAATAAGATCGAGCGATGGTATCGAGTATGAAACTCTCATTTGCTCCCTTACCCATTAATAATTGTGTTGGTAAATTATTTATTTTGACATAGGAGGGACATTAGAGCATGATTTAAAGAATTGCCATCAAGAATTCCTTTCCACTTTATTTAGCTTCTCTAATTCCTAGAATACCTATCTCATTCCCTTGGATGGGATTACAGAAATTCCCCCTTTGAAATTGAAGATTATAAACTTTCATCTACCTCCTTAAGAAATTCCTTCAAGAGCTAGATAGGAATCCCTCAAATCATGGACATTACAGTACAATCTCAAACCTAGAAATGGCAAACATGGATTTCTTGAAGGAGGGACTCTGGGAGGATTGCGCCATTTTGAAGAAATGAATTTAAATACAAGGTAGAGAGGTAAGAAATCCTACCTCTCCATAGCTTAAAAACATGTCAATTTTGAAGTCATTAGTAGTTGATAACAATCTCTAATTGGGGTCCTTAGAGAAAACATCCCAAAGGATGCTTCGAAATAACATTGAATAATACAAGGTTCGGAAACACCTTCAAGAAATTGGCCATAAAAAGGCTAATGAAGTACATAACCCTTGTTTCACCTATTTATAAGAATTAATGATCACACTTGGAGTAAAGGTGACACAAAATCTTTCTAGGCTATTAAAAGGTTAGGTCTTTAGTTTGTTGATGCCTTTGGTTAGTTTAAGGAACTACTTATGAGATGGAAGATGTTATGTAAATAATTAATAATTAATAGCTAATAATGATTAGTGTGCTAAGGAGTCATGCCTCAAAATACATGACAATTCATGAAGGGGAACTTGCCTAGATATATAAGAGGGCCCTCATTTGTAACCACAATATCTCACTTGTATTCAAACATTATTAAATACATATATTATTCATTCCATGATGGAAATTCTGATATTTCAAATATTCTGAATATTTTTCTACATATACAAACTTTTTTCATAACATATGGTATCAGAGTCTTGTTCTTTGATCATGTTCTTTGATCCAGGTTTTTTCCCATTTATTCTTTGTCAACTTTGTTGTCATCTCGATTGAAGTGTTTCACTCCACAATTTTTAGAGTTTCATCGTTATGTTGAGGTTTCATCATTCAGGCCTTTGGAATTATATATATATATATATCAAAGACATTATACATATATATAATCGGTGAAAAGAGAGAGAGAGAGAGGGAGAAGGATAAAAAAAAATCACAAGTATATATATATATATATATATATATATATATATATATCAAAGACATTATACATATATATAATCGGTGAAAAGAGAGAGAGAGAGAGGGAGAAGGATAAAAAAAAATCACAAGTATATATATATATATATATATATATATATATATATATCTATATATATATATATATATATATATATATATATATATATATATATATATATCAAAGACATTATACATATATATAATCAGTAAAAGTGAGTGAGTGAGAGAGAGAGAGAGAGGGAGAAGGATAAATATCTATATATATATATATATATATATATATATATATATATATATATATATATATATATATATATATATATATAATTTAAAGATTAAAAAAAAAAAAAGGGAGAGAAAAAGAGAATATGTTATAGGAAAATAAAAATAAAATTAGAAAGGAAAGGTATTTAGAAGTATTTAACATATATACTAAGATATAGAAGGAAAGGATTTATAAGGAAAATTCATAATTTTAAGATGAAAGAAAGAAGTCAAGAAAAAGAAAAAAGATGCATGAGTTCTTTTCAAAATGTCTTTTTTGTTCAAAAGGATATTCTAATTGTCAAGAGTCATTTAGACATCAAAATGTCATCTGTGAAAAATGTCACAAAACTTTTACTTTAGTTGAATATGAAAGTGATACACGAAAATAATCATTAGAAGGAGATATGAAGTTTCATGAAGGATAAAAACAATTAATGGTGACACTTGAGTGACAACATGCAGATTTTAATAAAGGATTGAAGAAAATAGAATCCAACTTACAAGTTGAATACGCAACGTCGCTCCTAAGAGGTGATGTAATCCAGTGTACCGAGAAATTGCAATTGGAAGATCAAGAGAGTTCACAGATTAAAAATTTAGAAGACAAAATAATGAAACTTCAACAAAACAGGAAGGCGTCACAACGGAAATATAAATATCTTGAAGATATGCGTTATAACGAAGTAATAAAAAGGGACAAAGAAATTTCTCGCCTCAGGGACCATAATGAAAAATTGTTGGCACGAGTTAAGAAGGCTAAGGTCACCAAGCAAGAACTCAAAATGCATCTATTAGAACAAGAACAGGAAAATTTACACTTAAAGAACCTTAATAAAAAATTATTAGAACAACTCAAAAGTTTAAAGGATGAGGAAAAGGATGCTAAGAAATAAAGTCAACAAATCTGAAAACGAAGAAATTTCGCGTCTAAAGAATCATAATCAAAACCGACTTACATAAATAAAGAAGCTTAAGAATGATAAGAAGTCACTAAAAGACAAGTTAGAACAACTTATTCAAGAAGAAGCATCAAAATCTTCAGATGTGCAAATTCAAGTTGTAGAAAAAGGAACGAATGTTGATCCAGTCAATATCACAATTGAAGAAGAGGTTAAACTAGTTGAAGTAAAAACATATTCATATGTTGCAGTTCAAATAGTGGAAATTTCAAGTGAAGATCCAACAATTAACCAAGTGACTTTTGTACCTAAAGGAAATTAGATACCTCCAATAAACAAGAAATCGCCCCAAGCGAGTTAAAGGGAGATCTAATCACAAGAACTCCTTATCGACACCGAAATCATAAAAGCAAACATCTCAGTTAGTTTACATATCCTTATGACTCAAAACATAAATAAGTGACTTATTTTCCCAAGAACATTGATGTCACCATAATCTAGTTTCATGATAACAATTGATCTCAAGTTTTCAGTAATCACAAGATTCAGACGAAGAATAATTTGAGATGGTTATATCATTTCATAGTAAGACAATTTTATACCACACTCAGAAGTTCATATCGTCCTGTATCATCAAGGGTGATCATTCCAAGAATTGAGAAAGATGAAAAGACATTACGAGACAGAAAAAAAATCAAGTGTTTTCATTAATAAGCTTTGAGGACAAAGATTTTTTAAAGAGGAAGGTAATGTTATGTAAGTAATTAGTAATTAATAATTAACAATAATTAGTGTATTGAGGAAGCATGTCCTAAAATACATGAGAATTCATGAAGGGGCACCCGCCTAGGTATATAAGCGGGCCCTCATTTGTAACCACAATATCTCACATGTATTCAAACACTCTTATATAAATATATTATTCGTTCCATGATGGACATTCTTATATTTCAGATATTTTGAATATTCGGCTACGTATACGAACTTTGTTCGTAACAAAAGAGTGATATGTTTTCCCCTTTTAACTCATGGGAATTTATATTAGGGCTAGGGACCTCCCTCTTCTCTCTCGAATTCAGGAAAGAGCTAACTTGCTTGAATCTCGATGGGCACTGGATCCGAATGGAAAATGGCATCCACCCATGGTATTCATCCGCCCATGGTATGCATCCACCAATGGAATTTACCCATGGTATTTTAAGTGGCATCCACCCATGGAATTTGCCCATGGTATTGTAAGTGGCATACACCCATGGTATTCATTTACCCATGGTATTTACCCACCCATGGAATTTACCTGTGGTATTGTAACCAAAAAAGGTTATAAGTAACTATTCACATTTTGTAAAAGGAGAGATGGTCCACCACAATGTAGCCTTTATAGTTATTATATGTTTTAATAAAAGAAAGTTTCTTTGTGGTTTTGTTTATTGTGTGTTCTCCTCTTTTTCTTCTAGCATTTCAATTTTTCAAATCTTAGGGGCCTCCCCCCTAAGATCCATTTCAAGTTTTTAGATCTTGGGGGCCTCCCCCAAGATCCAAATTAGTGGTATTAGATTCAGGTTACAGCTCCATGGGAATGAGGGTTTCACGCATATTTAAGTTTCAAAATTTTGCATCAATCTTCAACAAACTTCATGCATGTGCTATGACCTCCATAGAGCACTTTCTTGGGCAAAGCGAGGAGAAATTTTGTTCTTTTCATTTTTTTGCAAGAATTTTTTGGGCGGCGAGTTTGCAAATTAGATCTGAAATTTTTGGTGCAAAATTTACAAAAAAAATAAAAAAATTAATAATAACATATCTAGATTCCTTGTGAAAAGATACCCAAATTCAAAAATAAAAATCGGCTGAATCGGAGTCTGGATGAGGGAGATATCGCTAATTTACAATCAGTTGTGTTACAGAAAATTTTTTGATGGCAATCCGTGGACAAGGGCTCTCCTATCATTTTTTGCAATTTTTGTGCAAAATTTCAGAAAAATGATTGCATATCTGAGCTCCTCTTGAAAAATCACCCAATTTCAAAAACAAATGGGTCAAATCGGAGTTCATATGTGGGAAATATCGCTAATTTAAAATCAACCATTTTTTCAGAACTTTTGTGATGGTGGAACAATTGCAGCACGAATCTGAGTTTCTAAAGTGTCGAGATAGGGATTTCAAAGACATGGGAAGATGAAAAACGGTTATTATGTTTCCAAAAACATTTTATAATAAATTTTATGATTTATATTGACCTATATATGTCAATTTTAAATCTGGAGCAGCATTCAAAGCGGGTTCCCTTTGGAGACGTGTCCTCCCACCTTGCTTTAGTAGGCACCTGCTTCACATTCATCAGTTTCAACATAGCAGCATCTGGCTTAGGTTATTTGGAGACGTGCCCTCCCACCCTAGGCTATGTAGGTGCGTGCTACTTCATCAATGATCAGCATCACGGTTATGGGTAAACTACACAAAATCCTTGTCATTGAAGTCCATTTGCTAGGTCACACACTGTTAGCATCACATTTGGTCACAAACATTATTGGGTATATCTATCCTAGGATCTTTGTTTTCCACGGTTATGGGTCATACACAAACCCATACTTCATCGAAGTCTATTTGTTAGGTCGCACACTATTAGTATCACAGTTAGTCACAAGCGGTATAGGGTATCTCTATCCTCAAATCTTCGTTCATCACGGTTATGGGTTAACCACACAAAACCCTTCTATTTAGTGGCTCTTTATATTCAAAAAAGTCTTCTCAGGAGGGAACTTCACGCAATGGGGACCATTGCTTATTAAGGAGGGAGGAATTATCTGAATCGAAAATTGCATCCACCCATGGTATTCATCTACCCATGGTATGCATCCACCCATGGTATTCATCTACCCATGGTATGCATCCACCCATGGAATTTACCCATGGTATTGTAAGTGGCATCCACCCATGGTATTCATCCACCCATGGTATTTATCCACCCAAGGAATTTACCCATGGTATTGTAAGTGGCATCCACCCATGGTATTGTAAGTGACATCAACCCATGGTATTCATTCACCCATGGTATTTACCCACCCATGGAATTTACCTGTGGTATTGTAACCAAAAAAGGCTATAAGTAACAAGTCACATTTTTTAAAAGGACAGATTGTCCACCACAATGTAACCTTTACAGTTATTATCTGTTTTAATAAAAAAATTTCCTTATGTTTTTGTTATTGTGTGTTCTCCTATTTTCTTCTGGCATTTTAATTTTTCAGATCTTAAGGGCCTCCCCCCCAAGATCCATTTCGTTTTTAGATCTTGGGGGGCTCCCCTCAAGATCCGAATCAATGCTACTCTAATAGATTTAATTATTGGGAACACTTCTTTAATAACCCACAACTCTAGGGATAATTGGTGGTTCTTGGAAGATATTTAAATTTTACCCTTAGTGCCTAAGAGATTAGGGGGCCATCTACCCAAGTGGATTTCCTCTCAAATTGCTTCATAATAAATTTGGAACAAGCAAGGCTTTTGAATATTGAACAAACCAAGATTACTCCATACTAGACAAATCAAAGAATGGGAGGGCCAAGAATAGTTGAATACCTAGATTATTTTCTAGTTTATAAGGATTCTTGGAGGAGGATATTAGAATTTAACAATGGGTCTTAGTTGATGGGGACTCACATTATGATTTGGTACTTTTAGAAGTGGTCCCAACATAGGAAATGCCACCAACCCTCTTTAACCTGAAATCTGAGTGGCTCAAAGAAGAGGATGTTATTCAAAAAATCAAGGGTTCTTATGCCTCTTTCAACCACACTCTCAATGAATTAATTGTTATCCAATTTCATCAAAATTTAAAAATTGATAATAATAAAAAAGTATCAATCCAATGGTCAAAAGAAAAAAGAGATAAGGATGACATGATACTTTGTAAAGTGGAAGAGGCACTAGTCTCCAAACTATTAATAGAAGGCTTTGAACTTTCAAAAAAAATGAACTAATCAAATGGAAAAGAAGAGAAGAAATCTCCTCTTGGACAATGAAAAAGAGTAGCATCTAAAGAGTAGGGTGACCTTTATTTAGGTAGGGAATGAAAACACCAAATTCTTTCATTGGTTTGCTAATTGTAAAAACAATATCAACTACATTTGGAAAGTTGCTCAAAAGAATGAAACATGGGTTGAGAAGTCCCATGATATAGTAGTTGAGGGGGTTAGATATTACCAATATTTGTTTAAATATGACAATGAAGCCACCATATATGCCATTCTTACATATCTAGTTTCTTTCCTAGGTTCATGGAACCTGAATATAATGAAGGTCTCATGGTAGATATGGGAAAAGAGCAGCTCTTAGAAATTCTTCAACACTTCCAAAAGGAAAAGGGTATTATTTTAAATGGTATACCTATCTAATTTTTCATCTATTATTATGAATTTATTTAAAATGACCTTCGGAGGGTGGTGGAGGCCTTAAGAACATCTAGAAAAATGTTGGCATCTTTCAATACCACCTTCATTACACTTATCCCGAAATTTGATAATCCAACATGGTTTGAAATCTTTGGACCCGTTTAACTCTGCAATAACATTTACAAAATCATTTCAAATATTATATCTATAAGGTTAAAGTAAATCCTCTCTTGAAAAATATCTCCTTAGCAATTTGTCTTCCTAGAAGGAAAACAAATCCATGGGGTCATAGGAGTTTCCCAACAAGGCCTCCACTCATTAAAAACAGAGTCTTTGAAGGTCATAACATTCAAAGTGGATCTTTCTAAATCATTTTATAGAGTAAGCTAGTTATTCTTTTGTATCACTCTCATTAACTTGGATTCAACATTTATTTTTAGGTGTGGGTTATACATAAGCTCAATTCCTTGTGTTATGCTCCAAATGTTCAAGATATTACAAGAGGATAGAAGTACACACAATGTGCACCAGTTTGAGTGTGGATCATAAATCCAAGATAGATAAGAGGGATAAGTTATAAAATAACTCCTTAAGAATAGGAGAAACTCCTCCAAATACCCAAATACATTCATGCATCCAAATCACAAGTCCTTAATAATGACTATATGATCTCTATACAAACCTATTAACATATTGCACATGTGGCCCCGTCATTGTTCGGATGACTCTATTACATATACATTTAACCCCATTTATTCCCCTACTTAGGGTCATATCATGTACCTTTAACCCCATATATGTCCCCCTCGGTGTCATACCGTGATCTCTCCTTCTAAAGATTTGTCCTCAATCCTTTGCAATTAAGGGTGTTACATGTGATGAAACTAAATAGTGGGATTTCCTTATATTCTTTCTTTCTTCTTTTCATTGATGATAATCCATCTATAAAAATCAATTATTTTCTAGTTTAATCCTTGATGGCTAGTTGTTGCATAATTTTCTTTCCTTTGATTGCATGTATTGCTTTTATGATTTTTCTAATTTGTAATAGTTGTTGGTATTTGATAATATCATGTTGAATAATGGTTTTTTAATTCCTTTTTTTCCAAAAGCTAAAAATTGTATATATTTGGAAGTAAAATATATATATAATATGTCCACTCATTGATATTCATGATATCAAGTCAAAATTTTCAGAATTCATACATAACATCAAGACTAGTACTCCTTGTAGAATGTTGAAATGTGAAACTAGGTTCGGTCTTCATAAATGTGAAATGTAATTTTGATTCTTGTATATTGTAAAAAGAAAGAAAAAATATTATTGTTATTTTTGTAGCATGGGTTTCGTGCTCAAGGTCATTTTATTTATAGGTCAAGCATGCATTGAGTGCTTTTAGGGTTTTTCCTAGTGTCAAAAAGTCAGTAAAGTCATTGTCATATGAAGAAGACCCCATTGTACACATTGTAACATGTCAGAAGAATTATTTTTGTATTTAAAAGTGTCAAAATACCCTCCAAGGCCAAGTCGGCCTAGCAGCTAAGAAGTCAGCCTCATTAGGGCATGTTGTCCTCCTTGGAAGCCTATATATAGGAGGGAACTTGACCTCCCATGGACACTCACTCATTCCTCATCATCCAAGCGAAGAAGAGGCAGAAGAAACGCAAGCAAAAAAGGATATAAGGACTAAGGATGAAGTGTTTGGGCTATTTCTCTCTCTCTCTCTCTCTCTCTCTCACGTGAGAAGATAAGAATAGGTTTTTGGAGCTACAAGTTCGAAGTTATGAAAATTACAAAAATAAGGTCGAAGAAAGGACTACTAGGTCATATAGAAGTCCTAGAAGGAGAAGCAACCCAAGCAAAGTTCAAAGGAGGCTTTGGAAGCCCTAAATTTTCTCACATGTGTGCAAGAAGCAATTATTGCAGGGGTCGAAAATTTAGACCTATAGTGGAGGCCGAAATTTTGTAGCTAGAGGTAGAAATCGTGCGACTAGAAGGGATTTTACTGGGTTTGTCTTGGATAGAAGAAGCACATCATTTGGGAAGTCTGGCTTGGTCTTTGGAAAGGTATTGGTATTGTTCTAGAGATCTTGAAATTCGTCATTTGAGGAATCTATAGGAAGAAAAGATATTTGTGGGTTTTCCTCTCAAGTAGAGAGGTTTTGGCCCTGGCTTGGAGCCTACATCCTGTGTTCTTGTGTACTATTGATCTTCATGTTTTTGGTAGTTTTTTTTATGCTAGTAACAAAATAATAATAAGAGAAGAAGCCAGTAAGTACGAAAAAATAAAAATACATCACAAGCAGTTATCAAGTATAAGAGAAATTATCCTAATTGCATCCCTGTAGATTTCTCCACATAAGAAGCATATAGTTCTCAAAAAATTTAACCCCTGACATTGTACAACTTATAATTCACTTGTTACAAAAATTAAAGGAAAGTAAAATATAAAAAGTTGCTAAAAAGGGAGGTTTGTTTCCATGGAATTTCTCTCAACACCATCTACAAATTCATTAAGTCCAACTAATCCAACTAGGAGCACGAGAGAATCCTTGGAGAGATAGTTTTCTTCCAAGTTTAGATCACGGAGGAAGTGACTAAAAAATACTTAGTAAAAGGAGGTTACAGAAGCATGAATGTCAAGAAGCAATAAATTGAGACCGATGATGGAGACCTTCTCCTTTTGGTTTTCCCAACCAATGACTAATTTGGAATCCCCAAACACCTATAATCTAGGAACACATTTTTTCCTTGCCAATTCTAATAGGCACATCAAAGCTACAAATTTAGCTTTGTTGTTTGAACCCTTTCCTAGCACATAGCCACGGTGAATGAAGTGAGAGTGACTAAAGTAGAGGATGACTCCTCCTCTAGAGAAAGGAGATTGTCCCTGACTGGTGCCATTAAAATACCCCCAGGGGGGTGTCATAATCCAACACTGGCATAATTGAATTATTGTGTTTGGTTGACTTTGGATCTGTCTTGAGTTTGCTTGCTAAAGTTTCCGCCTTTGTTGAGCATAACTCAAGAGGCATGAAATGGTCTTGAAAATCATGAGATTTTTAGCTCTCCAAATGCATGAGATTAAAATGCATGGAAAACCATCAAAGGATATCACCTACTTTTGTGATGCCTTGTTGCATGAATATTGATTAGTATTCCATCTTCTTCCTTGATATTGTCTATATCAATCTTATTCTCTTCCTTGAAATCTTTCCTCGTAATGAGGGTGTCGATATGGTTTCACATTTGATAGTCGTTCTTCACTCGACACGCCCATTTCATCCCCCTTCCTTTTAGAGATAATGGCATCATCTATTCTCTTTGCTTGATATTTGATTACTCTAACCTTGGAGATAATACCATCATTTTGACATGCACATCCTCTAGATGGATTTAAACTTCTTCAAGTATCTTTCAGTGACCTTCTTTGAATCTTGTATTCTTTCTCCTTTTGAAGCTATAATGTGACCTCATCTATCAAATTCCAATGTTCTTTTTCAATTCTAGAATGCATTTACGATTTTACCTCATTTTTGTCTATGGATTCTTTAATCTTCTTCCAAATTTCCTTTTCAAGTATTTTGGTAGTCTCTTCATTTAAAACCTTTGTTTCTTCGTGATTTTAATAATGATTATTTTCTTCTTTGAATCTCTTAACCTCACCCTGCATTTTTTTTATTATGCTTTCTTAATCTACATATTTCTAATTAAAAATTTCTTCCATGTTCATGAAATTCCTTTAATTTTCAAATGTAATGTCATGTAGTTCAACTATAGTTTGCATACCTCCTCTGAGGTAGATTGGAAGCAATTAGGGAAGCATTAAAAAAATTAGGGTTGGAAGCAATTAGGGAAGCATTAAAAAAATTAGGGTAGAAAACCCTAAATTCAATGTATAAAAATTATATGAATCTGAGCGTTTACAACTTGAGATTCAACCTGATTTCTCTCAACCCCACATGAAAAATATCATTTAATACATGTTCCAAGCAAATCAAGACAATAACGCAGGTAAATTATGGTCTTCATTTTACGATTTTTCATGCTTGGTTGTGGTATTGGTGTTGAATAAGACTCTACCAACGCTTCACTGGAGTCCATACAAAAGCTTGTACGTTTGGAGATTAGTATGCACTCAATTGGATATCCAATGCATAAGATCGAGCCACTGCATTGTAAGAATGATGGAATATATGAGGCATTAAAAAACTTGTGCATATACCACATTAGGGCACAGAACCCTAATTTTTTACTCACTTCACTACAAAATATATAATGCCTAGAATTATACATCTTTAACCTTACAATGATATCAAACCAAGTTATTTTGTATAACTCCATTATCTTATTTGTTGTTACTTCCCTACTCCCTCACACAACATTTCTTTTGAAATGATCAAAACCTGCAATTCATAATTAGAAACGTAATTTGAGGGTAACAACATATCTTCTCATTTACTAAGAGAAAGGATATTCCTATGAGTTGATTTGCTGCAACAACCAAAACAAAACGTTTCTTTGATACATAGAACTATGCAGGGAATCTTGTGCGTCCATCAATGATTCTTGACAGAGATAAAACATTGCATATGAATTAAACGCTACAATTTTTTTTTTATTTTTTTAATACATTGAACGCTACAACAAATTAATTTATATAGCTATGTATGATAATGCATTGTATGATAGCTCTCCATATCTACGTTATTGCAGTGTAGAACGCATTATAGAACACATTGTATATCTACATTATTGCAATGTTTTTTTTTTTATACATTGAACGCTACAACAAATTAATTTATATAGCTATGTATGATAATGCATTGTATGATAGTTCTCCATATCTACGTTATTGCAGTGTAGAACGCATTATAGAACACATTGTATATCTACATTATTGCAATGTAGAATGCACTGTATATCTATTGCACTATATAATATATCTACGCTATTGCAATATAGAATGCATTGTGTATCTATTGCACTATATAATACATGAAGAACGCACTCTAATGCAGTGTTGAACGTAGCATTAATGTCCAATAATGTTGAATAATATATTGAACGTTGAACAATATGTTGAATGCTATCCAAGAATGATAAAAGTTGTCTGTATATATGTATTAACGCTCTTAAAAGTTGCAAAGAACGTTGGCAATATACCAATAAAAGTTGCCTAATAATATTAACGTAGAGGTATGATAAGAATTATATTACATATATGGAGGTTCTCCAATAATTAAGGACACTACATAATAAAGGCTCTGCATTTAATATTCAATAATGGCAATGCAATAATAAGGAGGCTGCAATAATGTTCAATAATGCCAACGCAATAATAATAAATAATATGTGCAATATTATATAAGGAGGTCCCAACAAATATTCAATGCAAATATATGTTCAACTCAACGCATATAATATATTCATTAAGTAGTCAAATAAACGATGTTTGTAAATATAGTATTGGCAGTATAGCCCATCGAGAACCCTAATATAATGATGTGTTACTTCTATAATGATCTGTTACATCTCTCTACCCTTCTGGCATTTACGTTATTGTCCGTTCTGTCACTAATGTCTGTTACCTCTGCCTTTGTACAGTTTCTCATTGTCATCTCTATCGCTTCAGTCAAAACCTAATACCATTTCAGACCTGACCTTGATAGATTTTGAAACCACTGCGTTACTTATTAGATCAATTCGATGCATTTCCTTTTGCTTACAAATACCATGCTTGTGACCATACAATTATCTTTGACCATCTCTTGTCTTTTGACTTGTCTAGTGTCTGTGTTTTGTGAATTAGCCTTCATTCTTGTTTTCTAGTTCTTGATACTTTGTCTTATCTTTGCATAGTGTGCATGGAAAAACTTATGTGTGCATGGACTAGTTGATTTTTTTTTGCAGTAAGTGTTAGTCATAAGGAGTAAATGACATCGATTTCCTCTTTCAATCACAGTCTCAAATTTGGTCTAAGACGGTAATCAGTGAGTTCTGTCCTCGTCATAAGGAGTAAATGACATCGATTTCCTCTTTCAATCACAGCCTCAAATTTGGTCTAAGACGGTAATCAGTGAGTTCTGTCCTATGGGTCAAAAACAACACCATTTACTGAGTCACGCCTCTGCCTTCAATTTGCATTGATGAGAATTCTTTCAGTGATATTTTCCTAATCTTCATTGATAGACAATTTGTCTCTTTATTTGCCTCTTTCAATTGCTTTGGTTTCTTTTGATTTTCTCCAAAGATCTGCACAAAACATTATGTCAAGGATAGTCCTCTATCTATTTTAAAGCTTATCTTGTTGAGACTGATGCAGGTATATTTCATAGACTAGGCTCTCATAACTTGGTGCTCTTCATATTCTGGTACTATTGGGTTTCCTTAACAAATGCACTTAGCTTTTACTATTGAAAAGTTTTAAACATGATCACTTTAATCCAGTGACTACAACACCATGGTTTTAAATGTCTATCTCATGAATTTCCATCTTCAACATATTAGATATGTCTTGCTAGCCCAACCCATTTTATAGTTTCTTACCAATGAATCTTAATGAATACACCTTACATTACATTTGATAGAATTTTCTACCAAAGTATTTGATATTGCATTTCTTGTTTATGTGCTTAAATATAAATGAAGTATTTCCTTTTCTTTGCCTTAGTAATTCACATAAAGTCATTTTTTTAAGGCTATGCTTGATATTTCATAAGGTAGTAACATGTCATTTGACTAACATTTGATTTTGTCCAAGAGCTTCAAAGGCCTTCTTCATTTGACACCAAATCCACTTTAACACTTTTTACACTCATCATTTGTATACATGAGTATAGATTAAAAATATATCATCAATAAATAGAACATTCAATTCTTTGTACTCATAATGGCAGGTTTGAAGGGTTTAAAGGAATCCTAGTGATGCACTAGATGCTTTGAATATATATTAATATAATCAAATGCTTACTCCCTTTTGATAATGATGGATCAGATACATGTTTCTTGCATAGATTTTAGTTTCAATGTAAAAGTACAATCTGATCAAATGTTAGTCTTTTTATCATAAAACCAATTTGATGGTTTTCTTCATGATAGAAGTAGACTTGGCATTACTTTGGCTTTATTTCTGACTTTAATTGATTTCTTCATATGAATGCAACTCTTTCATATATGTGTCTTCATTTAGACTTTTCAAATAACATGGTTCTGATATCGATCACATGGTACTTCATGATGAAGGCTTCAAGAAACCAAACATGACACTCCTTGATGTATAAAATCTTCGCATCTTACCTTGGTGTCAGCACATTTTCTTTCACTATGCATATTTGAAGAAGTCTTTGGATTTGCTTTCTTCATAGATCAAGTATCAGTTGAATACATGAGTTATCATGATATACTTTGATGCATAGGACATATGTATTCAAATTTGTTAGAGGCTGAAGAATTTTGAGAAATTCTAATGATTCGAATATGCATCGAGTTAGGCTCATCTTCAATATGATTTGACTAGATATGAAAATGTTTAACTAGACTATTTACATTTGAGAATGCTTATTTACATGAGATATATACATAAATTTTTGCATAAATTTTTGTATCAAATAATGAACCTCTGAATGATGAACTTGATCGATGTTGTCTACTCATTAAGAAGATGGCTTGATATTATAATTGTAGGATGATCCTTTATTCTTGTTGTTTCTTTCTCCTTTTCTTTACTTCTTATTGCTCATGTAGTCTCCCCCTTAGATAGTGAATTCATTTTCATATTCTCTACATTATTTTAGACTCTTCTTTTGAATCAAACTAGTGAGAAGAGCTTGCATGAACTATCCCTAATTTGTTCCTTAGATATTCAAATGGTTCTCTAGCCAGTGCCTTAGTAAATATATCTACTATATGTTCTTTTGTGGGTATGTATTCTATCTTCATTATTTGCTCAGCCACTTGGGTACTTTATAGGGATATGTTTAGTCTTTGAGTGAAGCACTATGTTTTTCGAAATACTTATTGTACTTGTATTGTCCCACTTAATAGATATAGGTTCACTGAAATTTACCTTCATATCTTGTAGATTTTTTTCATAGACAATGCCTTTGTGCAACAAGAAACAACTATTATATGTTGTTCACCTTCTCTTTCATATAGAGATATTGATGATTTTTTTTCTTAACCATGCAACCAATGCTTCTCCTAACTAGAATGCACCGGTGCTTGTACTTTTCCTATTATCTACACAACTGGTGCCTAGTTCACATCTATGTATATAGTCCATAGTCTGTAGTCCCTTTCAAATATCTAAATATCCTCTTTGTTGCTAGTAAATGACTTTGTTTAGGTGTTGATTGATACCTTGCCACTAATCCCACTCCTAACATTGGTCTAGAAGTTGTTAGATACAACAAACTCCCTATCATAGATTTGTAAATCTTATGATCAACATGAGGCTATTCATCATCTGCACATAACTTGCATCCAATTTCCATGGGGGTTGAGACAAGTTTTTAGTCTTCCATTTGGAACTTTTTCAACATATCTTTTAGGTATTTCTCTTGAGAAGTGAGTATTCCTCCTGACTTTTGTAGGATTTGTAGCCCTAGTAAAAGGTAAGTTCTCCAATCATTGGCATCTCAAATTCAAACTTCATCTCTTCAGCAAACCATTTTACTAGATTATCTTTATTCCTACCAAACATAATGTCTTCCACATACTCAACCACAATTAGTAATTCATCTCCATCAACCTTTATGTCAAATTAATATCAGCCCCTCCTCTCTTGAAGCCCTGTTTTTAAAGATACTTGTTCAGCCTAGAGTACCATGCCTTTAGTGCTTGTTTAATACCATACAGTGCCTTCTTTAGCCTGCAAACATAGTTAGGATTATCTAATAATAAAAATCCCTCAGGTTGTTTCATATAGACTTCTTCCTTAAGTTCTCCATTCAAGAAAGCATATTTCACATCCATTTGGTACACTTTGAAATCATTATAACAAGCAAAGGCCAAAAATAACTTGCTTTCCTCTAGTCTCACCACTGGTGCAAAAGTTTCTTCATATTTAAGACCTTCTACTTGCGAGTAATCCTTGCATACTAGTCTCGTTGTGTTTCTAACAATTTGTCCTTGTTCATTCATCTTGTTTTTGAATACCCATTTTTTACCTATGACATTCTTTCCAGATGGTCTTGGTGTAAGTTCCCAAGTCTTTTTCTTTTCAATTTGATCTAACTCCTCGTTCATAGCATCTATCAAGTTTTGCCTTTGCTAGTCTATTTTCTCTACAAGTTGCCTCCTTGTTTGAACTCCTTCACTTTTCTTGGGATTCCTCAGCTTATTTTTTATGACATAAGCTCTGCAATTTATAGCTTTGTGTCCAAATTTTTTACAACAATAATAATACCCATAGAAAAAAAAATTGTACGACGGTGGATGACACTTAAGGATATAACCATCTTGACATTTGATAATCTTGTCTCCTAAAGAAGTATGGAATCTGATACTTTGTTGTTTGTTTTTCCACTCCTTTTGTCCCTATTCAAAAAATATTGAGGTCATTACCTTCAAATTTTAATCCTAAGGTTTCAATTATAGAAGAGACAACAAACTTTGAGAATTTGAATAGGGATTTCAAAAGGAAAGTTAGCTATAGGAGATGCAGCTGGAGATGCAGATTTTAAAGCAGGAAAGCCTACAGAAGACAAAGAATGTTCATGCTCAGATTCTGATGAAGGAGAGGCAAAATTTGTCATAAGTTTGAAGAAAGGTATAGGTAATTGCAAAGGAAAACTCCCATTTAAGTGTTTCAATTGTGGAAGAGTGGGGAATTATACCTCCAAATGTCCTTATAAGAAATAATAAAATTAGTCTAGAGGGAAAGAATTCTAATAAAATGTAGAAAGAGAAAAGGTTTAAAAGGAAAAGCTTTTATGCACAAGAAGATAGCAGTTCACAACATGCCTCTTCATTTTCAAATCTGAAAAGTTTTCAAGATTTGTCTCATGCAATCATTGTTGCTAGCTATATTATTTTAGCTCTATTTTTATTACAAAATTCTGATTTTCAGATTTAAAAATGAAGAGGTTGGTTGTGAAAAACCTTGGAAGACAAAGAGACAACTCCTCATTTCATATCCCTACATAGAATACAAATTTTCAATAAGCTATGCTTTTAAAATATACATTGTTGAATGAGAAAAAGTCTTTTGGTGTTAAGCAGTTTATATGAGAGGGTTCATGAACAACGTCCTGGTGAGGAGGAGAAGAAGAGAAAAGTAGCAGAAGAGGAATAGAATTGAAGAAGAGAAGCATAACAGCAGATTTAAGAGCAGAAATTAATATCATATAACAAGAAAACTTGACTTTGTATTGTGATTGGGAGTTTGCAGTCTCCTTTCAAGTTGTAGCTTGATAAAGAACAGGTTGTACCATGTTGAGGTAGGAGCCTCCTATAGGTTGCATCCTGCATAAAAATTTGTGGGAGTCAGAGCTTCCTTGAGGTAGCAACCTCCTGTAGGTTGGAGCCTACAGAAAATTTGATGTTATAGGGGAATAGAAGATTGTCTTCTCATCACTTTCAGCAACATTTTGTGGTTTTCTCCCTTATGGGTTTCCACTTGTATCTGGTTTCTTCATGTGTTCCTTATTGAAGTTTGTGTGAGTGCTCTTGAATTGTGAATTTCATGATTTTCTCCCTTATGGGTTTCCACTTGTATCTGGTTTGTTCATGTGTTCCTTATTGAAGTTTGTGTGAGTGCTCTTGAATTGTGAATAAGTATATATGAAAATGTCTCTCTCTCCGTAACTGCAAAAGAAATCATTAATAATTGAACATATACATACGTTGCATAAGAAGATAATAGAAAAAAAAAAAAAAATTGAGCTAAAAATTGGAAAGATACAATTAAGTAGAACTAAAAATTGGAAAAATATAATTATTGATTCAATAGTATTACCAAACATATATAGATATAGATATATTTAAATAAAATAAAAATTTATTTAAATGGAATCTAAAACTATATAAAAATAAATAAATAATAACACAACATAAATAACAAAATATATTATAATAAAATTTTAAAAATTTAAAACAACCCACCAATTAATTAATAATCATAATAATAAACAAATAAATTTATTACAATAATGGAATTTAAAAAATGTTAAATAACCCATAAATAAAAGATATTGAAAAATTAGACGAAATAAAATCCTCTAATATGTATCATCTGACAAAGAAAGTACGTGAAAAAAGGAATTTGGAAATACAATAGTGACTTAATTTGGAAATACAATAGTGACTTAAAGAGGAAAGTTGTGATGAACGATTTTATGATAAGATTGAAGGAGTAAATTTTTAAACTTTAGTATATTCAAATTTTATTAAGTCATAAATTCTTAATATATTTAGCTGGTTAATTATTAATATACTCTCGAATTTTTTTTTTTGTAAACTGAGGTAGGATTCTATTAATATAACCGAAAGCAGACTATATACAGAAGTTTAAAACAACACCACCCGCCCAGAAGGGAAACCGGGTGGGCTTCGAAAGTATATGACACCCATCCAAAAAAAATAAGTTGCCAGTTTGTCAAATCTGATAGCAAAACTGCCTAATCTACCTATCGACATACTATGCATAGCCATAACTGAAAACGAAAGAACTGAAAACGATATCATATTATCAAAACAGACATGCAATGACCTCCAGGTTCTACAGCTTCATAGCATCGGCAGGCTGGGCCTCAGGTTCTGCCTTAACTATCCCATTGTCTCTAAGCAACTGGAGTAGCTGAGCCATCTTTCTGTCCTACATCATAAGAGTCAGTTGAATATTCTTCATTTCCTTTTTGAGGTTAGCCTGGGCGAGCTCCAACATTTCTTCTGCAACTTGCTCCATAGCCCGTGCCAGAAGACGCTTCAGTCCCCAATACACATGCAAGGATTGCTTATAGAGTGACATACGCCCGCGAGTATGACCCGGATCAGGGAGATAAGTCTCCCAATCTAGCATATCAGGGTCTGACTGATCCTGCAAAGCCTGCTCTTCAAGGTGGTCGATGATACGGCGAATATGTGGATGAGTTTCCTGAACAAAAGCGTCCTCAGCTTCGTGAAGCTTGCGTCGCATATCCTTCTTGACGCGCCTACCTCCGGAGCCCCCTGCCCGACTACCATCCGCAAATTGTTCACTATACCTGCCACGACCCCTTCCTCTCCCACGTCCCCTCGTGCCGCGACCACGACCTCGACAACGAACATACTCCTCCTCGTCATCATCCTCCGAGACCTCCTCCTCTACAGACTCATCTGCAGCATCCGCAAGCTCGGAATGCTGCATCCATTTGCCAACCTTACCACCGGAGGTCGGCCATGGTGCTTGCCCTACCACCCCCTGCTCTGGAGCTTCTTGCTGCCCGTCGGACTCATCAGAAATTTGGTAAATGGACCGGAGAGTTACCTCCAGCGTCTGCGTCCCTTGCTCCTCCAAGACAGCCCCCTGACTACGCGTTCGCCGGCCCTTAGTACGCATGGCTGCCATCCTCGTCAACTTCTGAGACAACAAGGTCCAATTACCCAATTCGACAGTACCTGAAGCACTCGCCCAAATATAGTCACAGAGCCCTTCTCGACCTGAGGCACTCACCCAAATATGGTCACAGAACCCTTCTCTTCGACTGGTTGGTAGATATTTCCCCCTTCTCTGCGGCAATTCACCTTCGCGCGACCAGCTTAGTGCGCAATGCCCTGTACCGCTACACTCCTGCAACAAAACCTCACCTCTCAACCAGACTGGCGGTATCACCCTACCCTGCACTAAAACAACTTCATTCGACCACCCTCTACTAACTGGCAGAATCCCCTCGCATGCATGCAACATTAAAAGAGCACAGCTCGACCACCTCCCGGTTCGTTTGATAATTAATCCCCAGCTCTGGGTAGAATTACACGTCTCGACCCACATCCCTTGATGTGATAGACCCAAATATACTCTCGAATTTTATTAAGTCATAACTTCTTAATATATTTAACTCATTAATTATTGATATATTCTCGCAATCACTAAATTTAACTTTGATATTAAACTTCACCTATATTACTTTAACAAATACCATTTCTATAACAAATACCATTTCTAGATGAGGATAATAATAATTAAAAAATACAAAAAAAACAAACACACAAACACTTACATAAAACTTAAATGAGCATCTATTCATTACATTTACATACTCGATCATTAATGAAAGTTTATGAGAGATGACACTTAGCTTATTAAAAAGCCAGGTTTTAACCATCATTGATATGAGTCAGACCGTATAATATCTTCATATATTTTGTCTTTATATTGAAATTACGGCATTTTAATAATTATTGATAAAAAAATTTTATATATTTATTTAATTAAAAATAAGATTTTTTAATTATGTTATTTATATTTATGTTAATAAATTTTATATTTCTATTAATTTAAATAATATATTTTATTGAAAAATTGTAATCAAACTTACATTTAGCTTTTAAATTATAAAATATTACTTTTATTTTAAAAAATTATAAAAATGTTGTGACATATTAATTTACGATAAAGCTTTCATTAATTTAATAAAGTTTTTTTTTTAAAGACTCAAAAATGGATAATCATTAATTAATGCTAAATAAAATTACACAATATTTCTTCTCAATAGGGTGATTAGCAAATGTCAGTAGGAAGTTGGGGTGAGCCCGCTACCTACTGTCTTACAAAACATTTGGGGTGGGGGTGCGAGGCATAGCCATCCCTACCCATGCATCAAACATGTGAACCCTTTTATCGGAACATGGCAAGCTGTCAACTATATTTTGACTCCATCTAGAATTTATTCCCTTTGTGATTTGTATGTTGTTTGAAGTATCTTCCCCTGCTACAGGTGGGATTTCTTCTTAGGTCCTCTGACGAGGAGGGGTAAGTGCATGGGAAATTTGCTATAAACTTGGGGAATTGTTGCCTACTTTTTCTTTAATTATGTTTGTCTGCTCTAAACAATGGTGCTAAGGTGAACGAGTTATGTTCGGATTCTGGAAAATTAAATGGTGACTAGGCGAATTGGGATGCCCAGAGAGAGTGGGTTGATATTGTAAATGTCAATACTAGATGTGCCAACAAGGTTGCTCACTAGTTACGGGGGTTCCTTTTGGAGCTTGAGCATGCAGTTGTAGTGGCCACGTCCCCATTTATAGCTCATCAGCACTTGTAGATTATGGCAATGGGGGTGAATTCCTTTGGGGTATTTCTTGTTCTTCTTGGTTTTGGTTGCATTTCTTTGGGGTCTATATTAGATAGTTTTATTCTAGCTTGTTATATTGTGGTTTCTGATAATTGGCATTTTGATCTGAGGTGTGGTGGAAACTATTGAAAACTCCACCCTATAAGAGCAATTTCATCGGCCACCATATCTTCCCATTTTGACCTCCAATATTGGTACATTTTAACCAATAACCTCCTTAGCTTTCATCTTCATTCTTCTTCCTCATATCCCTTGTTTTTTCCATTCCTTCTCCTACTTCGATATATTGGCTTTTGTGCTCTGTAATTGGTGTTGTCTTCCCCCGTGCTCCATGCCTTAGCGATGCATACATAGTCGTCGATGGGGAGGAGGCCGACGACCCCAATGCATAACTTGAGCCCAAACTCAAGCTCAGGATGTTGTGGCCATTTACCATTTAACCACCCTAACCCCCCCCCTGGATATTCGAGGTGAGATTCGCCATCTTGAGAATCTCACAACCAATGACCATCAAGCTTTCTCAAACTTTGAAACCCTTGAGGAAGTAGCCCATTGGGTTCCTAACCCTAGTCACAACAAGGGAAGATTGAAACAATACTTTAACTCCATTACCCTTTATTGGTAGTTGAAAACCCTCCTAGGCAGAATTCTAAAGGAGAAACAAGAGGAGAAGCATGACCTTTTCTCTACCCTGCATGAAATCAAGCGCGCCCAATGATACTAATGTCCGTACTTGGAGAGTTTGGATGCCAAGATAGCCAGGGCCATCTACAGTGTGATGTAAATCCTCTAGCTCCTCCAAGTTCTAGTGACCTCCTCATATTCATAATTTTTTGTCATGTGTTAAAGTAGTACTTATATTTGTAGTTCAGTAGTCAATAGGCTTGTTTATTTCCAATAGTTGTTTTTATCTTGCTCAAACTTTATACTTTGTAGGCAATCAATATATCTAGTTTCCCTTGTGGTAGATTGAGACTGCCTACGGTGTGCTCAGTTAGATCATGGACATCTAGAAATTGTATTTTGATGTTTTGTTATGTCGAGGTAATACCAATATAAATTAAAAAAAAAAAAAAAAAAAAAATATTTCACTTATTTGTTTCCCCTATTGCTTTAACACTCAGAAGTAATAAAAAACCATTATTGCTTTTATATCCTATAAAAAAAACAAACAAACAAAAAACTCCCTTATCATCAACATAAAAGTATGAAATTCCTTTTAAAATTGGAAAGAGGAGACATCAATCAATTCTTTATACAATACAATACAACAATAATCAACGCTCCAAAAAATTATTAGATTGAAATTAAGAAAAAGAAGAAAAAATTAATATATGTGATTTTCTATCTTAATAGTTGATTTAAAAATACGTTTCAAGTTTTGTAAAATCCATTCAAGCATCGTTTTTTGGATAAATTGATTATTTTGGGGAGGTTAGAGAGGGAGGGATCTTAATTGGCCTTGATGAAAATATGGTTTCTTAGTTTGCATGGGGTCTTGGAACCGCCACCAATAATCACGCCGAATACCTAGCCTTATGGAGAGGTTTGGAAATGGCCAAGGAATGCCAAGTCACAAAACTAAATGTCTTTAGGGATTCTATGCTTGTTATAGGGCAAGTCAAAAAAGCTAAGAAATCCATTTGTAATGAGCCTGCGACCACGAGCCAAAGAATTATCTCTCTCGTGTCAAGATTTGAAGAGGTGAACTTCTATCACATTCTTAGACATCTCAACCCGGAGGCTGACACACTCACCAAAAAGGGATACATAATGAACCAAGGAAAAATTGAGAATAATCAACAGATGGAATTTTTTCCTATTCCTTAATATGCTTAGTTCAATCTTTAATTCCTTGCGGCAAGAAAATTGGTGGGCATCAGAGAATAAAAATCGTTTTGAGTGGGATCATCAAGCCTTCCTTTCTTGGTCGTCTCACCCTCATCTTCGGCCTCAAAATTTAATCATTCATCATTAGTGACTCTTGGTAGAGTACAAGTGGCCATATCTCATGGCCATCATCTTAAATATCAGTCACTTCTATTTAATAGGCATGCAGCTCTAGGCTTTGTATTTTCATCAAGTTGAGGTGTTTAGTTCATTTTGACATGGAATGGAGTTAATTCTCTTGTCTTAGAGTGTCCCTAGGATGTAGTTCCTTTGTGCTAGAGAATTAGAAATGAGAAAATGGGTCTTTTCTGTTGGAAATAATACTGAGAGGGGGGGTGAATCAGTATTATTAAGCAATTTACCAAATCTTCCTTATTTGATCTTTTGAATTATTCTTGCATATCAGTACCATAAAATAATGAGCTTGAATAAAGAAAATAGACAGTCACACCAAAGAACACAAGATGTAAGGTGGAAACCCAATGCGGGAGAAAACCACCTGCTGCAATATGTCTCTATCTTCTTTCAAGAAATTCTTTTACAATGATTTTGTACTGGTGCAGTCCTTTACCAGCACGCAGGCTGCAACCTGCAGAGAGCTACAACTCTCTCTCGTTTTCAGTTTCTCCTGGAAGGGAGCTACAACCCCCTACTTCTTTTCATGAAGAATCAAATGATCAACAAGTATATAACAGATACAGTCCACTACAGATATCAGATCAGTAATTACATAAATAACCCAAAACACTTTATGAACAGAAATATACAGTCAACAGATCATCTTAAGACAGGGACGCATATTTTCTTTCTGTGGCCTGCGACTGGACGCAGTCTACCCTCCGCTGTTCTACGTGCAGACGCACTGTTCCTCTATGCTTTGCTGCGACCGGCGCACCCCGAAACACTATCGCGCCGCGTCTTTTGCTTTAGAGACGCACCCAATAACACAGTCGCACCGCGTCCTTTGCCTCAGAGACGCCCCTGAGCCTTTACTGTACTGCGTCCCGGCGCACTTGCCCTTCACTGAACCTGCGTCCCTTCAGATATAAAAGATATGAGGACTTCAGAACCAACCCAAACACTCAGATCCACAGATCTGATCATGCGCCATAGAGATCACAGTCCATTAGAAGATTCGCCCTCATAGATCTGGACTAGATCTCACCAAAAGATATTCAACCAAGATGATGCTTAATCCAAATGAACTCCTTTGCTTTATATAGGCAAGCTTCTCCCCAAAACATGGAACAATACCACGAGCCGACACCATAGAAACACAAAACCGTCGGCTAGATACCACGCAAGAAACCCCCACATGCTTTTCTCTGCCTTGAAATGTGTGCACTGGGCGGACGCACCTCCTGAACGGCTGGCCGGCGTCCCTGGACGCGGGTTCTGTATGGTATACCTGCGGGGACGCACTTGCTGAACATATTTCCTGCGTCCTTCTTGATTTATCACCTGAATGGGTTTGCCATCAAGGACAACACCTGAATCATAATGCCAACAATCTCCCCCTTTGGACTTGATGGCAACCACATAATTTTCAGCTTCATTCTCCCCCTTTGACATCAAGAGCAAAGGGTATGCTCCCCCTATGCTCATGCATCTCCAGATCTGTAACCAGAAATCCATCATGAAGGAGATAGAGACATATTGCAGCTATTTCCAAGATCTCCTTCTCCATAATGCCAACAATGCATTATGTGCTCCCCCTGAGCCTATACCACCAATAGGAAGATGATCAACAGTAAGATGATGCATCAACAACCCCCAGCTTTTGCCTGAGGTATTCAAAAGTGTCCCTGGGCAATGGTTTGGTGAAAATATCAGCAACTTGTTCCTTAGAAGGAACATACTCCAACTTGACCTTCTGTTCAAGTACTTGTTCCCGGAGAAAATGGTACTTGATTGGTATGTGCTTGGTTTTTGAATGCATAACCGGATTCTTTGAGATGCTGATTGCACTTGTGTTGTCACATAAGATAGAGATTGGAGGTGTACAAGTGATTTGATAATCCTGCAAAGTCTGCATCATCCAAAGGAGTTGGGTGCAACAAGATGCAGCAGCAACATATTCTGCTTCAGCTGTAGACAAGGCAATTGAACTCTGTTTCTTGCTGAACCAAGAGACCAGTCTGGGACCCATAAAGAACGCACCACCACTTGTGCTTTTCCTGTCATCCACGCTTCCGGCCCAATCTGCATCTGTATAGGCATGAAGAGTAAGATCTGTATTTCTAGGATACCATAAGCCATAATTTTGAGTCCCTTGAAGATATTTGAAAATTCTCTTCACTGCTTGAAGATGAGTCTCCTTCGGATTTGCCTGAAATCTTCCAACTATTCCAACTGCATGCATGATGTCTGGTCGGGTACCTGTTAAATATAGTAAACTTCCAATCATAGATCTGTAGGTTGGTTGATGTACTGCTGCAGATTCATCATTTGCACTGAGACTACATCCTGTGACCATGGGTGTACATACTGGTTTTGCATCTTCCATGCCATATTTCTTCAAAATCTGCTTGAGATACTTGGTTTGAGATAAAAGGATTCCTCCTTCCTTTTGTTGGATTTGCAAACCAAGAAAGTATGTCAGTTCTCCTAGCAAGGACATTTCAAATTCTTTCTGCATGACTGAGGCAAAGCTTTGACTCATAGCTTCTTCATTGCTGCCAAAAATAATGTCATCTACATACACAACAAGTATTAGCAATTTGTCATTTTCAATTTTTATATATAGATTGCTATCTGCTGAACCTTTTGAAAAACCTTGTTGATGAAGATATTTGTCCAACCGGTAGTACCAAGCCCTTGGGGCTTGTTTGAGACCATAGAGAGCCTTTTTCAATCGGCATACAAGATTTGGATCATTTCCAAGAATGAACCCATCTGGCTGTTCAATGTACACTTCTTCTTCCAAGTCTCCATTCAGAAAGGCTGATTTTACGTCCATTTGAAATACTTTGAAATTCTGAAACTTGAGAGAGCAAGGAACATTCGGATGGCCTCAAGTCTTGCAACAGGAGCAAAAGTTTCTTCAAAGTCTATTCCTTCTTGCTGTGCATATCCTTTACAAACAAGTCTGGCTTTGTTTCTAATTACTTCTCCATTTTCATTCAATTTATTTTTGAAGACCCATTTTGTTCCGATAACATTCTTATCCTTTGGTCTAGGAACCAGCTCCCAAGTGTTGTTCTTTTCGATTTGCTCAAGTTCTTCATCCATTGCTTTCACCCAACATTCATCTTTGCATGCCTCTTTCACATTTTGTGGTTCAGTAGAGGAGAGTAATGCCAAATAACTTGAAGCTTCTGCAACTGTTCTTCTAGTTTGTATACCTGCTTCTTTCTGTCCCATGATCTGAGATTCTGGATGGTTCTTTTGAACATATCTGGATGGAGTCTTTTCTTCTATTCTTGTTCGTTCTTCTGCTTCTTCGTGAGGTTCTTCTTGAGATTCTTCTTGCGGTTCTTCTTCTTCATCATTCTGTCTTTGAGGGTAGCTTTCATCTTCTTCGATGTCTTCACGATGTATTTGCCTAGGAATGTATCCCTTCTCATCAACCACTACATCAATGCTGTCAACAATTTTGCCAAGTCTTTTATTGTAGCATTTGTATGCTTTGCTATGTGGAGAGTAGCCAAGAAGAATACCTTCATCTGCTCTAGGATCAAGTTTACCAAGCTGCTCCTCAGTATTCTTGATATAGCATTTGCTCCCAAAGATTTTGAAGTGCTTTACCGAAGGAGTTTTACCACTCCAGAGCTCATGAGGAGTTTGAGTGCTGTTCACTCGGACATTTGTCTTGTTGAGAATAATAACCGCCGCATGTGCAGCTTCACCCCAGAAGGTTGCAGGGGTTCCTGATTCATCAAGCATAGCACGAGCCATTTGCTGGATTGTTCTGTTCATTCTTTCAACCACTCCATTTTGCTGAGGAGTTCTAGCTGTAGAAAATTCTCTCCTTATCCCATGTTCATCACAGAAATCGAAAAATTCATTTGAAGTAAATTCCCCACCTCTGTCAGATCTGAGGCACTTAATTTTGTGACCTGATTCATTTTCAACCAAGGCTTTGAAGGATTTGAATTTTTCGAATGCTTCATCTTTGTGCTTCATAAGTCCTAACCAAACAAACCTGGAGAAATCGTCAATAAATAATATCAAGTATTCCTCTCCTCTAGGTGTTCTTTTTCTGAATGGTCCACATACATCTGTATGTACTAGCTCAAGAGGCATGCTGGCTGATCCTTCTTTCTCTGGAAAGTTAGTTCTGGTTTGTTTTCCAAACTGACATGATCTGCATATGGTGTTGTCAGGAATTTTGATATCTGGAAGATCGCGAACTGCCTGATATTTGCAAGCTTTCCTTATTTGTGAGAAGCTTAGATGTCCCAACCTTCGATGCCATAACCAGTGCTCTTCATCCTTGCTTAGATAGCATTGTTGTTGTCCTTCATCAAATATGTATAGATTATTTGGAGTTCTTTTTCCTTTGAGAACTGTTTTACCTGTATCAAGATCACGAACAAGGCATCCATTTGATCTGAATATAACCTCGGTTCTTTGATCACACATCTGGCTGACACTTAGTAGATTATGCTTCAATCCATCAACAAACAAAACATTTCCAGCCTTAACATCTTCTTTTAAAGGAGCAATACCTTTTCCTTTTATAGTTGCAGGAGTATCATTTCCAAAAGAGACTTTCTTTCCCTTTTCTAAATTAGAATAAGACTCAAGTTTTTCTTTATCACCTGTCATATGCTTCGAACATCCACTGTCAATGTACCATAGATTTTCTTGTCCTTCTGCATAAAATGCTATCCCACATCTTTCTGTTTGAGGTTCCTTTATTCTCCATGTTTTGGTGCCTGAGGCTTGTTCCTTTTTCTGCTCTTGTACCTTTCTTTCCGGAAACCTGCTTCTGCATTCAAAGTCTTTATGTCCAAAATTATTGCAAATAGAACATTCAACTTCATTTTCAAGAGCTGAAAAGTTGTTATAGGTCCTTTTTGTAATCCCTGTCATACTTCTTTGTTTTTGAGCTTCCCTAGTCATGATTGTTTTATACGCAACACATTGAGCTGCTTTGTGACCAAAGTTATGGCAAGAAAAGCATTGTCCATTGAAGAAGCTTCTGCGATTATTGGATCTACCAGCCAACTGATTGTAATTTCTATTTTCATCTATTCTTGAACCAAATTGAGAAGATTTTACCTGTGGCTGGTTGTGGCTTTTGTTCACCCTTAAGCTGGATTGCCCCTGATAGTTTCTGTTTGACATTTGTCCCTGCTTTACCTGATGATCTTCCTTGTGCTCTTGCTCATTTCTTCTTGCTGCATCAAGATAACTTTTTGAAGTGGATGCTTGAGAAGTTTCTCCATTATAGCCCAAACCTGTCTTATTTAGTGGAGACCGCTGCACACTGATAATCTCATCCAAAGTTTCAGATCCTTTGACAAACTTGAGATTAATAGTTTTTGTTTTCTCAATTTCTTTTCTAAGACCAACAATTTCACCTTCTAATTTTTCAAGATGTTTTTCCTTTTCATCAATTTGGAATTGTAGAGTATCAATAATCATGTTCTTTTCTTCTATGCATCTCTTGAGTCTAGTAATTTCATCATAAAGGTTATCCACATCTACAGCATCCTCATAATCATCATCTTCAAATGCCATTAACAACCTATATTTATTACCTTGTTCATCTTCATCACTGTTTGATAAGCCATCACTATCTTCATGGGTGTAGTAGCTTTTCTTATTTGCGCTTTGTTTCTTGTTCCATCTAACTGGTTCCTTTCCTTTATCCTTATAAGAGCATTTTGCAGCATAATGACCTACTCTTCCACAAGCAAAGCATTTGAAAGGTAGCTTACCTCTGAACCTTCCAGAACCTCTTTGAAGATTTCTGACAAAATTTGATTCTTCTTCCTCTTCTTCTGGATCATGGCTTGCTTCATAGTAATCTTCTTTGCCTGATGCTTTAAAAGCAGCCTCCCTTCTGTCTGATGGTCCTCCCTTTCTCATTTCATAAGCAGTTAGAATTCCATGTAGCTGAGACATAGTAAGAACACGGAGATTTTCTTTTTCTTCTATTGCAGATACTTTGGATTCAAACTTGGGGGATAATGATCTTAGAATCTTTTGAACTACTATGGACTCCTTTACTTCTTCACCCAAATTTTTCATACAATTAACAATCTCATCTACCCGAAGAAAATAATTAGCCACACTTTCATCATTATACATCTTGAGAGTCTCATATTGAATCCTGAGAGTTTGAAGTTTAGCTTGTTTTACCTGTTCATCTCCTTCATAGCTTGTGATCATTTTGTCCCATATTTCTTTTGCTGATTTGAAGTGCATTACCTTCATGAATTCTGTTTGGGATATACTTCCTAATAGAGTACTGACTGCTTTTGCATTTGTTTCATACTTCTTTTTCTCAGCTGGATCTGTAGGAGTAGCTGAAGGAAAAGCATAGCCTGTTTCTACAATGTCCCAAACTTCAGTACCAAGAGATTGAAGATATGCAGTAACTCTTACCTTCCAATAATTGAAGTTTGTCCCATCAAAAACTGGTGGCCTGATTGATGCTTCTCTCTCGTAGTTGCTCATGATGAACGATCTACCTTCAAGCGATCAAGCTTTTCTGAAGGACCTGCTCCGATACCAATTGTTGGAAATAATACTGAGAGGGGGGGTGAATCAGTATTATTAAGCAATTTACCAAATCTTCCTTATTTGATCTTTTGAATTATTCTTGCATATCAGTACCATAAAATAATGAGCTTGAATAAAGAAAATAGACAGTCACACCAAAGAACACAAGATGTAAGGTGGAAACCCAATGCGGGAGAAAACCACCTGCTGCAATATGTCTCTATCTTCTTTCAAGAAATTCTTTTACAATGATTTTGTACTGGTGCAGTCCTTTACCAGCACGCAGGCTGCAACCTGCAGAGAGCTACAACTCTCTCTCGTTTTCAGTTTCTCCTGGAAGGGAGCTACAACCCCCTACTTCTTTTCATGAAGAATCAAATGATCAACAAGTATATAACAGATACAGTCCACTACAGATATCAGATCAGTAATTACAGAAATAACCCAGAACACTTTATGAACAGAAATATACAGTCAACAGATCATCTTAAGACAGGGACGCATATTTTCTTTCTGTGGCCTGCGACTGGACGCAGTCTACCCTCCGCTGTTCTGCGTGCAGACGCACTGTTCCTCTATGCTTTGCTGCGACCGGCGCACCCCGAAACACTATCGCGCCGCGTCTTTTGCTTTAGAGACGCACCCAATAACACAGTCGCACCGCGTCCTTTGCCTCAGAGACGCCCCTGAGCCTTTACTGTACTGCGTCCCGGCGCACTTGCCCTTCACTGAACCTGCATCCCTTCAGATATAAAAGATATGAGGACTTCAGAACCAACCCAAACACTCAGATCCACAGATCTGATCATGCGCCATAGAGATCACAGTCCATTAGAAGATTCGCCCTCATAGATCTGGACTAGATCTCACCAAAAGATATTCAACCAAGATGATGCTTAATCCAAATGAACTCCTTTGCTTTATATAGGCAAGCTTCTCCCCAAAACATGGAACAATACCACGAGCCGACACCATAGAAACACAAAACCGTCGGCTAGATACCACGCAAGAAACCCCCACGTGCTTTTCTCTGCCTTGAAATGTGTGCACTGGGCGGACGCACCTCCTGAACGGCTGGCCGGCGTCCCTGGACGCGGGTTCTGTATGGTATACCTGCGGGGACGCACTTGCTGAACATATTTCCTGCGTCCTTCTTGATTTATCACCTGAATGGGTTTGCCATCAAGGACAACACCTGAATCATAATGCCAACATTTTCATCACAAGACGGCTCATGCTAGCTTCTAAAAATTTCCTATATAATCACTCCCACAGTTTCTCGACCCTCCCAATGGATTCTTATTGTTTCTCTTGGTGGTTTGTTTTATCTTTCTTCGACATCTATCTCTGTAATTCCCTATCGAATTTCGAGTGTTCATCCAACTATAGCTGACAATTTCAACCCCCATGGAAATGTTGAGCTTATTGATGTGGTGGGAAGGATCTTGGAATCCTTTTAGGCCTTTTTGGTCTAAATTCACAAATTGGAAGACATGGTTGAGTAGCAGAGATGCTCATTCCATCTCTTTCTAGAAGCAAAACTATTTGCTCACCACGCTGAAATGGAGGATGCTTTCGATGGTGCCACGGAGAAATTACATCTTCTTACTGAAAGGGTGGCTACATTGGAGGTCTCGTCAGTAAATTATGCAAGTGTGGTGCCTAGAGGCAACAGTTCAGGTGCACCTAATGGACATAAATGACCTCATCGACCCAGAGGACTCACTAAGGACAATCGCAGTATAGGTTGACTTTTGCATGGGCTTATGGCGCTCTTGATTTTTGGTGGTCGACTTTGTTACTTCTCTTTTTATAAGCATGTTTTTTTTGTAAATGCAAGCTACTGCTAGGCTCTATCTGTCGAATGTACAGTAGTAGGGTTTTTTGTATAATCTAGTATGGAGCCCCAAAGGCTAGTAAACCCTCATATTACTGTGAAAACGATATGTTTTTTTGTATCAACCATGAAATTTAAGGGTTCTAGGCCCTCTCTCGACTCTTATATATATATATATATATATATATATATATATATATATATATATATATATATATATATATATATATATATATATACATATATATATATACATATATACATATACATACATATCTACATATCTACATATAGATATATATATATATATATATATATGTATATATACATATATAGATATATATATATATATATATATATATATATATATATATATACATATATATATAATTGATTATTCACTGATTATGATATCGCTTTTTAAAAAAGACATATATATTGATTTTTTTTCTTTGAAAGTGACAAAAAATGTCATAACTTAGTTGGTAATTGGTACTAGGGACAACTATTATTAACTAATATTTGTAAATGTGGGTTAACTCATCATTGTTTAAGGAAAGCCATGTCACTTGAAATAACAAGTTGGTGGCCCACAATGGGATAGATTTTTGCTCTTGCTAGATGCCTATGGATCTCAAATGATGAACTTATTTCCTTAATTCTAAGAAAAATATACTCTTAATTAATTTAAAATATTTTTAAGTCCTAATCCAAAAATAAAAGACAACTTCAAACTCAATAACATCCAATGAAACATAATAGTATTTATAATCATCATTTTTTTCCACAAGGAAAAAAACCCATAATTTTCATTCTTTCAAAAAAAAGATGCCCCTGTTGCATTCGAGCAAATATGATAGGTTTTAGAACCTATGTCTATATGTTGTCAAAAATATTGATTGTTTCTTGTTCCAGGTAATCCATGATTTTCTCATAAGTTACATTTCTCATAATACATTGAGTATTGGGTGAGAAAACAATGTTTTCGCCCTTTTTTTCCAAAGAAAAAATAGAATTGTCATCAAATTAGACAGACTCAACGTGTCATTCTAAGAGAAGCGTTCAACAAAAAATAAAAGCAAAGATTAGAACCTCTCATTTTATTTAGCTTTCTCTATGAATGGTAGATGATAGAACTCATATGAAAAGCATCATGTTGTTCTTGTATGTGCCAGAGTCCTCGGTCCATGATCATAATAGATTTGAATATTTTGTCATCCTCCTTATTTAGCTCCCTATATATATGAGAACATTCAAAATAATCGAATAAGTTCTTGATTCTACATAAGCCTTCCAAAATAGGGATTATGAGTAATTTTCTACATGTTTGAGATATTTTCAACCAATTTATAACAAGAATTGAGTCTCCATAAACTTGAAGTTGAGTACAACCTTTTTCTTTTGCATAAACCATTAAGTTTTTACATGCCAATAGTTTAGCTCAATTATTTGTTCTAGGCCCAAATCCCATTTTTGCATGAAAGGAGTGTGTGGCAGATAAAAAAAGTACAAAACTTCCTCTGCTTATATTGGTTATGTCATAAGATGCACCATCAAAGAAGGCCCAAGGATTTGATGGATCTGGATTTTCATCTATGATAATTCTAGGAGGCCTAATCAATTTTTATTGGGAATAGCAAGATATTTTGCTGCAAGGTGCTCAGGGACTAAAGGTTTATTCTAAAAAATATCTTTGTTGCATGCCAACCACACTCCCCAGCAAATGATAAGTGGGAGGGATCTATATGCTTAATTGACCTGATCAAAATGTTAATCTTTCCATGTTTCTTCCATATTTTCCCTTTCCCAGGTTCGATTGAGACTCATCGTAGTCTCACAAACTTCCCACACTTGCTTGAAGAAAGGGCACTGCTTGAACACATCTTTATTGGATTATTCGTATCCTTTACAAAGAGAGCACCATCCTGGTCCTATGGTATAACAATGTTGAAGAACATTCCATGTGGGGAACTTTTTCTCCATCATGCACCACATAAATATTCTGGCTTTCCCTGGGAATTTGGCTTTCCAAACCGCCTCTTTATAATCATCATTAAAAACACCTCAAAATAAATCAAATAAATTTTAATAATATTTAATCTTAATCTCATATACAAAATATATATAGATATATAGATATATATCTTGAAAAAAAAAAAAAAAACACATACCTACCATACTAATGTCACATTCATTTTATTTTTGCCTTCAGTAATTCATACTAAATATATTAAAAGTGTGTGATATGTAATTACTAAATAACTCACAATCCCAAGGCTCACTTATTGACAAGTAACAAGTCATCCCCCTTGTTTGGAATACCTTTGTTTGGAATATAAAGCAATAATGTTAATACAACATGTCATGTTTTAATTCTTTTCTCAGGGGAAGGGTGACATCATTGAATCATAAAAGTCCAATGTTCATCTTATCTATATGCTTAATGAGTTGTTCACTCTCTCCCAAGTAAATATTATATTTATTTTTATATATAAAAAGGTTAGCGTATTTGTAAAATGAAATTATAATATAAGATGTATCATTTATTTATTTTGTAAATTGTAGCACTTGTATTTCATTAGAAAAACATGGTTACAGATATTTTCTTACAAATCCCACCCAACCATGCATATCAGAAAACTAAAACATCCCATAAACCCAAGTACATCAAAGTCACAAAGTAGGGTGCTCAATCTAGTTCATCAAGGCATAATAATACTTGACATATCCACAAACGATACAAATAAAACAATATGAAACCAGGTCCACAATTACATATCTTCTCTAATCACACAACTCTAACCCATGGAGATAAAAGGACACTGAAATCATCCTAAAACATAATTCCAGGCAAGCCCCAGTATCAGCGGACCAAAGTGAACTGCACATCCAAGAGAATATATCAACGTCTTCCAAAACTCTCCAAGGGATGAATGCATCATAACAAAGTAGAAATCCATATCGAGCCTAACATCATCAACACAAAATAGAATATGCCTCCAAGAGTATACACCAACATAGCCTAGATTCAGATTTCAAAGAGTAACAGGAACATTGATCCTTGTAATGAGCAAAAAAAATAGGAATTCCCCAATAGACGCACAAAGCCTTATGTGATACCAACCACCAAACTTACCCAATTCAGAACCCATATAAACTGATAGGAACAGATAACCTTATAGAAAAATGTGGAGGCACCCATAAACACATTGATCCATATATAATACCATCCAAACCGCAATCGTGTCAAATAATAAAAATAGAGAGCCATAACCTCACCATAAAAATTATGTATCCAGAGAAACAAAATGAACGAAGAGCCATCCGTAAAACACAAAGTCATCCTTAAATGCATAATTCCATAAAAAATACCAACTATCCATATCCAAATCAAAAACATAGCAGAGAAACAACTCTTACTGGTCACATTGGAGTTCAGCCAAAATTGATTGCAAAAAACACATGGTAGTATGTCACCTCTAGTCATGGTTCGAAGAGGAGATTGTAGCTAGCACTTCGGCACTAGAACCTGGAGGATCCATGAGTTCTCTAGAGGTATATTCACTGATAAGGAAGCCCTCTACATGGGCCAAACAAGAATATGGATTCTCAAAAAAAAAAAAAAACTTTTTTTTTTAACCATGAATTTATTGTCCTCCAAAGAGGAGAAGACATTGTAATTTTATGTGTGCTTATCTTTGAAGACCAACCACAACAAGGTTGACATTTGTTCATGAAGGGTGAGAGAATTTAGAAAATGAAGCTTCTGATTCCTAGATTTTCCAAGATCAAGAATCCATTTCACACCTTCTCCAATAAATTTGGAATATGATATAGACGATCTCCTCCATCTTGAATTTCCAATACTTGAATTTATTTCCTCACCTCTGGAGGGGCAACATTAAAGAGAGTAGCCACTTAATCAGATGAAAAAGGAGAAACCCACTTCCACCCCAAAGTATAATTGCCTCCTCCAACCCTCCTACTACTCATTATCTGCCTATGACGCATCAGCACGATAGAGAGGAAACACTTGGGACAACTACTAAAAGACCCACAACCTATAAAAAAAACAATAATAAGGGCTTCACACAACACCCAGAACACGAGACCTAAAAACCACTAAATCATCACCCAATTGCCAAACTAGTGGTTCAAAATTCACCAACTTAACAAACTCCTCATAGCCCAAAACCATGACCCAAAAGACTCTACAATACCGTGGGGAAATGAGATACTTATCAATATACTAACTTAACACAAAAATAAATATGCAAAGCACTATTAGCATAGTGTCATTAACTAGAAAATTTCCTAGCAAACTTCAACAAAAATTCAACAGGAAAAACTTGTTCCTACTCCAAACATGTGGCCCTTTAAGATTCAAGAGCAGACCATGGATGGGGCTTGGAGACACCCACCAAGCAAATAGTATAATTAACCACAATAGAATGGACAAACATAGAAGATGAACTAACCAACTAAACCAAGGACAAAAGACCCAAAACTGGAAAATTATGAAAGAACTAGACAAGAGTTTTCTCAACAGAACAGGAAATTGATTGAGGCCACACTCTTGAAAGTAGACACGATTGCCAACACAATTATTCAACACTAATACCACATACTAGGAGAGACTACCAAACATCAAAGTGACTAAACACCAACAATTGGAGGTGGAGGGATTTCCCTCACCTCCATTCACACTTTCCACTACAGACTTCAAAACCCACCTAGAAAATGCCTTTTAAAGACAACAACTCCACCTATAACCTTGAATGCATCCGCAAGTTGGCACCTGCAATGGCCTACTCTCCCTAATTGAAATGATACACTTGGTAGGAGGATGGCCCAACCTCCAACAACTGCATCACATTAATAGTAACACCCCCATCATGGATCGGTATGTCTTTCTCCAACAAGCACTGAAAAAAGACTCCATTCATTCCACAAGAAAAGAGAGAGGTCAATTGGCATCCAACCCAATATCATGAGATTGGCATCCCAAATTTTCCAAGAAATCAGCAAACTTATTGCCCAATCTTTTAGAGTGAATGTGACAGACTGGTTATTTTCTAGTAATGTATGAAATGCAAATATTTGAAAAAAATGGGGTGAGTCAAGGGACACGGATTCCAGAGCTTAGGGGGCTAATTACATGGGATGGTCAAGATTTCCTTATAGCAAGAAATATCAACTGCATAATGAAAACCATTGAAGTTGGTTGGTGTTCTTTTAATGGACCAGTTCTCGAAGAAGAGGGACGAGAAGCCATGCTACTTTATAAAATTGACAAGGCAAAAAGGAAAGAAAATTATGAAGAATGGATTGTGTTGGCAGCAAGGAAAATGGAAGTTAACCTAGGAGGAAATAGACTGACATATAGCATTGGGGAGAACCATGGGGGACAAGAGAAATCAAGGAAAAAAACACATTTCAAAAAGTCTAGTGTGGGGGAGATAGGGAGCATGTTGATGGAGCTTGGTGCTAGTTGGAAGATTTTAATGCACAGCTTGTGAAGAACAAGCAAGAGAGATTTTTGTGTTTCCTGGAACAAGAAAAATAATATCTTAAGGGTCGATAATAGAGGAAGTATCTTGAAGTTATAGCAAAGGAAACAATTGGGATATCAAATTTCAGTTGGCAAGAAGGCACAATAAAATTCTTTCAGATGAGGAACAATGGCTTCTTGATTGCTTGTTAGCCAGAGGGTGGAGATGGATATCTCTAAAATCCCTTGATGGCTGAGGTGGAGGATTGCCCCTTAGATTCCTAAAAGGAGGATTCTGAAGGCCTTATTTTTGTGTTTGTTCTACAATAGTTATAGAGTCCCCAAGTTGGGTGGAACCATTGTGTTACATGTCTTCAAGGTGGAGGTGAAGCCTCTGGATCCCCTGGAATTTATTGGATGTTGAACAACTAAAGGGTGGAGGCAGCAAGCCTCTAGACTCCCTATGCTTTTGTTAACTGTAAAATAGTTGGTGGGTGGAACTGGGAGAACCTTTGGTGTCCCTGTTTCAACTAACAGTTGGAGTTGATCCCTTGGGAAAAAACCACCTCAGTCTTTGGAATCTAGCTTGGGGGTGACAATTGCAAGAAAGGACTGGTTGCAATATGTCTATGGTTGGGTGGGTAGTTGTTGTCCTAGACTCAGTTGCCCAACTCCAGTTTCAGTCCAAGATAAGTTTCTGCATATGTAACATGTGTCATAAATATATGGTTAGACTATTAAGTTAATCTTGATATTGATTACTTGAATGGTGCATGGTTTACTTGTGAATGAGAAGAATGAGGCTTTGTTAATTGGTTCCTTGTGGCTATGATTCTACATTAATATTATTTATGCAGGGAATTATATATCTATGTTAATGTTGTATGCACAAAATGGTTCTAACTCTGTTTTTGGGGTAAGAAAAACACTAGGCACGGGTATATAAATTTGTATCAATCTAATTGGTACTTTACCTTGACCAATGAACTGAACCAATGATGGTTCAAAGACACAATAGATTTGTACAAGGAAACATGTATCATCCTCACGGTACTAGTAATTTATTGGCACAATCTATATAAAGAGGTGTATGGACCTCACTGAAAGGATTATAAGGGTGTATGGAGTTCATATTAGTGATTGCATGCGAGGAGACTTACATACATCTTATAAAAAATATGTAAGTAAGTATGTGTAAACGTTGTTGTTTTAAGTGTTGAGGTTCTGGGCTCAATGCATGCATTTCTTAGCCACAACCATGTGAACAGTCAATTGTTATGATAATAGATCAAGGGCGAAACATCGCAGTTTGCAATATCCCTGCAATGTCCAATTAACCATGGGCATGTGCCAAGAGGTTATCAGGTACGCGCAGGCATAATAACGTATAGATGGGTATGTATTTCATATATATATATATATATATATATATATATATATATATATATATATATATATATATATATATATATATATCAAAGAGTACTTGGATTTGAGGTCGAGGTTGACCTTGTGTATGCATTGAATCAGGACCATTGCCCTGAGGGCCAAAGGCCAATGTACGCCACCATTATGGGTCACACACGACGGAGATTTAGTCACGGCCAAGAGTAATAGTGGGGAGAAAGTCCCACTAACCATTGGATTGAACGATTGAAAGTGGGTCATCGAGTCTCCACAGAGAAGCGCCATGGTTGTTAATCATTGTTTGTGTCAGTTGATTGGTTCTGTCAAGCAGTGGAGGGCCACTAATATATGTGTGTGTGTGTGTGTGTGTGTGTGTGTGTGTGTGTGTGTGTGTGTGTGTGTGTGTGTGTGTGTGTGTGTGTGTGTGTGTGTATACACACACACATATATATATATATATGATAAAACCATGAGATGGTGGGGAGTAAAACTAGGATGAGGAATCGAGACATGCCACGTGAGTGCCATGTGGCAGAGAAAGAGAGATGATACCTTTTAATTAATATAACTTTAAGGACCATAATTTGTAATCTTGGAGTCCAAATTGGACAAAAAATATATCAGTGGAAAAGTATCATTGAGACAAATGAGATGATGACATCCGATTCAGGTTTTCGAAACTCGGAAGAAACATAAAAAGTCATATGACGAGTCATTGGATAGTCAAAGGTCAATGTACGCCACAAGTATGGGTTGCACACAGCAGAGATTCATTCACGGTCAAGAGTAATAGTGGGAAGAAGGTCCCACTAACCATTGGATTGAACGATTGAAAGTGGGTCGTCAGGTCTCTGCGAAGAAGCGCTATGGTTGTTAGCCATTGTTTGTGTCAATTGATTGGGTCCGTCAAGCAGTGGAGGGCCACTAATATGTGTATGTTAACAGGGGAGGAGCAAACTTTCCCTACTGGATGGATACCTTGAAGAGCCGAAGGGCCAAGATTAGGAGCTTCAAGGCAGATAATCAAAAGTTGGTAAGGGCTTAGGAGAGGGAGGCTGATGTAAGTGCATTCATACTACAAATCCCCTCAAACTTATAGAGATAGAGGCAACATGAGTTGGGGTCTAGTCATAGAGACATGCCGAGTGCTTTAAAATAAGAAGAGAGAATATATGGGGTAGATGGTAGCATGTCCAGTAAGAGGCATAAGCAGGAAAGTGAAGACACCGTGAGAGGGAATATACCATTGAGTACCCCAAAGAGAAGTACCAGCACTTATGGGCATTACTCTGGTAGACATTCTAGTTCTACTACTAATCTGAAATCACTCGTGAATGATCTCAGTTAATTAATGAAGGTATTACAGACTTATGTGCTAGGGGATGTCTATGTTATTTTATGTAATGTATCGATAATTGTGAAATATATAGACACTGAAACAGTAAGAGAACACAGTAAGCAAACACATAAACACAACAAATTTAATAAGGATTTCACCCAATCCTCCTGGGCTACGTCTCCTGGTCTAGCCTTCAGTGGTGGCCTTTCTATTGTGTCTTAAAAAGCAAAGTTTTACAACAATGAGCTCAAATTGAGTCTCACTTAACATATAATGATCAGTAGGGTTGTACTTGGATCCCCCAAGTCTCTAGAGTACACAGACTCCTCTTACTGAATCTCAACCTCAACTGGTCACAGTGGTATGAGTCCAATTTGGTACTCAATACCTGATAGGTATACATAGAGGAGTTACTCGAACCTCTCAAGCCTTCTCTGGAGTTCACAAACTCTCAGACTCTCTCTTTGTCTTTGTCTGTCGATGCTACCTTTGCTCTGCAGGTCAGCTCAGCTTCTCTGTTCTCTACAATTTTTTTTCTTCTCTCTCTCTTTGCTCTCTTTTACTGCTTCTTCTCCTCTTTGCTTTCTCTGTCTGTTCGTGGCTTAAAGCCAATCTGCTCCCTGACTGTTTGTTTCTGCTTCTCGGCTCTCTGGATCTCCTACCTCTGTCCGCTGGAATTCCCCTGCTCTATATCATCATCTCTGTAACACTTCACAGAGAGGTGGCCACCTGTTTCCCTCGCGAACTGAGTGTCATTTCTCTTTGAATGGTCGTTATTTCCATTGCTCCAAGATCAACCGCGAAACTGTTCCCTCTGCCAACTCATCGGTCATGTCGGATCTCAAATCTTATTCGCCTCAACGTATTTCCCTGTCGAATTCGGTCATCCATCGGGTTTCTCCTCCGCCGTTGATTTGGGGCCTCCAGATCCTACGGTCTCCATCCATATCGTGTGGGTAAGTAGCATGCCCTTTACCCGTGCGATGAGAGCGTTTTCTTTCTCATCCGCTGGACATGTGTCACCCATTGTATGGAATCAAGCAGGACTCAGCCGAACCCACTTATTGCTTGAGGGCCTTCCGATATCCTGTCGGTTTTAGCGTGGGGCCCACCTTTTGACGGAATCGACGATTTCGGTGTGATTCTATGCTTTTCCCGTGACCAAGAACTCGAGGCTTTCCTTCACTGAGGGGGACGCCCTGCGATAGTGCTAATTGCGTATCAGAAACTACATCTGTTTCTAGATCTGACTTCTCGTTTTGCCAGTTTGTGCTAGCACGCAGTTACCATGGGCCAATGGTCTGCGCGCTTTGACCGAGAGTCCTTGTTGCTCCATGCTGACCACAAATTTCCATTGTCCAGAGGTTATTTCTAATAAGCTCAACATCCATAGCACTTTGAAACTTTGGTATGAGTTTTACAAAGTCCATGAAACTATAAGAGTGTTTAAGGATCCAATTCGGATCACGGCCTTCCCACTGAAAAAATCTTTTGGACCACCAAAAGTTGGTTTTCAAGCATCGACTAAGTGAGGGTATAGTTGTCTCACTTGTCCAATCTCTAACCATTTTGCACTGCTTGGCTTTGAACCCTTGAGTCCAATCCTGAGGTACTCAACATCTCCACTGCACATTGTCCTCACCTTCCTATCCAGAACTATATCTTCCTACAATTCATTGAGATATTCAGGTAACAGATCATCAATAGAAGACAATTGACTCTACTCTTCAGGATATTCAATTAATGAAGGTTCAAATAGTCTCAAGTTGTCTACATTAACGATTGAGTAGATGTGCATGTAAGCTGGTAAATCAAGGTGAAAAGCATTCTCACCAATTTTCTCAAGTATCTTGAAAGGTCCATACCTTATTGGCTTTAGCTTTTTACCTTCACCTTGCATTCTTTCTTTGCTGATATACAACCAGACTTGATCACCAACTTGGAAACTATGCTCCATTCGATGCTTGTCATGCCTTGCCTTGTATTTGACCTGGCTCTTTTCTAGTTGTTCCTGTACTACCTGGTGAATCTCTTGGATTTGTTTAATGAATTTGGTTACCTTGTCCACATCACTGTGTCCATCAACTGTTATGTCTTTACCAAAGACAAAATCCAAGGGAGACCTTGGTGTGAAACCAAAACAGGTATCAAAAGGAGATCTCTATGTAGAAGAATATTTTGCTAAGCTGTAAGCATGCTGCACATAACACAAATGTTCATCCCAAAGTTTGGGATGCTTGCTGCAATAGCCTCTGAGCAACTGGATCATTGTCCTGTTGACTACTTCTGTCTGGCCATCTGTCTGTGGATGAAAGGTTGTGCTTTTCTTCAGTTTGGTGTCCATCAATTCCCACAGACTTGACCAAAACTTCCCAACAAATCGGGTGTCTCGATCAGATACAATGGAAGTGGGTAATCCAAAATGAACCCATACATGCTGAAAGAACAACTTTGCAGTTTGTTCAGCTGTAATCTGTTTATTACAAGGTATCAAAATACACATTTTGTTGAACCTATCCACAACAACATACAAATAGTCATGACCTTTCCTAGATTTAGGCAGTCCTCCAACAAATTCCATGGAAACACTTTCCCAAGGATGAGAAGGAACTGGCAGTGGAGTGTACAAGCCTAGTTTTCTATTGTTGGGCTTGCTTTTAGCACACATGGTACACCCTCTTACATATCTAGAAATTGTCTCATTCATTTTTGGCCAATAACAAAATCTTTGCAGTTGTGCAACCGTTTTACTTACACCAAAGTGACCTGATATTAGAGAAGTGTGTGCTTCTCGAATTATCTTTACTCTTTCAGTTTGTGGAATGCATAGCTTCCCACAATGATACAAGAGTTGGTCCTTAATGTGATAATCCAATTCTTCTACTCGTTTTCCTTGACTTAAAGTTGCATATACATCTTTGAAATCTATATCTTGAGCATATTGTTCAATGTAGCTCTCATGCAATATTGAGTTATGCTTAAGTATAGTAGATGCATTTATAATTGGTCTGGATAACATGTCTACAACTTTATTGTGTATGCCCTTTTTATATCTGATGACTAAATGAAACTGTTGTAGAAAACCCATCCATCTATAGTGTCTTGATTGCTGCAACTTAGTTTGGGAGTGTAGATATTGAAGTGGTTGATGATCAGTATGTATAACTGTCTCCTTGCCCATTAAGTAATGTTTCCACTTTTTCACACTCTGTACTAATGCATACAATTCTTTATCATATGTGGGATAGTTAACTACTGTAGAATTAAATGTCTCAAAATGATAACATATGGGTTTACCGTGTTGTATCAACACTGCTCCCATGGCATAGTCACTGGCATCCGTTTGGATCTCAAATGGTCTTTGAAGATCAGGCAGTGCTAGTACTGGTGTTGTACTAATATTTTCTTTCAAGGTGTCGAAGGCTTTCTACTGTTTGCCTCCCCATTGAAACACCTTGTTCAATCCTGTTAAAGCATGTAAGGGAGCTGCAATTAAGGAAAAGTTAGAAATGAACTTTCTCCAATATTGTGTTGCTCCTAAGAAGCTTCTAATTTCTGTAGCAGATTTGGGTTTAGGCCAGTTTACAATGATTTCCACCTTAGAGGGATCTATCTTCAATTCACCACCCCCTACTATATGTCCCAAATAATTCAAAGATGTTTTGCCAAATTCACATTTTGACAGTTTACATAAAGTTTTTCTCTTTTCAAAACATCTAGTGTCTGCTTAACATCCTTTAAATGTTCTTCCCACATTTTTCCAAATATAAGAATGTCATCGAGATATACAATAAAAAAATCATCAAGAAAAGGTCTGAGTACATCATTCATTATTCTCATGAAAGTAGCAGGACCATTGGTTAAGCCAAAAGGCATAACTAGCCACTCATACAATCCTTGCTTTGTTTAGAAAGCAGTCTTCGATGCATCTTGTTTTGCAACTCTAACCTGATGATATCCACTATGCAAGTCTAACTTGGAAAAATAAACAGCTTCTTTCAATTGATCTAATAGGTCATCTATGTGAGGAAGGGGATAACAATTTTTTATTATTGTCTTATTCAGTGCTCGGTAATCAATGCACATTTTCCACAAGCCATCTTTCTTCTTCACCAAAACGATTGGAGACCCACATGGTGATGTGCTAGGTCTGATGAATCCCTTCTTGAGCAACTCCTGCACCTGCTTCTTCATTTCTGCATTCTCTAAAGCGGACAAACTTTTATACTTGTGGCTGCAATGGTTGTTTCATCTCCTGAGTCTGACCCCAAATCTTTCTGAATAGCTGCAGCAACCTTCTTCTTCTTGCCCTCGAACTTCTTAGGTCCCAGCTCCCGGATGCAAAATCCAACAATGCTCATCATCATGCCCATCCTTCTTACAGTGAGTGCATGAAGACTTGATTTTTTGTGCAGTGTTGGCCTTCTTCTCTTTCCATTTATGTTTTCTTTTCTCCTTATTCTTGCTTGCAATGGGCTTAGATGATCCTCCAACTTCTGGGTTCCCATTCTTTCCTCTAGCTTCTAGATGTGTAGCTTGAACAGATACCTCATCTATACTAGTGGAATTAAACAGGAGGATAGTGTGCCTCATGTAGCTGTGTAGACCACCTATGTACTTCAATAGAGTCTCAAGTGAGTCTAATGAAATTCCTAGAATCAAAGCTCTTTTCCCAAACTCTTGGGTGTAACCTTGTACACTTTGCCCTTTCAATTGGCAAAGTGTTTTCCAGCTCATCATGGCTTGCTGCATGTAAGCTAGTGGATAGAACTGCTTTTTGATTGTAGAAACAAATTCACTCCATATAGAAAGAATCTTACCATGTTTCTTCATGTCAGCTTCTATCCTACCTTCCCACCATACCAAGGCAGTGCCTCCGAAGCATAGGCTGGCCAGCTGAATCTACTCTTGTCTAAGTCGATACTCTGCACTCTGCAATAAACATCAATTTGTTTGATCCAATTATCCAGCTTCTTTGCATTCAACTCTCCATCATATATTGGTAAATCAAATTTAACATCTAATTTAATCAAAGATGTCTTCTTTCTATGTTCAGGGTTGTTAGGAGGTGTGAGAAAGTCCTCCTAACCCTTTGCCTTTGGGGTGGTCATGGAGGAGAGGTTATTCTTCTCCTTTTTCTTTGGAGTGTGATGAATCTTCATCTTTACCTTTCTTAAACTCCCTGTACATTTCCTCTACCATGGACCTCATGGCCAGGAAACTATCTATGAATTGGGGGTCTGGTCCCAAGGGACTTTCTTCTGACATTTTCTTCTTAGGATATACTCTTCCAATTTCTGGGTTAGTTTCGAACAACTCTTCTTCTCCTAATTTAAGCTTTGATCTAGTTAACATTCAACAACAAAATCCAGCACAAGCTTGTCTAACCTTAACAACCTAGGAGCTTTGATACCACTTGATCTGAAATCACTTGTGAATGATCTCAGTTAATTAATGAAGGTATTACAGACTTATGTGCTAGGGGATGTCTATGTTATTTTATGCAACGGATCGATAAGATTGCAAAATACACAGACACTGAAACAGTAAGAGAACACAGTAAGCAAACACATAAACACAACAAATTTAATAAGGAGTTCACCCAATCCTCCTGGGCTATGTCTCCTGGTCCAGCCTTCAGTGGTGGCCTTTCTATTATGTCTTAAAAAGTAGAGTTTTACAATAGTGAGCTCAAATTGAGTCTCACTTAACAAATAATGATCAGTAGGGCTGTACTTGGATCCCCCAAGTCTCTAGAGTACACAGACTCCCCTTACTGAATCTTGACCTCAACTGGTCTCAGTGGTATGAGTCCAATTTGGTACTCAATACCTGACAGGTATACACAGAGGAGTTGCTCGAACCTCTCAAGCCTTCTTTGGAGTTCACAAACTCTCTCTCTGTCTCTATCTGTCGATGATGCCTTTGCTCTGCAGGTCAGCTTGGCTTCTCTGTTCTTTGAAAAAAAAAATTCTTCTCTCTCTCTTTGCTCTCTTTTACTGCTTCTTCTCCTCTCTTCTTTCTTTGTCTGTTCGTGGCTTAAAGCCAATCTGCTCCCTAACTGTTCATTTCTTCTTCCTGTCTCTCTGGATCTCCTACCTCTATCCGCTGGAATTCCCCTGCTTTGCATCATCATCTCTGTAACGCTTCACAGAGAGGTGGCCACCTGTTTCCCTCGCGAACTGAGTGTCAGTTCTCTTTGAACGGTTGTTATTTCCATTGCTCCAAGATCGCCCGTGAAACTGTTCCCTCTACCAACTCATCGGTCATGCCGGATCTCAAATCTTATTCACCTCAGCCTATTTCCCTGTCGAATCTGGTCATCCATTGGGTTTCTTCTCCACTGTTGATCTGGGGCCTCCAGATCCTACAGTCTCCGTCCATATCGTGTGGGTAAGTAGCATGCCCTTTACCTGCACGATGAGAGCGGTTTTCTCTCTCATCCGCTGGACGCATGTCACCCATTGTATGGAATCGCATGAGACTCGAGCGAACCCGCTTACCGCTTGAGGGCCTTCCGATATCCTGTCGATTTTAGCACGGGGCCCGCCTTCTAACGGAATCGGCAATTTCCGTGTGGTTCTATGCTTTTCCCCATGACCAAGTGCTCGGGGCTTTCCTTCACTGAGGGGGACACCCTGCGATACGCGATTAATGCTTTAGCGCTAAGCGCTAATTGCGTATCAGAAACTAACTCCGTTTCTGGATCTGAATTCCCATTTTGCCAATTTGTGCCAGCACGCGGTTACCATGGGCCAACGGTCTACGCGCTTTGACCGAGGGTCCTCGTTGCTCTATGCTGACCACAAATTGCCATTTTCTAGAGGTTATTTCTGATAAGCTTAACATCCCTAGCACTTTGAAACTTTGGTATGAGTTTTACAGAGTTCAGGAAACTATAAGAGTGTTTAAGGATCCAATTCGGATCAACTACCAGGAGGCATCATCATCATTATCATCATCGTCATCGTCATCAGAGAAGGAGAGAAAGGGACTATATAGATGAGGAATGTAATAAGGCCAAACCACCCATATTTTATGGAGAAATGAATAAATATGGAGATGTAGAAGCTTAGTTTCTTGGAATGAAGAAATTATTCAAAATCCATAATTATTCTAAGAACATGAAAGCAAAGGTAGTCACCTATAGTTTGAAGTGAAACGCAGACATATGGTGGGAGGATTTGAATAATGCCAAAAGGAATAACTGAACAGGAGTTGACTTGGGGTGAATTTGAAAGGCTCTTCGGGAATAAGTATTTATGATACAGGTACTATGACAGCAAAGCAAAAGAATTTTATGAGCTCAAAATGGGACAAATGTCAAATGAAGAATACATCACCAGGTTTCTAGAATTGTTGATATATGTGCCATATCTTAAGAATGAGAAGGAAAAAGTTCAAAGGTTCATCAATGGGTTTCCCCTATCATTCAGAGATCGAATTGAAATTTTTGAACCTCAAACATTGGACAAAGCCATCAAAAAATTGAAACACTATTACGAACAATCCAAATGTAGGCCAGAGTTCAAGGGTGATTAGAAAGTAAATAACAACATGAAAGACAAAAGGAAATGACAAGAAAATATCAAACAAAAAGTAAGGAATGAGCACAACCAATGCAAGTCGGCCATAACAAAAATTCAGCTCAACTAATAAGGATCATGTGCACTATCCTGGATGAGAGCAACGCAGATATGAGGCCAAGGAACCGTTATGATGCTACAGATGTGGAGAGAATCATCGTAAAAGGGATTTCCCACATCATAAAAACGTAGGACCATAGATATATAATGCACAGGAGGCTTGTATTGTGGGAGATATAGCGCTAAGCATACCCAAATATATGTAGTTGTAGATAATCGACAGAAAGACACCAAGCATCCACAATTGAGATGGAAGGTAAGCTTTACAATCAAATTATTTTTGTTTTGAATGACCCTGGATCAAACTACGACTATATTAGTCCTAAGCTTGTGGAAAGGTGCCAGTTAGCGCAGGAAGTGCATGCAAAACCATGGTTGGTCCAATTAGCAATAGGGACAAAAATAAAAGTAAGCTAGTGGGTGAAATCGTGTGCATTTGAGCATCAAAATATGCCAATCACAGCACATTTGAATTTACTACCATTGGGTGCATATAACATGTTGTTTGGATTGGCTATACACACACAAGACAAAATTCGATTGATATGAGAAGGCAATCGAATGCCTAGATGCGCATAGAGAAAGAAGAGTATTCCAAGGAAATTAGAAGCATAGATCTGTGAGGCTAATTTCATCCATGTAATCCAATAGAAGCAGTAGGAATGGATTCATCTTATTTTCTATGTAATTTTACAGCAATGAAAAAGCCAACAACAATGTTGAGAGTGAGGAGAGTGAGTTGTTGCAAAGATATCGTGTTTTGCATCAGTATGAAGATATGTTTTCAACTGATATTCTCGGATCACCTCCTCATATATAGGTAGACTTCTCTATTGAGTTGATGCCTGGAGTAGCACCAACATCCAAGTTACCATACAGGATGAGTACCCCTGAGTTGGTTTACCATACAGGATGAGGACCCTTGAGTTGGTTTACCATACAGGATGAGTACCTCTGAGTTGGTTTAATTAAAATTACAACTTAAAAAGATGTTGGATAAAGGTTATATAAAGCCAAGTGCATCTCTGTGGGGAGCACCATTGTTATTTGTGAAGAAAAAGGATGAAACACTCAAAATTTACATTTATTATAGGCAATTAAACAAGGTGACCATCAAGAACAAGTACCCCTTGCCAAGGATCGATGACCTGTTCGATCCATTAAGGGGAAAAATGGTATTTTCCAAGATCGATTTAAGGTCAATCTATCACCAAGTGTGCATCAAGGAAGAACATATCCATAAGGTTGCATTGCAAACAAGATACTAGCATTACAAGTTTGTGGTGGTACACTTTGGGCTTACTAATGCCATTTTCATGTGTTTAATGAACAATGCATTGTTCCCTGACTTGGACAAATTTGTGATTGTCTTTGTTGATGACATATTGGTATATTCAAAAACTAAAGAACATGAAAATCATCTAGATTCGATGCTACATTTTTTGAGGGAACAAAAGCTTTATTCAAATCTTAGTAATTGTGAGTTCTTTCAATCACAAATACATTATTTGGGACACATTGTCTCCAAGGAGGGGATATCTATTGATCCAAAAAATATCAAGGCCATAATGGAGTGGTCGACACCAAAAAATGTGAATGATATTAGGTCATTCATTGGGTTGGCGGGCTACTACAAGAGGTTTATCAAAAACTTCTCCAAGATAGGCCACCCTATCACATCCTTGTAGAAGAAAGGAAATAAATTTGAGTGGACAACTGAATGTGTAGCAAGCTTTGAGTAGTTGAAGCAATTTCTCACTAATGCACCAATGTTAAGAATTGTTTATCCGGGAAAATATTTTGTGGCTTGTACAGATGCCTACAAGCAGGGAATCGATGGAGTTTTGATGCGGGAAGGATAAGTATTTTTCTATGAGTCACATGAGGCAAACTATGTAACTCGTGATTTGGAGTTAGTTATTATTATTCATGCATTGAAAATGTGGAGGCATTACCTCCTCGGTATAAGATTTATGTTTATGACAGATCATGGAGGACTCAAATATTTGTTTGATGAACCTAAGTTGAACGTAAAAAAAATCTAGGTGGTTGGCCATACTTAGTGACTTCAACTTTGAAATCGAGTACATCAAGGGCAAAGAAAACAGGGTTGTTGATGCACTCAGTAGAATAATTCAATTAAATCATGTCGTAGCCATAAGATCTTATGGATTGGCCCTAGGAGAATGGGTCAAACATGCAAGGCATCATGATGAGAAATATTAGTGAATAAAGGAACAAGTACAACAAAATGGTGAGGATGGAAAGGGTGAAAAATGTCATCTCGCGGATGATGGTCTAGTTAAATTCAAGAATAGAATCTATGTGCCAAACAATGATGATTTGAAGAGCCTCATAATGAGGGAGTTCCATGATAAGCCATATTTTGGCCACCCAGTATACCAAAAGACCCTTATGGTCATCAAAAAGTTTTATTATTGGCCTAATTTGAAGAAAGAAGTAGTTGATTTTGTTGTTAAATGCATGAGCATGAGAAAGTAAAGGTTGAATGTAAACATCCAACAAGTTTATTGCAACCCACTCCCATTCCGAAATGGAAGTGGTAAGTGATCTCCATGGATTTCATTACCGGTTTGTGAAGGACATCCAAACAACATGATGCAATTATGCTGGTAATTGACAAGTTCAACAAAGTGGCTCATTTTGTGGCAATCAAATCCACCAATTCAGCTAGTGAGGTGGCTCAAATCTTCATAAAGGAGATTGTGAGGTTGCATGGAGTTCCCAAGAAAATAATTTCAAATAGAGATCCCAAGTTCACTTCAAGGTTTTCGAAGGAATTATATGCAAGCTTGGGGATAGAATTGGCCTTCAATATAGCCTATCATCCATAAATGGATGGGAAAAAGAGAGGACAAGTATAATCCTCGAAGACATGTTGAGGATGTATGTGATGCACCAGCCAAAGAAATGGGAAGAGTATCTTCCACTTGTAGACTTTACATACAACAATAGGTACCAAGAATCTCTAAAGATGAGCTCGTTCAAGGCGTTTTATGGAAGGAGATGCAATACTCCTATCAGCTCGAGTGATCCAGTTACAAGGTCCTTATTGGGTCTGGTATGTTAAAAGAGATGGAGCAAAAAATGCAGGTCATCAAGCATTAAAGGTGGCACAAGACAGGCAGAAAAGTTATGCGGATCATCATAGGGTGCATAAGGAGTTCCAAGTTGGGGAACATGTTTACTTAAGGATTAGACCAAGGAAAAGTTCATTGATGATTGGATCATGTACCAAGTTGGCATCAGGTTTTTGTGGGCCTTTTGGGATACTTGAAAGCATAGAGCCAGTGGCCTATAGGATGGCCTTACCTCCATTAATAAATTTCCATGATGTTTTCCATGTTTCTTCTGTTAAAATATATGTACAAGACTCTAATCATGTGATTGATTGATCTATGCTATAAGGTGAAACTAGAGGGAGACTTTCAGCCAGAGCCATTATGCATCCTAGATCGGAGGAGCGTTGTGCTCCATAACTAAGCAATAGAGAGAGTCAAAGTGCAACGAAGACACTTTGGTCTCGAGGAAGCCAATTGGGAAATGGTTGATATAATCCACACATCATATCATTTTTTCTTGCTAGTTGAAGCAAATGTATTTAAATTTGTAAATATTATATAGAGTTGTGTATATAAAGCTACATAAACAATATGTTTGTTTTAAATCATGTCTTTTGGTTTGTATATGGAAAAAGAACACCGAGGATGGTGTTCCCCCAAGGGGGATGGATTTGTGACAACCCATTTATTTTCCACCAATATATACAATGTAAATATTTGGGAAAAAAATGAGTTGAGTCAAGGGACACATATTCCAGAGTTGAGGGGGTTACTTGCTTGAGATGGTCAAGGTTTCCTTACAGCAGGAAATCTGAACTATGTAATGACAGCCATTGAAGGCTAATTGGTGTGCTTTTAATGGATTGTTTCTCTTAATTAATGAAGTTGAAGAAGAAGGATGAGAAGCCATGTTGCTTTGGAAAATTGACAAGGCAAAAAGGACAAAAAAATTATAAAGAATGGATTGCATTGACAGCAGGGATAGTGGATGATCCGAACTTAAACAGGAATGCAACAACTTACAGATATAATCATAAACATAGAGATGTATAAGAAAAACAATGCATTTCATTAATAGAAAAATAACTAACTATGCTTACAAACATAATGGAAATAAGATAGCTCGAGCGATGGTAACTTATCTCTAAGAAGAGATGTGGTGGATACATGCCTCTGAATTGTGTTACAATGAGGCTCAAGGGCCTATTTATTATTGGAAAACATGAGAAAACCATAAGAAACCAAAACCCTAACCCCGGGAGATGTAACACCAAGAGTTTGTGGGCCCTGTTGGGGTTAGTTGGGTAGCCAACTTCTCGGGGTCGTAACTTGGTCATATTATCTCCATTTGGTGCGTACGATACCTTGTTGGAAAGGTCTCTTTTTGTCACAATCATTTAGCAATAGTTCAAGGCATGCCATGGACTCCAAAAAACGTCATTTAGGGGTCAAAACTGCTCCGAAAGTTCAGGACCCGAAAAACTGCTAAAAATAGTAAATGTTGAAATGAACAAGGAAACAGATGAAATTGACTAGGGGTATAGGTGGAATAGGTGTGTGGATACCAATATCCACCTAGATCATTCGTCCCCCCTTAGGAAGCAATGGTTCCCATTGCGTGCAGAGCCTCGATGAGGTGAGGAAAATTTTGTTGAACCTGGTCCCTAGTGAACCACTTGCCCTGGTGAAGGAGTTGGACTACTTTGACAACTCGATATAGTTGTATCCTATGTTGGTGAGTGTTCTTGATCTTGTTTTCCATGATATGATCAGTTGTGGCCTGTTCCATGCATTTCGGGTTGAGCTTTGTTGGTGGGAGTTATTATGCAATGTCAAATTTGTTCAACAATGGTGGAAAGTATGGCAGAAGGCAATCTACATTGAACATTGGGTGCAGACCAAGGAACGATGGGATGTTGAGCTTAAAGGAATTATCACCAATGGCCTTGGTGATGGTGTCTGGCCCATATCAAAGTAGGCAAAACTTGCGATGGGGTCCAGCAAGGCGCTCCTTCTACAAATGTAGCCAAACTTTGTCGCCCACCTGAACTTGTGCGGCACTCGTTGTTGATCATGGCACTGCTTGTACTTAGAATTAGCTATGTCTAGTATATCATGGACCTACTGGTGGATGTGTTGAATGTGCCCAATAAAGTTGTTAGCCCTTTCAGCTTCGAACTGAACGTGAGTTGAATCTACTTGAGTGGATGCAAATGGTATGGCCACATCAATGGGGCATAATGGTTGAAATCCAAACCCTACCTGAAAGGGGTTGTGGCCTGTTGAGTTTTGGAGAGCTCTATTGTAGTTGTGTTGGACATAGGGGGTACTTTCATCCCACGTGCGTGGATGCTTTGAGTTGTACATGCGCAGAATGTGTACGATCATCCTGTTGACAACCTTTGTTTGGCCATCAGTTTGGGGATGGAAAGTCGTGGACTTAGTCATCTTTGTATCCAGCATTGACCAGAGACTTGACCAAAATGCACTCAAGAATCTGTTGTCCTGATCTGAGAAAATGGACTATGGGATCCCAAAGTGTACCCATACTCTCTCAAAGAAGAGCTTAGCAGTGGCCTCTGTTGTGATACTCTTCCTGCAGGCTACCATGATGGCCATCTTAGAGAATTTTTCAACGACCATGAAAATGCAATCATTGTCGTGCTTAGTAGAAGGAAGGTCCAACATGTAATCCATGGAGATAGATTCCTAAGGTCGAATAGGAGTAGGTAGAGGAGTATACAGGCCTTGCTTCTTGATGTTTGGTTTGGCAATGGTGTAGGCGGTACAAGATCTAATGTACTTCCCAACATCCTAACGAAGTTTTGACCAATAAAAATACTTTTGCAATACTGCCAATGTTTTCTCTACTCCAAAATGTCCAGCAACCCGATTGTAGTGCAGCTCCCAAATCATCTTGGCATGCTCACTTGAAGGAACACATATGTATCCCAGGTGGCATAACAATGCATCTTGAAGGTGAAAATTTGGAACTTTCTTCCCTTCCAAGAGTGTGTTAACACCCAGGTTGTTCCCTATGACTCCCAAGGGAATACGGCCGGGGTAACCACTAACCAATCTTTGGATTACAGCTTCTAGCCAAACTGTAATCAGAGAGGGCTCTCTCTTTATGATTTATCTATGGTTCTGATAGTATTTTAGACTAGCTATGATGTTCAGGGTTTTGGTTTCATGTTTTGGTTGAGGGATGTCTTCTGTACCTAAGGTGGAAACTTTCAGATAATTCTAGTCCATTGGGCAATGGAGTCTTTGGTTACTGGTTGTTTGAGAGGTAGATTGGGATTGCTGAAACTGTAGGGCCTTTTGAATATCTCATGAAACAAACTTGATATTATAATGATGAAGTGTGTTTAACCAGTGAAAAGCAATTAAGAATTTTCCACTAAGCTTGGTTGTGAGAAAGAGATGTATTGTAAAGGAGCAGATTTGAATTCCTAAAACAATAATCACTGTGAAAGATACAGTATAGAGGTGCAGCAATTAAGAATCACACCTTTATGACCATAACCGAGAGAAACATTTATAATAGCATAGATTGAATTCAGGGTATTCTATGAATAAATCCTAGAATTAGTCTTTTTCTCTGCCATTAATTGTGAGATCTAGAACATGGATGAGTTATGAGAAAATAATAGAAGCAACATAACGAAAGTTTAAGGAAACTTATTGAGCCATGAAAACACGCAGGAATCCTGTAGCAAACAGCAATCACATTACAACCCCTCAGACAACACAGACTTTGGAAATTCCATCGGCCTTTGTATTAAACTCTGAAACTTTACAGCAAAGAACTCTTGAAGAGAAATCAACAACAACCCCTGCAAGCTTATGCGAGGGGGAAATATATACAATTGGTTATACAAAATATCTGAGCGTTGAGTCATCTGAGAAATAAATGTTTTCACCAACTTATACAGAACAGCAGATAAGAAGTTATTATTGCTTTTAATACAACATAAATGCTCTTCATGTCTGTCAGGAGATATTTTGACCTTTGGAGGCCACTGAGTCAGTCTGGACGTTCTGCGTTAATGCTAGAATATGCGTCTTTATGGTTGTCGTGCTGTAACTTTCGGCCCTGCTACCTGTTAGCTGTCAATTGTGCTTTGTTGGCCGAATAGTTCTGCTGAGTTGGCTCAGCCCTTCCCTTTTCATGCATGCTGATCTTTGCAAGTTTTCCTGTGCAAGATCACTTGTAAATTTGAATAATAAATAACAAAACTTGATTTACAGGCTCTGGTTTATAATATCATCTGTATTGCCTTAGTCCACCATTACTGTGTGGGCAATTGATGTCTAAGAATTGCATCCAAGGTCTCATCTGCCTCTGTGTATTTATAGAAATTGGGAGGCACTTCAAACAGATGTTTGATTTCATTCATTATAAAGAATAAATTCTCTACCCTGTTGTAGAGAGTTTGTCCTGTAACTGGCCATGTTTCCTCTAAGGTGCTGGGCCTTTCAGTGATTTGATGTGTGGCAAAGGTGTTCACCCTCTTAGCATAGTTTTCATGGGAAAGTAGTTTTCCTGCGCTATTCAGTAAGCTTGGAAGACCTCTGTTTTGTAATGCCACCAATTTTTCCATGAATCTGTTGACCTCGGTCTGCATGTCCTGGGTCCTTCTTTCTAATGTTTGCACCAGGTTTCTCAGTGTTAGGACCCTCTTTATTAGCTGGATGGTCTCAGTTCTATTGGGGATTCCCATAGTAGCTAACTGAGCACTTGTTCTGTTGTTGAGCACATTGATCATTCTATTGGCAACCTCAGGCATATTGCCTAAAGATGCCCTTGATCTCTGGATTTCCCTCTGTGCTTTTGCAATGAGCTCCAACTGCTCATGGATTGTCTCAATATACTGCCATTGGTCAGTGATGGATTGGCCAATGTTGGCCCATAGCACAGTCTTGAGCTCAGCTGTCACTTTATCCAATGTGAGCTCCTTCTCCAGCTCCTTTATCCTGTCCTTAAGGGCCTTTATTTCCCTGCCCTTTTCTGCTACAGTCTGCTTGGATTTGTCATATCTTTCATTCAACTTGACCAAATTTTCCCTGGCCTCTTTTAACTCTGACATTTGGGCTTCCAAGGCTTGGATTTCATTCTTGAGCTTCTGCATATCTAGGCTTGGAGCCTGCTCTGTTGTCGGTGCTGGTGCTGAGGTAGAAGGTGCTGCCTGTTCTGTTTGCTGTATGGGAGGGGCAATAGTTTGAGGAGGCTCCTCAAGATTAATTATTTCTGGAGGAGGCTGAGATGTTTGACCTCCTTCCCTTTGCTCTAAAGCTGCCTGCAATGCTGCCTGTGCAGCCTCTGATTCTCCCAGCTTCTCTTGTGTTTGGATGAGCTGTTTGTATAAAGATACCAGCAAAGCTGCAGCATCTTGATCATGTCTTTCTTGGGCAACTTCATCTGTTTGAGAGTGAATTGTTGCTGGGATTTTGATCTTTCTCCTCAAACCTGCCATGTCTGCATCCCTTAATTTCAATATTTCTTGTATGCCCTTGATGTCCTTGGGGTCATGCCCAATCTCTATGATTATATCTTCTAAGGACCTGATCCTATTGTCCTTTGCTTGAGAGGATGCTCTCTCCAACTCCAGTTGAGCAGTTGTATTATTTAGGCTATTTACTAGCCTATAATTATCCAATGTCTTGTCTGCCAAGGATGCATACACCATCTCACATGTTTGCTTATGCAATTCGATTTTGTCCATTGGGTGGATGTCCTTGGCAAGGACCTCAAGATTGGTCCTCAAGTAGTCTGAAGGAGACTGTGGTTGCAATGTAGTTGGCATGAAGTGACTCATGATCATCTTGCCTTCATTTACATCATATGCAGACATGAGTCTTTGCTGGTTAGTAGGAGCCATCTTCAACAAATGATTATATAGTTGTATTTTTATTGGCTCACTTCTCCTCTTTATGTCAATGAACTGTTGTTTGATGCCCAGTTCACCTTCTCTTTGGTGGCTTGAGGAGCTGACTTCTCCTCCCACTGTTCTGTCTTGTCCCTGCTGGAAGGAACTTGCAGAGGCCTCCATGCTTGGTGGGCCCATGCCCAAAGATTGCCCAATAGGCATTTCTTCCTCAGAGAGGGGATTCATTCTACGCCTTTTCTCCCCATGACTTATTGATGTGGTTAGGGGAGTCTCTCTGTCCCTCTTTCTGCTTATGTCTTCTTTTTGTGGGGTTTGGAGGACTGAGGCCTCCACTGTCGTTTCTAGCCTAGGAGGCACTGTGTCCTGAGCCTGCTGCTCAGTGGAAATTGGGGCTTCAGATGCCTTTTCTTGCTGTAATGGCTGCTCTTTCTCTTGCTGCCCCTGTACTTGCTGTTGTTGCTGCTGCACCTCCTCATGAGGTGGCTGTTCTGGTTCCATTTCCTTTTCCTTGCCTTTGGTAGAGATTTGCCCAGTAGCTTTGGCTTTTTGCTGATCTGCTGTGGAGGAAGAGGCAGCTGCTCCCTCTTGACTGCTTGGAAGATTGAACACCTGTGGACATAGTTCTAGGTCAGCCATCTTTTTCAGATTTCTTTGAGCTCTCTGATTTAACTCTTCTTGTGTGAGAGGCTCCTCTAAGGTTCCCCTCCTCCATTTCACTTGATTTGCATACTTTTCTATATGAGGAATCCTTACATGATCATAACCAGACAACCTATACTTGACCCTTCTTAAAGTTATGAAGTGATTGGGGTCATAAGGTTTCCAAAGGAAACTAGTTTGCAAGCCAAGGGATTCTAACATGCTATCCGCCTCTTTCCAACCTTCTTCCCTTTTGTTGTAGATCAAGTGGCCAAGTTGGTTCCTGACCTTCAGTTGTGCTTTCTTACCTCTGCCTGAAAAGTGCAGCACATCAGCATTCCCAAATTGCCTGAAGTATTCCAGGGCAAACAATCTCATGGGCACATATTTGGGCAATCTGTAGGGAGGCAATTCACACCCATATATCCTTATAACTGTGTGGTTCTGGTAGAAGTACCAGTCCCCAATGCTGTATAATTTAGACAACTGAAGAATTCTCTGCATATCATCAGTCAGTCTTGGAGGAGGCGATCTCATCAATAGAGACATGGCTGGGTGGATGAAAAGATCTATGAACTCACAGTAAGTATATGGAGAGTGAGCTCTGTGATGGAAGACAGAGGACCAATAAACCACTGACCTGGGATTGCCATGGGCATCTACCTTTTTGATAGCAAAATGAAATTTCTCATGTTGATAGTACAAAATCAAATGGTAGATGTAGGAGGTGTATCTGAACACCCTTTCTCTTGACAAGTTCATCAATTGCTCATGTATTTTGTCTGATATGTAGGTGGCATAGTCATAGCAGATAGGAGACTTGCCAGGAGCAAACATAAGCATCATCACCAGCACAGTTTCATCAACATGTTCAATTGAATTATAGCCCAGGATGGGGCTAATCATGTCTGCTAAATCTCTGCCCAATTGGTTGAAGTAAACTTGGTTAATAGGAGGATTCTGCACAGTGTCAGAGCCAATGTACAGCTAATTGAGTTTGGTGACCTGAGCATCAGTCAATCTAGCTCCTTGATTTATCAAGTCTATCAATGATAGAGGAACTAGCTTCTTCTGAGTCCTGAAGTGCAGCATCTCTTTGATGGCTTCAGGGGTGATATAGAAAACGACTGAGCCTGAAGGGTCAAGCACAGACCTCTGAGTAGGGTCATAACATTCAGCACATAGGTGAATGAGGTCAGGGAACTGTCTGACCTGAGGGAGTTTGAAGATGGGGAGGAAAGAATCCCATATGCCCAGTACATCTGTCCCACTCTCATGTTTAGTCTTCAATTCATTTAGCAGGTCGATGTGGAACTTGGTCCTCGACAGCATTTCCTCTGATATTTGATAATCGAGGTCTGCTAGAGGTTGCCACTCCAATTCTCTCTGTGGGGCATTTAGTGGAGCAACATTCAAGGCCACCGGGGCTCCTGGTGGATTCATGATTTCTTTTTAGGATTCTGCTGTTTATGGACTAGTGTTGCTGTGTATAATAACACCAAGGAGTTTTTCTATAATCAGGAAGGTGAATTTACTCAGGAACAGAGGACAAAGGTGAGTTGCAGCAATTGAAATACTGCTTAGAACACGAATGAGGCAAATGTCTGGCCTTGCTCCCTCTTTTGCAGCAAGTTGGTACAGTGTGGGTCACCAGTTCGCGAATGCGCGAACAGAATGCAGTTTTAATGAAATTTCAGGTGAACGAGGCTTAGCTGGTGAATTTCGACGTTCTAGGTGCAACTGGGAACCAGGCAGAGGGGATTCGCCGGTGAATTATCTATTTTTCCACTGCTTTAAGTTAATTTGGGAATTTACAGACAAAACCGGGCGCAGAAAGGATTTGCACGGATAAATACTTGATATACAGTCAGCAATGGTCAAGAATGTAGGTGAATGGGCGCGCCAGCGGTCTCCAGGTTGATTCAGCAGGTTGGCAAAGGCTCGGACGTAGAATTCATGCAGAGGATATTACAGTGTTTTTTGCAAAAAGTGCGAAAAATGCGACATTTCGGCCAAAATATAGTTTTTTAGGACTTTGGCGCCTTTTTGGATGACGTCAGCATGACGTCATCAGGTGGGGTCAAGGTCGGATGATGTCAGCATGACATCATCAAGCGACGTGGCGGTATACCAGAGGTCCACGGGGATGGTGAAGTGGCAGACAGGTGGGGGTGACTGGAGGACAGGGCGCTGACACGGCGGTGACGCTGGCAGGGCGGATCAACCGAAACCGGAAGTGGTTAGCGGTTTCATATCGCACCGCTTTTGATACGGAGGCAGAAATGTCAGATGTACCTCCGATACGCTGTGGGGGTGGCGCGTGGCAGAGGCCTGACGTCACCCTCTGACAGATATCGGAAGGTAACTCTCGGACGTCGGGGCCGGTCCGATATGCACGAGGGCCGTCGGATCAAAGGGGCCCGATCCGACGGTCGACGGGACGTTGAGATGACCGAACGATACGGGCGGAGGGCGGTAATAAAATAATATTTCTTTTGGGATTTGCGCCCGGTGGAAAACTTTAGAATATGGCGGATTTTTTATGGTTTTTCAATGTATTTTGTAATAATGCGCATAGCGCCAGAACTTTGGATAAAATGTAAAAGTGGGCTTTTGATGGATATTTCGCATATGAAGGGGTTAAATGGGTCAAATGACTTCTTGAAAAGGGGGAAAAGGGGTAGGGTTTAGGGTTCTTAAACTGGCCTGGTGCCAATTTAATCCCTGACCGTGAACATATGGCTATAATGCCAAGGGGAGGGATATTTATAAAATGCTTGGGGTTTATACACCATAGTGTTATAATAGTAGGGAAAGGGTAACATAGGGGATTTAGATAGTAGAAGTTAGGGGTTAATATGGGTGGAAAAGGTGAATGAGGGGTGAAATCACTAAGTTTATTTGAAAATCACTTAGCTTAGGGAGTAGATCAAAATGAAAAGAACTTTAGACAAGAAATGTGGCTTTTAAAGGAATAGGAACCATCATAAAACCACAAATCCTTCCATGAATCTCAACTGATGAAGGGATGTTAGGGATGGGAGTGAAAAAGGGAAACTTGGAAGTTAGACATGCTCCTTTGCTTTGATGCAACATAATAGAGAAGAAGTTCTTCTCAAACCATTGATTTTCCTTTGTGAATAGTTTAGCCCACATTCAATTGTAAGGAATGATACCTCTGCAACCCCATCTGCCTACCCATCTATTTGCCTAGCATTTTTTATTTCTTCATGGAGGGTGCACTTAGACTTGCAGACCCTTATATGCCTTTTTCTTTTCCTTGGCTTTTTCCTTTTGATTTTCTATCTAATGCTACCCTTATTGCTTCCAAGGTCCCAGATTAAGCAGTTGGGAACCTTAATTCTCTACCTAAGCTACTGGTCTACCAAGATTAAACAGTTTGGACAGACTTCTTTTCTCTATGCTACAACAGAAAATTGAAACATGGCATGATCCAGATTAGGCTTTTGGATCACCCACAAAAATGAGTCAACAGAGAACTATGTACATACATTATTTTCTCTAGGAAATATGGGATCTTTGCATCACCAAAGTAGAGCATATTTGGACCTTTCTTTGCCAATCATGAAATATGAAACCTATTGATATAGGTAGCTAACAGTGGCTCCACATGGGGATGGTTTTTCATTTGAAAGACCAAGAACAGCAGGTCAGAATGCCTTAGCCCTTGACTGCTTTTACCAAAACTTGAAGTATGCTGCTTTGAAATGCCAAAATTGTGCTCTTCCCATCATGGTAAATGTCTGAACTTATTTGCCTTTTGTTGATACCTTATAACACTTGAGAAACTGCATTTTTACATCTTTTTAAATAAAGCAATATATACACTTGGATATGTACAATGGAAACACAACTGCCCTCATGGATAGTAGTCAAAATAGTGCTTCAACATCCTGCCATTTACAGGACCTTCATTCAAATCAGTTTCATCAAGACTTTTGAGGAAATAAGTATTGTTTCCTTGCACTGCTTGAACAGCAAATGGTCCTGTCCAAAGGGAATCGAATTTTCCATGTTTTCCCTTATCCTCTCTTCTTGAGTCCCACTTGAGGACTTTGTCTCCAACATTAAAGTCTTCTGCCTTAGTTGTTCTGTCAAAAGCTTTCTTTATCTTTTCTTGTAAAACTTGAACTCTGCTGTACACTTGATCTCTAGTTTGCTGCAAACATATTATTTGATTTATCCTTCTCTGCATATCATTTGGTTCAGCTTGACTTTCTTGAAGAAGTTTCATGACAGGAATCCCTAGTGATGAAGGGAATTTAGCTTCTAATCCATAGACTAACTCATATGGGCTGGTCCCAATTGATCTCTTGGTTGTTAGTCTATCTGCCCATAAGGCATTCACAAGCTTCTTATGCCAATCCTTTTTGTTTTCTTCTAGCACCTTCTTTATGATGTTTACCAGGCTTTTATTTGATGACTCAGCAAGGCCATTTCCTTGGGGATAGTATGCAGTCGAATGGCCCAAGGTAATGTGAAATTTGTGGCAGAAATTCACCATTTTCTTAGATCTGAAAGCAGAAGCATTGTCTGTTATTATCTTGTCAAGACAACCAAATCTAGCCAGTATGTTATTCTCCAAAAACTGAATGATTGTTGAATCATTTGCTTGTCTACATGGAACAGCTTCAATCCACTTAGTGAAGTAGTCTGTAGCTGTTAAAATCCATCTATGTTGGCCTGAGGACGAGGGATGAATTTCCCCAATAAAATCCAAGCCCCATTGTTGAAAAGGTCTCTCTGTTGCAATAGGCCTCAAAGGAAGTGGCAGTAACTTTCTCTTTCCCTCAAACACTTGACATTTATGACATGAGGTAGTGAATTTCTTGACATCAGAAAAAACAGTGGGCCAATAGTAACCAGCCCTTAGTATTTTATCCACAGTGGACTTCCAATACAAGTGTCCACCACAGTCACCTGCATGAAATTCTTTGGTAACATTGTTAGTCTCATTCTCAATCAAGCAGTTTAACAGTATACCCTCATGGTTTTTCCAAAATAAATTGCCTTCCATGACACAAAATCTTGAAGCTTTCATTTTTAGGAACCTACACTTAGTTCTGGACAATCCTGGTGGAGCACACAGGTTTTGTAACACATAACATATATCAGAGTACCAAGGGGATTGTTCAAAGGCTACATTGATCTTTGGAGTCGCCAGCCCCGGTTCATTGTCCAGCTGGTTTATGTCTAAGGCTTGGAAATTAGCTTCTGTCATTAGTTTGGCCAAACCTTGCCCTTTTATTAGTTTTGTTGGTTTTATCTCAATATCAAATTCCAAGATGTTGGCAATCCATTTTCCTCTTCTGCCCTCTAAATTTTCTTGAGTGAGTATGTCTTTAACAATGGGACTTGGCACATAAGCAATAACATGGGAATAAAGGATGTAAATCCTAAAGTCTTTAATGGCCTTGACCAAAGCATAAGCCTGTTTCTCCATGATTTGATATTTCAGAGGTGCATCTCTAAGAGCTCTGCTAAAGAAAGCAATGGGTTTCTCATTCCCTTGGTCATCTTTTTGTAATAAAACAGCAGCAATGGTATGCTGGGAGGCAAAAGAGAAAATGATAAATTCCCTGTCAAATTGAGGATTTGTTAAAACTGGGGTTTGGGTAAGGGCTAGTTTGATACCTTCAAAAGCTTGATTTGCTTCTACTGTCCATTTTACTTTTGAATCCTTCTTTAGCATGTTATTCAATAATCTGATCAATTCAGCTAAGTTTGGGATAAACCTTCTTAAGAAGTTGATCTTGCCCAAAAAGGCTTGCAATTCTTTGATGTTTCTTGGGTGAGGCATTTGTAAGATGGCCTGGATTCTGTCTGGATCAATCCTAATGCCATCTTTAGAAATGATGTGGCCCAACAGTTTACCTTCCTCCAAACCAAACAGGGATTTCTTGGGATTTAAGGAAATTCCATACTTCCTACAAGTTATGAAAATCTGCCTTAGATGTTTCAAATGTTCTTGGTCAGATTTGGAGAAAGGTGTGAGGTCATCTAAATAAATGACAAGAAAGTCATGAATCTCCTTGGCAAAAGCAATATCCATTGCTCTTTGAAATGTAGCCCCTGCATTTTTCAATCCAAAAGGCATTTTCACATATTTGAAAGTTCCCCATGGGGTTGTAAATGCAGTTTTGTCTTGGTCATCAGGGTGTACTAGGATCTGATTAAAGCCTGAGAATCCATCTAGTAATGAAATCCTTGATGCTCCTACCACTCTTTGGAGAATGTGATCCATCTTAGGTAAAGGATAGTTGTCCTTGAGGGACACTTGGTTTAGATTTCTAAGATCAACACAAAGTCTTATTTCACCAGTTTTCTTCCTTGTGGGCACCAAATTTGAGATCCACTCAGAAAACCTGATTGGTGCTATGATACCGGCTTTAAACATTTTTTGCACCTCTTTCTCAATTGCAGGGAGAAGCACAGGGTTTATTCTTCTCAATTTTTGCTTAAATGGCTTTTGATTTGGCTTGAGAGGGATAGTATGCTGGATAACAGAGGTGTCATAGGATTTTAAGTCCTCATAACCCCATGCAAAGACATCCTGAAACTCTTTGAAAAGGTCAATGTATTTGGGTTTTTGATCAGGAGGTAAAGATGCAGACAATTTTATTATCTTGGGTTTCTCAATGGTTCCAATGTTGCATTCCTCAATGGCAGCATTTAGGGGCTGCATTTTTGGTTTTCTAGGGATATCATTTGAGTCAAAGATGTCCTCCAATGGAGTTAGGCCTGTTGGGAGAAAATTGTCTTTCAGCTCTATGATTTCAGCCTCTGTAACAGCTATTTCTTCACAACTGATTTGTTGAATTTGTTGTATGTTCCCCTTGTTGAAAATGGTTGGTTTTAGCATTTGTTTTGCTGTTTTGGGTGATATTGGGTGGTTATTCTTTTTACTCTGTATTTGTGATTGACTTGCTCTCTCAGTGTCAATATTTAACCCTGCAAATTCTTGTTGCAAAGTTAAAAAATTGTTTATTTGTGAATCATCCTCAAATACTTGCCAATCTTTAACATTGTTTGGAATAGAGGGCCTGTGTTTTATTTCTGCTGTAAAGGAATTATCAGGTTCAAAAGGCAGTTTGCAGGTACTTGCAAATGTGGCCAAGCTATGAGCATGAAGATTGTGGGTCCTAGCAATTTTGGTGATTTGGAATTCAGTGAAGGAGTTTAGTATTTCAGCAGCAGCAGACCTATAAGACCTCAGTCTTTTGTCATTAGTGACAAAATTTCCCTTTACTTGTTGGATGATTAAATCTGAATCTCCCATGATTGAAACCTTTGTGGCTTGTAAGGATTTTACTAGTTTGAGGCCTAGTAAAAGAGCTTCATATTCCGCCATATTGTTAGTGCATCTGAAATTTAGTCTATAGGCTCGCCCTTCTGCATGATTGTTTTGTTTATTATGTATCCAAACTCCAGCTCCTGCCCCTAATTTGTTTACTGACCCATCAAATTCAAGGAACCACAGAATATCTTGTTCTAGGGGAGACTTAATGATCTGTTCATGAGCTGGAATTGTAAGTTGAAGTTCTGGTTTCTCTTCTGGGACAGTCTCATCACTTGATTGAATCAGCTTGAGTTCTAGAGTAGCAGCTGTGTTTAATGGTTGCTTAACCATTGTTTCTGGGGTAGCAGTGTATTCATTAGTGTTTTGCTCTTGTTTGAGTGTCTTGGTTTCAACATCATTATTTATAAGACCTGTATTATCATTGAAGAGAATGTATGAGTCTATGTCTGAATGGACAGCATATATGGGAAAATTTTGGGGCTTTTCTTCACTGCTGACCATGTATTTCATTAGTGTTTCTCTGTATAGTCTCTTTGGTTGCCCAAAAACAGAGATGGTGGCATATGACATGTCTAACTGCAGGGAACCTTGGAGTTTAGCTCCCCATGATCTTGACAACAGCATTCCATACTTGGGTGGGATATCAGCAACTACAACATCCATCAGGATTGTCTTATTGGGGTATTGGACAAGTGATACACAGAGATCTTTTATCAAGCCCAAGCACTTGACCTGGCTGGAGTCAAAGGAGAATAGGTCCTTATATGGTCTTGTAATATCTAGATTCAATCTTTCCATGACTGCTTTTGGCATGAGGTTGTGAGAGGCACCTGAGTCAAACATTGCATTGTGTAATATCTTATCATGAACATGTAAACTGACATAAAAAGGTAAAATCCCTGTGGCTGCTGTTTTTCCATCAACTTCTGGACCGAACAGCAATTCTGGGGTATCATCCAACACATTGACATCATCTTTGTTGTTAGTAAGTTGAAGGGACTTCTTGATTTGTTGTTTATAAATGTCATGCTTGGCTAGTTCTGAAAGAGGAATAGCTACCTTCAATTTACCAATTTCAGTTTCTAGGTCAAAGGGTTTTTCAGATTGGGTCCTTTGGTTGTGGATGACAGTTCTTTCCTTGTTCACTAACTCTTCTTCTTGATTCTTATCTTGATCTTGAGGCTTGTCCTTTTTGCTCATCTCTTGAGGAGCGACACTTGGGTTAGGGTGCAAGGATGATGTAGCCATGGGCTGCTGTTTTGAAGAAAATGGTTCAGTGACTTCTTCAATGGTTACTTCCTTTGCTAGTGATTCCGTTGTGTCATTTGGCTCTGTGACTATGGCTCTTTTGGGCTGCTCTTTATCCTTTATCTTTTCAGGCTGTGTTACATTTACAGTTCTACTCCTTAACTTGTATTGTTTATGGACTTCATAAACAGCTGTGTCATAGCCTTGTTTAAAGTCAAATGACTCACCTGATTTGGTTTGGAACAGCTTGATTTCATCATCCTCATGATCTTCTTGTGTTAAAAAGACTTGACTTTCACCATCCAAACCCATTAAATTAATGTGGGGATCTTCATTGGGTTCACTTGATGTGGAAGTCTCAGCATAATTCTCTTGGAAAGGGGGTCTTATGTCTGGGTCAGAACTGGCCTTGCCAACGTTTGGATTTTGAGTTCTCCTAAAATTTGGATTCCTAGGAGGGTTGTTTTGTGGTGCTTCCCATGATGACTTTCTCTCAGCTGATTCCACTCTATCACCCAATCTCTTCATACCAGTGAGTATTGCATCCAGTTTTTGATCAAAGGCTGAGGGTTCTTCTTTGAAGGTGGTTCTCTTTTCCAACCTTGCTCTGTTTCTTTTGGCAATCAGGTTAGCTTCCACTGTGACAACAACCTTTTGGGCATCTGCAAGGGTTTCAGGAGCTCTCTCCTTCAGCTGATAGGCCATATCAGGGTCAAAACCATCAGGAAATTTGTACAAGGCCAAATCAGGAGGAGGTCTTAAATTTTGTGGGATTGCGTTATATACATTGTTGAATCTTGCACAATACTCCAGAACGGTCTCTTGAGGACCTCGTTTGATAGTATCATACTCACCAAGTATGTGCAAGGGATCTTTCTTCTTCTCCCATCTGTTAGTAAAGGCTTGATAAAGCTCATCAGGAGTAGTAATAGAATTTGCATTCAGGGATCTAAACCAAGTTCTTACATCCCCAGTCAGACTTTTAACAAACATCCTCATTCTCACACTGTTATCATCTATTTCATAGGTCTCAAAATGATCTTGCATCCTTTTGGCATGCTGAATAGCTGTGAAGGGGCCAGTGGAGTCAAAATATGAGATCTTAGATTGGTAGTCTTGGGGTAGAGCTGCAACATTAGCAGGTAACTGCAAGGGTGCATACCTATTGGCCATATTTGCAAGATTTATAGGGTTGACAGGGATAACTGGGATAGCATAAATGACTGGTATAACAGGGGTAGTGGGAAAGGTGGAGACTAGAGTGTTGGTCAAGGGAATATGTGCAGTGGATGAAGGTGTGAAAGGAGGGCTTTGAGATGTAGATGGTGAACTAGGGGAAACAGGGGTAGACCTAAATAGAACTTTGATAGGAGTTGGAACAGGGTTTGAATGAACTGTCTCTGGACTCAAATCAGCAAGATTTTCCTGCTCTTGCTGCTTCCTAATAATTCTAGGGATGGTGTTAGGATTTTCAAAAACAGGGGGTGGATTTGGGTCAGGATTTGACCTAGTGTACCGTAGATTCTTCTTGGGAGCCAGCTTCTAACTAGTTTTTGAATATTTTTTAGGAAAAAAAAAAATTATATCTGAAAGGACTAGGCAAGATTTTGGAATAGCTATATATATCTCAAAACTAACATGAAGATTAACTGAAGCAGCATTTATCTGAACCTGTTAATGTAAAACAGAAACAGTTCTGAAGGCTTCCTGGCTGGTATTCAGACTTCATTTGTAGCTTTAGGAGATATACAGTAATTAGAAAATTTTAAGGAGTCACCAATGGAGTCGCCAATTATGTTAACACCCTGGTTGTTCCCTATGACTCCCAAGGGAATACGGCTGGGGTAACCACTAACCAATCTTTGGATTACAGCTTCTAGCCAAACTGTAATCAGAGAGGGCTCTCTCTTTATGATTTATCTATGGTTCTGATAGTATTTTAGACTAGCTATGATGTTCAGGGTTTTGGTTTCATGTTTTGGTTGAGGGATGTCTTCTGTACCTAAGGTGGAAACTTTCAGATAATTCTAGTCCATTAGGCAATGGAGTCTTTGGTTACTGGTTGTTTGAGAGGTAGATTGGGATTGCTGAAACTGTAGGGCCTTTTGAATATCTCATGAAACAAACTTGATATTATAATGATGAAGTGTGTTTAACCAGTGAAAAGCAATTAAGAATTTTCCACTAAGCTTGGTTGTGAGAAAGAGATGTATTGTAAAGGAGCAGATTTGAATTCCTAAAACAATAATCACTGTGAAAGATACAGTATAGAGGTGCAGCAATTAAGAATCACACCTTTATGACCATAACCGAGAGAAACATTTATAATAGCATAGATTGAATTCAGGGTATTCTATGAATAAATCCTGGAATTAGTCTTTTTCTCTGCCATTAATTGTGAGATCTAGAACATGGATGAGTTATGAGAGAATAACAGAAGCAACATAAAGAAAGTTTAAGGAAACTTATTGAGCCATGAAAACACGCAGGAATCCTGTAGCAAACAGCAATCGCATTACAACCCCTCAGACAACACAGACTTTGGAAATTCCATCGGCCTTTGTATTAAACTCTGAAACTTTACTGCAAAGAACTCTTGAAGAGAAATCAACAACAACCCCTGCAAGCTTATGCGAGGGGGAAATATATGCAATTGGTTATACAAAATATCTGAGCGTTGAGTCATTTGAGAAATAAATGTTTTCACCAACTTATACAGAACAGCAGATAAGAAGTTATTACTGCTTTTAATACAACATAAATGCTCTTCATGTCTGTCAGGAGATATTTTGACCTTTAGAGGCCACTGAGTCGGTCTGGACGTTCTGCTTTAATGCTGGAATATGCGTCTTTATGGTTGTCGTGCTGTAACTTTCGGCCCTGCTACCTGTTAGCTGTCAATTGTGCTTTGTTGGCCGAATAGTTCTGCTGAGTTGGCTCAGCCCTTCCCTTTTCATGCATGCTGATCTTTGCAAGTTTTCCTGTGCAAGATCACTTGTAAATTTGAATAATAAATAACAAAACTTGATTTACAGGCTCTGGTTTATAATATCATCTGTATTGCCTTAGTCCACCATTCCTGTGTGGGCAATTGATGTCTAAGAATTGCATCCAAGGTCTCATCTGCCTCTGTGTATTTATAGAAATTGGGAGGCACTTCAAACAGATGTTTGATTTCATTCATTATAAAGAATAAATTATCTACCCTGTTGTAGAGAGTTTGTCCTGTAACTGGCCCTGTTTCCTCTGAGGTGCTGGGCCTTTCAGTGATCTGATTTGTGGCAAAGGTGTTCACCCTCTTAGCATATTTTTCATGGGAAAGTAGTTTTCCTGCGCTATTCAGTAAGCTTGGAAGACCTCTGTTTTGTAATGCCACAAATTTTTCCATGAATCTGTTGACCTCGGTCTGCATGTCCTGGGTCCTTCTTTCTAATGTTTGCACCAGGTTTCTCAGTGTTAGGACCCTCTTTATTAGCTGGATGGTCTCAGTTCTGTTGGGGATTCCCATAGTAGCTAACTGAGCACTTGTTCTGTTGTTGAGCACATTGATCATTCTATTGGCAACCTCAGGCATATTGCCTAGAGATGCCCTTGATCTCTGGATTTCCCTCTGTGCTTTTGCAATGAGCTCCAACTGCTCATGGATTGTCTCAATATACTGCCATTTGTCAGTGATGGATTGGCCAATGTTGGCCCATAGCACAGTCTTGAGCTCAGCTGTCACTTTATCCAATGTGAGCTCCTTCTCCAGCTCCTTTATCCTGTCCTTAAGGGCCTTTATTTCCCTGCCCTTTTCTGCTACAGTCTGCTTGGATTTGTCATATCTTTCATTCAACTTGACCAAATTTTCCCTGGCCTCTTTTAACTCTGACATTTGGGCTTCCAAGGCTTGGATTTCATTCTTGAGCTTCTGCATATCTAGGCTTGGAGCCTGCTCTGTTGTCGGTGCTGGTGCTGAGGTAGAAGGTGCTGCCTGTTCTGTTTGTTGTATGGGAGGGGCAGTAGTTTGAGGAGGCTCCTCAAGATTAATTATTTTTGGAGGAGGCTGAGATGTTTGACCTCCTTCCCTTTGCTCTAAAGCTTCCTGCAATGATGCCTATGCAGCCTCTGATTCTCCCAGCTTCTCTTGTGTTTGGATGAGCTGTTTGTATAAAGATACCAGCAAAGCTACAGCATCTTGATCATGTCTTTCTTGGGCAACTTCATCTGTTTGAGGGTGAATTGTTGCTGGGATTTTGATCTTTCTCCTCAAACCTGCCATGTCTGCATCCCTTAATTTCAATATTTCTTGTATGCCCTTGATGTCCTTGGGGTCATGCCCAATCTCTATGATTATATCTTCTAAGGACCTGATCCTATTGTCCTTTGCTTGAGAGGATGCTCTCTCCAACTCCAGTTGAGCAGCTGTATTATTTAGGCTATTTACTAGCCTATAATTATCCAATGTCTTGTCTGCCAAGGATGCATACACCATCTCACCCGTTTGCTTATGCAATTCGATTTTGTCCATTGGGTGGATGTCCTTGGCAAGGACCTCAAGATTGGTCCTCAAGTAGTCTGAAGGAGACTGTGGTTGCAATGTAGTTGGCATGAAGTGACTCATGATCATCTTGCCCTCATTTACATCATATGCAGACATGAGTCTTTACTGGTTAGTAGGAGCCATCTTCAACAAATGATTATATAGTTGTATTTTTATTGGCTCACTTCTCCTCTTTATGTCAATGAACTGCTGTTTGATGCCCAGTTCACCTTCTCTTTGGTGGCTTGAGGAGCTGACTTCTCCTCCCACTGTTCTGTCTTGTCCCTGCTGGAAGGAACTTGCAGAGGCCTCCATGCATGGTGGGCCCATGCCCAAAGATTGCCCAATAGGCATTTCTTCCTCAGAGAGGGGATTCATTCTATGCCTTTTCTCCCCATGACTTATTGATGTGGTTAGGGGAGTCTCTCTGTCCCTCTTTCTGCTTATGTCTTCTTTTTGTGGGGTTTGGAGGACTAAGGCCTCCACTGTCGTTTCTGGCCTAGGAGGCACTGTGTCCTGAGCCTGCTGCTCAGTGGAAATTGGGGCTTCAAATGCATTTTCTTGCTGTAATGGCTGCTCTTTCTCTTGCTGCCCCTGTTCTTGCTGTTGTACTTGCTGTTGTTGCTGCTGCACCTCCTCATGAGGTGGTTGTTCTGGTTCCATTTCCTTTTCCTTGCCTTTGGTAGAGATTTGCCCAGTAGCTTTGGCTTTTTGCTGATCTGCTGTGGAGGAAGAGGCAGCTGCTCCCTCTTGACTGCTTGGAAGATTGAACACCTGTGGACAAAGTTCTAGGTCAGCCATCTTTTTCAGATTTCTTAGAGCTCTCTGATTTAACTCTTCTTGTGTGAGAGGCTCCTCTAAGGTTCCCCTCCTCCATTTCACTTGATTTGCATACTTTTCTATATGAGGAATCCTTACATGATCATAACCAGACAACATATACTTGACCCTTCTTAAAGTTATGAAGTGATTGGGGTCATAAGGTTTCCAAAGGAAACTAGTTTGCAAGCCAAGGGATTCTAACATGCTATCCGCCTCTTTCCAACCTTCTTCCCTTTTGTTGTAGATAAAGTGGCCAAGTTGGTTCTTGACCTTCAGTTGTGCTTTCTTACCTCTGCCTGAAAAGTGCAGCACATCAGCATTCCCAAATTGCCTGAAGTATTCCAGGGCAAACAATCTCATGGGCACATATTTGGGCAATCTGTAGGGAGGCAATTCACACCCATATATCCTTATAACTGTGTGGTTCTGGTAGAAGTACCAGTCCCCAATGCTGTATAATTTAGACAACTGAAGAATTCTCTGCATATCATCAGTCAGTCTTGGAGGAGGTGAGCTCATCAATAGAGACATGGCTGGGTGAATGAAAAGATCTATGAACTCACAGTAAGTATATGGAGAGTGAGCTCTGTGATGGAAGACAGAGGACCAATAAACCACTGACCTGGGATTGCCATGGGCATCTACCTTTTTGATAGCAAAATGAAATTTCTCATGTTGATAGTACAAAATCAAATGGTAGATGTAGGAGGTGTATCTGAACACCCTTTCTCTTGACAAGTTCATCAATTGCTCATGTATTTTGTCTGATATGTAGGTGGCATAGTCATAACAGATAGGAGACTTGCCAGGAGCAAACATAAGCATCATCACCAGCACAGTTTCATCAACATGTTCAATTGAATTATAGCCCAGGATGGGGCTAATCATGTCTGCTAAATCTCTGCCCAATTGGTTGAAGTAAACTTGGTTAATAGGAGGATTTTGCACAGTGTCAGAGCCAATGTACAGCTGATTGAGTTTGGTGACCTGAGCATCAGTCAATCTAGCTCCTTGATTTATCAAGTCTATCAATGATAGAGGAACTAGCTTCTTCTGAGTCCTGAAGTGCAGCATCTCTTTGATGGCTTCAGGGGTGATATAGAAAATGACTGAGCCTGAAGGGTCAAGCACAGCCCTCTGAGTAGGGTCATAACATTCAGCACATAGGTGAATGAGGTCAGGGAACTGTCTGACCTGAGGGAGTTTGAAGATGGGGAGGAAAGAATCCCATATGCCCAGTACATCTTTCCCACTCTCATGTTTAGTCTTCAATTCATTTAGCAGGTCGATGTGGAACTTGGTCCTCGACAGCATTTCCTCTGATATTTGATAATCGAGGTCTGCTAGAGGTTGCCACTCCAATTCTCTCTGTGGGGCATTTAGTGGAGCAACATTCAAGGCCACCGGGGCTACTGGTGGATTCATGATTTCTTTTTAGGATTCTGCTGTTTATGGACTAGTGTTGCTGTGTAGAATAACACCAAGGAGTTTTTCTATAATCAGGAAGGTGAATTTACTCAGGAACAGAGGACAAAGGTGAGTTGCAGCAATTGAAATACTGCTTAGAACACGAATGAGGCAAATGTCTGGCCTTGCTCCCTTTTTTGCAGCAAGTTGGTACAGTGTGGGTCACCAGTTCGCGAATGCGCGAACAGAATGCAATTTTAATGAAATTTCAGGTGAACGAGGCTTAGCTGCTGAAATTCGACGTTCTAGGTGCAACTGGGAACCAGGCAGAGGGGATTCGCCGGTGAATTATCTATTTTTCCACTGCTTTAAGTTAATTTGGGAATTTACAGACAAAACCGGGCGCAGAAAGGATTTGCACGGATAAATACCTGATATACAGTCAGCAATGGTCAAGAATGTAGGTGAATGGGTGCGCCAGCGGTCTCCAGTTTGATTCAGCAGGTTGGCAAAGGTTCGGACATAGAATTCATGCAGAGGATATTACAGTGTTTTTTGCAAAAAGTGCGAAAAATGCGACATTTCGGCCAAAATATAGTTTTTTAGGACTTTGGCGCCTTTTTGGATGACGTCAGCATGACGTCATCAGGTGGGGTCAAGGTCGGATGACGTCAGCATGACGTCATCAGGCGACGTGGCGGCATACCAGAGGTCCACGGGGATGGTGAAGTGGCAGACAGGTGGGGGTGACTGGAGGACGGGGCGCTGACACGGCGGTGACGCTGGAGGTGACGCTGGCAGGGCGGATCAACCGAAACCGGAAGTGGTTAGCGGTTTCATATCGCACCGCTTTTGATACGGAGGCAGAAATGTCAGATGTACCTCCGATACGCTGTGGGGGTGGCACGTGGCAGAGGCCTGACGTCACCCTCTGACAGATATCGGAAGGTAACTCTCGGACGTCGGGGCCGGTCCGATATGCACGAGGGCCGTCGGATCAAAGGGGCCCGATCCGACGGTCAACGGGACGTTGAGATGACCGAACGATACGGGCGGAGGGCAGTAATAAAATAATATTTCTTATGGGATTTGCGCCCAGCGGAAAACTTTAGAATATGGCGGAATTTTTATGGTTTTTCAATGTATTTTGTAATAATGCACATAGCGCCAGAACTTTGGATAAAATGTAAAAGTGGGCTTTTGATGGATATTTCGCATATGAAGGGGTTAAATGGGTCAAATGACTTCTTGAAAAGGGGGAAAAGGGGTAGGGTTTAGGGTTCTTAAACTGGCCTGGTGCCAATTTAATCCCTGACCGTGAACATATGGCTATAATGCCAAGGGGAGGGATATTTATAAAATGCTTGGGGTTTATACACCATAGTGTTATAATAGTAGGGAAAGGGTAACATAGGGGATTTAGATAGTAGAAGTTAGGGGTTAATATGGGTGGAAAAGGTGAATGAGGGGTGAAATCACTAAGTTTATTTGAAAATCACTTAGCTTAGGGAGTAGATCAAAATGAAAAGAACTTTAGACAAGAAATGTGGCTTTTAAAGGAATAGGAACCATCATAAAACCACAAATCCTTCCATGAATCTCAACTGATGAAGGGATGTTAGGGATGGGAGTGAAAAAGGGAAACTTGGAAGTTAGACATGCTCCTTTGCTTTGATGCAACATAATAGAGAAGAAGTTCTTCTCAAACCATTGATTTTCCTTTGTGAATACTTTAGCCCACATTCAATTGTAAGGAATGATACCTCTGCAACCCCATCTGCCTACCCATCTATTTGCCTAGCATTTTTTATTTCTTCATGGAGGGTGCACTTAGACTTGCAGACCCTTATATGCCTTTTTCTTTTCCTTGGCTTTTTCCTTTTGATTTTCTATCTAATGCTACCCTTATTGCTTCCAAGGTCCCAGATTAAGCAGTTGGGAACCTTAATTCTCTACCTAAGCTACTGGTCTACCAAGATTAAACAGTTTGGACAGACTTCTTTTCTCTATGCTACAACAGAAAATTGAAACATGGCATGATCCAGATTAGGCTTTTGGATCACCCACAAAAATGAGTCAACAAAGAACTATGTACATACATTATTTTCTCTAGGAAATATGGAATATTTGCATCACCAAAGTAGAGCATATTTGGACCTTTCTTTGCCAATCATGAAATATGAAACCTATTGATATAGGTAGCTAACAGAGTGTCTGGTATATGTTGCTAAATTTTTGAACGCTCTTGTAAAGATGTGGCCACCCTGATTTCTCGTTCCCATAGAAATCAAGCACAGTGATCACCGCCATGACCGGTAGTCGTTTGAGGCAATCAGCAACATTATTGGTGATGCCCTTCTTATACTTAATGTTCAAATGGAACTATTGAAAACAGGTGGACGATTTCTGATGGAAATCGTTCTGCAACTTCCCTTGTGTCTATATGAACTGTAGAGGTTGGTGGTATGTGTGGATGACTGTTTCCTTCCCCATAATGTAATGATTGCATTGATGGCAGACCTGCACAATGGAATATATTTCTTTTTCGTAAGTGGGGTACTTTTGGACTGTGTTTGAAAGTTTCTCACTGTGGTAAGCCACTAGATGACCATGCTGAGTAAGAACCGCACCAATAGCATAGTCAGAGGCATCTGTCTCAATCTCAAATGGTTGTTGCTGCACTAGTGCAGAATAGAGGCAATTCTTCAACTCAGAGAATGCTTGTTGTTGAGTTTCCAACCAAAAAAAATTTACTTTCGCTCCGCCCTTGGTGACTTGACTTAAAGGCCAAGTGATATGAGAGAACCCCAACATGAACCTACGGTAGAAATTGGCAAGACCCAAAAAGCTACGGAGCTCTGTTAGAGTGGTTAGTGCTGGCCAATCCCGAATGACTTGTATCTTGGATGCGTCCACATATACATCATGCTCGTCAATGATGTACCCCAGATATTGAACTTGGGTCAGGCCAAAGGTGCATTTCTCCAAGTTAGCACAAAGCTTTTGTTAGCGTAGGGTTTGAAGGACCTGTCAAATATGGTGGAGGTGCTCTTCCCAACTCTGGCTGAAGATCAAGATGTCATCTAAATACACCACTGCAAATTCATTGGTGAAGGGTCGCAGGATGTCGTCCATCAATCTCATGAAGGTTGCAGGGGCGTTCGTCAATCTAAACAGCATGGATAGCCATTCGAAAAGGCCCTCCTTGGATTTGAAGGCAGTCTTCCACACATCGTAGGGTTCGATAGGCACTTGGTGATAACCTGACTTCAAGTCAATATTGTTGAAATATTTTTCCCCCTTGAGTTGGTCTAGAAGGTCATCAATCTGTGGGATTGGATACCTATTCCAGATAGTGATCTTGTTCAGCACCCGATAGTCAATACAGAGCCTCCAGGTCCCATCCTTCTTCTGTACCAATACAATCGGGCTCCCACAAGGTGATGAGCTTGGCCTAATGTGCCCTTTCTGCAATAGTTCCTAAATCTGCCTCTTGATCTCATCGTTCTCCAGAACAGAGCATCGATAGATCGGTCCATTGGGTAGTGGCACGCCCAGGGTCAGATCAATAGAGTGCTTGACCTGATAGTGCAGAGGTACCCCTATGGGTGAGGCAAAAATATCCATGTACTCCTCCACAACCTTGTCCATCTCCTGTTGTTATGCAGAGGAGCCTTGCCTGGAAATCGTGTCCACAACCTTCTTCTTTCCCTAGGGGAAAATCATAAGGAAAACAAATTTCCTGGTCTGGGAAATGATCTTACTGCATTTATTTGTAGTGATCAAAGAGATGGAAGTATGCGAGGCTACCTCTAGTATCCTGTACAACTTATTAGCCAAAGTAATAATCGTAGAGCGAGATCTAGACTCATATACAGCATGTCGCTTCCACAAGTATGGTTGTCCTAACAATACATCACAAAATTCAAGAGAAGCAACGTCAGACAGTACCTCATCCATGAAGGACTTGATGTTGTAGGGAAGGCGACACTGTTGGATGACACGAAGATCTTGTCCTTAGTGAAGCCACCTGATGGTGTACGGTTTTGGATGTGCTATAGTCTTTAGGCCCAGCTGCTTCATGACCTCTACTGAAATGAGTTTCTTTTGGCTCCTGTTGTTGACAATGAACTGTAGTGGAGAACCCTTCACCCACATCTGTGAGTGGAAGAGGCATTCCCCCTCCTCTGGATCTTTGTGGTGGCCATGGTGGCACTTGGCTCTGCATCAATGATATCCTTCCCTTTGTCAATTCCCTTATCAAGTTCTGATTTAGAGTCGAAACCTGTGTCTGATTCAGAAACCTTCAACTTGACCACCAGTGACTGTTTGGCCCAACACTCACTTGTATTGTGAGTGGAGCTCTTATGGAACTCACACCATTTTCCCGTGTCCTTCTTCGTCTTCGGGGTGTTGTTCTTTGCTTGTGGCTTCAGTGGGCTGTCATGGGTAGTGATGCCTTGGCTTGGTCCTTTGTTTTGTGGTTTGGGGGCACCTTTTCCTTACTTTGGATTCGCAAATCCAAAGTCTCGCTTCTTCTATTTAAACTTCTGCTTAATCTTGACAATGTACTGATACATCTTGTTGAGCGAGGAAATGTCTAGGAACTCCATCTTGCCCTGGATGTACTTGTATAGACAGTCGCGGCACTTGAGCACCAAATGCTGCTCAGTATCCTTAATACCCAACTTCATGTGAAGGGTATGGAAAGTATTTGTGAACTCTTGCACATCTTTGTCCCTTCCCTGTCGTAGCATGATCCACTTTATGTATTTGTCTTCATAGCTCCCGTCAAGGTAATATATTTCCTTGATGGTGTCTCAGAAAGAATTCCAAGTGGGTGCGGCTAAAAATAGCGAGTGTTCACTCTCGTCCTTTTATTCACAGTAGGTTTCCCACCAATCCTTGACGTGTGGGGTGGCTTTAAGAAGTGAAAAAGTAATATTTTCCCGATTGGAAAAGTCATGAACTAAAAAATATCCTTCCAATAGATTTAACCATTTATCTACGGCATCTACATCTATCAGACCTTCGAATATGGGAATATTGAAGTTAACTTGTACCTTAAAAGGAGTGGCACCTCCAGAGTGGTTCTTGAAGGAAGAAGCATCACCTGTGGGAGTTGTCGAAGGATCTGGGAAAATTTATCCATCATCATGTCCCTCTATCGCTCGAGGGATTCCTTAAGAAATATCCTGAAAGGATCTCCCACCCCCTCGTCTTTCTTTTCTTCCACCATGGGAAGTTGTCAGGTTTTGCGAGGCTAATCTTGCAACGACTCAACTAGATCAAGCCTGACTCCTTATACCCTAACCTCTTTCGGGACATGCAAGGAAAAACAGAGAAAGAGCAGACCGCTCTGATACCATTGATTCGAACTTAAACAGGAACACAACAACTTACAGATATAATCATAAACCCAGAGATGCAACAAAAAAACACTTCATTTCATTAATAGAAAAATACAAAACTATGCTTACAAATAGAATGGAAAAAAGATAGCTCAAGCGATGGTAGCTGTTGGGAACAGGTTCCCCCAAGGATAGTTTTGGGGCTAAAAGCCCATGTTTTGGGACAATTTTGTAATAAAGTTGTAAAGTCTCCGCATTTTGTGGTTGCGGAGCACGAAGGTGTCAAGAGTCATAAAGGGTTGTCCGCCCTTATTTTGTAAAGTGTAAAGTCGACTGTAAAGATCCACCCATGGTCCACAGACCATGGGATTATATAAAAAGGAGCTAAGTAAGTAAGCTCTAAGTAGTTGGTAGCGAAGAAAGAAGCATTGGGCTCTAGGTAGAGAAGTCTAAGTGTTTCGAGTCTTAGCGTAGGTAGAGGCTCTGCAGCTGAGTGTGCAGAGGCCTAGGGTGGAAGTCCGCAGCTGAGTGTGTGGACCCCTGCAGCTATGTGCGCAGGGCGGATAGAGTCTGTATTAACTTAAAGATATCAATAAAGAGAAGTATTCTACAATTACTGTGTATTTTGTTCTTGTTAATGCATCTAATTATATTTCATTTTGGGTTTAATTTATAATGTTTATATGATGCGTGAATATATGTGATTGCATTCGTTAATTGAATGCAAGTAAGGATATCAGTTTATGTGGTGCTAACTATGACTGATTAGTAAGATAAATAAAACACTTAAGATAACTTGGGAAACTATACAATACGATGTCATAGCTACGCGGAAATACCTGGATCACAGGTTAGGTCTGCACAAAGGTCAATCGTACACCTTCGTAGAGTTACTGAAGGGTGGAATAAAGGGTAGACTAACCGAGCCCTAAGGCTTAACTACCTGCGTGAAAGTAGGAGCTGAGGGTATAAAACCGACATCATGACTATCTTCGGATGTGAAAACTTGGTTCCAACATCCCCCCATACAGCTTCAGGTGAGACTTCGGTCCGCGCTCCGCGAGCTGATGCTGAAAGGTCCAGTAGTGTAGGGATTTGTTTGGCTAACTAATGTTCAACCTGGGTCAGGCCCCACAAAGCCAACAAATGGTTTTGTTGCCAGGACCGGAATCTGCATAAGAGATGTGTGATGTCGTATCACTAGAATCCAACTAAGAAAGAGGTCGAAGACTAGTTGGATAGGAAGATCCATGAATTCGCGGCACAGGAGAACAAAAATCCATGGTTGACAAAGGAACAGTGGTTGGATAGGTACCTGTATACAAAAATCCACGATATCTTTTTCTGTTCCTTCCCAGTTGAGTTATACGAGTGTATCACGAAGCTAGCGGATAGCCAAGGAAGGTGGAGACTTGATGGTCCTATTGTCTAGACCCCGGAGTTAGTATAGAGATTGGAAGCTTCTGAGGATAAGATCGCTCGTGTTGTCGATCATATCATAGGAGGATTTGTGACTGAATTCATGGTCGATACCTCAGATAGTTACAGCGAGGCGGAGCGGCGTTTTTCAAAGGTCCACGAGGTAAGTACTTGAAGTCTTTAAATACTTGGATTAAGGTGTTATTGTGCAAAAAATGGGTTATTGTTATAGACATTTTTGGGCACTGCAACCCCAATCATATATGTCCATAAACCAAGGGCTTCTGAGTCCCTAAAAGTGTTGTTTCATGCCCTAAAGGAAAAAGGTCAACTGATTACATCATCTCCCAGAAGTTCTCCACAGAAAACTGCTCAGAACTAGTCAAAACTGGACCATACAGGTTGCTCAGTGCTAAGGGTGCAATGCATCTCACCTGCCCAGTGTAAAAGGTGCGATGCATACTGGAAAGCCCTTCTGTAGGGTGCGATGGGTGAGAATGGACAAATGGCAGAGATAGTTTGCGAGGTGGATGATCATGGAATCTTCCAGAAACTTCTCCTGTGACACTTGCCTCTCTGAATTCGCCCAGGGATGAGTAAGAGATCATCAATCTCCAAGTGGAATCAAGAACTATCAGAGAGAAGACACTAATCAAAATCCCAGAAGCTGACTCACCTCCCTGCAATCATCTATATATGGATCCCTCATCCCAGAGATCCAGGGGCTAGAATTTTGTATCTGGTAAGGAAATGTTGTTGGTTTCCTGGTGGAATATCATAGTGTTGGGTGATCTAAGCTTTTCATGAGGTGAAGAAGGGCTTTCATGCTAGGAGGATGATGCTGGGTCAGATCAATGGGTTGTAATCCTCTCTTCTAATATTTACATCAATAAAGCTATTCAAGTTTTCCTCCACATTCTCGTATGTTTGATAGTATATGCATTTGTGTGGTCAATATATATATGGTCCTATATTGTTTATGATTGTAGATCTCTGCACTTTGAAGGTATTATGCTGCTTTGACTTTACAGGTACTCTTTGAAGCAGATTGGTCAAGGGAGAAGTGGAAAATACCTATTGGTGAGGAGAAGGAACAAGCAAAGAACTAAGCGAAAGATCGAGGTTGGTATTCTTTGATCCTCTCCTATCTACTTCTCATAAAGGAAAACAAAAGTAACTTTAATCTATTTGTTTCTAAGATAGCTACCCGTCTTAGTGGGACTAGCAGCTCTGCATAGACACTAGATTTCCCGATAACAAAATGGCGACTCCACTGGGGAGCGAATAGATTGTTTGCTTGTCTATATTTGTTTGTTTTATAAACTTACAGACAAAGCCTGAAGTCAAGCCAGCTAGCCTTCGAACTGCATTTGCTATGCAAGTGCAAAGTAGATCAATGCTACTTCAGTCTATCTCCGGGGTTTGTTTATAAACTGAACAATCTATTTGCAAACATCCTAATTTCCCTAGTGGTAGCTCTAGTAACCTCATTGGATCAGCCCCTGTGATTTCTATTTACTGACTATCATTAGCTCGGCCTAAATCCCTGAACTAAGCTGCAAACTGTGACCAAGAACCAAGTTGAAGTCTCGTCCCTGGACCATCGCACTTTCTCCTCTTGGGAATCTGGATGCATCGCACCTCCCGTGTGCAGTAGGTGCGCTGCATCACACTTTCCCTGTGTTGCAGGTGCGCTGATCAGATAAGACCTCTTCTGCTTCCATATTTTGGTTTCTTTATTCACTCTCTTCAGCTTTATTCAAGAGTTTTTCTATCTGTGATCAGTATACCACTGTGGAAACTCCCTTCCTTTGCATGAATCTGCCTCCATCGTGCAAAGAACTGTGAATGTTTTTATGTGTTGTGCACCATTTTCAGTTCTCTTTTACAAAGAAGTAGCATAATCGAACAGTCGTTTCTTGGTTTGAAGGTGTCGCAAGTGCTGTTTTCAATCAAAGAAAATGATCCTATTGTTCTTGATGGTCGATTATACTATTACTCTTGTATTTGATTTGAATTAGTAGTTTTTCAAGTGTCGAAAGCAATTTTCAATTCAAAATCGCAAAGTGTCGTCATTATCTTCCTTTCGTTTTTGAAGAGAAATTTGTTAGTACTGTCGCTTTGAAAAGATAATTCATATTTGTACTCAACATTCTTTATGTCATTCACACATTAAGAAAGCGGAAAACAAATACATGCATATGCATTTGCATTTAGACTTCTTGTTGGTTTGATTTAGGACAGTGCATCTAGTGTGTGCTCTCTGCTCTATGTTGAAAGAATATCATCTCTCTTTCTTTAGTAGCTAGGATTTTCATTAAAAAAAGAAGATTAAACGATTGTTTATCATCTTAGATTGCATTTTAGGAATTGTATATTTACATCACGCGGTGAACCTGAAAGGAAAATTTCTTAAGAAAGATCAACTGTAAAATAAATTCAATGAACATAAAAACGCTTTGGAACCTAACGCACAACATCTAGAAGTCTAGGCTAGAGACGTATTCCGACGTCGTAAAGCCTGGTAACTATCGCTTTCATCGTAGGTTGGGTGATTCCTCCTCTTTGAGATGATAAGTGCCAGTACAGACTTGTGCTCCCACGTACCGTCAAGTATATATTGGGAGACCACAATAGGCTATATCATTTATCCATAGGAAGCCGTGTCTGTCACCCTATCGACCGCAATGCACTAAACACAGCATTCAAGAAGATTGACTGTCGTACCGTAAAAAGTATTTTGCAGTTTTGCGATTGGTTTGGTAATCCCTCTGTCTAGATTTCCAGAGTAGTCTCTTTCGTTCCTTTTCAGACTCCTTAAAGGAAAAGGTCCATCTGAGCACTTGTCACTTCAAGCTCATTAAAAATTGAAGGCGACTAGAGTCATCTTTTGTTTTTTCTCGACTCTTAAAAATTGAAAAAGCAAGTTGTGTCAAAGCGTCTAAAATTCATTTAATTTGGAATCATTTTCCCCTTTATTTTTAGTTGATCGAGTAATCCACAATCGTGGAGGAAAGTCAATCGAAACCCCGTCGTTCGCGGAGACTTACAAGTCAACCGTCTTTGTCTCCAGAAACAAAACTATTCCAGATCAAAGTCCCCTGGTTTGGTTGGAACAAGTGTTCTGACACCCTCAAAGACTCCGGTTACTCCAAACATTTCTGGTATCCTTGCCTCTACAGAAGAAGTTCCGCAGCCACAAGAGGACAGTAGAACTGATCCTAGTGTGACGATAAACACTTCTATTCCTGAACCAGCTCCATCTATAGCTGATTCGGAAGGTGTTATTCCCCAAACATCTGTCGCTGCAGAATCTATACCTTCTTCGGCACCAGAAATATTTTACGGACCTGACGGTCTCCCTCTTCCACCTGGATTGATTGCTATAGAAGAGATTGTGGAGGATCCTCCATCTAGTACTCCATCGCATTTTGGAGTTGGGATCACCCTGTATCCTTCTTCGTCAAAAATTGGTCTCCCATCATCAAAAGTTCCTGTAGAATCGCTAGGAAATATTTTGGATAAACTAGATATGTCTGAACAACCGTCAACATCTAGGACTGTGTCATCTGACACAGCAATGGCAGAACTTCCTGTTGTTATTCCAACAATGTTCACCGGTGTACCGTCTATCCAAACTAGCTCTCAATCGCTGGATGGAATCCATCCAGCAGTTGTTTTGACAATATGGTCTGTTCCCATTTGTTCGTCCGGAATATATCTAGAATCTCTTATGTTGAGTCTCAGCAAATTGATCCTTCGCAGTGTCAATTTGGGCAGTCCGGTCCTCAAAGGCAAATCATTCTTTTGAGCACTGGATTACCGTCGTATGGGGGACAATATACCATTTCATTGTCTCCTCCGGGAGAACAAATATACAAGAGTTCACAACAGAATTCAGGTTATGCTGGAATTACATTCAGTGGTTGGGTGCCAATACTACCTCAACAACCAAGAGTTGTATACTCAATGCAACAAAGTCTGCCTATGTCAAATATCCCCACTACACCGGCTATTGTGACGGTGTCGCAAGTACAAGCGTTGCCTGTTGTATGCCAACCTCAAGTCTCTCAGGTCACAATTCAATAGCCTCTTGTCTCTACGATGCCACCACAATCATCGATTAGTGGCTCCTTAACTAGAGTGACCCAGGCTCAAACGGGTACCATCACCCCTCATCTTGGTCAAACAGCCAGTATTGGACAATAGCAAATGGTTTCACAACCATGGCTGGTGCAATATCAACAACCGCAATTCCAACAAGTTTACCAAGGATCTGAGCACCAAATCTTTGCAAGTAATGGGCAGTCGTATATTCAAAACGGTCAACATCAACCATTTCATAGTGGTTATGCCCATCAACCTTACCAAAGTTATCAGCATCAAATGCACTATGCTGGTATGAAAAGACCCACTGCTCAGGCAATCCCATCTTATCCTAGGTATGCTTCGCCGAACCTGAATCAACAGTTGCCCTTCGTGGCAACTTTAGAGTTACCAGATCTAAATCGGCTGACAAACGATCCAATTGCTTACGCCCCTTGGTGGCCAGTGATTCCACATAAACTTCCGTCGGATATTCCTAAATTTAATGGAAATCCGGGTGAAGACCCGTCGAATCATGTGATGACCTTTCATCTATGGTGTTCATCTAACACTCTAAATGATGATTCAATTAGGCTTCGCCTTTTTCAGCGAACGTTAACTGGTCCGGCAGCAAAATGGTATATCTAATTGCCTAGAGCTTCATTCGATAACTTCAGTACCCTAGCCACAATCTTTTTAACCCATTTTCAGTTACCCATAAGGTACGAAACAGGAATAGAGCTTCTTACCAATTTCAAACAGACAACGGCCACTCACATATCTGATCATATTCATGAGTGGTGACGTCGTCGTAGAATGGTAAAAACATATGTTCCTGATCAGCTGCTAGCTGAATGGTTTATTAAGTCATTATTACCTTATATTACGGAAGATGTGGCAAAGGGAGTCGTCACTGAAGAGCAATTCATTACTCATGCGCAATATCTAGACTTGATATATACTCAGTCTGCCACGCTCTACGATAAAATCCCTGATGCTCCTAGACCGGAATTCTCCATTCCTCCCCCTCCTAAATCAAGAAAAGACTCTCATGCCGGCGATGGCGTGATAGGTGCGACTAGCACGAAAACCGTAAAAGCTACATCAAAGAAGGCTCGTACGGTTTCAAGTCAAAATGCAAATGAGGAGCTTCTCACCTTAGAGGTAAATGCTGTGTCGACTAACAAAGGCAAAGAACCAAAGCAACCAGGGGGCAAGAAGAAAAAGAAAGGGAAGAAGAAAAAACAGGAGGAGTCGTCTCCTGAAAAATCTTCTGCAAACCCTTCTGGAGATAGGAAACCAAGTCATCCATGCTTCATATGTGATGAGGATCATTGGACGAAAGATTGTCCACATAAAGCCGAGCTTAGAAAATTCTTTAAGAATTCAAAAACCTCGGCGGTATTGACTGATCCGTTTCCGAATCTAGGAACAAATCTGGTTGCTAGTGACAATGCTTCCCCATCCCAAGTGCTAATGTTGTCTATTTCGAAGCAGCAAAATGATGCTTTGATATCGACAAGGAATAAATATTACGGGAATCCACAGTTGTCGGACAACAAGGCTAATGATCAACCTAGTAATTCGACAACAACTTCAACTAAAGTTGTGCCACCCATCATTCCTGAACTAACGATAAAGCCGCTGAAGGGAGTAGTACACAAATCGACATTTAATCCTCGTGCCAGAGCAGCACAGCATTATAATATAGTGGAGGATCTGGCCCAATCGCCGTCCACTATGTCGACACTTGAGGTACTGCAAAATTGCCCCTCCCAAAAGCAGGCTTTATTATCAGCAATAGGTGGGATTGACCCAACAGATTCCAATCTTGTGGCCTTTAATCATAAAGGATATGACCCTTAGTTACCAGCTCAACTAGCTTTCCTTATTCAAGTGAAAGCCCTCAACAAAACTGTTCATCGGACAATTATTGATGAGGGGGCATCTACATGTATTATGTCGATGAGTTGCTGGAAAACTTTAGGATCTCCACCCTTGTCACGATCTTCGACGACATTAAAAGCATTTGATGGACGAACATACACCCCATATGGGATTTTAAGTAACTTGCAAGTCGAACTGGGGGGCAAAACAGTAGAAATTTATGTTGAAGAAATTGACGGAAACCTCGACTACAACATCCTACTAGGAAGGCCCTGGATATATGATATGGTTGTCGTTGTGTCGACCTACTTCAGGAAGATTGCATTTCCCTTCCAAGGAGGTATTACAATCGTCGACCAGCAAACATTTCTCCCCAACAGTTCACAAGTTACGGGAAGCGTTCTGATGATCCATGGAAGCCCTCATTCGTTTCAAAATATCAGAGTAGACCTACTAAAAGACCCTATATTAATGGGGACTTTTGCCCTACCGCCTCCAATAAATATGGCGAAAGTGGCAATGGTGGGAAGCTGCAATATGATATATTCTATTCAAAAGATGTCCGAAAATGATATTAGCATGGATCATCTGCAGGTATTGCCTCTAAGCCCAGTAGAAATATTGTAGCAATCGATGTTTTCGGCATGGGAGGCAAACCCAAATCAACGCTCATCAAGTGTTTGGATAGATAGGTCTAAGGAATATGGCACCCCTTCAGGTCCTTGGTCGGAAGTAGATTCTACAAACGAAGGAATTTTTCAGTCAATGATGATTGACGGGGCACCATGGGAAGATTACCACCATCGTTCCCATCTTCCAGATTAGAAGGAAGATAGTTCCACTGACCTTCATCATCCCTCAGTTTTTTATTTTCTATCAAATACTGTAAACACAGTGGATTCCAAACGAAACTTATCCAATATTGAAGAGACTATCGCCATAAATATCTCGACCAAAACAAATGTTGTAGAGAATATTCATGTCGGCAAATCTTGTTCTTCTTCAGAACTAGAAATATATTACGCTCTTTTTCGCGAGTTCAGAGATGTCTTTGCTTGGTCGTATGATGAAATGCCAAGCATTGACTCAAGCATAATTGAACACGAAATTAAGATGTATCCAGATGTCAAACCGATACGATACCAAGCAAAAGACTACATGATCGTCAGTGATACGCTTTACCGTCGTGGTATGGATACAATTTTACGGAGGTGCCTCACCCACGAGGAGGCCGAAAAAGTCCTGAATGATTTCCATTCAGGCATGTGTGGGGGGCATCAATCTAGTTACGCTACTGCACAAAAGATTTTACGAGCAGGATACTTCTGGCCAACAATGTTCAAAGATTGCATAACCGTAGTCAAAAGTTGCCATGCCTGTCAAATCTTTGATTGCAAAACCAGAATACCACCTGCAACTCTGCAACCAATAGTTGTTGTTGGGCCATTCGCCAAATGGGGCATAGATTTCATGACATGTAACCCCACCTCAGCCGGGGGGCATGGGTATATCATAGTCGCAGTAGACTATTTTACCAAATGGGCCGAGGCGATGCCTACATTAAACAACAGCGGCGAAACGGCTGCCCTCTTCTTTTTCAATCATGTAGTCTCCAGATTCAGCATTCCACAGGCCATAGTTACAGATCATGGATCGCATTTTCGCAATCACATGATGATTGAGTTGGCTGCCAAATTAGGACTGTCCCACGATAGCTCTACTCCGTATTATCCACAAGCTAACGGACAAGTTGAGGCAATCAACAAGGTCCTAAAGCGCATGCTACAAAGGATGATCGGAGTCCATAAACGGAGTTGGCACCTGATCCTGTACTCGGCCTTGTGGGCATACCAGATGTTGGTGAGGAATGCAACCGGGTTTACACCCTTTCAACTGGTGTATGGCTTGGAAGCGATCTTACCAGTTCAGTGCGAAATCTCGTCCCTCAAGCTCGCAGTCGACCTTCTCCCCGGAACTTCAGAAGAGGAGGCTCGTTTCTTGGAACTAATCCGATTGGATGAAACCCGTCGTGATGCCGCTTTGGCTAATGAAGCCCATAAGAAATGAGTCAAGGCGCAGTTCAACAAGAATGTCAAACCCCGTGTCTTCTCAGAAGGTGACCTGGTCTTACTTTATGACCAGGAGTCCGATAAGTTGGGAGCAGGTAAGTTCAAGTCTTTATGGATGGGCCCCTATATTGTCAAGCATGTACTAGCAAAAGGAGCCTATGAGTTAGTGGATTATGATGGGATTCCACTGGCGCAACCCCGCAACGGGTTGTACCTTAAGCGTTACTATGCTTAGCTCAGTATAGTAACCCCTGTGCTTTTGTTACATTTTTGTTTTCGCTAAGGGTATTTTTTTTGGTTAGGTAATCCACTTTTGCATGTGTTGCAGATGTTGAACCTATTGGAATCATTTGTTGGATATGCCGACAAAGTGAGTCTTAGTTCGCGGAACCTATCTTCTGCAGCCTGGGCCATCTTTGATCCAAGCAGCGAGTTAGTAAGTTTCAAAGGGGTATGTATTGGTCGGTCAACGAACAACATTGCTGAATACAGCGCATTGATAGAACTCCTCTCTGATGCTATTATGCATGGCATACGCTGACTGGTCGTCAGGCTAGAATCACAACTCGTCATTCTACAACTCACCGGTATCTACTCCGTACGGAATCCAGCTATCACCACATGTTCCTAAGGGTCAAGATTTTGGAAAGGCAGTTTGATTCTATTCAATATCAGCATATTTCCAGAAACTTAAATACATTAACAGACTCATTGGCAAATTATGTGTTAGATAGACATTTGTAACATTTATAAAAGAAGCATTTCATCAATATTTGCATCAAGAACATGCAACTTAACCAAAATAAAGCTCCGAAAATCAAAATATATATATATATAACTGTTTATGGTTCATACATAATGTTCTGCGATCAAGACAAAATCGGTCAAATGACCCAAAACTCAAAATGCTAGGGGGCACCCTAGTCTAATGATGCTAGTGATAGCAAGTCACCGCCTATGAAATCATGCATAAAATCCTAGTCCATCGACGTGGCACACCAGTGGTATGTCGCTGCAGCCTCAAAGGAAACTCGTTAGTCCTCACGTCCGGGATACTAAGAGTGAGACCCTCGACCTGCTCCTGTAATGCTACAAGAGTCTCAGCCACATCCAGGTCGCGAAGGATAGCCCTCCCCACAGCCTCTCCTGCTGGAGCGGTAGCTGGTGCTCTCAGGCGTACTGCTGGTCGCACTGGTCCGATATCTGCATGAGCACAAGAGTTTTTTATTAGCCTTGATAGAAGAAAACATAAGAACATTATAAAAACAATAAACAGGGATATGGTCAGAGAATTTACCTATAACACCCCACTGCTCACCAGCCGGCAGCACCAAATCTAGGTCACCTCGGAAATCCATACCAGCATATGGACACTCGGCATAAACCATCTCCTGACGGGTAAACAACTCGAAGAAGGTACCAGAGAAAGAAACCTGGGACTGACCAGCATGTCGAGCCATGAGGTCAACCCATCTCTGCATCTGTGGCTCAGTCAGTGGAGGTAAACAAGTGAAATGTACTGCGGCTGCATCAGTGGGATCTTTTCCAAGGTGAAAGTGGTCAAAATAGAACCATAGTTGAAATTCTTGGATCTTCTGCTTGTTCTTTCATCACAGGGAGTACTGCGTCACACCAGTTGAACACATTTGGTTCGAGGCATTCCAAGGCGTACTGCATATAGGACCTGTTAGCCACATGAAGAGCCACACTACCAGCCAGTCTAGAAAAAGTGAACAGAATGGTCCTCAAGGACCGATCAGTGACATCTCAGATGTTGATCTTGCCATCCCTACTCGGCTGAGATCCCTCTCTGCAGTACCGGTGAATGTAATCTCTCACGGATTCACCCCCACGGGCGGAACCTGATAATGAGAGAGGGGCACCACGCCTCGATAAACCGGTCAAAAAATAGATGTCCACGACAGTCAAGGGGATGGATTTGCCTCTGATCTGGAACACCTAGTTGGTAGGATCCCATGCATCGAGGAAATATTGCAACAAGTTGATTTGTTGCCTCATGCTAGAGATGCAGAAAAACTTGAGCAGGCCACAGTTCCGCAGTGCAGTTACCATACCCGGATCATGTAAAGCAACCATGTCCTCTTCTTCATGCTTGTGTTCTCGCCATGTAACAACCATTTTGCTCCGATGAATCTCTGTAAAACAAACAAGAGAAGATTCAAGGTCCTGATTTGGAAAAAAAAGGCAAAAATTCCATGAGAAAACAATGCAAAAGTTTCCTTTCTTGCGCCCATCACACCCCAGCAATGTACTAGGTGATATGCATACTGACTAGCCAATGGCTAGGCCAGTATGCATCGCACCTTTCGATATAGGAAGGGTGCGATGGAGCCAGGGTGAATTTTTCAAACCCCAAGGGCTCAGAAAAACAGGAAAACATGCTTAGAATTCAAAAAGGAAGGAATGCAACTGAAGAGCTCAGGTTTAGCTCTTACTCGGTCCAGACGGCACCGAGAATCGTCCACAAAATCTCCTGGAATCAGCTAGTGAAAATCAAGGGGGGAAGGCACCTCCAAAGCTCCAACAAACCAAAGTCCAAATGAAATGGTAAAATGAGGGGTAAAAACCACTTTTAAATTACTTTTCACATAATTCGAGTAAGGTATTAGTGTTTTAACTCATTTTTCAAGCATGTATTGTTCATTTCTAATCGGTTTGATGAAGCAATTGAACAGGCAATACGACCGTCGAAAGAACAAAGTGTTAGCAGTGAAATCAAATAATCAATGACCATTATCACGAGCAGTTTTTATGTGAAGTTCAAGATCGTTAAAATTAAACCTAAGAAATGAGAAAATGTTTCCCCCCAGAGTTTAAGCTCATTAAAAAATGAACCAATTTCTGGTAAATAACCATTGTGAATGCATTATCATCAGCTCTTGAGCCTTGGTCGTGTTCTCATCATCACCTCCACTCTGTTTTAGCCGATCATTCGCCTCCATTTGATTGTTTACCCCTTTTGAGGAACAGCTACGAAGAGTGATTCTGTTAGCCATCCTTGTGACACTGTCGTGATTTGAAAATTCCAAACCTTACCTGGAATCAGCTGCTACCTGAAATTATCACTCATTCCTCAAAAAACGAGTCTCCTTTAAGCTCTTTTCATCTGACTCGTAAAATATGAAAATATTGCCGAGCAGTTGGCCTCTCCAGCTCGTTAAAGCTACTGGGAGTGCTATCCCTCCTCTATATTTTAATCTTTTTGGACCTGAGGGATTATTACACAAAAAGATCGAGCGCTTGTCTTGTCCGACTTGTTAAAACTATCGAAAATTCATCCCTTTTGTATTATTTTATACTTTTTCGGACTTAAGGGATTACATGACGAAAAAGGATCACTGGAGTTTCCTTTCAATCCCTTTTCACACTCTCTAAAATTGAAAAAGGACCGAGTTGTATTTGTCATTAAACTCGTTAAAATCAATAGCAACAAACTTGTCCATTCAGACAAGAACGAGTTTCATTGTCGCTAGGCTCGTTAAAACATAGCGACGGGTTTGCCCGAAGGGAAAATTATAGAACAAGCATATGTTATCCTCCTCAAGATTGATAAAAATAAAGAGGTACTGGTCATCAATGACTGGGGAAAAATGGGAAAGAAAACTTGAAGAAACTTTATTGGTAGCAAGTCGCTCTTGAACATGACACTTTCACTCCATCACCATGATTGAGTCGGGTTGGGTTATTCCGTTCACCGGTCATATTACCATTGGTCCACCGTACCATCCATCTTTGGGGTTAACGCTACCAATCCATTTCAGTGTCACTGATATGTTCAAGAGAAGTTGATTAGAGAATTCACCAACCCATCTTGTGTCTCATCCGTTGTAATACCTTTACGCTTCATTCTTTCATGACCGCCACCCTGAACCTTGTATCATCAGATCGTTTTCACCTCCAAAAATCATTTGCTCTGTTCCGTGTCATAGATGTGGGATTCATTAAGGCCCTCCTACGATGGGTCACTTCTTGTCGACATCAGCTCATTATCCAAGAAGTCGACCTAGGAACAACCCTTTCAGTACTTTGAAGCTTGCATGCCTCAATGGCAAGTTTCTCACTTTCAGCGACAAGTTTACATCAATGGCCTTCGACCGAGAGATTTTGCGTGGTGTTCGATGCCAAGTCCCATTTTCACACCACGCGAATTGTACTGTCATACCTTGAGGGTCATCATCATTATCGGTGATTCCTCTTGCGCCTGTTAACAACTTACGTTATTGGTTGGTAATCAGACGATGTCTTTCCATGTTCGACTCCAGAACATTTTTCACATGGATCGACTTGTACTTCAGGCGAAGATTGGACGAGTTTGAAGACCTTGAATCTAGTTTCATCCATCTGGGCTGCGATATATTCAGGAAAATAAAGACATCAAATGTACATCATTGCTGCACAGATGATCATCTGAATCAAAGGATGATGGCTCTATCAGAATCATCAGTCTGCCACACAGACGGTTGTCTGTCCTATGTACATGAAAATGAATTTATAAAGCTGAGCATGGGAATGCCCGCCTCAGCTAGATCATGAAAATATTATGAAGATAATGTATTGTATTATATCTTATTACAAGTCGCCTTCCAGTTCGAAAAACCTCGGATCCTCATGATAAAGCATTTCACCCGACATCAAAAGATTAACGACCTCATGCTTTAGGGGGCAACTATTATAGACATTTTTGGGCACTACAACCCCAATCATATATGTCCATAAACCAAGGGCTTCTGAGTCCCTAAAAGTTTTTTTTCATGCCCTAAAGGAACAAGGTCATCTGGTTACATCATCTCCCAGAAGTTCTCCACAGAAAACTGCTCAGAACTGGTCAAAACTGGACCATACAAGTTGCTCAGTGCTAAGGGTGTGATGCATCTCACCTACCCAGTGTAAAAGGTGTAATGCATACTGGAAAGCCCTTCTGTAGGGTGCGATGGGCGAGAATGGACAAATGGCAGAGACAGTTTGCGAAGTGGATGATCATGGAATCTTCCAGAAACTTCTCCTGTGACACTTGCCTCTCTGAATTCGCCCAGGGATGAGTAAGAGATCATCAATCTCCAAGTGGAATCAAGAACTATCAGAGAGAAGACACTAATAAAAATCCCAAAAGTTGACTCACCTCCCTGCAATCATCTATATATGGATCCCTCATCCTAGAGATCCAGGGGCTGGAATTTTGTATATGGTAAGGAAGTGTTGTTGGTTTCCTGGTGGAATATCATAGTGTTGGGTGATCTAAGCTTTTCATGAGGTTAAGAAGGGCTTTCATGCTGGGAGGATGACGCTGGGTCAGATCAATGGGTTGTAATCCTCTCTTCTAATTGTTGAGATTGCAACAAGATGATGGAGCTTAGTGAAAAGAGTCGCCTTCACTAAGTGGGCCCGCAGGCAAATTATGGCGCAAGTTCTATTTTTGATCACAGTGTGGATGATCACAGTGTGGGTGATCACAGTGTGAGTGATCACAATGTGGGTGACCAAAGTGTGGGTGACCACAGTGTGGGTGATCAAAGTCTATTTTTAGACTGGCTGTCAAAAATAGAAAAGTCAAATATTATTGTCTCATAATAATATTTGGACTATAAACTTGATCTTATTCTCTTGGAGCACTTCAGTTTGAGCTACAGATGTGGCCCATGCAGCTGTCAGAAGGAATTATGCTTTTCTTATGAGTCAGTTGATTTGTTGCATGCATGACTTCAGTTAGAACTCAATCAGTTGAGTTTGGTGGAGTTGATTGTGGAGTTGATGGAGTTGTGTTCAGTTTGACTTGGTTAAACTAGACTAACTAACTGCAAATAGACTAATGATGAGTTGTTAAACTAATTATTAACTCATAATACAATTATAGAATACATCAGTTAACTCAGTTGCATGTCAGTGCATGTTCAGTTCAGCAGGGACAGGTGTTAGAGAATCAGATTGCTATCAGTTGTGACTATAGTTGTGCATCAGATCTTGCACAATCAAGGGATTGAGTATGCCAATGAGTTTGCTCATGTATTTGCCCAGTTTGTAGCTTCTGCTCATGTCTTACACATTGTGAGTGATTATTTGGAGGTGAAATAAGAGTTTGGTAGACCATTCTCATTCATTCTTGAGCAGGTATTGAGCAGTGGAGGCAGGCAAGCAGTGGAATAGATTTGGAGATCAGATCTTAGCTGTATTGTGTGTAACAGGTGGAGCTGGTACTGGATTGCTTGTGATAAGCATTGTACTTTGTAATGTTACATGGTCTCTGTTAGTGTCAGTCTTTCCAGCCTTCCTCCAGTGATCAAATATGCTCTTTCAAAGTGATTTTAAAGTGTCAAGGTCAAATTTTGTCATTTCAAAGAGTTTTCAAGCAAAATTTGGTCACTAGGCATTAGGTCTAGGGTTTGCCCAAATGTCAGTCCATGTCATCATTCAGCTGAGCCTATCATCATTTAGAGGGTTGTCATTATCATGTCAGTGTCTAATGAGTCATTTCACACCTTTTTCATGCTTCAGTTGCACCTAGGCAAGGTCATTTCCCTCTCCTAGGGTTTTGAAGGCAATTTCACTTGGATGGTCAAATCACCGGCAAAACTTGTTTCCTGATGTTCATACACCTTTCCCTATCCTTAAAGTACCTTGTCAAACACTTCCCATCCCTTAGATCCGCCAAATTCCTGATTTTTGCACAAACCCTAGTTTCTAGCTACAACATGGCAATTTTCTAGGTTTGGCCTGTGTTTTGTCCTTTTCGACCCCTTCCCCTCACTCAATCTCTGAGATTCCACTTTCCCCTGCTTCCTAACATCCCTCCCCACTCCCAAAAATTTCCCCAAGAATTTAGAAGCCCTCTATCCCCTTCATTTCGCTCCATTTCGACAAAATCCCTTGTTTCACACATCGGGACAAGTTTCACTCAAAAGCTGTTTCTGAGCAATCAAAGATGAATTTTGCAAAACTGAGAGAGGTTTTTGTCCACAACATGCCAAGGAAGAAAAACCTCTTTCACTTTTTACACAGGTGTCATGGTTTGAGAGAAATGTCAAAAATACCGGCGAGAACGAAGGTGCTCCAAGGACGGTTGGCCAAAGCACAAAAATGAAGGAAAACGCCCGATCCACTCCAAATTTTGGCCAAAGCCTCTTTGACTGAGCATCATACTTGATTGGGGACTCCCAGCCCAAATTTCAAGAAATTTGGAGAAAATTTTGTCATTTGTGAATTTTTTGTGCCAATTACAGGTTTTTCCCAAGAACTGGTCTCACCCCGGGTGAGACCAGTTTGAAGGGCTGCTCGGAATTTTGCAAACTTGGCATTTTTGGAAAGGGCATTCAAAAATAAAAATTACCAATACTTGGGAGAAGCCTGATTTTGAGTTTTGAGCCTCCAAAAGCTCAAAATACACCTAAAAAATGACTTTTTGCCCACTTTTTGAGTTGCAGAAAGTGACCTTGGGAGAAATGGTTTTTGAGGGGTCAAATCAACACCAAATTCAGAAATTCCACTTGGGATGGAAATTAGACAGGCAAAGCTTTCCAATGAGCCATCTTGCACCTGATTTGGACCAGTGGAACCCACTCAAAAACAGCTATAAAGGGGCGCGACCAGAACTTCCAGATTTGCCAGAATTGCCATTTTCGGTCAAAAAACACTGTTTTGACTATGGTTGACCATTTTTACTTGTAGATGATGGATAAATGTAATATTTTCATGGCACTTTGATAGATTTTATCTCTCTTTACCCTTCTAGAAGCTTCCATGATGTAAAAAGTGAAAAATTAATGCATGGATGAGTTAGCTAAGTAATAGAGGCAAGTTGTTTGGCTGCCTATTTTCTAGTTCTTAGTTTAGAATTAGTTCAAACTGCTCCTAGGAAGCTGAGCTCGACCCCTAGAGGTGGGGAAAGGAGTTAGATGGTCTAGATGGTCTATATTATGCTCTCTCCTTCTCATTTTCATGGTTGGACTCTTGTGTAAGGAAGCTTTATTGTATATTGTGCATCTATTTCTGCAATTGAAGGCAAGGAAAGCCAGGGTTTTACAGACATCTTTGAGGATTCTTGTGGATCTGATTGTTGATGGTGTGTTCTCTACATGTTCTTGTAAGTTTGTTTATGTGTTTCACATCTCTCTTATGCTTCTAAATTGGACAGATGAAGTGGTAAAGTTTGAATTCATGTTTTGACATGCTCAGCTTTTTAGTTTGTTCAATTTTAATGTTTTCTACTGTCTAGAGAGGATTCGAATTGTGTGTTTGCCCTCTTTAGCTTCTCCTCTATCATCTCTGATCATCCATCTCAGATTAATGCATCAGCACTCATTCCTACCTTGCCCCTTAGATCCCCCTGTGAAAACTGTGCTCAATCCCCGCACCTTGAATTGCACTTCCACCAATTGCCACCAAAAACCCCAAAAATCATTAAATCAACCCCCTTATCAATTTACTAGCCTAAAATATTTATTATTAATTGGTCAGCCTAATCATATTGAAAGATCTATCGAATCTGACCCGAGAGAGCCTTCTCATACCTCGTAGGGCTAGCTACGAGGTGAAATGGCTTGATGTAGCCTTGAAGGTTTACCTTCCTCAGCCTAGGGTGAAATCTCAAGCGCTAACATATTGGCGACCATACTGGGGAGAACATATTAATCGTTTGCTCATTGTCGTGTTATTTCATAAGTCTTAGACGGAGCCTGAAGTTACGCCAGGAGCCTTCGAAAACGCTCTTGTTTTACATCAGCGCAAGTAGATAAACGCTGCTTCAGTCTATCTCCGTGGGATTTGTGAACATATCGCTTCATTGACACTTTACTCCAGTACATGTATCAAGTTCAGATCTGATTGTTGATAGTGGACAACGATCAGACACTTGAAAGGCTGAAAATCATTCACTGGCGACTCCTTCACTGAAAACTCCAGAGATCGATGTTTCATGGTGACTTCACTGCAGATAGATCAGTGGCTTTGAGATTTTCAAGATGGATCAGATTGCAAGAAGATATGCTCCATTGAGCCGAGATCACATTCCAGGTTTTCCGAATAAAATTCCAAAGGTAGATTGGTCAAGGAATTTGCCTACATTTAAAGATGATGGTCGGAAGGACACTGCTCTACATCTGGTCAGATTTCACATGCATATTCGCAAATTCAAGATGGATTTTCCTGAAGATTGCTTGATGAAGATATTCTTGGCCACTCTGGAAGGTAAAGCCCAATCATGGTATGAAAGTTTGCCGCCTGCTTGTATTTACTGCTTAAAGGATTTTCATGCTATGTTTATTGAAAAGTATAAAGAATCATATCCATCATTGAATTTAGTTCAAGACTGTTGCAAGAATGCCTATAGTTTTATTGAAAGCCTTGAGAAGTTTTATGAAGATGATAATTTCATGGATTATGAGATCATGGAAGCCCTGTATGAAAAGCCGTTTCAGCAGCACATAGAAATCTTAGAGGATTCTTATCAAGATCAGCAGGTTGAAGATGGTCATATGGCTGTAATTGATGAAAGAGAAGAGCTTGTTACAGATCTGCCCACAGAAGACAGCAGCATGCAACCCATCAAAGAGAGCTCTACTGTTGAGATCATAGACAGAGTTTTGGATTCAGAGGTTCATGAACAGCAAGGTGAGACTTTTGTGCAAGTAAGTGATGAATCTCCTTTCAATAACTCAGTAAAAAATGATAGTTTGAATGCCTTGTCATATGAAGACAATCACTGTTTGAACAAAAGAAAACAAAGGGTAGTATCTCCTCTATCTGAAGATGAGATAGATCTACTTTTGAGAGGTCTTGTTCCAGCTCAAGTTAACGTAGAAATGCAGTGTGCACATGGTCAAGAAGATGATGGTGGACCTTCTTCCTCTTCTGAAAAAGAAGGTTTTGTTGTTGAGACCATAGACAAAGCTTTTGATCCAAATGTTCTCATGCCATCAGAACAGGGCCTGCATGAGGAGGTAATTCAGTCAGTTCATGAAAAGCAAGATGACATCTTCATTCAAGTAAGTGAAACAGTTCCTTTGGATGAATTTATAGTAGATGATAGAAATGTCATTTTTGCACCTCAAGAAACAGCTGAAGTTTCTTTCCTTATGATTGAAGAATGTAATAAGGAACTTGATAATTTGGTTGTGATATCATATGAAGATGACCTACAGCACATTCACACCATAGAAGATCATAGCATACAGGATTACCTTTCAGATTCTTCATATGTTTCATGTGCTGAAATGTTTTTCCAAGAAGAGATCTGCTCATCCATTTGTTCAGAGATTTTTGAAGCCCATGAGCATACTTTTACCGAAGCACATGATGAAGGCAGATCAGAGTTTGAAACAAAGGATACCTTGTTCTTTCAGCAGGAAGTGACAGTGGCAAATCCTCATGTTTTTCACGATCCTCTAGCAAGTTTGTTGCAGCCAGCAGTGATAGTGTTTATTGCAGTGTTCAGTGATGAAGGAGATCATGGTCAGCTATGTTTTTGGATGCCCAGGGATAGGTTTGTACTGTTGATCATGAGATCTGATTGGGAGAATCAGTCAAGAAGGCATTTGCTTGATTGGTTACATTGGCATTATGATATAGTTTGATGTGTATTGTCTTGTAAGAAACACAGGTGGTTGTCATCATGATTTCAAATCTTGATGGACTGCTGCCCTTCTCTTGTTTTAGTTAAGTCGGTCATGAGTCATTTGTGTTTGGTCTGTTGAGTGAGTTTTTTCAAGTTATTTCAGTTTGCCATCGAGTCGGTTTGAGTCAAGCTTCAGTTAAGTTTCAGTCAGTTTTCAGTCAAGTTCTCATTCAATAAATGTGTCAAAGTTTTGTGTCAAAGGTGTGAATAAGTTGACTCCATTGCCCAATGAAAAAAGCACTGGTCTGCTCTCCCAAGAGGTCTGAGGTTCTTGGCACCTCCAAGGAGCTGCCATCCCCATTGGAGCCAATGTTAGTGTCAGTCTTTCCAGCCTTCCTCCAGTGATCAAATATGCTCTTTCAAAGTGATTTTAAAGTGTCAAGGTCAAATTTTGTCATTTCAAAGAGTTTTCAAGCAAAATTTGGTCACTAGGCATTAGGTCTAGGGTTTGCCCAAATGTCAGTCCATGTCATCATTCAGCTGAGCCTATCATCATTCAGAGGGTTGTCATTATCATGTCAGTGTCTAATGAGTCATTTCACACCTTTTTCATGCTTCAGTTGCACCTAGGCAAGGTCATTTCCCTCTCCTAGGGTTTTGAAGGCAATTTCACTTGGATGGTCAAATCACCGGCAAAACTTGTTTCCTGATGTTCATACACCTTTCCCTATCCTTAAAGTACCTTATCAAACACTTCCCATCCCTTAGATCCGCCAAATTCCTCATTTTTGCACAAACCCTAGTTTCTAGCTACAACATGGCAATTTTCTAGGTTTGGCCTGTGTTTTGTCCTTTTCGACCCCTTCCCCTCACTCAATCTCTGAGATTCCACTTTCCCCTGCTTCCTAACATCCCTCCCCACTCCCAAAAATTTCCCCAAGAATTTAGAAGCCCTCTATCCCCTTCATTTCGCTCCATTTCGACAAAATCCCTTGTTTCACACATCGGGACAAGTTTCACTCAAAAGCTGTTTCTGAGCAATCAAAGATGAATTTTGAAAAACTGAGAGAGGTTTTTGTCCAAAACATGCCAAGGAAGAAAAACCTCTTTCACTTTTTACACAGGTGTCATGGTTTGAGAGAAATGTCAAAAATACCGGCGAGAACGAAGGTGCTCCAAGGACGGTTGGCCAAAGCACAAAAACGAAGGAAAACGCCCGATCCACTCCAAATTTTGGCCAAAGCCTCTTTGACTGAGCATCGTACTTGATTGGGGACTCCCAGCCCAAATTTCAAGAAATTTGGAGAAAATTTTGTCATTTGTGAATTTTTTGTGCCAATTACAGGTTTTTCCCAAGAACTGGTCTCACCCCGGGTGAGACCAGTTTGAAGGGCTGCTCGGAATTTTGCAAACTTGGCATTTTTGGAAAGGGCATTCAAAAATAAAAATTACCAATACTTGGGAGAAGCCTGATTTTGAGTTTTGAGCCTCCAAAAGCTCAAAATACACCTAAAAAATGACTTTCTGCCCACTTTTTGAGTTGCAGAAAGTGACCTTGGGAGAAATGGTTTTTGAGGGGTCAAATCAACACCAAATTCAGAAATTCCACTTGGGATGGAAATTAGACAGGCCAAGCTTTCCAATGAGCCATCTTGCACCTGATTTGGACCAGTGGAACCCACTCAAAAACAGCTGTAAAGGGGCGCGACCAGAACTTCCAGATTTGCCAGAATTGCCATTTTCGGTCAAAAAACACTGTTTTGACTATGGTTGACCATTTTTACTTGTAGATGATGGATAAATGTAATATTTTCATGGCACTTTGATAGATTTTATCTCTCTTTACCCTTCTAGAAGCTTCCATGATGTAAAAAGTGAAAAATTAATGCATGGATGAGTTAGCTAAGTAATAGAGGCAAGTTGTTTGGCTGCCTATTTTCTAGTTCTTAGTTTAGAATTAGTTCAAACTGCTCCTAGGAAGCTGAGCTCGACCCCTAGAGGTGGGGAAAGGAGTTATATGGTCTAGATGGTCTATATTATGCTCTCTCCTTCTCATTTTCATGGTTGGACTCTTGTGTACGGAAGCTTTATTGTATATTGTGCATCTATTTCTGCAATTGAAGGCAAGGAAAGCCAGGGTTTTACAGACATCTTTGAGGATTCTTTTGGATCTGATTGTTGATGGTGTGTTCTCTACATGTTCTTTTAAGTTTGTTTATGTGTTTCACATCTCTCTTATGCTTCTAAATTGGACAGATGAAGTGGTAAAGTTTGAATTCATGTTTTGACATGCTCAGCTTTTTAGTTTGTTCAATTTTAATGTTTTCTACTGTCTAGAGAGGATTCGAATTGTGTGTTTGCCCTCTTTAGCTTCTCCTCTATCATCTCTGATCATCCATCTCAGATTAAGGCATCAGCACTCATTCCTACCTTGCCCCTTAGATCCCCCTGTGAAAACTGTGCTCAATCCCCGCACCTTGAATTGCACTTCCACCAATTGCCACCAAAAACCCCAAAAATCATTAAATCAACCCCCTTATCAATTTACTAGCCTAAAATCTTTATTATTAATTGGTCAGCCTAATCATATTGAAAGATCTATCGAATCTGACCCGAGAGAGCCTTCTCATACCTCGTAGGGCTAGCTACGAGGTGAAATGGTTTGATGTAGCCTTGAAGGTTTACCTTCCTCAGCCTAGGGTGAAATCTCAAGCGCTAACATATTGGCGACCATACATAATACATACAAGTATAACTGACTGGAAAATACATAATGGATCATCTGATCATAATAAGTACATGTCTGAATATCACATATAAGACTGTCAATGATGCTGAAAGATGCAACGGATCACTGAAATCAAAGACTGATCCCATAAGGTACCAACTGAACATGACGGAATAGGATGGTACTACACTGCAAACTCAGGTGCCAGCATATAGAATGTCGCCATGACTGACTGCAACATATAAAGTGGAGTGGTATCAACGAGCAGTAACAGGAGCAACTGTCAAGTGAACCAATGAATGCTGATACAACCTGAGGTCTTCACTGACCGCCGTGGTACATTTCTACACCATGGGAATAAATGATCTGAAGTCGACCATGTGAGAAATCGTTTGATTACCGGTCATTGATGTATACCGTTAACAAACGCGAGACTACTCACCGATAATGATAATGAGCGTCAAGGTACCCAGTACAATCTAACAAGTGTGAATAGATGAGCTGAAGTCGAACACCTGTAAGAATTTATCAATCAGGAGACAATGATGGTTTCCCACTGTCGATAGCGAGGAATCTGCCACTAATGACTGCAAACCCCAAGGTACTGCCAAATGGACTCTAGATCTTTGCCCCAGAGCAATGAGTCGGAGTCGATAGGGAAAGATCCGCTAGAAGGAAGGCATTAAGGCATCCTTCATCAATCTAGCGCGAGTGTAACCCGTAGGCCAATAATGTGGAAGGAATCGGACGAAAAAGATGTAGTAACCCAACCGAAGTACGTTTCCGGCGTACACAAGATGTGGCTAGCGCACGGCAGAAACCCTCTGAACCAACCAATAATGAAAGCCGACACAGAGGCGAGGTATCCACCAATAGGGTCAAATGGAATCCAAGGTACTGCACGAATCCCAATGTGTGATAATGTATGCTGATGTCGAACACAAGGGAAACCACTCAGTCAAAGACCCATGATACTGATCGATGCTGAGCACAAGGTAACCTATCAATAATGAAAATAGGGCCAGGGTGCGGCTCTATGCCTGTCCTCAGAGAAATGTGTCGTCGTCGATAAGGACAAGACCCGCCAGCAAGAAGTCAATGGGGACCTTCTCAAACCGGCACGAGTAAAGGACCAATATAACTGATGTGATGATAGACATGACACTGACAACCAGGGATGGCCGACTGAAAAACGAGTCAAGAGACACCGCAGAAAGGCCGACTCAGGCTAACTTCCCTTGAACAAAAGCACGACTCAATGTGACTATGTGGTAGCATATGATGAATCTGTATAAGTTCGTCATGCAGGAGGCACGAACGAACCCTCCATATGATTGGAAGAGATAACCAATCGGGGGAGAACTGGCTCGATAACAAGATTATGGCATACCTAAGTCAAACTAAATCCCACCCATGCGGAGGAGACTTTGTTTTGAGTGCTTTGTTCAAGGGCGACACGACTGACTCTAGCTGCCAACAATAAATGGAAATAATGTCCCTGTTCCCGCTCTTTTTGGAATATTTAATTTTTTTGTCTTTTTCTAATAAGCCGGAAAAGAAAAATAAAAAATAAAAGAATGCTATGGTACAGTGGAAAGAACGAGTGTCGGTGAAACAGATGATCTAGTTCCTGGGAAAGGAACGTTCCTATGCTCAATGCAGGGAGGTGAAAAACTGGTCAGTGACACTCAGAGGTAAGTTCCTTCCACGGATTTGGGTATGTCAAGCTGCAGAAGTCAAGGGTATGCAAGGTTGATTTTGCAGACGTCATGGTCAAAAGTTGGCTTAAACACGAGTCCAAGTGAAGCCGGCTATAGGCCAAAAGGTGCAAATGGTCAACATGCAATGCAGAAGTACAACTCAACACACATAGGAGCCTCTAGGGTATAAGGCCAGAATGAAGCGAAGAAGCACAGAGGAATGAGTCTTCAACGCATAAGTCGTGGCGGGACTACAGAGGACTCCCGAGCCTACTCAAAACGAAGCAGCATGGGCAACAAATGTCAGTGAGGTGCTAACTAGGATGCCCATGTAAAAGGATGGCTCTACCATCATGTCATGATTTAAAGAATCGGCGAGTGAAAATGGCTTACGAACCATAACATGATGGGGTCGACCCTACGGCAGATGTATCGGTCAAATGGAGGCTAGTATGCATAATGCAACGGAAAAATGGTGTCCCTAACCTATATGCCAGTGAGAACACGATACCTGCCATGACGGGTCAGCAGTCATGGAACCGTCTCGAACCGTCGAAAAATGTCCAAAATGTCCTAAAAAACAACCCAATCTCGACATTCCAAGCTCCCAAGTTAAAAGTGACATGAAACCAAACAAAATAAAATTTTGAAAAAATTTTGCATTTTCAAAACTTATAAAAAGTAATTTTGGACTTACCATTTTCACCGTTTGACTTGGAGAGCAAAAATTGTGGAGCAAAAGGAGCAAACTTCCCCGTGACTTATTCAACCATTCAAACTTGCCGAAAACTTCCAGGTAAGCACTAAACTTGTCTTACAATTGATTGTGATAGTTTTTAGGAAGTTTAATTAATGTTTCACCGTTAGACTTTTGCAAAAAATTGCTCTGCGGCGTACACGTGGGTTGGCTGTATAGAAATCACGTATATGACAGCCCTACACGCGACTGTATACAAGTGAACCCGCGTGTGCGCAGCAAACTAATCTTATACAAAAAACTAACGGATGAAAATGATTTTTTCTTTCAGGATGACTATCACATGGCGTGAAAGAGAGCACTCAGCTGTAGATAATGAAGTTATGAACAATGATGAGGCACTAGACGCCCTGCGGGGATGCAGATTGTTAAAATTCTTCAAGTTGCCAAATATGAAAGCAAACGTGCGTCTGCTCGAGAGACTCATTGATTATTGGGATGTCGAGGAAGAAGCTTTTGTGATTGATCAGATGCCACTCAGGGTAGAAGTGGAAGATATATATTTCATCACGGGCCTTTCCCGAAGGGGAGAGGTAGTAAACTCCCGGGGCAGGACCCGGAATAGTCTCAGTGTAGACGACTATGTTCACATTTACTGCCCAGGTCATCGGAAGGTCGGGAGCCAGATCTCTATCCCACACGTGGAGAGTTTGTCACTGCGGATAATCTTGTTCACCATAGCTCGAGTGAACGGATCATCCTCACTACATCAGGCATCACGGGTCAACATGAGCGTAGCAGTGGACTGTCTCACCACGGTGTTTGACTGGTGTACTCCTCTACTTGCCAACATGAAGGAACAGCTTGCTTCTATCAGGAGGGGACAGACCAAGAACTTTGGGTACGGAACCATTTTATGCACTTTCTTCTTCGAGAAGGTTCTCGCACTCCGCCCCAGGGTAGCAGTTCCCATCAGTAGTCCACGTGATCCACGTATGGGCCGGTGGGCTGACTTGATGAAACGTCTGGGGGGGGGGAAGTGCCTAGGAATGCATTCGATGATGACTTTTTTGCTTGGTGGGAGCAAAAAATCATCGCCATAGATGACTACCCCTATGCTGGGCTGGATTTCCGAGGAGATCCTGATCTAGTGTTACCACCGAATGCAGCATGGGGCGAGATTGGTAAGATTTTTGATTTTTTATGATTTTATGATTTTTTGGATTTTTCAAATATAATGATAAATTTTGAAAAATATTTTTTGATGAGATTCAAATGACTAATATGATGATCATGTTCCAGACATTGGGCCTGTGCGACCAGATGGATTCCCGCGGCATGGACGGCGTGGCCGAGGAGCCGAAGAGGCGACTGCGGATGCGGAAAGGACCCTCAACAACGTCCAGCGACACTTGACGAGACTGAGCTGCCAAGTACCAATGGCCGAGGTAGAGGACCTTCATCCAGATATGCAGCGTCATGTGGTTGGGATGCCACGTGACTGGGTTCGCGTCTTTCAGCGTGTGGCCAATGCTATAGTTACTTATTTAGCTGCTCATCCAGAGCCGAGGCGTTAGATATGCCTGACATGATTATGGGCATTTGAGTCCCAATTTTGTATATTTTTGGACACACATATGTACACTCGAGACGCTTTGTGATATATATATATATATATATATATACAGTTTGACTTTTTGATGCATGATTTTATGATGATGAATGATTGATATGCCAGTCTAATGCTTGATTAGCGATAGAATCAGCTAACCAATTTTGAGATCTTGGAATGTGCAAATAATTAATGTAAATAAATGATCTTTGCAACAACCTCACCCTTAAATATTGGCGATATAATAATGGATCTCTAACCCGATAAATGTTATTTAACTGAGACACTATCAATTGAGAATCAAGGTATACTACCAACGAGTCGATCCCATAAGAGATTGCCTCGGATAATAAATTGATAACAGCTGTATACTCGGCCATATTATTTGAAGCAGGACCGATACACACGCCTCTCGATATCATCAACTGACCAGTTGGGTAATAAAGTACCCAAGCTGCGGAAGCAAGATTCCGAGTGTGCCGACTAGCACCATCGGCGAATCCAAAATAAACCAAATCATCCATCAGCACCTGCCAAGGCAGACCAAAAAGCACTGATATCAGAAAACGCTCGACAATATATGTATAAATATATACATAAAATACAAAGAAGCCATTGCCTGGCCAAAGCTAAGCAAAGCACTTCCTGAGGTAGAGCCCGTCAGGGGGCTCCGCCAACTGACTCCTAGGGATGTTTATAGGTACGATGATCGAAACAATCAATATACTCTCTTCGGCAAATAAATGTGTCGGAGCCAAAGGGACCGTACAAACATCACTAGTCGAACTGGAGGACCGAGATTCTACTTCATGCACAGGGGAATGAAAGTGTAACCGACGATGTAAATCTTCCAAAGGTCGATCTACGGCCGTCATTGCTTCGAATACCGCTTCATCCGATGGAAAAACAATATCCGAGCAATCCGATGCAGAGGTGGAATCAAGGGTCCGAAAATGAGCCACATCACCATCTATTTCTTTCCCAGAGGAAATAGTAGAATGGTTATCTACAGAGTTATCGATAGATTCACATCTAGGTTCTACTGTAGATATAAGAGATTCTATTCCACCCACCTTGTCGTCACCTGATGTGGTCGCAGATGAAGCTAAGGTTCCAGGATTCGAAGAATAAGGAGTTTGAACAAACTCTCTCCGTAAAGGATCCCTGGAGGATGAAATTGTATCTATACCAGCTGTAGGAGGGGGAAGATTAAATGTACCCATCAATGAAGAGTACATCCCGACTCCTAGACTCTCAATAGGTGGACGGGGATTACCCACTAAAGGAATAGCAGAGTCAGAGTTTGCTTGAGGATCAACTGGGCAATAGTCCAACTGATCAACCTTAACGATTTTCCCCTCATGAGGAAAGCAAATGACACGAAACAGAGTCGAAACAACGGCATCCATCTCGTATACCCAGTTCCTTCCTAATAGGAGATTATAATCCAGGTTAGCGTCTATGACCTCTACTTCAATATTAACGACCTTTCCTCCAACACATATAGGAAAGGCCGGGATAATCCCGTATGGCCTATGAGAGTGACCATCAAATGCTGTCAATAGGGTAGGTGAAGGAACAACCGACGATGATCCAATGGCCTTCCAGCATGACATAGACATGACACACGTGGAAGCTCCCTCATCTACAACCGTCCGAAAAATATTCGTTTTCTGGTAGGTTGACTTTATCTGGAAAGCCATGTGATGAGGAAGTCTCTTTTTGACATTACTCATATCAAAAGTGAGAGCTAAGGAATTACTTGGATCCACTGCCCCCATTGCCGATAGCAAGGCACTTCGTTGAGCAGGACATGACTGGAGAACCTCTAACGCGGACATAGCACATGGACTCTGGGCCAGATCCTCAACAATGGAGTAATTCTGGGCTGCCCTAATATTAGGGTTGATAGTCGCGCGTTTAGCTGAACCTTTCGGCACCCGAGGTATAGTCTCAACAGAAGGTCGCTCAATATGAAGTGGGTTGTTAGTTTCGGGAACTGATTTACCCTTAGAATTTTCACCTTCACCATAATCGCGTGACCGTGTGGCCACATTAGCGTGAGCACCCATCATGAAAACATTCGATGACTTGCCCCCTTCCTGGTTGCCCCCTGCGGAGGTACCAGGGTTCGAACTTGCGCCAGCAAGAAGTTGCTGCCCTTGGGGAAACGGGTTAGTTAACACAGCTTGCGAACTAGAAGTCCCTTGTTGTCCTAACAAGCGCTGAGCGTCTTCAATTCTAGGGCAGAGATGAGTTAGATGGTCTCCTTTGCATAACTTGCAAGGAAACTTAACTTTCTTTCTCGACTCATTTCCACCACCACCAGCGTTGTTGCTGGATTTATTTGCATCGGGCTTCCCATCCTGGTTCTTCTTCTTGCCACGTCCTTTCTTTTTTCCATCAGAATTTTGATTTCCTTTGGGGTTATCGGATTGGACGGCGTTAATGGAAGAATTTTGGGAGGCTTGAGGATTAGACATTGTGACTTGGTTGTTAGGAGCAGTTTGTAATGACAACTGCTGCAATTGATTCAACAAGTTCACTGTAGTCGAGTCTACTGACCCTACGATACCATCCGCGTGCGGACCTGGCTTTGGCTTAGCTAAATCAACCTTAGATCCAGGAGCATCTGGCAAGTACTTTTGGAGGATCCCAGACTGAGAGTAAATCAGTTCTAACTGCTGTGCCCTGAAAATGGCTTGCTCCTCAGAATAGACCCCAGACATGGAGACATCCTTGGAGATCTCGGGTTGCAAAGACTTCAAAAACCACTCTAGACGGTACTCCGGAGGGATTTTGGCTTTGATGAGCCTCTTTCTCCGTCTCCATTCCTGAATGTGATCAGAAATGTGGGTTGCCTTATCCTGACGAAAAGTGGCCAGAAGTTCAGTTCCGGCATCATAGCGGACGGGCAACTGGAAGTGATTTAAGAAGATATTGGCTAAGTCAGCGAACGATGTAAAGCTGCCCCCTGGCAACTCTATATACCATTTAGCCGCATTACCAATCAAGGTGCGCTGAAAGAGTCTCAACCTAATCGAATCCTCGATGAGGGAGTTGGATGAGCACCATAAATGGAATGTGGTTACATGATCGCCCGGATCTTCACCACTTTTCCCTTCGAATTTTGGAATGTCTGAAGGGAGTTTGGTTGGGACCGGAGACCAGGCCGGATTATACCTGATAGGGTCGTTCGTTAGCTTAGTGAGATCTGGCAAGTTTAACGTTGCCAGAAACGGAAGCCTAGGAGGACCTAGGGGATTCCACCCAGACTGGGCAGAACTCCCAAAGTTCTGAAAAGATTGTCCTGGGATTTGGGAGGCACCAGGCTGCCCGAAGTGACCATTAGAACCGGCTGAACCAAAAGGCAAACCTTGTGGTCCAGCAAAATTCGGAGTTTGACCAACTCCTACCGTATAACCTCCATAGCCTGCAAAGTTCCCTCCTAAAGAATGGTAAGGAGTTGATAACCCCTGATATGGGTTCCAAGCCGAAGCAAGGGGAGGAATACTTTGAAACATGCTAACCGTGGAATACGGCCTACTTCCTTGTTGGCCGATAAATGGATTCGCAGTTCCTGCGTTGCTAACCCCAGGGTTATTCCAACCTTGGAAAGGATTGCTACTTTGTCCTATTGAAGAAAAAGGCATGGATCCTACCGTTGGGTTGGAATGTAGGATATGACCACTTCCGAAAGGAAAACCCTGGAATGAAGCCGATCCGCCCATCATGGACGTAGCGGCACTGAACGGAACCGATGGAATACCCTGTGATTGGGTGCCAAAAAGGAAGGAACCAGTACTAAAAGCATTGGTTTGGGCATTTCCACTCGTGGACGGAATGGAGGTAGACCCCACCAAAGATGTGCTAGCAAACGATCCGAACAAGGAAGCGGAAGGGATGGAAATGGTTCCTCCCCCTTGCACCGATGTTGGGGTTTGCATAGTCGCAGCACTCGTAGAAGCCATGCTTCCAGTAGTGATCATAAATGGTAAGCGCGTAGCGTAACCTGGACTCGATGGTCTATATAATGGAGGCCCAACGTACTGCAATATGTCTAGATAACTAGATGGTAGTGGAGAATTTGGAGCCCCTAACGACTCTGAGAATTCTTCTACCTCTACGTTATTCTCCGCTTGAAAGCACACTCGAGAAAGGACTGGAGTGTCCCTCTCTTGCTCAGAAGTACCAGGCCTTGCTTGGCCGCTAATATCCCCGAGAGGAGGATCAATCCCCGATGCGTCAACCGGCGTGGGACGGGCCCTACCGGTAGTATCCCCTCTGCGCCTTCTAGGAGAAGGCTCTAAACTAGGTGGCGAGAGACCACGAAGTCTTCGAGACCGTCTTGGAGACCGGTTAGCCACTTTGAATTTTTTGTTATGATCTAACTAAAGACTCAAAAATTAAAAGCTAAGCTGACTAGGAGCACAGAGCACACACTATAAAGTTCCTAAAGAAACAGCCAGTCAAACAACTTTCAAGTATTTCCGCTCCGGGTGATTAGGACCGGACACCAAAATACGAGAAAGTGAATCAAAGGGCCTTCCGAAGATAGTCTGGGATGATGAGGGCCCAGTCCTATCAGCGAAGGTATCAGAGGAAGTTACGCTAACCTCCTAACAACAGCCTGCGCCGGTGCAAGCCCCCAAGCTTTGCAAGGGTGCCCTCCAGTAGTACTGTCGAGAGTGATACAACGTCGACCTCAGGTGCCACGGGATTCCCCTCCGCAGCCACCTATGCAGATCCCTAGGAGAGGCAACTATGGGTACCAACTCGTCGCAGAAGCCAGGCGGAACAGTCGTGAGGTAAGTTCGGACAAGTAGGAGAGGGGGTATCTCTCTTCCCTGCCTTCACAGACCCTCGTGCTTAACTCCCAGATCCGGAGCTTTCCTGGTCTTCCTAACGCTATTGGATTTACTCTCGTTAATCAGACTCTTATGTTTGACGTTTTATGTGGCCTTGGAGAGTTAACTCTCCACTCGCCTATTCCAAGGCCCTAAAATCCTAAACTTGTTGGTGTAATAACTAAAACAAAAAGTTCTTATTAGGCTGTTCTTTAAGTCACAGGGTTATGGAGATGAAACTTGTGGTGTTTTTATGGACGCAAAAGAAATTAATAAAACTTAGCTACATGCACATGCACTTTTGTTTTCGATGAAAAGCAATTTCTATGAGGTTCAGAGGTACTTCTAATATAAACAAATTTTTTCTTTTTCTTTTCAGACTCCACACTCACAAAAACTAACAAAACTAAATATGCCTAAAAAGAGATGCAAATCTTACCCTAATGCAAGAACTATATGTGGATGCAAGATTCAAAGACTACTCTAAAAACAAAGAAGGAAAGTTGCTGCTTTACCAAATTTTGTCTTGCCACTAAAATGCTTAGATAGAAGATGATGTGTTACCAATCATTTCGTCCAAACAATAAAAACAAGTTCTAAGATAAAAAACAAAGCACTTTCACTTCGCAAAAAGGGAAATCAAATGAGAAGCAAGTTTAAGAAAGCGAAACTCAAAAACTTTCAAAAGATTTTCTTTCAATCAAACCAAAAAGTCTTTTTCAAAGGAAAGCTCTCAAAAACTGACACCAACGATTGATAAACAAGCAACCAAACACTTTTGTGAATTGACACCTTTCAAATGATGAAAACTCAACAAAAATAAAATGTGTTCGAAATCGCTTTTGACAATCAAAAGCAGCAATGAAAGTCCTAAATATCAAAAGACAAGTTTCAAGAAAATGGTAACAAACAAACTTCCCGAAACGAAGGAGCAAATGGTCACAAAAATGATTTCGTTAAGCAAACAAAAGTGTCATGAAAGCAAAATGGACACAAAGATTGAACCCAATCTTCCTACTCTGCCGAAACAGAGCAATCAAGATTCCTAAACAGAAATCTTGTGTGTCAAAAATCAATGACGCTTGCAATCAACGAAAACAAGACTAATACTCCTTATGACTAGAGAGAGTTCAGAACAAGATGCCCCCCGTCAAACAGAGAACTGTTACTGGAGAAATAACTGCTTGACACTGACCCCAAACCACCAGACAAACATTCAGCAAAAAGAAAATTTATAAATCTTGAAATTTATGTAATATACGCGCCTGCAATTAATTGCAGAATGCGTGTATACGCGACTGAAACTAAGGAAACCTGCGTATACGCGGGTTTACTTAGTGAAACTTGCGTATATACGCTTTTGTAATCCAGGAAAAGAGCGTATCTGAAGTCTTTCAAGAAAAAAAAAAAAAAAAACACAGACTGAAACTGGAAAAGCTTGGAGTTCAAGAAAAGATCAGACAGTCAGAGCCAACAAACAGAGGGGCTGATCCTTGATTGGCTTGAAGACTACCCAAACTAGGAACAACAAGAGTGTTGTCCCCAGCGGAGTCGCCAATTCTGGTTGAAGGGAAAGTACCCCTAGGGTCCTTTGGGCTAAGACTCTACCAGACTGAAAATTGCTTATTCAAAGAAACACACACACAGCCATCATTTTTACTTTTAAGCAAATTCTAATGTTTAGGGTACGTACCTAAGGTCCTACGTTCGAGAAGGCCTTTAGGGTCCAAACCCTTCTTGGAGTTCCCTTCTTCTTCCTTCGATCTGCAAGACAAACAAATCAAAGAACACAACAGTACATGTACAGATATTTATGTATAAACCATCTTTATGCTATAAAGTTAGTTATAAAAATCTTTAAGTAACCACTTGCACAAGAATTCAAGACAAGAATCTCATAAGCATAAAGAAAGATTGTTTCAGGAACAAAGACGTGTTTCTTTATATATAAAGGCAAATAAAGTACATATATCGGAAAGATATCACCTGAACACCTTCAGCAGGCTCCAAGCAAAGCTTCCTCCCGGATTCGTTCCAGCCTCAAGCCTCCAACAAGAGCTCCTTCCAAGTCCTACTCAATGATGATATCAAGGATGAATGATCACCAAGACACATGGAAACAAGGGTTTCCTATGCAAAATGGGGGAAGTGCAGAAAGCACCAAGGACTTCAGACCTGGTCTAAGGGAAAAATCTCAGCATAATAATCTTGCTCTCTTTTCTCTCTCCCCTTGGCCTTCCCTTTGATGTCTTTTTATACCCTCTCCAAAGTAGTTTTTTAGTTAGGAGTTAGTTGGGAACAGTTGGGCCACGGGCAATAACAGGTGATCCAGCAGGTAAAACCCGCGATCTCCGCCCGAAAAAGAGGAATTTATTATTTTTTAAGTGTTTTAATAGATACACGTGGGTTGGGTATAACAGACCCGCGTGTACACGCGTTTAACTCAGGGAAATGTCGCGTATAGGGAATAAAACACTGTTTTTTAAATTTTTGGACCAGGTCTGGAAGGAGGGGTTGCCCTAGGCCATGAGTGCAGCATCACAAACCATAAGAGTGAGATTTGGAGCTATAACAGCAATAAAATATGTTTTTCTACCCCCTTATCAATTTTTAATCTCTCGAGAAAAGGTGGTGTTTGGACAGATACTAAAGGTTCTATGATAGGAGTTGAGTTTATTGGAATATCATTAGAATGTATAGGGCTCATTTGTTTTTAAGATTTTTCTTCTTAACTAAGAGACTTCTCTTTTTCAGAGAGATTCTCCTTTTCGAATTCCTGAATAACAACTGATGGGGACTTATTTTCCAATACTCTATCAGATCTAAGTTGGACATTGTTTAGATCTAGTGGAGTTATCATGTAGGTTTGGAAATTATGTCCTTCCATATTGTAAACAGGTTGTGAATTTTTATTATTATTTGGATTTGGAAGTGGTTGAGTAGGCAATTGATTTGGTCTTTGAGGGAATGGTAATGAAAGTTGTGGATTCGAATTCTGAGGTTGAGTTGGTTGAACATGTTGAGGAAAATATTGTGGTGGAAAAACAGGGTAAGGTTGTTGATATTGAGGATATTGAGGATATTTTCCATAAGGATTTTTCCATCCTTGTGCCCAAGGTTGAGGCCAAGATTTCCAAGGCATGGGTGCAGTCCAATTGTTTTGTGATGGTTGTGAAAATGCTTGAGTGTTAAATCCCCGAGTCATATTTGGTTGTGAATTTTGCCATGGTTTCTTAGAAATAAAATAGAGGGGATCTACTTGATTTGGTATTATCCTCTTGATAAATAACTTTAAGACATGCTATTGAAGTACATTCTTTTGTAGCATGATTTTTTGCACATATAACATAGGTTTCTACACTTTTTAAGTCAAGAGGGAATTCTCTCAGAGCATGTTTCTTTCTGCATTACGGACAAAAGATTAACAATGCAGCATTTTTAGCATTTTGCTTGTTTTTCGCTTTAAGGGTATCTATTTGTTCACTAAGACTTCCCAAAATGTATGTTTTAAAATTGTCACACAAATTGCCTAATTCATCCCTACTTACAGTCCCAGCTGCAAATTTATTAATCCTAGTCATGAGAGGATCTCTTGGATTTTTCCCAGTTCTTGCCTTACCACTTGAAATGTGTATGCATAACTCACAAATCTCTCCAAATGATAACTGAGAAATATCTCCCTTACCCATCAAATTGAGAATATCAATCCACTCATCTCTGATGGATTTTAATAAGAGAGCTTTCAAAGTTTCTTCATCTAGTTCATGCATTTTAGCCCTTTTAACATTATAAGCAAATATTTCAATGAAATATTCAAGATTTTCATCTTCTTTCTGCATCATTTTAAAGAATTTATCCTTAATATTATGGGGCATACAATAATCCTTATATTTCCCTAAGAATGTAGTTTTCATTTCTTCCCATGTTGTTATAGAGTGTACTCGTAAGACCATGAACCATTTTAATGTTGTATCCTTAATATTTGCTAGAAACAATTTCAACTTTTGAGTGTCAAGTAGGTAATCATAATATCTACACAAAACTTCAAACTCAGAGAGAAATGTTTCAGGATCCTCACTTCTTAATCCATGAAAATTTGGAAGGATGGAGGGTGAGATGTTTTTCATTGTAGTTGTTGTATCTTCATTGAGGATAGGAAATCCAAAGGGTTTTGGATCTCCTCTACCTCCTCCTCTCCCTCTTCCTCCACCTCTTCCACCTCTTCCTCCTCTATTTCCTCCTCTTCCTCCTCCAATCCTAGGTTGTTCACCATTAACATTATGTACCTCTCCTTCCCCTTCTCCAGCCATTGTAGATTCTTCAGAACTAATATAGGGTTCCAAAATTGGGTTTTCTAATTCTTCTTCTAGCTCTTCTGGTTTTGGTTCTTCTATCAATGGTAAGTTAAAATAAGTTTCTTCCTCTTCTTCTTCACTAGGGATCTCTAGCTCTTGTCCTAGAAGTCTTTCTCCAGTTGAAGATAGGAAAACTACTCCTTCTGTTGGGGATGTAGGATCTTCTTCTTCTATTATTGCTTCGGTTGATGAGGTTGGTGAATATCTAGGTTGGATTTCGGATCTAAGTACCTTGGGAGGTTTATGTTTTCTTGCAAATGATAGAATATGAGTTTGAGTGGGTGGTGTGGTACTACGAGGTCGTGGTGGGGTGAGTGATGATGTTGGAATTAAACTTTTACCTCTACCTACAAATCTACCTCTAGAATCTCTTTCCCTATGCATATCATTTTTGTTTTTTTTTTTTTTAATAAAAAGAAAAGACTCCTATTTACACTCCCCTTGCAACAACGCCAAAATGTTTGGTAATTTAATTAACCTTAAATTACTTGCATAAATTATCGACCAGGGCTTGTAAGTTGATGAAGTGTAAGTGTATTGTATATACTAGAAGTCTTTGATTATTCACACCAATTCTAAATTAAGTTGAGTTATCGAAATATAAATTCTAAATTAAGTTATTGAAATGCACATGAGCAAAGCAATTATTCCTAGAAAATGAAATGATCACACTCTTTTACCGAAGACTACTTATGGAAAATCTCACACTCTACTTCAAAAGAAAATCTCACAACTCTGCATATAAGTAAATCAATCCCACACTTATTGTAAATGAAAATTAATTACACTCTTCACACTATTTATATACACACTCGATTTCAAAGGAAAAGGCTACTATTAATCTCATCACACATCTGTAAGAATATCATTCATAATTGTTTGAAACCAAAATGAAATAAATCTCTGCTTAACTACATCCACACTTTCTTGAATTATAAATCACTCATGCTTGAAATGAAACATCTAATTTTGCAAATAAATCCTCTATTCTATAAGGCAAATAAAGTTTTGCCTAAGTCTAAATCATATTGTTGTTATCATTGTTGTTAAGCTTAATTCATGTGCATCTATAAACAAAAGAGATGATTAGTAAAACAATCATAATTTGAATCTGAAAGAAATTAAAAACACATCTACTCAATTGAACAGAATAGAAAGCTTATGAAATTATACATAAATTTTATTTACTGAAAATGAACAAAAATCCTTACTACTCGAGGGGTCCCTCCACAAGAAGCAGGTAATCATGTTATCAATCAAACAGTCAACCACACATGGAAACGAAAAGGTTCTTCATAAATTGAATATTAAAAATAGAGTTTTAAGTCTTCACTGTCGCATAAAAAATCATTGTGTTTGTGTTTGCTGCGAGGACTTTTATAAAGCCCGTATCATTAAATGTTCAGAGCTCTATGCCTATCCTTGCTAACAGAATGCTAAAATTAACTATGAAAATATATCATAACAAAATTCACTCACGATTTTCTATTAACAAAGCAAATTGTGAGGTGTATATCTCATTCCTTGCTCACCTGTTATAGCTAACAAAGTTGACTTTATCCTTGACCACGTAATTGGAAGCTTCTTTTATCAATCTAGTTCATGAAGGTAGGAGGGAATCATTGAGTGCATTGATCACCACCTTTCCATATATTTCTCTCTCCAGCTGGCACCTTGGAACCTATCAAACCATGGACTTGGTTGCAGAATCAGACATTAGTTGCAAAATCATCCCAATTCAGTAGCTAAAGCAAATATTAGACTAATAATAAAGAACATTATCAACTTATGAAATACAAGACAATTATATACCTGCCATGCCATAAATCTTGTGATTTTATTCCCATTGAGTGATTATGATGGTCAAAGAAGAATAAAATAGGTGAAAAAGGGTGTCAAAAAGAAGCAATTGTGAGGCTCAACAATATGAAAGAGTAACGATATTTGAGGTCAGGGTCAACCTAGTGTATGCGCTGAATCAGGGCCATAACCCTGAGGGCCTAAACTTTAGACCATATCAATGTGTTACATAACTAAGGGTGGACTCGGGCTCAATGAACAATAGAGATCCATTCATAAGATCGACGGAAGGGAGAAATAACATGACCCCCCCCCCACCTTGTGATGTCAATGGAGAGGGGGGTAGTGCTATTGAATGGAGACTATTGGATGTGTCGAAGGGCGGAGGACCTTTGGATTACACCCTCGAATAGTGAGGTGGAATTAATATAGCGCAACCCCCCCATAACGTCAACAGGGAGGTGGGGGGTAGCGCTATTAGATGACAATATCCAATCTAATCGTGTGACTTGGGTCATTAGATGGTCAAAGGCCAATGTACACCACCATTATGGGTCGCACATAGCGGAGATTCATTTACGGTCACAAGTAATACTTGGGAGAAAGTCCCACTAGCCATTGGATTGAACGATTGAAAGTGGGTCATCAGGTCTCCACGGAGAATTGTCATGGTTTTTAATCATTGTTTGTATCGATTAACTGGGTCCGTCAAGAGGTGGATAGCCACAAATATATATATATATATATATAGATCATTTGTCTGGGAATTTTGTTTCAGAAAAATCAGCACAATCAGGAGCGCATTTGACATGCATTGATCGATCTTCTTTTGTGATCAATTCTGCTACAACACTTGCCACTCTAGCCAATTGTCCACCCTTTCCAAGTGTTATTTCTATGGTGTGTATTTTCATGCCTAAGGGCATATTGGTTGAAGTAGACTCTTATTCCAATGAATAAAAATCCCTTCTCTTAGGGAATATATATATTATTCATGCTAACTATAAATCTTCTAAAAATCACTCAACATATTTAAATATCAATTATTTTTATCTTATAATGATTGATACATCCATAATTAAGATAAATCTATGTTGATGCAATTAAAACAAACAATTTATACATATTATATTTTACTGGAAAAAAATTAAACAAAAGTGTAGTGTAATTGTTTTATGTTTTGACCTTTGTTTTTGGGCATTTTTCCGATTAGTTTTCCTTAAAACTTAGCAAGAATATGTTGGAATTGTATTTTTGAGTTGTGTAGTCTACACAATCTAAGTGTCCTAGGTTTTTTTCAAGGCGGTAAATCATATATGCATTTGAAAATGCAATTTAAATAAAGAAAAATTACAATAAATAACAAAATGCTACATTCTCATAAAGAATTATATCGTTGAATTTCAACAAAAAAGACCACAATATAGAATAATTAGGTTGTTCCTTAAACAAATTTATTTAGGTATGATGTGTCCATTTATCATAAAAATATTATATCGACCTCCCTGTTTCATATACTTTCCTCAAAAGTATATAATATAATAAGGGTGATTAATTGTCATTTTGTAACATGACATTAATATTATATGAAGTCATGTATAAGTGTTTTTTTTAAAGTGGAATCGACAAGTAGGGCGATCTTGTACTCGCATGACACGGGGTCAATTTCATCTACTACTCCTAATATTACTATGAGTTAATCAAGATAATCAAATCAAAAACCTCATAATATTTATGTCGTAAGGTGTTCCCCTTTGAAAAGAACTCCCCAGCTACATCACTATCATAATTTGTGCCATTCGATCTTTTGTTAGACAATTGGGTTATGATTAACCATTGATTTGAATTGAAATATGAAAACAATGATGGTTGTGACTCAATCGTTGGATCCCACAATTAACTGTGAACCGACTTCCTTATGAACCGTCAACCAACTTCCTTAATTTTCTATATCGAGGAGGCGTTGTCTATGGAGCAGTTGTAGATGATTGGGTAAAGTTCTTGATTTCAAAACTAAGATATTAAGAGGGCACAACATGAATCTTGGGCGATTTCAGGATAAGATTTTGAGGGTGTGAAAAATACTATATGGGTTTTGAGGGATTTGTTTGTTTTTTTATCCAAACAGATACTGCAAGATTCAGATTAACCCATGGAACTTCATTTGTAAAGCGCCATATGAGTTTCTGGAGCCGAACACTGATTTTTAAATGGATTGTAAGTTATTCACAATTCCAAATCTTCAAGGGATATATCTGTGTTTCCTATTTGCATTAATTGAGAAATATCAATATCTAATTTAATGTTATCTTCCTCAAATTTCCACGGATGCTTGTTTAGTCAATTTTGTCAGTCCATAACTAAACTTGACCTTGCACCATGGCTTCATCATTATAAGTTTTGATTAATGTCAATACTAACGCTGATACTGATGCCAATCCAGCTGCCAATGCCTTTTCCATTGCTGGATTCTAAAGGGTACACATCATCCTCAGATCCTTTCTTCCTCACTGAATTATTCAGTGTGATTATTCAAAAGTTTGTTAGACCTTTCTATTTTGTATCTGCCAATGGATGAAATGGTCAATAAATGAGCAGAATTTTGATCGATAGCGAACTCATTTTATGAGTTTTTCATTTTACCTTATATTTATCATGTAGATCAGTGTCAAAATATATTATTTTATGAGTTTTTCTTTTTACCTTATATTTATCATGTAGATCAGTGTCAAAATATATAATATGGCCAGAAACTATATTTTACCTCAATTAAGACTATTGTTCAACAAAGTGTCTTTTACTGTTGTTGACCTTGAAAAAGTAATGTTGGGCTCATTTGGAATGGAATATGTAACAACCTAATTTTGTTGACTATTTAATGCTCTATCTGTGGGAGTTAACTTAATATATCGTACGAGTGGGCCTCGATGGGGGTTCAAAAAACAATAACTAAGGTAGGAACCTCATACATCTTGCCAAACATATTCCAGCAATCGCAGCCACACGCAAAGGTAAAGCAAGTGGTATGACAGGCTGAGGTCCAGAGCAATATAAAGGGAGCATCATCAACTTCCAACTCAAAGGAGAAGAACATCATCGTTGAGACACGCAAATGCACCTCAACTTCGTGGGTAATGACCACTCCCATGCCTACAGTGTTGCAGACACAGATTCCAGATAACGCCATATTTAGAGCACGGGCAAGTATTGAAACATGTTGCTATTTTTTTTTTGTTTTTATTCTTTTATTTTAGTATATAACCATCATTTGATTTTAGCTTATTGCTTCACCTGAACATGCAAGTTGATATGAACTAATAAGGCTAGACATTATTCACGCATCATTCTTTTCACCGTGAAAAATTAATCATAGGAATAAGAACAATGCAAAATTTAAATTCTAATTATTACTTAAAAGATAAATCTTTAATAAATATGAAATTAAAATAAGTCTACTCTATTTTCAAAAATAAATGATATAAACAATATTTTTAAACCTGTATTTACTTATTTAACCCTACTATATTGACCAAAAAAAACAGAAGATAACTAAGTTGATCTAATATCCTCCTACCCACATACACGAAGGCAGGCGAATATTGGTATTTGGCAGGCCATGGGCCAACGATGGGAAGTATCACCGTCTGCTTGTTCGTTCCCATTACGATTGCAGCAGAAAACGTGCAGCCGATTGCCAGCAGTCTCAAGATGAGATCCACTACAAAGAAACTGCTATTAACTCCATTAAGTCTTTGCGCATCATCCCCGCCGGACTTATTCTCAGTCTCTAAGTAACCCACCTTCACTTGAGATGCCATTTTTTCTTCCCTGCAACCACAAAGTATGAGTCCTCTACATACCAAGAATTCAGCACCGATATGGATATATATTACAGCACAGGTGCGTACGTGGACGATTTATAAGCTCACAATTATTTATTAGTGAAAGCGACAGAACATAAATTCTTGGTGCTGAGATTGTTTGTTCGGGATAAAAATCTGGCTACTAAGATTGTTTATTCAAGTACAGATGGGTGTATTGCTCGCCAATTTGAATAGTAAGACTCTGTACAATCAGTAATTCCACCTCTAGGGACCGGTTGCATTTATTTATCATTTGTGAGAAGAGCATTATTGGGATGGAGCAGTTACAGCTACTACGATTTGATGTACGTGGACATTTTGCATCCAACTGACTTATACCTCATTTCTTCTATGTAAAGTCTTATATAAAATTTCAATACCCCATCATTCTCTTTGGATCATCATCTAGAAGAATGTAAAGGAATCAATAATAGTGCATCCCTCATTTTATAAAGACTAGCAAGTGAATCAGAAGGAAGCCTTGCTACCAAGAAACTAGCATTTAGATCCTGGAGCCTCATTTCACTCCTCACTCTAGCCCTACCTACTATTATTCCCTGCTCTTGGACTCCTCCCCCATCTGGAGCCTCATTTCACTCCTCACTCTAGCACTACCTACTATTATTCCCTACCCTTGGAGTTGTCGGGAATTTCTGGTTATTCCAAACAAAATACAGTGGAAAAATCCTCTGTTACCACTGTTGGGAATTTTCTGATAAATTATGAAACAACAAAAAAATATGAACAGAGAGTAATACTCTGTTTTCGGAATCTCTGATAATTCAAAAACAAAAGAACAGAGCATAAAATAATACTCTACTTTGCCTCAGGATCAAAAACTGATCAAAATAATACTGTGTTTTAATATAGCGAAAACAGAAAAAAAATCGCTTTGCTGTAACTGGTGTTGCAGCAACGCAGTTTTTTTTTAGTTGTTGTTCGTGGTGTTGCAGCAACGTAATTTTTTTGACGTCAAGTATTTTTCGACTTACGGTGTAACAGCAACGGTGATTTGACGCAATAACTTTTGGTGTAACAGCAACGGAGATTTTTGACGCAATAACTTTTGGTGTAACAGCAACGGAGATTTTTGACGTCAAGCCTATTTTTGACTTACGGTGTAACAGCAACGCTCAGAAAAGAAACTTCTATTTATAAAAAATAAACTAACTGATAAAACTAAGTCTTCCTCACATAGAGGGATCTTCATAAAAGATTATGCTTAAGAGCATCTTCCTCTTGACAGAGGGATTACAGCAGGAACGCTTCAGTTCCACAAACCAGCTATCTCAGAAAATTACAATTTCAGCACTGCTGTGCAATACAAAAAAAAACTCTCAATCTATTTCCTCTGTTTTCTACTTCTATTTCTATTTCTATATTTTCTACACTGTTGTGTCTGCATTTTATAGTGCGGGAAAGGGTCATCACCGCTTTAACTTGCTGATGAAGTCTCTGTTGTACTCAGCTGCTCATAATGAACGAAATCTGATCTTTTGTTGTATTTCTTGAGTCGGTGGTGATGAAATCTATGGCTGATAAATGTTGCGTCGGCTCGAGGCTGGTTCTTTTCTCTTTCAGCCGTTCTGCTCATTAATACGGTTGTTGAGAAGTAATGGTGTAGCGCTGGATCTGATCTTTCTCCTTCGGAAACACAAAAATAATTAAAGAGTGAAAAGATGGTAATGGCGGTGACTTAAAAGATCGGGAATAAATGTGGGGCGTCGGATCAGGACAAATAAGTAAAGTAGCTGTTGTTGTTCTGTTCACTGCAGTTGAAATTATAATTTCAACACTCCCCTTTAATTTCAACTGTTGGGTTATCAGTCATACCCAGAAGTTTCCTTAAAAACTCAAAACTTTTCTGGTCCAATGGCTTTGTCAGAATATCCGCAACCTGTTCCTGAGTCCTGCAGTGTTGTAAAACGATTTCTCCATTGTTCACCAATTCTCTGATGTAGTGAAACTTTGTGTCTATGTGTTTTGTTCTCTTGTGGAATACAGAGTTCTTGGATAATGCAATAGCTGAACTATTGTCACAAAAAATAACCGTTGTTGTTGCCTGCTCCTGGCATAGACTTCTCAACATTCTCCTCATCCAAACTGCTTGACATGCTGCTGTTGTAGCTGCCACGTACTCTGCTTCTGCTGTAGACAATGCCACAATTGGCTGTTTCTTGGAAGCCCATGAAATGGCTCCTGAACCTATGTGAAAAACGTAACCAGATGTGCTTTTCCGATCATCTACACTTCCAGCCCAATCACTATCTGTGTATCCAACTAAATTTGAACATTCTGAAACAGTATAAAATATGCCATACTTTTTTGTACCTTTAACATACCTCAGAATTCTCTTTGCTGCCTGCCAATGTGTTTCTTTTGGCCTCTCCATGAATCTGGAAATTAAACTGACAGCATACATTATGTCTGGCCTAGTTGCAGTTAAATACATAAGGCTGCCAACTATGCTCTTGTACACGCTAGGGTCAAAATCCTTGCTATTGTCTTCTTTGCTGAGTTTTAATCCCATCACTATGGGAGTGTTTGTTGCCTTACTGTCCTGCATGTTAAATCTGTTCAACACTTCATTTACATATTTTGCCTATGAAATAAAAATTCCATTTTTATTTTGATCTACTTCTATTCCTAAGAAGTATCTCAGCAAACCCATGTCAGTCATCTCAAATTCTTCTTTCATGACTGATTTGAAATTTTCAATGAGGTAGTCATCATTACTTGTAAAAATCACATCGTCAACATATAATACAACAATTAAAATTTTACAGTCCTTTTCTTTGATGTAAACAGTGGGTTCTCCCTCACACTTCTCAAATCCGTTCTCCAGTAGATAGGAATCTATTCTATTGTACCACGCTCTTGGCGCTTGCTTCAGCCCATAAAGAGCTTTCTTCAATCTGCAAACTTTGTGCTCTTGGCCTTTCTTCTCATAGCCTAGAGGTTGCTCAATGTAAACCTCTTCCATTAATACTCCATTCAAGAATGCTGACTTCACGTCCATTTGGTAAACTTTCCATTTGTTTTGTGCTGCTATGGACAGCACTGCTCTCACGGTTTCCATTCTTGCAACCGGTGCGAAAGTCTCCTCATAATCTCTCCCATACTGCTGCTTATATCCCTTGACAACAAGTTTTGCCTTGTGTCTTTCTATCTTGCCTTCAGCATTACTCTTGGTCTTGTAGACCCATTTAACTCCAATGACTTCTTTACCTTTTGGTAGCTCAACTAAATCCCATGTCTTGTTTCTTTCTATGGCATTCATCTCCTCATCCATAGCTTCTATCCATTTCTTATCTTTAATTGCTTCTTCGAAATGAACAGGGTCATCAACATGACAATACAAGGCAAACAGGGAATTCATACCTTCATCATAAATATCACTTAAATTTCTGAATTTCTTACCTCTTTCATTCGGTGTGCAAGTGCTTGTAGATGCACTTGAATTTCCTCCTTGTGGTGTGCTTGGAGAAGCACTCTCATTTCTCCTCAAGGGTGTCTCTTGCTGTTCTAGTGTTGATGCTGCTGTTTGGGGATGTGTTTCAGCCAACTCCTCATCTTCATCATTATGAGACAAACAGTTTTTAACATTAACTGTTTTCTCTATGCTTCCATCCCAAGCTTCCTCCTCAATAAATTGAACATCTCTGCTCACAAAAAACTTCTTGGTGGATGGGATATACAACCTGTAAGCTTTGGATTCCTCACTGTATCCAATGAAAATACATTTCTCCCCTTTGCTGTCCAATTTCTTCCTTAGCTGATCTGGAATGTGTGCATAAGCCACACAACCAAAAACTTTCATGTGGGTGACTCCTTGCTTTCTCCCACTCCATGCTTCTTCTGGCACTTTATTCATTACTGCTTTTGTAGGACACCTATTCAAAATATATATTGCACAGTGTACAGCTTCAGCCCAATAATCATTTGGCAAATGCTTTGCCTTCAACATGCTCCTCGCCATATCCATGATTGTTCTGTTTTTCCTTTCAGCAACTCCATTTTGCTGCGGGGTGTACCTTGCTGTAAATTGCTTATGAATTCCATTTTCTCTGCAGAAACGTAAAAATTCTTTGGAAATATACTCACCTCCTCTGTCTGTTCTCAAAACTTTGATGCGCAGCCCACTCTGATTTTCCACGAGTGCTTTGAAATTTCGGAATTTTTCAAACACTTCACTTTTGTTCTTCAGGAAATAAACCCAAGTCTTTCTAGTAAAGTCATCAATAAATGTTAGAAAATATTGGCTGCCTGCAAGTGATGGAGCTTGCATCGGTCCACATAAATCTGAGTGGATAATTTCTAAGGGTGCTTTTGCCCTTATGCTTTTTCCGGTTGGAAAACTTTATCTGTGTTGTTTCCCCAATATACAACCTTCACAAAGGCTGTCTGGCTTTTCTATCAATGGTAATCCTCTTACCATTCCTTTTCTACTCAACAAATTAAGACCTCCAAAGTTGAGATGTCCAAATCTCAAATGCCACAACCAATTTTCATCCTTTGGTACGCTTTGCAAAGCCTCTTGTGTCACTGCTGCAATTTCTTCTTTATTTTTCAAATCTGCGCTTATTCTAAGAGGGAACATTCTGTTCCTTGTCATCTTCACTTCAGCAATGCATCGCTTGCTGGGTGCTCTGTCCATGATGGTGCATACATCATTCTCAAAGAAAACATTGTAACCCTTTTGAACAAGCTGTCCAATACTCAAGAGGTTACACTTCATTCCGGGAACATAATAAACATCTGCTATGGTTTTCTTTTCACCTTTCTTTGTAAATATTTTAACTTCTCCTTTTCCCATAACAGAAATTTTACTATCAGTCCCAAGTGTGACTTGTGACTGCACACTCTGATCTAAAGCAGAAAACAGGGCTATGTTTCTTGTCATATGGTTGCTGCAACCAGAATCTAGAAACCATATATCCTCACTGTTTGTTTCAGCCATATTACAAACTAACAACACATTATCTTGACTGATATTTTCTCTAGTGATATTTTCACTAGATCTATTACTCATATCATACTGTTTCTTCCTACATTCATTTGCATAGTGCCCATATTTTTTACAATAATAACATTGGACATTGGATTTTTCATACCTTTGTCCTTGAGCATGATGTTGTCCACTTTGCTGGGTGCTGCCATGGCCTTGGTTCTGATTTGAATTGCTGCCTCTTCCTTGAATGTTTGCTGAACTGTTTCTTCCACCTCTGTATTGGCTTCTGCCTCTTCCTCTCTTGTTTCCTCTGCCTTGACCTCTTCCTCTTCCAAATGACATCTGGGTCTTGAAGGCTTGCTCTAGATATGAGTTTTCATTTCTACTCAACCTCTGCTCATGTGTTATCAGTGATGCATGAAGTTCATCAACTGAAAAATTTGAGAGATCCTTTGTCTCTTCTATGGTGGTAACAATCACATCAAACTTTGGGGGTAGGCACCTCAATAGTTTCTCCACAATCCTTCTTTCTTCAAGAGTTTCTCCATGAGACCTTATCTGTGTGACCAAACCAATTGCTTGTGTGAAAAATGAGTCAATATTGTCTAACTCCTTCATGCACAGGTTCTCAAAATCTTTTCTCAGCAACTGTAGTTTCGTTGTCTTCACTTTCTCCATACCTTGATAGGCTATCTTGAGAGTTTGCCATGCTTCTCTGGATGTCTTGGCTGCTGCTATCCTTGGAAACACACTCTCATGCACTGCTTGATATAAGAATACAAGGGCTTTTGAGTCCTTCTTCTTATTGCTCTTCAACAACTCTTTCTCTGCCTGAGTTAATCCAATAAACTCTTCTTCATTTGCTGGTTCTTCAAATCCATATTCAACAAGTTCCCATAGATCTTGTGAGGAAAACAGGGGTCTCATGGTTATTGCCCAGTAGTCATAATTTTTCCCATTGAACTGTGGGAGCTGGGTATTAAACATACCCACGCTGGTGCTGGTCATTCTTTCAATACTTGACTGTGTAAAAAAATTCACTTAACTGTTTTCAGCAGCTACACAAAAAACTAATCTGAAAAATACCTTGACAGCATTTTCGCTCTGCTGGATAATTTGCTGCAGCAAGAAATCTTCTTTCAGCTTCTTTGATGTCTTCAAAGAGCTTGGACAAGCTCTGATACCATGTCGGGAATTTCTAGTTATTCCAAACAAAATACAGTGGAAAAATCCTCTGTTACCACTGTTGGGAATTTTCTGATAAATTCCGAAACAACAAAAAAAATATGAACAGAGAGTAATACTCTGTTTTCGGAATCTCTGATAATTCAAAAACAAAAGAATAGAGCATAAAATAATACTCTACTTTGCCTCAGGATCAAAAACTAATCAAAATAATACTCTGTTTTAATATAGCGAAAACAAAAAAAAAAACGCTTTGCTGTAACTGGTATTGCAGCAACGCAGTTTTTTTTAGTTGTTGTTCGTGGTGTTGCAGCAACGTAATTTTTTTGACGTCAAGTATTTTTCGACTTACGTTGTAACAGCAACGGTGATTTGACGCAATAACGTTTGGTGTAATAGTAACGGAGATTTTTGACGCAATAACTTTTGGTGTAACAGCAACGGAGATTTTTGACGTCAAGCCTATTTTTGACTTACGGTGTAACAGCAACGCTCAAAAAAGAAACTTCTATTTATAAAAAATAAACTAACTGATAAAACTAAGTCTTCCTCACATAGAGGGATCTTCATAAAAGATTATGCTTAAGAGCATCTTCCTCTTGACAGAGGGATTACAGCAGGAACACTTCAGTTCCACAAACCAGCTATCTCAGAAGATTACAATTTCAGCACTGCTGTGCAATACAAAAAAAAACTCTCAATCTATTTCCTTTGTTTTCTACTTCTATTTCTATTTCTATATTTTCTACACTGTTGTGTCTGCATTTTATAGTGCGGGAAAGGGTCATCACCGCTTTAACTTGCTGATGAAGTCTCTGTTGTACTCAGCTACTCATAATGAACGAAATCTGATCTTTTGCTGTATTTCTTGAGTCGGTGGTGATGAAATCTATGGCTGATAAATGCTGCGTCGGCTCGAGGCTGGTTCTTTTCTCTTTCAGCCGTTCTGCTCATTAATACGGTTGTTGAGAAGTAATGGTGTGGCGCTGGATCTGATCTTTCTCCTTCGGAAACACAAAAATAATTAAAGAGTGAAAAGATGGTAATGGCGGTGACTTAAAAGATCGGGAATAAATGTGGGGCGCTGGATCAGGACAAATAAGTAAAGTAGCTGCTGCTGTTCTGTTCACTGCAGTTGAAATTATAATTTTAACAGGACTCCCTCCCTCAATTTTTTTAAAGATGAATTTTGATGAAGCTTCAAAAGGAAACCAAAGCATAGCTAGATATGGAGGCATATTCAGAGATCACTTGGGATCTCCCATCTATATTTTTGATGGTCCCATGGGATTCAACAATAACAATGCAACATAACTGAAGGCCTTAGAGGAAGGATTAATGATAGCCTAGACCCAAGGTTTCTCTAAATTACTTGTGGAAGGCAACTCTCAACTTGTCATAAACATGATTCACAAGCTTCTAAATGACTCCACAATCAACAAAATATCATAAAATTGGAGATTGGAAGGTCTACTCATTCGAATCACATTTCTCCTCTCTTCCATTCCACGTTATTCATGGAGTCATACAACATATTAAGGATGTCGTTGATTTGGAGGAAAACCTCGGAAGACTGGACACTAACTTCACACATGTCGAGTCTTTTTTGGACCATATTCGCACTCAATTTCGAGATGACCACAAAATGTTGCCAAAACCCGCAAAAACGCGTTTGAGATCCATGGGCGATGCCCTCATACAGTCCCAAAAACTCATCGATATTGTCAAGCAACAACGAAGGCGTTGTTTTGGTTGGTTCGGTTCCTAGAAAATGTAGAGAATGGAAGACAACATTCGACGACCACTTTCAATGACTTAAAGATGACCTTCAAATTCTTGTCGATGTGGAGCAGATTGTGCCTACTGCAGCGTCTGAGCCAAAGCCAGTCCTTCGTCAACCTGTCCCAGTCGTCAGCTTCATTGGCTTCCATATGAAATTTGATCAGGCGCGATCTACAGAAATGGCTTACCCAACCTACTTATCTAGTGGTTGGTGTGTGGGGTATGGGTGGGGTTCGAAAAACGTCCCTCCTCCAACTCATCTTTAACCATTTCAAGGAGGTGAGTGGTATCTTTGACGATGTCATCTAGGTTATTGTTTCTCAGAATTTTAAGATTGGAAACTTGCAGAATTCCATTGCTAAGGCACTGGATTTGAAAATTGACGAAAGCTTCGAAAATGATCTGCGGAAGATGGCATTGTCTGCATCTCTTGAGAAGAAAATATTTCTTCTCATTTTGGACGATGTGTGGGAGCACATTGATTTTGATGAAGTAGGGATCAACTTTGGCAATGATAAGGGCAGCAAAGTCTTGATCTCCACTCGCAGCGTAGAGGTGATTGGAGCAATGCGGGAAAATCAATCCTCCTTAAAGATAGAGCCCCTGTTCAAAAAGGAAGCGTGGGAGTTGTTCAAGAGAAAATATTTTACAAATGACCCGGCTTCTCTCAACAAAAATATAGAATTTATTGCCACACAAATTGCCAAGGAATGTGAAGGTTTTCCATTGGCTGTAAATGTAGTTGGTGCAATGATGGCTTCCAGAAACGATGAAGAGGACTAGCGTTGTGCTTTAACTCTAATGGGCAATACAGATCAAGATTTTGAAAGGAAAATTGGTACAAAAATAAGGTATATTTATAATGTTTTATCTCATGAATTGAAGATTTGTTTTCTCTACTGTGTTGCCTTTCCCAAGGATATAAAAATTAATGCGAGGACACTAGTGGAAATTTTGATCGTGGAAGGTGTTCTCCTCGGCGGAGAGACAACTTATTTAATGCATCTTGGGTACGAGTACTTGGATCAATTGATCCAGTATGTTGCTACATATGCATTAAGGAGTTGATTTAAATAGTTGAATTCAATAAAATTTTCATTCTCGCAATTGGTTGACGATGAATGTTGTTTATTCAAATGTAATAGCGCAAGTAGATGATATCAAATTTTTTAATATATGAAGAAGTTTAAATTCTTATTCATTAGATTATTTTGATTTGTTAATATTCTATTATGGATCGTTATTGATTAGATTATTAACCCTTGGAGGAGATTTTGGAAGTCACGAAAAGGAAATTGAGGAGTAGTGTGTGGGAAAGCTAGTATATTTTGTAGCATCTTATTTTGGAGTTGATTGAGGGAAAGCATGCTTAAGAAGTCAAGACTGCAATGTCTCTCTAGGAATAATCACTCCAAAAGAAAAAAGAAGAAAAAAATTATAAAAAAGATTCATGGTATAGACCCATATTAGTTTGAAGATAAAAGAGAGATTGACATGCATAATCATTTCCTCATATTGATTTGGACATCTCTTGTTACTTTAGAGTGCTAAACGTGAAACTCTTGAGAAAAATGGTTTGGGTGGTAAAATAAATCCACCCTAACTGATAAGAAGGAAAGATCACTCAAATATTTTGTGGGTATAGCCAAGGATAGTGGGATTTTTGGGAGGTTGTTTTTCCATCTCTAGATCATATTTTATAGGCATTAAATCTCTGATTTATTGTGTACGCAACTCTTTGTTGGCATTATCTCTAAGGCTTATAATGAATGATACAGTGAACATATCTTGGGTTAACGTTAAAATTATCTCTGTGGTATACATTAAGCATTCACTAAAAGGATTTGGCGTGAACCTAGTCAACTATACAGTAAATTGATCTGAATTGAACCCAACTCTCTGTGGCATTGTTTGGGTATTATCTCGGCATTCATTGAACGATCTATAATGAACCCTCAAACTATCTGTGACATACATTGAAACCATAGACAAAACCGATATGTAATAAATACTAAATTTATATTCCTTATGGTGGGTTTTGAAATTTTAAAGCAAATATATATTAAGAAGTATCAAGTGAATGGAATATGTGGTGCATAAATGTATAGATTTATTTTCTTATTTCACATACTCAAAACATATCACATTTACACATTTTATATTTAAATAATAATTTACCATTATTAAAAATAACATTTATATTTAATATAAATAATAATTTCCCATTATTAATGAGAACCTTTATATTTCCTATCTTATTATTTATAGTTCACAAAATGTCATGTTATGAGGGACAAATGATCATCAATTTTACGTTTAAAGCATATTTCAAATATGATGGAGACACTTGAATTTTTTAATGAAATTGGAAAAACATCATCTTGTATCTTTTAATTCATTTTTAAGTTTATATTTCTTTATGTTCAAAGCCCCTATTAAGTCTATGTTTCATTATTATCATGGATTTAAAGAGCATTCACATCTTAACCTAATCTTCATTACTATTTCTTTAATCACTTGACAATAAATATATAATAGTATTTTGTAATTTTAATCACAAATAAATGCTATGAATTATAATATAAACAGGGCAGAAAATGCTATCTTCCTCTATCTCACACCGACACCAGACATAAATAAATAATAGCTTTTGCCTCCTAACTCACGTGAGGAAAAAAATTATGAAAAAAATAAATACTTACTCGAATTATGAAAAAAAATAAATACTTACGCCAATGCTACTCAGTGAAATGAGTTAATGGTTGATGGATCAATTAAGTAAACATTAAATTTGTTTTTGTTGCCGGAGGTTCTGAATAATAAGGTAATGCTCTTGCATCGCTTAATTTTATTATAGTAAATTTGTTGTTCATTTTTTTTTAATGATTTTATTTAAGTTGATAGTCTAGAGAAACAATAGTTGATTATATGGTAGGAAGAGTACTAGCCTCTTCGCGTTCTATGAGCTTGGATGGAAAACCTCAAAAATTTATGAAATGTAAAAATAGTTAATTTAGAGGAAAATAGTGTGTCATAAATAATGAGGTCTAAAAACATTTGGGGTGTATGGGATAATGTTAATTCTAAAATAAAATCCAGGAATGATATTTGAGTGGGAAGGAATAAACTCAAAATATTGTACAAATTCAAGTCAAACTGCTTGAAAGAATGATAGTCTAGCAAGGGATTGTGATAATGTATATTTGAGTGGGAAGAAATAAATTCAAAATATTGTACAAATTCAAGTCAAACTGCTTGAAAGAATGATAATCTAGCAAGGAATTGTGATAAGGTATCTGGTAAAAGCAAAGACAGTTATGATCCACAGAGTAACTATAGACTTACAAGAAAAAGCATAGAATGTATTCTCTAGTTTTTCCAGAGCTGGAATGCTCATTGGAAAAAATATTTGTCTCCTTCAAGTTGATTAAGTAAATGATGATACACTTCTAAATATTTTGTTAGCATCTATTACTGTAAAATTTATGCCTTACAGTATTTCCTTTACAACATTTATTGCTAATTTACATATATTACTAAATAAACTATCAAAAACTATTTTATATATATACACTATATATACTACCCAAAAAATATACTACCCAAAAAATAGTATACATTTAATACTTTATTAATATATAAAATATTTTTATGGATATTTATCAAAATGCTTGGTTAAAAACTTCATTGTGTGAAAAATCAGCCCTTTACATTGTTATTATTAAACTTCACTGTGTGGAAAAAAATTTATGAATATATATCTCAAAAACACATGAATGCAATGCATCAATCACACATTTTGGTACGTGGCACTTAAAAGCGCTTGATATTGATATATATGATTTAGATTGAAAAGGGTTTTAATCATTTTTTATAAAATTTATATATTTATATATAAAAGTTTCATTTTGTGGCAAATAATAACAAAATAATAATAAGAGATACAAGATAGTACTTGAATATAGACGTTTACTTTACTTTTTGGTGGGTATGGGGCACCTAAAAGCCATTGATATTGATATTGATATATATGATTTAGATTGAAAAGGGTTTTAATCATTTTTTATAAAATATATATATATAAATAATTATTTATTTAAAATTAATTTATATATAATATATATAATTTCATTTTAAATGTAATTATTTATTTATAATTAAATTAAAATTAATCAATTTATATTTATATATTCATAAATTAATTAATTTTGAATTAATTATAAATAAATAATTAGATTTAAATTGAAATTATATATATATATATATAAACACTCATAATTTCATTTATGATAAAGAAAAAACAAAATTACATTTTGTATCTACAGAAAGTATTATGGTAGATGTCTTTCACGATATTTGAGTTAATGAGAAAAAATAGTAAAAAACACAAAAGTAAATATTCGAAATTAAGTGTGATAATAATCACTTAACTTTTATTTTTCGTCTTTTTTTCCCACTTTTTGTCATCCCATTGAGTTTGGTTCAACAAGAACTATTGTCACTTCTCTTCCTGACTTCCTTGGTGGGGATTCTCTATATGAGTTTGAACTCTCAAAAACATGCACTCTTTTTGTGCCCCACATCCCATTTTCTGTATGTGCCTCATCTTTTTGCGATTTTGATGCCTGGGTCTCATGAACTTTGATCTTATTCTGCAAATGAGAAATATTTTCATTTTGGACCTAAGCGTCCTCTTATGCTTGGTTTGGAGGGTTATCCATGGTTTCTTTTGCTTCTTCTTCAAAGAAATTGAGATTCGAGGGTTGCCATCATTTTGATTTGGGGGCCTAGCCCTTTTTCTTTTGTCTGTGGACATGTGTTTTTCATAATCTAATTCTTGGTTCCACTGTACGTTTTTATGTTTCAATTGAATGTGATCAGGTAAGCCTTTGTTAAGGTCTATTTCTACACATATTCGGGTAAAGGTAAGTAGACCTTTCTTTGTTCTTTGGAGGTCCATCTTTTTGAATTTTCTAAGAGTGTTTCTAATTTCCTCCAGGACTTTATGATGTCAGAAAGGGAGGGATAGATTTGGTAGCCACGCCAATACCGACATTGTTGAGGCAACCATATTAGTGGCATCAAAATCTGGAAACCAAGGGGCGATGAAGAGCCCGACTCTTCCCCAAAACCAAGTCCCCTCATGCAAGACTTTCTCCACTTCGTCTTGAGTATCGAATTGGACAATAAAAAAACCTTTAAAGCATAAATAGATATCACAACTTGCAATCTAGGAAGAAAAGACCTAAAGCATCATATTTTTGCTAGAAGCCATTAAACCCACATATTACAACCTTGGATTGGAAAGCAGAAAAAAGGTGGCTACCTTAGGGAGGTTAACTTCCATATAATGTGCTTATTTCATTTATTCAACAATATATGGTCTTGGGTTGTTTTGAGGATAATATACAAGGGAGGAATCCTTATTTGCACCACATCCTTGTAAGAGGATGGGTCGTTAGATATCCTGGGTCCCAGAGCTCCTCCATGCAGCCTCAAATTCAAGACTATGGTTGAGTTCCTTGTGATGCAGTAGTCTTTAATCTGGGAAGAATCATAAAGCAACTTCCCTTCATATAGTAGATATCAATTTTTTGCACAGATGCCCCACCTATTCTTTATCCATTGTTTCAGGTTATTGACTAAGTATGAAATCCCCATCCAAAAAAGGGAGGACTTCCCACTTATATTATTGATGAAAATCCAGAAAATATTATGTCCCAACTCTTCTTGTAGTTCATTCTACTCAGACCTATTGGAGCGGTTAAGCACACTTTGAAACAATGTCTCCCATTTATGCACAGGCGGAAAATCCTCCACTGGATTCACCTCCCTCAATGTTGAACAAGCTTGTGAGTCTGGAACAAAGGGAGAAGGGAAATCAATAAAAAATGTTGTTGGGTTTGTCTGATGTGTCTACCTCAAAAGAAACAAAAACCAACCAATGAAGATGATTTTGGGACCCTTTGTGAATCTTCGATCCTTGACTTTGGTCACATAACAAAACCTGACATGTGAGGTTTCTATAAGACATGGTAATCACAAGCCCACGTAGACCGTAAGCAAACAACACTAGGGAGGTGTCCATTTCGCCATAGACAAAAACTTATTCATCCATCTGTCATTACCCAAAAGAATGTTGGGGTCTATGACTCCCATCCATGGCACTCCCTAGAAGCATATCTCAATCCCTTGAGCCATGGTGACAGATGGGGAGAAACAACAAAAGTTCCAAACCCTAAACCTCAACACAAACTTTATCTTCATCTTAGCCTCGAGTTTAATGTGAAAATTATGTATATTATGTCTTTTAATAAAATTAATAAAAAAATATGATAATATTATTGATTAATATTTAGGAATGTAGATCAACTCATTGTTACATTGTTATCTAAGTTAAACCATGTCATAATAATTTATTGATATGACTCCTTAATAATTTGCAAGTTAAGTAAACTTACTTAAGTTTAAAGAAAAATATTTTTAACCAATTAAAAACAATTTTAAATTTAAATCTTACTTCAAAATCACAATCTATACTTTTTTATTAATCAATCAAATATGTCTATATAAAAGTCAAAAATTGACATCATAAAATAATATTAAATAACTATAAAAGTCTTCCATATGAGTAGCATACAATTTAATTAAACTAAGATATAATTATCATTAATTATACTCGTATATTTGGATCCTCAAATATTTTTGTTGGAAGATGGATATGATTGTAAGTCCTCACAAAACTAAAACCATGATAATTAAATCCAAAAGGATCATATATGATGCATTCATTTATGACAACTCTTTGGAGGAAGTTCATTTATACAAATATCTGGGAATCAACACCCATCATAAGCTAATTGGAATTATAACATTTAGTAAAAGATAAATGGAGGTTGGGAAGCTTACTATGGGCTTGAAAAAAATTGTAAGTCGAAGGATCTTTGGATTTGGGATTAAAATAAGTTCCTCTATGAGACTCTTGTCACTCTTATTATTTTATATAGATTTGAGGTCTAGGGTTGCAATATACCCATAGGGTCATGGAGAAATATTAAAGAGATCCAAATGCAACTTATAACCTACAACCTCAAGATTAAAGGAAATGCTCCCTACCCTTTCCTCCTAATTGAAGCAAGTATTTTCCACATTGAAAGCATAGCTATGACTAGGTATCTTGTGTACAAGAAGAAGTTACACAACACAAACTCCAAGATGTTTCTTAAAATTGCTTCTAGCTCTATCCAAAACCCCCACCTTCGACTCAAGCGAGAGTAGCATAAGGATGTGTAGTCTTGATTGGACCATTGGGGAATAAAGGAGATCATCTTGTAGAATCTTGATAATATATATATATATATATATATATATATATATATATATATATATATATATATATATATATATATATATATATATATATATATATATATATTATTTCCAAATTTACGTAAAAATTGCAAGGAAATAAAGAGATAGAGGAAAAAAGGAAACTATGATATTATACGGAGGTGATTGACCCCCATCTCAAAAACTAAAATTATCTCTTTATCTTGACTACTTTTAAAAAGAAAACGAATATTGTCAATATTGGAATGAATTCTAATGAGCTTCATATTGAAATTGGGTGTTGGTCAATTCCCAAAATTCCATAGGATCAAAGGGTTTGTCACTTGTGCGATCCTAAGAGGGTTGAAGATGAAAAGCACTTTCTCTTAGATTGTCAATATTATACTCATGTTTAATCTAATTTTAAAAATAATTGTCAAACTACCAACCTTCTTAACATTCTAATTCAACCAAACTATGATGATCTTGAAACGTTTCACTCACTTATTTTTTAGGATAGGAATAAAATATTAAAGAATTTTGATTAATCTCTTGCCTTTTTAATGTTTGGTAGACCATATAGGTTTTAATGGACATTAATCATTATCATCATCATCATCATTGATATATGTATAAATAACATGATTTAATTTAAATGGGGATGACTTAAGATATGTCTATATAATAGCATAATCTAAAAATTTTACCTTTTAATTTTTTTTTAATATTTTTCTTAAATAGTTTTATTTAAAAATGGATTACAAATTGATAAAACGATATATTTAAGCTATATTTTCAAACTATTGAATCTTATAATTTAAGTGTTTTAGAGATTTTTGAAATTTATTTATACATTTAAAAGTATAATTTAAGTAACCAAAAAATCTCAATTTTGGGAATAATTATATAAACCATTTTTTTTAACAAGAATTAAGGATATATTGTATTAAAAACATTAAGCAAAGAATTTAATTGGGTTACAAGCTACAATAAAATAAGAGAAGTTGTTTTCTAAGTTTATCTCTAATTATATGCAAAAACAACTTTAACAATAATTATTAAAAAAATAGTTTGACTTACAAAATTATAAATCCTTAATTATGTTGATAGACATGTCCATTTTGGAATAGGTTTTCAACTATTTAAATTTAATTATCAATAATTATTATGTGGATGGTGGGGATTTAACTTCCATCAAATATTCTAGAATATTTATAGTAGTATACACAAAAAAAATGTTGAGATTCATCTCCAAAGTAGTTATGCCCCTTTTTCTCTTTTAATTAAATTGATTAATTAAAAAATTGTCATATGAACAAGTGTCATATAAAGTGAGTTATGGTTTTTTGGGCATCTTGTATTGATAAACCATGTTATTGTAACAAAGCTTATTTACATATTAAGATTATCCATGGTAAAGTGGGGGTAAATCTCCCTCGTTAATAATTGTGTTACATGTTTTTTAAAATGTGTACATCTTTAACCTCAAAAGTGTTTTGATGCTTATTATGAATTGATGCCTAAACATTTACCAACCATTTAATTTATTTGGTTGCACTAGTTAACATATATGACCAAACAACGGGGCCTGGAGTATGCCCTAAAAGTGTTTTTTATTGGCTAAGAGCATGCCTTCCTCGGACCTAAGGAAATAGGTTAACGGCCTGAGACCTAGAGTCCTCTAGTTAGCATACATGATTGAACAATTAGTCATGGAGTATACCCTAAAACTACTTCTACTTGGCTAAGGGTTCATCTACCTCGGATGTAAGGACATGTTAACAACCCAAGACCCAAAGGCTTTTGGCACGATGAAATTTTGCCCCCTTATTGATCCGAATTGGATCCATAGAAGACTGTCAAAGAACCATGACTGTATCAGGATGGAACAAATCTCTAAAGAATCTAAAACAACAATCAAAAACACCCAGAACCAATGGCAATGGCAGCCAGCGTGGAACGACGAGGACCTCGATCAAAGCGCGCTGACTGAGGCCCATGGAGACTATGCGGGAGGTCAAAGTAGCCCCTGGGAGCCTCGGATTGGGAAACGGAGGTGGATTTTGATGCGCGATTTGTGCATCGCTGGGCGAACAGGGCCGAAATGGAGGAAGCCCGAGCACTCAGTCGCGTTGGCAACTGGAGGACCGCGAGCGGAAAAGGAAAAAAACGCTAAATGTACAAGGCGAGACCCACGCTCTAGAAAACCGGCGATTTTGATCGGGGCGCCCTTTTAACGGTAAGAGGTTTTGGACGAGAGCGGAGCGATTCCATACACTGATCGACGCGTGGCAAGCGGAGGTGAGAGAAAATTGTCGTTGATCGCGCACTATCGGTCGAGCAAGTTAACCGTGCGAAACGTGCATATGGCGTCGGATCTGGAGGGCCCAGATTAGATGGTTGAGATCGCGCCCGATGGAGAAAGTGGAACCGACAAAGAATTAAGCCGCGCTTTAGAAGGGATTTGGAATCCATTTGACCACCATGGTGGAGGAAGAACACATCCACGACATAACTGAAGAAACGAACCGACGAAGCATGTTGGCGCCGTTTAGAGGAGGACAAATGGCCACTCCCTGAGCGTTCATGATGATGCTGAACAGGGAACTCCAAGCGCAGCTGCGAAAGGTGAAGTGACAGAGGCGGAAGACGAACCGAACAAGCATAAGGATCGAATGGCTAAAGCCATGAACAGAGACAGTCAAATAAGGGAGAACGGTTAGACAGAAGTCGAGAGACGAAGAAGGGGAATAGTGAACCCAAAGGGGAGGACTAAACACAGAGAACAGTAAAGCAAAGCAGAAGAGACAGAGGACCGAGCTAACTAGAGGCAGCATCGAGCACCAAAGAGCTTGAAGACTCAAGCCATCCCATAGAGGAATCTGTCCGGGACTGAGCATCACATTTGGCTCTTCCCACTGTAGACTAGAAGGTCACAGAGCTAGTAGGAAGAAGAAGTCTGTGTACTCAAGTGGCTTGAGGAATCCAAGAACCACCCTGCCAAGAAAAACCTGCTTCAAGAGAACTCACATTGAGTCCCTGTATTGTAATTTCTTTGCTTAAAGGCAAAATAAAACAAGGCCACCACTGAAAGCTGGACCGGAGATGTAGCCCTGGAGAATAGGGTGAACTCCTTATTAAAATTGCTTGTGTCTTTATGTTTGCTTACTGTATTCCTCTACTTTCTTTCCATTTTATTGTCTGTGTATTGGCAATATGATCGATCCATTGCTTCAATAACACAGAACACACACACCAGCACATGAGTCTGTAATACCTTAGTTTAATAAATCTTTAACTGATGTCACTCATAGGGTGAATATCATATCACTTATGGACTACCAACGAGTAATTCCAGGTGGCGTGGTTTTGCTTGAATAACAGTGATGAGTCAACCTACCTTACTAAATAACAAGGAGCGGTGGTTTTCCCTATTTCTCATTTGACAATTGAGTTATAATCTATTTTCCCACTACATTAAAAAGAAGAAGAAAGAAGTATATGACAAAACAAAATCAAAAGGCACGTGTGGTTAATTTGTGTACGTTGGGTGATTTTTTTAATGAGATGAATTTTATGATGATTATGAGAAGGGGTCAAAATTGAACATGTCACAACCCTTCAATAGGGGTTCAACATTTCCTATAAGTGTGAAGTGAAAATTAGGCATAAAAAAAAAGTTAATTTTTATTTTTACTAGTTAAAAATAAAATAACAAAATGCCCAGTGAAGGGTTGTTGGAAAAATTGTTGCTTGCGACATATAGAGTATTCCTTCATGTAAATACCAATTTTTATTAACCATTGTGACGTACAACCATTGTAACTTATCTAGATCTGGAATACGGATCGTCGTATTTTGAATACCTCATACATAACGGACTATGTGTATTGGTGACTGTTGACAAGGTTAATACTCTCTACCGAGAGAGATGATCCCTTTAGCACAATGAGTGGGTCTAGAAACTAAAGGGACAATCAAATAGACATCTTCCTAGATTATAATTAAAAATTAGAACAAGAGAGGTGGCCTACCTTGCTCTGATGCTAATCTGATTCCCTTTGTTGAGATCCTCGAACCGCTTGTGTCACGAACTTGTTCCTGCTTCTTTCAGCGCTTATGTACCTGCACAAGTGACTAAGAGACAAAAAAGCATGCCAAAACCAATACCAAATCCAATAATAACCTACTTAGCTGGGCAAGGAATGCGAAGCCAATACATACATGAACATATATATTTTGGGAAGATGAACCAACAGTTGTATTATTATTTAAAGAATAAAGGGGGAGCTTACAACCATAGCCTTGATGTTAAAAGGCTCTCCTTGAGTGGTAATCCAAGTCCAAGCCAAGAAAATATCCAACACTCCTTCTCCAAGTCTAATGAATAGCCTCTAAGCACAAGCTCAGCATAGGGGTGCAAATGGACATAGATCAACCATTTGGGAATGGTAGAGCGGGAATTTATAGGCTGGGAGAGGGAGTTAGGGCTCCTCCAAAGATAGGATTAGGCCCACATTTCAAGTAGGTAGCTCATAGGGATAATACCAAGAGATCAAATTAGGAGAATTTGACCTCATCTATGTGAAACCACCTCCATCTCGCCGCTTTGGAAGCTTCTAGATCACGAAGCTTCTCATCCTCTTTGGGAAAACTTCCTTTTTGAGACCATCATGGGTATGAGAGAGAACAGAGTGATGCCATCGATGGCTTAACAAGGTGCAACAGGCGATCATTGCGGTTTTGAGCTTCATAAGGGTGATGACTCTCATTTTAGGGTTTCAAGGGCCATTTCTTCAGGGAAAGCTCCAAAGACTTTCCAAGCAAAGTTAAATGAGGGATCTGAGTTGTAAACATGGATGAGTATATTTTATAATGATCATTTTTTGGGCACTTCAGGGTACGTCACAGGGAAGTGCAGGAGGCATGACAAAATATTGTGTAACAGATGCCCCCTAAAGCATGAAGTTAGAGCGAGGAGTAATGGCTAAGATGCTTTACGAGCTTTTGGAAAGGACCAGGACACGCACTGTCAGGAGAATTGCAAATCAAGGATGCATATACATACACATATTTGAGATCAGGACATGAATCCATGGCATGGACGCAGCCATCCATATGATGAAGACTAGATAAAAGATCCATGCGCATCCATCCAGATAAAAAGGATCATCATAAATATAAAGTCTCACGGTATGGTCACAGCCATCCGTATAGTAGAAACATGTGTACAATCATGAATAACAGAAAACTCCATACAGCCTGAGCCATAACACACAAGACTCAGGGTCTTGCGCTCCATCCCGACCCGATCAATGTAGGAATTCTAGCATGCGAATAAACATGTTGAAGTCAAAGATGCTAGAAAACCACCTGATTATCCGCTAATGATGTGGACCGTTAACAGGTACGAGAGAAACCATCAATAATGACAATGGCTCTCAAGGTACAACAGTACAATCCGTGAATGTGATAATTAAGTTGAGGTCGAATGCTCGTGGAATCATCCGATTGAAAGCCAATAATGAAGGCCTGTCGTCGGATGCGAAGAACAGGCCATTAGGGAATGCCAGCTCGAAGGTACTGAAAGGGAGTTCCTAGGTCATCTTCCTGGATAATGAGCTGAAGTTGACAAGAAGTGACCTATTAAAGGAGGGCAAGGATGAATCCCCAATCATCAACACGAAACAAGGAATAAAGTGGAATGATATTCAGGATTGTAGCAACGACTCAAACAATGTATAGGTAAATAACTACAGATTGGACTTCTCTTGAACTTATTGGCGACATGACTCCGGAGTGTGGCAGCAACTGACTCAACATGGGAATAAAGGTCATGATGACAGTGTGGAATAATCAAATGAGAGGCAAAATGGATCACCTAAACCCGGGAGGATAGGTGACTGAGTGAGGATATCCCAAACCCGACACGAGAGAAGAAGAGTGTCATGTTCAAGAGTGACATGCTACCTATATAAAGGATGTCTCATCTTTATTTTTCCCCCGCTATTTCTAGCGAGTACCCCAATTATTGTTATCACAAGCTTGAAGGGGATAGAATGTGCTTGTTATGTAAGTTCATTCTTCGAATGAATCCATCCTAGTAAGTTTTACGACTCCTAGGAAGGAGAAGCTCAGTCTCATCATGGTGACGAGTCTTTCATCGTAAAGTTTTAACAAGCTCGACGTAAGAATAACTCGATATATTTTTTATGTTTAGAGAGCTTGAAAAAGAAAAGAAAAAGAAAACTCCATCATGTCTCTTTTCATAATTTGTCCCTCGAACCCAAAAAGGTAGAAAAAAATATCTGAGGGAACCTCTTGACCATGTCGACTAAGGTGTACCTTTTTTGTAAATAGTCATTCTCAGCCTGAAAGGGGGTACACATATACTGAGGTGACATTGATTCATTTACTTTAACGAGTTTGAAACGACAAGTACTCGGTAATCTTTCCAATTTTCGAGAGTCAAAAAAGCGATGAAAGATGACTCCACAAGGGTTCCTTTTTCGTTTATTTAATGAGTCTGAAAAAAGAGATCAAATAAAACTCGGAGAATCGGTCAATAATAATCATTGTTCACATTGAAGGCACCTGTAACTACACATGAAACACACCCATCACCGATATCGAGAGAAAATATTAAAATGAAAATATTTGACAAAATGACTTTCAAAAGTTATAAATAGGTAAAAGTAATTTCATTTGTTACCAGTTTACCAAATTGAGCTCTGAAAGTGCTTTTATGCCCTAATTCTCTTGATTTTCCAGTGGCCATTGCAGGAGATCCAAGGTACCATTTCACGATCTGTCTGCGACAAGTAAGAGCCTCATCCCTGCTCTTGCATTTCATTACTTTTTTATGCAATTTAAACGGTAAATTTTATGCTAGAAAGAAGGATTTTGAAATTTTAGGTCGTCGGCGATCATCACGGGTATGGTCATCAAACCCACGATGGTCGCGCTCGACCCCAAAGGTTCATGCGATTCCATCGCAATGTTTACAAAAATAGGCGCGATGGTGCCGAGAGCAATTTTTTGAGACTAAAAACTCTCTTTTAAACAAAAAATGTTGATTTTTATCCAAGTAAAAAGCATTAATAAGTGTTTAAATGTTGTTTTGTAGGAGAATATGTTCTTGGAGTGGAAATAAAGAGGCCATGAGGTCGAAGATTTCAAAGCATCTTAGGATCTGGCATGCATAAATGCTTTGAGGGATTGTGGACTACTGAAATTCTTCAGGACCATAGGGTTGAGAGCTCAGATGGAGTTGCTACCTTATCTGATCATCCTTTGGGATGTAGATCAAGAGATCTTCATCATCAAAGGGCAATAACTGGAACTAGAGGAGATGGACATCTATTTCATCACGGGATTATCCCGCTGAGGAGAAGTAGTTCAACACTTTGGATTTCGCCAAGGAGGTGAGAGTACCCGCAAGCCTAGTCCAAAGATACTATCATGGTGCTGAGATAACCAATGGAGGTAAGGTGAAGATTGCAACAATCACCAACAACCTCGTTTTGAGAACAATTTTGTTCACCATGGCGCATGTATCTGGCATGCAAGCTTTGCATGAGGCTTCAAAGTCTCAGTTTCAGTATGCTATCGCATGCTTGACCCCACCATCTTCAACTGGTGTGGAGGCCTTTTAGCGAATATGAAGCGACAACTAACCAAAGGTAAGCATGGACACCTGAAGCGATTCGGGTTTGGCTCTATATTGGTGACCTTATTTTTGGAGCGAGTGCCCCTCTTCTGGTATCAGTAGGCAAAGGTACCACATCCTGCCCCCTGAGATCCAAGGCTCGTGAGATGGAGCCAGCTCGCGCCTCGAGGAGCCATGAATCAACATATGCATTATCCACCACAGTTCTTCGTTTGGCTTGAACGCCAACTGCTCGTGGTAGATGACTACACTTATGCTAGCACAAATTTGAGAGGGGATCTAGATCTACCTCTGCCACTAGGCGAATAGTGGACCGATGTAGGGAAAAACTTGCTTTTGGATTTTTTCAAGTTTTATGATTTTTATGAAAGTGTAAACTAAGACTCAACTTATGATAAATGTGCATATGTGCGACCAAAGAGACTATCAGGCATGTCACCAATAGCATGGTGAGCTACCCATCCGATAGTGGGTGCGGACTACGAGAAAGGGGCTAAGCCCGTAGCTGAGAGGGAGCGCAATTTGGAGGCAATCACTTGAGGGGTTCCAGATTATGCCACTATTGACGTTTTTCCACTATGTTGGTACAGATATACTGTGGGAGTCTCTGCTAGGCTGTGTCAGCTACCAGGCCTAGTGATCAGGGCAGTCTTGTGCTGTCATGAACACCGTGCAATTTGATAGTTTATTTAGTGTTTTACACATTTTGTAGGCTTTGAAAGCCAAGTGTCTTAGAACACTCTATTTTTTGACATTTTGATGTAAACACTCCGGCAGATGCAATATATATATATATATATATATATATATATATATATATATCTATAGATATATATCTATCTATATATATATAGATAGATATATATCTATATATATATATATATCTATAGATATATATCTATATATATATATATATATCTATAGATATATATATATATATATATAGATATATATATATATATATCTATATATATATATATAGATATATATATATATATATATATATAGATATATATATATATCTATAGATATATATCTATAGATATATATCTATCTATATATATATATATATATATATATCTATATATATATATAGATAGATATATATCTATAGATATCTATATATAGATATATATATAGATATATATCTATAGATATATATATAGATATATATATATATATATATCTATATAGATATATAGATATATATATCTATAGATATATATATATCTATATAGATATATAGATATATAGATATAGATATATATCTATAGATATATATCTATCTATAGATAGATATATATCTATAGATATATATCTATCTATAGATATATATATATCTATAGATATATATATATCTATAGATATATATCTATAGATATATATCTATCTATATATATATATATATATATATAGATATATATCTATCTATATATATATATATATATATATATATATATATATGTTTTATTTCTACTTATGTGTTCATAACATGATTTAGTTTTACAAATGACGCAAATGTCTATCAAGAACAAAATTTGCTAATGCATCGGTTAATGTATTTAAATTACGTGGAATATGTTGATATGTAATGTAATCAAAATTTCTTTCCAACAATCTAACACGTAGATACATACGCAATATTTGTGGATTTCTCACTGAGTAATGATTGTTTAATTGTAACACAACGAGCTGCGAATCCAACTTGACAACTAAATCCCTAATGCCAAGAGCAACTGCTTCTGACAAGAGTTCAATAACTGCACTATATTCAACAATATTATTGGTTGTTCGACCAAGGCAGATACCTTGTAAGTTAATCAGCTCGCCATTAGGGTCATAGAGTACCCATGTTGCAGAAGAGAGGTTTTGTGTGCTATGACAAGCACCATTAGCAAAACCAATGTAATGACCTGATGAAATCTGCAAACTGAGTGGAACATAGGGTAAGCAGAAAAAAACATGTCTGCAAAGCAAACAAACACACCAAAAATAAAAAACACACACTAATGAATTAACACACTAATGTACAAAAGTTATTACACGAATTTCACGCATAATACTTTTTGAGATACAACCCATTACGGGGCTGTGACAATGCATTTCCCTCATAATCACATAGCTCATAGGCACCTTTCTGTAAAACACGTTTGACGATGTAGGACCCATGCCACATGGGTTTGAACTTGTCTGCCCCCAATTTATTGTTGGCTTGATCATAAAGAAGGACCAAGTCACCTTCAGCGAAAGTGCAAGGAGAAACGGTTTGGTCAAAATGAGCTTTGACTCACTTCTTTTGAGCTTCGATGACCATCGTAGCAATGCGACGAGTCTCGTCAAGTCTCTCAAGATATAGTAGTCGCTCCTCTTCAGGCGAGGTATTCGGAAGAAGTTCGATAGCTAGCTTAAGCGAAGGGATTTCGCATTCGATTGGAAGATTTGCCTCTAAACCATACACCAGCTGGAACAGAGTGAATCTAGTGGTCGTCTTAGCAGAATTTTTGTAAGCCCAAAGAGCTGAGAATAGCATTAAATGCCAATCCTTTATGTGCTTCCCAATGGTACACTGAAGCATAGTAATCAAAACCTTATTGACTGCTTCAACTTGGCCATTGGCCTGTGGATAATAAGGAGTTGAGCTATCATGTCGAAGGCCCAACTGAGCAGTTAGCTCTACCATCATGTGCTGATGAAAATGTGATCCATGGTCAGTCACGATAGCTTGAGGGACACCAAAACGTGCTATGATGTGGTTAAAAAGGAACTGAGCAGTAGTAATATTGTCATCATTGTATGTAGGCATCGCTTCGGCCCATTTCGTAAAATAGTCCACGGCAATGATGATATAACGATGCCCCTCGGTTGAGCGAGGGTTACATGTCATGAAATCAATGCCCCATTTGGAAAATGGGCCAATGGTAATTACTAGGTGTAGGGGTGCAGGTGGGACGCGCTGCTTGCGGTTGAAAATCTGGCATTCATGGCATTTTTGGACAGAAACAATGTAGTCTTTGAAGATATAAGGCCAGAAATAATCGGCGCGGAGGATTTTCTAAGCAGTGGCATATCCAGACATATGACCACCACAGGCACTAGAGTGGAAATCATTTAAGACCCGCTCAGCCTCTTCAAGGGTGAGACATTTATGAAGGACAGAGTCCACATCGACCCGATACTTTTTTTTGTATCACCGATGATCCGATAGGGTTGGGAGTGATGTCGGATGTAGTGTCAGTCAAATTGGGACAACTCAGATTGAAAAGTCCAGGTTTGGAGATAAACATTAATGTCTCCATACCAGGGGTCAAGAGTGTTGATCAGAAATAGAGTTTCATCGAGTATCTGCTCAGTAAAATCAGTTGGGGTGCTTGTAGACAGAAGAGCACAGATTAACTCAACAAAGACGAGCGATTTCTTTGATTTGGCAACAGTAAATTCCAAATCAAACTCCTGTAGGATCACAATCCATTTGGAGTATTTTCCCCCCAGTAACTGGCGAGTTAATATATATGTCATGGGGTTGTAATCAGAAATCACAGTGGTTTTCCATAAAAGGATATAGTGTCGAAACCTTTGGATGGCATTAACTGCCGCCAAAGCAAGTTTCTCGACATGAGCATATCGAGACTCAGTATCAAGAAGATTCCAGCTCAGATAATAAACCACGTGCTCATTGCCATCATCGTCGTCCTAAACTAACACCATAGCAATAGTGGTATCAGTTGCAGCCAAATACAGGAAATAATCAAAGCGTAATCGAGGGGATGTAGTAAAGGAGCACTAATCAGGGCTTTCATTAAAGCATCAAAGTATTCTTGGGCAACTTCATCCCAACTAAAAGGGATCCCCTTCTTAAGTAAGCAAGTAAAACCTTTGGCATGTTTGGCGTAATTATGGACAAACCGAAGGAGAAAATTAGCTTTACCCTGCAAGCTCTGCAATTGCAGCAGTGATGGAGGGGATAGATTGACTATGGCCTCAACTTTCAAAGGATCAATCCTAATACCTTCATGAGACACCACAAAACCTAAGAGCGAGCCAGACTCGACGTAAAACACACACGTGTGTGGATTGAGATGGATATTGTAATGCCGACATCGTAAAAAGATAGCTCTTAAGTGATTTGGATGGTCACGACATTTAGCCGAATGAGCTGGTAAGTTGTTGAGGTATGGCCGAACAATTTGTCGAATGTCATGAAATTCGTAGGACATTGCATGTTGGAAGGTAGTGCCAACATTTTTTTTTCAAACCGAAAGGAAGCTTTTTGTAAGTGAAAGTACCCCAGGGACAGATAAAGGTTGTTTTATGCTAATCAACGGGTAAAATGTTAATCTGGTTATAGCCATAAAAACTATCCATGAACAAAAAAATCTCACTCCCAGCGCATTCGTCGATGATCTGGTCAATAAAGGGAGTAGGATAATTGTCCTTAGCACACGCACGATTGATATTGCGGTAATCAACACAAACACGTATCATGCCCCGCTTTTTGGAAACAGGGATGACATTGGATACCCAATCCGTTAATGGAATAGGATAAATGAAACCTGCTTTCAAAAGCTTCTCTACTTCTGCTTTGATAGCAGCTGCCTTTTGAGGGTCCACAGGGCAAAGCCGTTGCCGAACAGGTTTAGCACCAGGATAAGTCGAAATCTCATGCACCATTATGGATGGAACAATACCAGGCATATTGATCTGAAAATGGGGTTCTTAGGCTTCTTGTCTAACTTACAAGAACCTCTCCCACTTCCAAAGCTTTAAATATTCCCAAATCTTCATGATTAACCAATGCGGAATTAAAAATGCTTGAAAATATAAGTGTATGCTTGTGTTTATTTTTTACTGTTAAGTGTTGTAATTATTGTTGCTTATGCTGATATTTTAAATACAAATAACAGTAAATAATGCAGCAAGTAAAGCACGTACATAACAGCAATTTAATTAGGAGTTCACCCACAACTCTTGGGCTATGTCTCCGTGAGCTCTAGTCAACTCAACTAAGCTCTTTGGGATTATGGCAACAGTTCTTTTACAAGTCTTTAACTCAACTCCATCAGTTTAAACTAAACACGATGGGCTTACTTTACCATCTCATCCCTGGCTCTGAAGCTCTCGGCTTTCTGGCTCTCGCTCTCGCTTTGGCTCTTGGCTCGCACTCTGGCTCTCAGCTCTGACTCTGGCTCTGGCTCTGGTTCTAGCTCTCGACTCTCACTCTGGCTCTTCAGCTCTGGCTCTGGCTCGTGGCTCTCTACTCTAGCTTCTCTGAGCTCTTTCTCTCAGCCTCTGTGAGTTGCTCGACCTCCAAGCAACTCCAGCAACCTTTGGCAACAATACGCTGATGTCAATTGAGCTCTCTGGCTTTTCACTTGACCTCCGAGTGACTCCAAAGACTCTCTCTGCACTCAGCTCTTCCTCGTTGTTCACTCAACCTGCTCTCTCTCTCCATCAATTGAGCTCTCTGGCTTCTTTGAGGTAGTCTTCCATCTCTACGGCTTCCAATGCGATTTTCTCTGCGGCCCTCTGTTTTCTAGCCACAATCCGCTCAAATCCCTTCTTTGAGCATTAGCAATCATTGCTAAACACCCTCGGGGATGGATGCCACCTATTCTATAATAGAAGGGTCATCGGCGCTTGAAATCCCTCAATATAGCCATTCTCGGCTTACACAGGAAAACATACCAAACACGGGAAAAATCCATATAGAACACTGTTCACTGGACTTCAAATTTCCATATTTGCGCACTATATTCCTATCGGGTCAGCCCGTAAGTCGCTTGTATTTTAGAATTGCATTAAAAATATTGAAAATACACACAAGACTGTCGTTGGGCAGATCTCAAAACATATGGAATACCGTTTACAATCTTATTGGGTTCGAAAATTCGCATCGCATATCTATATATATATATATATATATATATATATATATATATATATATATATATATATATATATATATATATATATATATCTATATATATATATATATATATATATATAACATATAGCCGCTCCTCTGTAATGCGCCGATGCGATATTGCGATATCGCAATCACAAGTCGCCCGGTCTCCGGTCTCCGTAAGCCTTCCCTTTGGTGTTTCACCGATGCAATATTGCGATGTTACTTGTCGCAGTCGCACATACCCTGGCCGTTTAATATGCACTCCACTGTAACCGCCAATTGTGATATCGCAATCGCACTAAACATATACCATGTGCCGATATTCACTGACTGCCACCGCCTATTGCAATTTCCGATCGGATCTGGACCATTGATCGGCCAAATCCAACAGCTCCTGTGCAGATTTGGTTTAAGCCTCCAATAGGCCTCATTTTACTGTTTTTTTCAGGTTCCTCTTTCCCAAAGAACAAAAAGGGAACTGCTTTTTATGATAACTCCTTCATCTGAAGTCCGTTTTCGCCCATTCAAGTTGCATTGGATTCAAAATGAGGAGATCTCTGCAATGAGACTATTTCCGAGAGCAGCCTGCGATTTTCATTTTCATCTTATTTACAAATGATTTGTGTCATTTGGCACATGTTACCTCTTATATGAAGTATTTAGACTTAGAGGTTTATTCAGGATCCATTTTTGGATCATGCCTTCCCACTAAAAGAACTTTTGGTCTCCAAAAGACTGATATACTAATCTGAAAAGTAAATGAGAGTGACTAACCCTCTTCTTTCAACCTCCCTACGCTTGCCTTGCATAGTGCCTCTAAACCAAAGTTTCTGACCACTTGCCTTCTTGGATGGGTTGGTCTTCCTGGGAAGAACTATCTTCCTCCTTGCCTTCCTGCAAAACTTCTGCTGAAATGGTCATAGAAGGTGGTTTGAACTTATTTGCCTTGATCATTGATCCAAGGTGGCTCAAGCAAATGTGAAGTTCATCTACTCCACAAAACTTTCATTTGTACCTGTTTGAAAGGCTTCCAACAACAACTGTTAACAACAACAGGCATACAGACAACAACTGGATGGACTAACTCCTGCTTCAACAAAAGAAACAGATTTCACATCTTGTGAACACCTTCATGTCTTACATCTGTATACAAACGATGGACTTGATAACAAGCCCACAAAACATGCCTTTAAACAAATGACCCTTCAAGTCAAGCATGTAGAAAAAGACCATTAGGACTCTTTTTCAAAAGATGAAACACTTCATCATTATCTCCATTTGGAGACCAAGTTAACTTCTTCCAACTCAACATGGCATCACATGCATGTCAAATCAATCAACCCTGCAAGTTAATTACACATACATGTTCAAAAACAAGGAAATCATCAACATCCATGTGTTCATGCATCTCATTCTCATGCATGAATTTCATCCTTCAACTTTCACTTAAGCACACTGTACTTTCGAAGTTGAAATGAAATATAATGTAGATGCATCAATAGACATGCAATATTAATCAGATAAGAACTCTAACCATTCCTTACCAATCCCTTCCAAAGGTACTACCCTTGTCTGCACATCAACATCATTATGTGAATCACTTCGAGACATATCACTTATGGAAACTTCCTTTCCATTTCTGCCATCTTCTCTTTCCAACACTTTTTAGCAAGATGTCCTTGCTTATGGCAGTAAGTGCAACACATGTGCATCCTCTTGACAGCATGATTTGCCTTGTCCAATGGACTTTGGCTTCTTGCTTCCTTTCCTTCAAAAGTTTCCTATGTGTGGCCATTATCTTCCAACATCTAGAAACATGATGGTTATCCAAACTACAAAAGTAACATGCAATTCTTTTCCCATAAATATGTGGAAATTTATCATGCTTTGCACAATCAAAAGGAAAATGTTTAGAACCAGATTTATACCTTTCTCTTTCACCTTTATTGCCTTCATGAGGAGGTGAAGCAAATGAAGAAGTGGCTCCCATTGGAACACCATCAATCTCTTCAAGATTGTTGGAGTCTCCCCAACTCTCTGGTTCAAGTGTGTACTTCTGAACACCTGCATCCTGCAAATGATGTTTCAAGCTATTGCATTCCTCCTTAATACAATCTTCACACTCTTGCGGTAGAAGACCTGAAATGAAACTCCTTCTTGGAGCTGTTTCAATGGCCTTCATTGCAGCTTTAGAACTTCCTCCATAAGATTGTCCATACTTCTGCAGACTCAAATAATAGTCAATCTGCAAACAAGCATGCAATCAACCTCTGATTGTTTAAACACCTTTCAGACAAGCAATCTTTGCTCTACCAATCAAGCATTCTGATTTCATACCACTTGCTCTGGTATGACCAGCTTTGATATCACCTTCCTGAAGGTGGGGTTAATCAATCTCAAGCTCTGATACCACCTGATCTGAAAATGGGGCACTTAGGCTTCTTGTCTAACTTACAAGAACCTCTCCCACTTCCAAAGCTTTAAATATTCCCAAGTCTTCATGATTAACCAATGCGGAATTAAAAATGCTTGAAAATATAGGTCTATGCTTCTGTTTATTTTTTACTTTTAAGTGTTGTAATTATTGTTTCTTATGCTGATATTTTAAATACAAAGAACAGTAAATAATGCAGCAAGTAAAACACGCACATAACAGCAATTTAATTAGGAGTTCACCCACAACTCTTGGGTTACGTCTCCATGAGCTCTAGTCAACTCAACTAGGCTCTTTGGGATTATGGCAGTAGTTCTTTTACAAGTCTTTGACTCAACTCCATTAGTTTACATAGAACACGATGGGCTTACTTCACCATCTCATCCCTGGCTTTGAAGCTCTCGGCTTTCTAGCTTTGGCTCTTGGCTCTGGCTCTAGCTCTGGCTCCGGTTCTGGCTCTCGGCTCTCACTCTGGCTCTTCGTCTTTGGCTCTGGCTCATGGCTCTCTACTCTAACTTCTCTAATCTCTTTCTCTCGGCCTTTGAGTGCCTCTATGAGTCGCTCGACCTCCAAGCAACTCCAGCAACCTTCAGCAACAATACACTGCTGTCAATTGAGCTCTTTGGCTTTTCACTCGACCTCCGAGTGACTCCAAAGACTCTCTGCGCGCTCAGCTCTTGCTCGTTGTTCGCTCAACCTGCTCTCTCTCTACATCAATTGAGCTCTCTGGCTTCTTTGAGGCAGTCTTCCAGCTCTATGGCTTTCACAGTCGTTTTCTCTACGCATAATCTTTCTTTGCGGCCCTCTGTCTTCCAGCCACAGTCTGCTCAAATCCCTTCTTTGAGCGTTAGCAATCATTGCTAAATGCCCTCAGGGATGGATGCCACCTATTCTATAACGGAAGGTCATCAGTGCTTGAAATCCCTCAATATATCCATTCTCAGCTTACACAGTAAAACATACCAAACACAGGAAAAATTCGGAGAGAACATTGTTCACAGGACTTCATATTTCCATAATTGCACACTATATTCCTATCGGATCCACCCATAAGTCGTTATCACATGTCGCAAGTCCCTACCCCTTTGTATTTTAGAATTGCATTAAAAATATTGAAAATACACAAGACTGGCGTTGGGCGGATCTCAAAACATATGGAATATCGTTTATAATCTTATCGGGTCCAAAAAATCGCATATATATATATATAGATAGATAACATATAGCCGCTTCTCTGTAATGCGCCGATGTGATATTGCAATATCGCAATCGCAAGTTGCCCGGTCTCCAGTCTCCGTAAGCCTTCCCTTTGGTGTTTCGCTGATGTGATATTGCGATGTGACTTGTCGCAGTCGCACATCATACATACCCCGGCCGTTTAATATGCGCTCCACTGTAACCGCCGATTGCAATATCACAATCCCACTAAACATATACCATGTGCCGATATCCGCCGATTGCGATTGCTGATCGGAACTGGACCATTGATCGGTCGGATCTGGACCGTTGATCCGACGGCTCCTGTGCAGATTTGGTTTAAGCCTCCAATAGGCCTCATTTTATTGTTTTCTTCAGGTTTTTGCCTCTTTCCCAAAGAACAAAAAGGAAACTTATTTTTATGATAACTCCTTCATCTAAAGTCTATTTTCGCCCATTTAAGTTGCGTTGGATTCAGAATGAGGAGATCTCTGCAATGAGACTATTTCCGAGAGCAGCCTGCGATTTTCATTTTCCTCTGATTTACAACGGAATTGTGCCATTTGGCACCTTTTACCTCTTATATGAAGTCATTTAGACTTAGAGGTTTATTCAGGATCCATTTTTGGATCACATCTCCTCGCATGACCAAGCGAAAACATCTCGAAATTCTTTAAAAAGTTGTATATAAATCTTAATCTCATCTGGAGAACAAGAAACCCCTATATGAATGTTCTCGACAATTCCCAGTTTAATGAAAATGTCAAGACGCATTGTATCCGTGATGTTTCCCATATTACCATCTAACAAGAATTCATGTACTCGAATAAATGTCTGAAGTGGAGGCATAGGAGAATGAGAAACAGACGCTTCAAGACAAGAAGGCATCTCATCGAGGCTAGGGAGAAAGGAAGAACAATGATGTAGACCGTTCTATGGAATTTCCTCTAGAGACATGACCTCCACGATACTCTCGTGAGTGGGGAATGTCTCGTTCAAAGGATCCAGAGAATTTAAAAAACCAAGCCAAGGAGATGGCACGTAAGTGTCCAGGTTCATACTGAAGACAGTATGACTTTCTGAAGCGGCCATTGAAGCTAAGACAATTTCTTGATAATTTATCTCTAATGGACTTAAAGGCATGGCATCGCTAAATGAGTCAATTTGATCATTGATAGGGATAATCCAAGGATCCATAGAATTCGAGATCATATTGATGGAATGAACATTCGAAGGTGGGAGAGAAAAGGTACCCATTAACGCAGAGTCTTTGAAGAGACTTGCCCCCACACTCTCGTAAGGAATCTCAGTATTTCCCATGTAAGGAACATTACCATTGGACGAACCAGAAGAAAAGAAAGACGGTTGATCAACTGTGACAATTTTTCCTTCATGAGGAAAACGAAGGACGTGAAACAAAGAAGACACCACACAAAACATGGCATGAGTCCAGCTTCGCCCGAGAAGAAGTTTGTAGTTGAGATTGGCATCTACAACTTCTACTTCTAATTCAACAGTCTTTCCTTCTAATGTAATCGGCAAGTTCATGAGAATACCATATGATCGTGAACCTCTGCCATCAAAGGCTTCCAAGGTGTTTGGAGATTGGTTAAGAGGAGGACATCCAATGGCTTTCCAACACGAAACTGAAATGATGAAGGTAGAGGCACCTTCATTAATAATTGTTTGATGAATCGCCTTTCCTTTGATAAGGACCTGTATCAGAAATGCAATTTGATGAGGAAGATGAGGCACATGATTCTCTAGATTGAAAGTAATCAGACTCAAATCAGAGGGATCAATGGCACCTACAACAGACAACATTGACTTCCACTGCGTTAAACAGGATTGAAGAACCTCCAAGGCAGACATCACCAAAGTTGCTTGAGCTAAATCCTCAACAATATTGTAATGTTGCGTAACTCTAACATTCGGATTAAAAGATGACTTCCAAAGAACACCTTTAGGGGGTGGCCAGATGGCGGACTCACTGTTAGGGCGCTTGATATGGAGTGGACCAGAAGAGGACGCAGTACAAGTGGAAGAAGTATCAATGGCTTATTTCTCCATTGTCTGCTTAGACGCGGCTTCATAGTCTTTAGTTCGAGTGGCGATCAAGATAGGTGATGAACCTTGCATCATGAACACTTGGGAACTTGAGGAAGCAGAAGACTGAGGTTGGTCTACCAATTGGTTCTACTGTGATGGAAAGGGTTCTTTTAAGACAGTTGGAGTCCCTTTTAGCAAGTGGCTAACTTTAGATCGTCGGGGACAATCCTTAGTGTAATGATACTCCTCACAAATGAGGCAAGGATATTTCGGCTTTCTTCGAGAAGCATCATCAACAAAAGATATAGGAGGGTCATGTTTTGGGGCATCGGCTTTGGCCTTACCTTTGCCCTTCTTTTTACCTTTAGAGGTCCTATTTGTTGCGGTAGACTGGACAACATGGACCTTAGAGGTTTTACCAGGTGATCCAAGTGGATATTGGTGGCCACCCGCCTATTACACTTGGACCCCCACTATTGTTTCTTTTAGTTCTTTCAGTTTCCTTATTTGTAGCACAATTTTCTATTTTTGGCAGTTTTTCGGGTCCTGAACTTCCGGAGCCATTTTGAGGCCCTAAACGACCTTTTTTAGGAAAACTTGGAGAAACATGTGTGATAAATTAATGTTTCTCACTCAAAAGTTGTAGTCCTTGGATAGATCTTTCTAACGAGGTATTGTGCGTGTCAAATGGAGATCGTATGCCAAAGTTACGACCTCGAGAAGTTGATGTACCAATTTACCCAAACAGGGCCCATAGTTTGGTGCTTCATCTCCTAGGGTTAGGTTTTTGGATGTTTAGGGTTTTCCATTGTTTCTCAACAATAAATAGGCCTTTGAGCCTCATTGTAACACAGTTCAGAGGAATGTAGCCACCACATCTCTTCTCAAAGATAAGCTACCATCGCCTAAGCTAGTCTTATTTCCATTCTATTTGTAAGCATATTTTAGTATTTGATATTAATGAAGTGAAGTGTTATTTCTACTGAATCTTTGTAATTATGGTTATATATGTAATTTGTTGTGTTCCTATTTAAAACTAGATTAGTGGTATCATAGTAGACTTCTCTTTCTTTGTTTTTCTTTGCATGTCCCCAACGAGGTCGGGATATAAGGAGTTAGGGTTTGAACTGGTCGAACCTTTGCAAGACCAGCCTCGCAAATCCCGACGGTCTCCCATGGCAGATGAAAAGAAAGATGAGGGGGTAGGAGATCCTATCAAAATCTTGCTCGAAGAAGCCCTCAAGTGACAAAGGAATGCGATGATGGACAACTTTTCCTAGATCCTTCAGCGGCTACCCAAGGGCGACGCATCTACTTTCGGCAGCTACTCTGGAAGCGCCACACCCTTTAAGGTACAAGTTAACTTTGACATTCCCATATTTGAGGGTCAGATAGATGCAGACGTCGTAGATAAATGGTTAAATATGCTAGAAGGATATTTTTCTGTTCATGATTTTTCCAGCCAGGAAAAGATCACTTTTGCACTTCTCAAAGCAACCCCCCACGTCAAGGACTGGTGGGAAACCTACTGTGAGCAGAAGGATGAAAGTACAAACTCACTGTTTTCAGCCGCACCCACTTGGAACTCATTCCGAGATGCCATCAAGGAGTAGTACTACCCTATCAGAAGCTATGAGGATAAATACATAAAGTGGACAATGCTGCGACAGGGAAGGGACCAAGATGTTCCTGAGTATACCAATGTTTTTCATACCATTTGTATGAAGTTGGGTATCAAGGATTCTGAGAAGAATTTGGTTCTCAAGTATTGTGGTTGCATGCACAGGTACATCCAAGATAAGATGGAATTCTTGGACATCTCCTCACTCGGCATGGTATACCGATATGCCATCAAGATCGAGCAAAAGTTTAAATAGAAGAAGCGAGACTTTGGATCTATGAATTCGAAGCAAGGGAAAGGTGCCCCCAAACCGCAGAACAAAGGACAAAGCTAAGGCAGGGTGACCCAGGACAACCCACCAAAGCTGCAAGAAAATAACAACGCCGCGAAGTTGAAGAAGGACACGGGAAAGTGATGTGAGTTCCATAAGAGCTCCACTCACAACACAAGTGAGTGTCAGGCCAAGCAGTCACTAGTGGCCGAGCTAAAGGCTTCGGAATTAGATGCATGTTCTGACTCTGAGTCAGAACCCGACAAGGGGAATGACAAAGGGAAGCAAATTATCTATGTGGAGCCCAATGCCACAATGGCCATCACAAAGATCCAGAAGGAGGAACCCGAAGATCCAGAGGAGGAGGAGCGCCTCTTCAACTCCTAGATGTGGCTAAAGGGTTCCCCGCTATAGTTCATTGTTGACAGCGGGAGCCAAAAGAACCTCATTTCGGCAGTGGTTGTGAAGCAATTTGGCTCACCGACCACAGCACATCCACAATGGTACACCATCGGGTGGCTTCACCAAGGACGGGATCTTCACATGAGCTAGCAGTGCCACCTTCCATATAACATCAAGCCCTTCACGGATGAGGTATTATGTGATGTTTCTCCCCTTGATGTTTGTGATTTATTATTAGGCCAACCATACTTATGGAAGTGACATGTTGTGTATGAGTTAAGGCCTCATGTTGTTATTGTTACTTTGGGAAATAAGTTGTACATGATACCGGAGGTAACACCACCTACCACCATCACCGCCATCTCTTTGGTTACTACAAAACAATGCAATAAGCTCATTTCCAAAATCGGGAAATTTGTCTTCCTGATGATACGCCCTCAGGGAAAGAAAAAGATGGTGGCCACGACCTCTAGGCAGGGCCCCTCCACACGACAACAACAGATGAACAAGGTCGTGGAGGAGTACGAGGACATCTTCACCTCCCCCGCAGGGGTGCCTCTACACTGTCAGGCCAAGCACTCCATCGATCTAACCCTAGGTGCGTCACTGCCCAATGGACCAATCTATCGGCACTTCATTCTGGAGAACGACGAAATCAAGAGGAAAATTTAGGATCTGTTGCAGAAAGGTCATAACGGTCGTGTTCATCGCCCTGTGCGAGCCCGATCATGTTGGTGCAGAAGAAGGATGGGACTTGGAGACTCTGTATTGGCTATCGAGCACTGAACAAGATCACTGTCCCAAATAGGTACCCGATCCCACGGATTGATGACCTTCTGGACCAACTGAAGGGGAGGGGAATATTTCAGCAAGATCGACTTGAAGTCAGGATATCACCAGGTACCAATCGAAACCTTCGATGTGTGGAAGATTGCCTTCAAAGCCAAGGAGGGCCTTTTTGAATGGTTGGTTATACTTGGATGACAACCTAATCTTCAGCCAGAGTTGGGAAGAACACCTCCACCACGTTCGATAGGTTCTCCAAACACTGCACAAGCTATGTGCCAATTTGGAGAAATGCACTTTTGACATGACCCAGGTTCAGTATCTGGGATACATTATTGATGAATGGGGGGTGTCTGTGGATTTAGCCAAGATCCAAGTCATTCGGGATTGGCCAGCTCCAACCACTCTGATAGAGCTCCGCAGCTTTCTGGGTCTTGCCAATTTCTATCGCAGGTTTGTGTTGGGATTCTCTCATATCACTTGGCCCTTGAGTCAAGTCACCAAGGGAGGAGCGAAAGAAAATTTCTTTTGGTCTGAATCTCAACAAAAGGCATTCACATAGTTGAAACATCACCTCCACTCTGCACCGTTGCTCACATCACTAGACTTGCAACATTCATTTGAGATCGACACAGATGCCTCTAATTATGATATTGGGGAAATCCTTACTCAACAGGGGCATCCAGTGGCATATCACACTGAGACACTTTTATACATAGTCTAGAAGTATCCCACTTATGAAAAATAGATGTAATCCATTGTGCAGGCCTACCGACAATGGAAGCATTACATTTTGGTGAAGGAAACAGACATCCACATAGATCACTAGCACCTCTAGTTCATACAGACGCAAGGGAAGTTGCAGAATTATCGCAATCAGAAGTGGTCCACATACCTGCAACAGTTCCATTTGAATATCAAGTATAAGAAGGGCAGCACCAATAGTGCTGCAGATTGCCTCAGCCGACCACTAATCATGGCGTTAACCACCGTGCACAACTCTTGTGGGCAGAGACTTCTGATTGGCCACTTCTCTACAAAATTGACCCAGAATTCGGTGACACATACCAGATGCTCTTGGAGAGTCAACAAGTTCCAGATTTTCAACTCCAGGATGCCCTGTTACGCCACCTGGGATACCTTTGTGTTCCTTCAAGCGAGTGTGCCAAGATGATTTGGGAATCGCACTATAGTTGCGCTGCTGGCCATTTCGGGGTCAAGAAAATGGTGGCAGTATTGTAGAAGTATTTCTATTGTACGAATCTTCGACAGGATGTTGGGAAGTACATCAGATCTTGCACTACTTGCGCCATTACCAAACTGACCATCAAGAAGCAAGGCCTCTATACTCCGCTACCTACCCCTAGTCGACCTTGGGAATCCATCTCCATGGATTACATGTCGGCCTTCCTTCTACTAAGCATGGCAATGACTATGTTTTTGTGGTCGTCGACAGATTCTCAAAGATGGCCATTATGGCGGCCTGCAAGAAGAATATCACAGCAAAAGCCACTGCTAAACTCTTCTTTGAATGAGTGTGGGTACACTTTGGGATCCCACAGTCTATCATATCAGATCAGGACAACAGGTTCCTCAGTACATTTTGGTCCAATCTCTGGTCAATGCTGGACACCAAGCTCACTAAGTCCACAACTTTCCATCCCCAAACTGATGGCCAGACAGAGGTCGTCAACAGGATGATCGTACACATTTTGCACATGTACAACTCAAAGCATCCACGCACATGGGATGAGAGCCTCCCCTATGTCCAGCACATCTATAACCGGGCTCTCCACAGCTCGACTGGCCACAGCCCTTTTCAGGTGGGCTTGGGATTCCAGCCACTATGTCCCATTGATGTGCCCATGCCATTTGCAACTACTCAAGCAGATTCAGCTCATGTCTAGTCTGAAACTGATAAGGCCAATAACTTCATTGAGCACATCCAACATATTTTCCAGCAGGTCCACGACATTTTGGAGAAATCAAATGCCAAGTACAATCAGCGACATGATCAACATCGGGTGCCACACAAGTTTCAGGTGGTTGACAAAGTTTGGTTGCATTTGCAAAAGGAACACCTTACAGGAACCCATCTGAAACTCAAACCACTCTGATATGGTACCAAGGTTGTGGGAGACAATGCATTTGAGCTTAGCATTCCCCCATTCCTTGGCCTACCCCGAGTGTTCAATGTGGACCGCCTTCGACCATACATCCCACCATTGCTAGACACATCAGACATTGTAGAACAGCTCACACCTACAGAGTTAAATCCAAATTGCATGGAACAAGCCACAACTACTCAGATCATGGACATGCAGATAAAGAACACCCGAAAGCAAAGGATCCAACTATATCGAGTTGTTAACATAGGCCAACTCCTTCACCAGGGCAAGTGGCTCACAAGGGACCAAATTTAGCAGAAGTTTCCTCATCTCATGGAGGAACTCAACGTAAAGGGGACCATTGCTTCCTAAAGGGGGAGGAATGATCCAGGTGGATATTGGTGGCCACCCACCTATTTCCACTTGGATCATTCCTCCCCCCTTAGGAAGAAATGGTCCCCATTGCGTGGAGTTCCTCCATGAGATGAGGAAATTTCTGTTGAACTTGGTCCCTGGTGAGCCACTTTCCCTGGTGAAGGAGTTGGCTTGCTTTAACAACTCGATATAGTTCGATCCTTTGTTGTCGGGTGTTCTTGATCTGCGTGTCCATGATCCAATCAGTTGTCACTTGTTCCATACAATCTAGATTTAACTCTGTAGGTGTGAGTTGTTCTGCAATGTCTGATGTGTCTAGCAATGGTGGGAAGCCTGTTTAAATCTGGATCACCAAGACTGAATGAATTTTTGGAGGGATTATTGGAACCAGTGTTCGAGACTGATTTCTGCTTCAAAGAATCTTTTGTGGGAATCTAAGACATGGAACCAATCACACCGACAACAGGTGGTGTATCTGGGGACTTAAATGCGTTCAGATCTGATGGTCTCGAAGCATCAGGTAACATCTCATACAATGTGCCAGATTACAAATACCAATTCTAAATACCAGGCATGGGCGATAGCTTGCTCTTCAGTAACACATCCACCCATGGCTATGTCCTTAGCAATTTTGTTGACGAATGATTTGGTGAACCATTCTGTCAACAACTCGTCAGCAATCTGAAATTTGACGAGGCGATGCTGATGTCTCCATTCATGGATATGATCATAAATGTGGGTCATGTTGTCTTGCTTAAGGGATGTAAGCAAATGAGCGTCAATGTCATAGCGAACCGGCAGTTTGAAATGAGTGAGGAAAGCCATAATAAGAGAGTTGAAGTCACTGTAGGTACCTCAAGGCAATTCAATGTACCATTTAGCAGTAGCACCTATGAGAATTCTTTGAAAGAGTCAAAGACGGATATAATCGTCGACATACGAATTGGAGGAGCACCAGAGGTGATATGTCATCTCGTGGGCTTATGGATCCTCCTTCGCTTTTCCCTTGAATTTGCGGCAATCGCATGGAATCTTCGTCGGAACTGGAGGCCAATAAGGCGAATGAAGAATGGGATCATTTGTGAGCCTCGAGACATCAGGCAGCTCCAACGTAGCCAAGAAAGGAAATTGTGTGTTAAATGACATATAGGGCCTTTGAGGAGACCCAAATTGCAGAGTCCATCCTTGTTGGTAAGGATTTTTCCCCCACAATGGAGGATTTTGTCCATCTGGAATATTGTTGTGTCCCCACTGAGGGTTACCTTGCCTGTAAGGAGAATTTGATCCTGGGTAGGTTTGATATTGCCCTGCCATAGGCCGCTGATGAGCATTGTATGCAACATACAAGTTATAAGGTTGTTGAACCTGTTGACCCTAGACGTAAGGAGATTGACCCTAGTGATGCAAGGGTTGACCTTGACCTTGTAAAGGCTGACCTTGTTGATACACATATAAAGCTTATTGTTGCCAAGGCTGACCTTATTGTTGCAAAGGCTAACTTTGTTGTTGTAAAGGTTGACCTCGCTTCTGCAAAGATTGGCCTTGCGAGGACAAAGGTTGGGAGTACTGCTGCACAAACTGAGTTTGCGGCTGCAAAGGTTGCTGCGAATGTTGAAAAGGTTACCCTTGTGGTTGTAGCAGTTGTCCTTATTGCTGCAATGCTTATCCTTACTGCTACAAAGATTTCCCTTATTTTTGCAAAGGTTTATCTTGCTGTTGCGAAGGTTTCCCTTGCTGCTGCAAAGGTTGTCCTTGTTGCTGCAAGGGTAGATGGATAGTTCCTGGGGTTATACCTTGAGGGTATTGATAGTTCCCGAATTGGATCTGGCCATATCCACCAGGCATAGCGGATTGACCAGGCTGAACATAAGGTCCAGCTTGAGGAATGTAAGGCAGATTAACCAAGGCTTGCGAACCATATGGGACATAAGCCTGTTGGAATGGGACCTGAGCCATATATGGCTGTTGGTATTGGACGTTACCTGACCTAGATGGACTAGCAGGGTTAGGAATAGCGCCATAAAAGGGTTGATTCATTCCAACCATGTGAGTTTGTAATCCACTCACATTGGTTTCGCCTGACATGAGAGGAATATTTGGATCTTGCCCCCCAGGCGGTGGCACAATCTGTCCACTTGTTGGAGGGATAGAAGAACTTACCGAGACCTGACCTGAGATAGTCGGTTGAACCAAAAGAGTCGATTGAAATGATGAAATAGGTTGAGACAGAATGGTAGGTTGAACCAGAACTGAAGTGACTGTAGTTTGTATAATCAGTCGAGAGGTCATGTTCTACACAAACGGACCTGATGTAGGCATATCACTGGAAGACAAGATGGGGTTCTGATACAATGATGAGGCACTAGGAGTTCCTGAAACTAACTGAGCTAAAGTGGTATTGTCATGTGGCAACATGGGTCCACTAGCCTCAGGATAGGAGAGAGACGGGACTCTTATCTTATAGGGAAAACCTTCTGGAGGGCACTCATATCCCTGCTCATCATATACGTGAGGAGTATGGGTAGCAGAAACTTCTGAATGACCCAGAGAGGAGACTGGTATCTCGCCTTTTGAATCCATATATGGAAACAACTAGTGACAAGGAACTGGATATGTACGAGGAGATAACTGATCCAATTTTGGATTCTCAAAATTTCATCGAGATTACCAAATGTCCAAGATGGTCATTTTGAAATAAGCAATTATCGATAATGTAATAAAATAGGTGTTTAGGCCAAGATCGTCATCAAATTAAGTTTAAAAGTTCGACATTAGTATCGATATCAATATCGACATCAGCATCGCGTCAGAGAAAGACGTCATCATATCAACCTACGACATAAAAACACAAGAAGTTATGATTGTAATGACTTAAAGGTGTTAAGAATGTCAAATGTCTAAAGTCCACTTTGTAAACCTTAAAGGATAAGAAATCCTAAGGTAAAAAGGACTAAACCTAGATTTAAGGTTCTAGGTCTAAATCAAAATCCTAAGAACAAACCCTAGGTGTCAAATGCAAATCTACCTAGGCTTAGGTGAGAAACTATGTAAAATGGGTCATGCTAAACCTTGTCGGACCCTATGTTTTAATCCTAATACATTAAGACAATGTATTAATTTAAATGCATAAACTATGTTGCTAAACCCTCTCAGCCTATTGTATTGAAATCATTGTAAAATATTACAATTAAAACATTACAATCCTAACCGCAGGCAGAGACCGCGTCGGAGGACATGTGAGCAGTTATGGTATGACCATCGGAGGTTAACCAAATAGTCAGGCTCCAAACCGCAGGCAAAGACCGCGTTGAAGGACATGTGAGCAGTTATGGTATGACCGTAGGAGGTTAACCAAACAGTCAGGCTCCAAACCGCAGGCAGAGACCGCGTCAGAAACCGTAGCTATGTGAAAAGAACAGGTTGAAGGTTAATGGTTATCAGAACCATGTCGGAACCATGCAACAATAGTTACCATGTGAGCAATGCAGAGGTTAGAAAAACTGTGGATAAGAGACCATGTAGTTAGCAGAGACCGTAACAGCTAGGTTACAGTGGTCACATGGCACGTAGCAGACTACAACCACCGTAGCGCTGTTAGACAAAACCACGGGAAGTACACCTATTCTCACGCACTGTTAATATTCTCCGCATCGCCAGCCTGACCACCAGCGGTCATCGGCTTATCCAATGTCTATTTTGGGTTTGTAAATGATTTGTGGAGGATTTTAATGCAATGACCATGGATCCTATCCTTAGGTGGCATTGCATAAGGAGGCCGAGATCAAATCCAATTCCAAGAGATCAGCCTGTACATTCCAATCCAGTTAGGAGAGTACGAGTGCACTTGGAGGCCTTTAAAAGGCATGATTGATTCATTGTAAAGGGGAATTCTCTTGGCTTAAGGAGAGAGTGACTTGAGAGGAAAGGAGATAGTTTTCTCTACTTCAAGATGAAGTGAACACTCTTAATAATATCCCAGATATAATTGGTGGAGAGTTTTGATTTTGCAAGTTATTGAAGGAGCAAAGGACATCCTACTTGCATAGTTTCAGTGTCGAAGTACGTTGATGATTGACGAGATCCACTTCGACTTTTCAAACTCTATTCAGCCACCATACAGTCAAAGGTCCATAAAGCTTCAGTTCTTCAGTAATAGTGTGCAATTCATCCTCATCCTTTCTCAATTGTTGAAGGATAAGAATCTGTATTCAAGTAGCCTTTTTAGGAGATGATCCATATCTGCAACGTGAGTGGTGCAACTAATGATTCATTGTAAGCAATATTTCTCTTGGCTTAAGGAGTACAGCGGACGCACATTTCTGAGGCGGACCCGGAGACGTAGTCCAGGAGGGACGAACTCCATAACAAACTTTTGGTATTATGGTATTATTATGTGATTGATGTGGAATTAGTTAAATCTAAACATTCATAGATTTATACTTAAAATCATTTCATGTCTAACAGTTAAATCACATACACGAATAATTCTTTCAGTAACGCTTGCATTCCATTTTGTACAAGAACTAGAAAAGATCTTGGTAATTTTCGCATTCAGATCAAGTGGTATCAGAGCAGTCTAGCTCTTTTTCAGGTACAATATGGGCAGAAACTCCCGACAGCAGCTAAGGCTAAAAGAACTGGAAGAGTTCAATCAGCAGTATAGGCAGGAAAATGCTGCATTACGGAGGATGGTGCAAGCGCTAGAGAGCAACAAGCAAAGCTTGCAATCTGAACTGGAAGAATTGAGGAGGAATCAAAGAGGAAGCAGTCCTCTCATGAAAGATGTGGCTTCAAATAGCGAAAAGCCCATACTTTCTCTTCAACAGGAAGATAAAAGTAGTTCTTCTCTTTCATCCTCACCAAAGTCAGCAATGGAAGGCATTGGCTCTTTTTCCAAATCATTGGCTGAGGAAAAGTTTGATTCACTAACATCATCGGAAAGTGAGTCTGATGAAGTCTCTAGTCAGAAACCAATTGTGGTTCCTGAAAGCAAAGGCTTATCCATGATGAAAGCCATGGGATACCAAGAAGGTGAAGGCTTGGGAAGAAATGGACAAGGGAGGCTTCTACCTATCACGGTACAAGAAAGACCTAAGAATCTGGGTCTAGGATGTGATTTGATGAAATGTGACTATTGCGGGAAGCTTGGTCACATCGCTGACCAATGTTGGTCAATGCATCCTGAACTATTACCAAAGAAGCTCCAGGATAAAGAAGGTAAGAAACCGCAATCCTCTAGCAATAATGATTCTGATAGTGACTTCTTTTATCAGAATAGGGTAATAGAAACAATTAAGAGAATATATCCATGTACATTTTGTAGTAGTTCTTGGCACTGTGTAGAGCAATGTTGGAAACATAAGGTCTACAACAAGAAAATTGGAGCTACAAAAAGTCAGCCATCAGAAGATGACAAGACACTTCAGGTAAAGAAGCAGTCAGGAAAAATTTCGCTTCAATCTGCAAAAGAAGCACCCAACTCTGAAAACTCAACAAGTACAAAGGAGAAAGTTTGTTAGAAATGCAAATTGTCAGGGCATGTCAAAGGCAATTGTCCAATCCTTCCAAGTGAAACAGCATCGACACCAGCAGCCCAGGATGTATCCAAGTCACCTGCTAGAGAACAATCAAATGCCAAATGGAATTGGGCAGATTTTATGCCATATGCTATATGAGTTTGTAAGAATTGTCTAGATCTAGAAAAGATGTAACTAGGTTCTAGAATTAAATTTTCTTCAAAAAGCATTGTAATAAAACTTTTGGAGAACCAAAAGTTCTTTTTGTTGGGAGGAGTGATCCAATTTTGGATTCTCAAAATATCATCGAGATTACCAAACGTCCAAGGTGGTCATTTTGAAATAAGTAATTATCGATAATGTCATAAAACAAGAGTTTCGACCAAGATGGTTGTCAACTTAAGTTTAAAAGTTTGACATGAGTATCGATATCAATATAGACAGCAGTATCGACATCAGCATCGCGTCAGAGCAAGACGTCATCATATCAACCTGCGACATAAAAACACAACAAGTTATGATTGTAATGACTTAAAGGTGTTAAGAATGTCAAATGTCTAAAGTCCACTTTGTAAACCTTAAAGGATAAGAAATCCTAAGGTAAAAAGGACTAAACCTAGATTTAAGGTCCTAGGTCTAAATCAAAATCCTAAGAACAAACCCTAGGTGTCAAATGCAAATCTACCTAGGCTAAGGTGAGAAACCATGTAAAAGGGGTCATGCTAAACCTTGTCAGACCCTATGCTATAATCCTAATACATTAAGACAATGTATTAATGCATAAACTGAGGTGCTAAACCCTCTCGGCCTATTGTTTTGAAATCATTGTAAAACATTACAATTAAAACATTATACAGTCCTAACCGCAGGCAGAGACCGCGTCGGAGGACATGTGAGCAGTTATGGTATTGACCGTCGAAGGTTAACCAAACAGTCAGGCTCCAAACCGTAGGCAGAGACTGTGTCGGAAACCGCAGCTATGTGAACAGAACAGGTTGAAGGTTAATGGTTATCAGAACTTTGTCGGAACCACGCAGCAACAGTTACCATGTGAGCAATGCGGAGGTTAGCAAAACTACTGATTATAAACCGCATAGTTAGCAGAGACCATAACAGCTAGGTTACAGTTGTCACATGGCATGTAGCAGACTGCAACCGTGGAAGTGCCATTAGCCAGAACTGCGGGAAGTCCGCCTATTCACATGCACTATTAGTATTCTTCGCATCACCAACTTGACCACCAGCGGTCATCGGCTTATCCAATGTCTATTTTGGGTTTGTAAATGATTTGTGGAGGATTTTAATGCAATGACCATGGATCCTATCCTTAGGTGGCATTGCATAAGGAGGCCGAGATCAAATCTAATTCCAAGAGATCAGCCTGTACATTCCAATCCAGTTAGGGAGTACAAGTGCACTTGGAGGCCTTTAAAAGGCATGATTGATTCATTGTAAAGGGGAATTCTCTTGGCTTAATGAAAGAGTGACTTGAGAGGAAAGGAGATAGTTTTCTCTACTTCAAGATGAAGTGAACACTCTTAATAATATCCTAGATATAATTGGTGGAGAGTTTTGATTTTGCAGGTTATTGAAGGAGCAAAGGACATCCTACTTAGTTTTCTCTACTTCAAGATGAAGTGAACACTCTTAATAATATGCTAGATATAATTGGTGGAGAGTTTTGATTTTGCAGGTTATTGAAGGAGCAAAGGACATCCTACTTGCATAGTTTCAGTGTCGAAGTACGTTGATGATTGATGAGATCCACTTCGACTTTTCAAACTCTGTTCAGCCACCATATAGTCAAAGGTCCATAAAGCTTCAGTTCTTCAGTAATAGTGTGCAATTCATCCTCATCCTTTCTCAGTTGTTGAAGGATAAGAATCTGTATTCAAGTAGCCTTTTCAGGAGATGATCCATATCTGCAACATCAGTAGTGCAACTGATGATTCATTGTAAGCAATATTTCTCTTGGCTTAAGGAATACAGCGGACGCACATTTCTGAGGCAGACCCGGAGACGTAGTCCAGGAGGGATGAACTCCGTAACAAACTTTTGGTATTATGGTATTATTATGTGATTGATGTGGAATTAGTTAAATCTAAACATTCATAGATTTATACTTAAAATCATTTCATGTCTAACAGTTAAATCACATACACGAATAATTATTTCAGTAATGCTTGCATTCCATTTTGTACAAGAACTAGAAAAGATCTTGGTAATTTCCGCATTCAGATCAATAACTCCAAAGGAATACCAGGTCGATCGTACGGACTGTAAGGGCGCTGAGGAGATATCACAACATGATCGAACAATGGGTTCGGTGGATAGATAACTAGCTGCTGCAAACTCTCAGGTGTCGGGATAGGATTATCAGAGGAATCTGGATCAGAGTCTTGAGGTGACAAAGATCTAATCGAGGCGGGTGATAAGACAAAGGTTTGATAATCAAAACAATTCCAAGTTCAACACCTTGATCCTCAAGCGACGGAGGAAGTTCTAGGTGAACTCCTGGGAGGACCCTTCAGTATCAGACAATGAAGGGGAACTATGAGATGGACTCAATGGTTCAGCCACGATGGCTTCCCCTCAACAACAAAAAAGGAAAGGAAAAAATTCGTTTAGGGCTTTAACAATCTTGAAATTAAAAGGAAATTACTCAATTTGGTCTAAGAAGCAACTGCTTGGGATCGACATGTTTATCGTGGGCAGTTATATTTTAGAAACAAAAACATTGTCTTTTCATATTTTAAGAGTCGAAAAAAGGGCGAAAAGGTGACTCTAGTCCCTTTCAATAGTTTTGTGAGCTTGAAAGGACAAGTTCCTCGATGATCTTTTCAAATTTAAAGAGTCAGAATAGATCCAATGACCGCTTAGGTGAATCTAGGTAAAAGGAGTACCAAGTAACCGTGAACTGCAATATACACCTTAGCCAATAAATTGACCAAGGACTTGACATGTGTGCAGGCAATCTTCCCGAATGTTTTGTTCAGCGTATCATGTTTACAGGGCCACAAACTCGGCTTCCTACGGATAAAGGTTTGCAACCTAGGGGGGTCTCCCTTTATATATGTGACGATACAAGGAGCACAAGTTCCTGCTAGCGTTGTCTAATGTCGAAGTGAACAACACTGCTAAGTTTTTAAGACATCGGAACACGTCTTTAACCTCACCACTAGATATGATCGTTAATTTTTCAAATGCTCCTTAGGTTAATTGATAGATTTTAAAGTTGATTTTGTAATTATGTCTCAATTTCAAGGCCTTAATGATGTTACCTATTTCTAAAATGCAAAGTAGATGATGAAATGAAATCCTTCAATTCGATGAAAGCTATCTATGTAGGGAAGAAGATCACTCAAATCATGCATCAAACCAAATGCAAAAATGCATCCATGACAATCTTCAAACTCTAAATGCAAAATATGAAATCTAATCTTTCATATGATAAGCAAATGCAATGCCAAAACAAATCTTAAAGCAAAATTTCCTTAAGATATAATGATGTTTTTTTCTCTTTTTCAAAATGCAACTAATGTAATCTAGTGCAAAGTAAAAGAGAATGCAAGCAAGCCAAGAAATATGAAAATCTCTTTCACATCAATGATTTGAATGCAACTCAAAATGCTTCGAAAACTATGAAAAGAATAGCACTTTCACTTTCACTTCGAAACACAAAAACTTCAAAGCAAACACTTCCTTTTGATTCCAATGAGACAATCGATTTGTAATCTATCGTTCGTCAAATGAAGCTTAAGTAAATTTCACAATATCGACTAATGAAAACAACTTAAGGTACAAGAACCAAAAATTGATCTGCAAAGTATGTCTGAACACACAAAGACTCTTTAACACAGGCAATTGATCTCTGATTTCTGATGGGAAGACCAACGAGTGGATGAAGGTTGACCTAGAAGACCTAGAACCCTAAAAGGCTAATCAAACTTCAAGGACACTCAAGCCAAGTTAAAAGATAACTTAAATTGGACAATGAGAGAGTCAATGAAGAACACACTAGTAAATCACAGGGAGAAGGCAACTAGAACTGAAAATAAGAGAGAAAACCCTAAATTCGTTAATTTTCTACAATCACCGCACCTGTCAAGAGTAAAGTAGCAATCATCGCTACTGTAACTAAAAACCCCGTGATATCATCGCAACTGTCAAGGTCAAATCCGCGATGGTCGAGGAAAACAAAAAAGAAATCCAAAATCTTCAAAAACAGCTCAAGTTAACAATCTTCAAGCTTCTACCAGACAATGACACTGACTACAAACAAGCAATGAAGTCTAAAAATCAATGGTTGATCAAACTCGTCAAAAGACAAGGTGAGGGAGAGAAGGAAAGGTTCATAGGATCCCGAGTGGAGTCGCCATTTTGTTAACAAGGTTAATCCTCTCTGCAGACAGAGACGATCCCTCTAGCCCAATGAGTGGGTCTAGCAACTGAAGGGACAATCAACTAGACATCTTCCTAGATTATAATTGAAAAGTAGAACAAGAGAGGTGGCCTACCTTGCTCTGATGCTAATCTGATTTCCTTTGTTGAGATCCTCAAACCGCTTGTGTCATGGACTTGTTCCTGCTTCTTTCAACGCTTATGTACCTGCACAAGTGACCAAGAGACAACAAAGCATGCCAAAACCAATAGCAAATCCAATAATAACCTACTTAGTTGATCAAGGAATGCCAAGCCAATACATACATGAACATATATATTTTGGGAAGATGAACCAGCAGTTGTATTATTATTTAAAGAATAAAGGGGAAGCTTACAACCATATCCTTGATGTTGAAAGGCTCTCCTTGAGTGGTAATCCAAGTCCAAGCCAAGAAACTCTCCAACACTCCTTCTCCAAGTCTAATGAATAGCCTCTAAGCACAAGCTCAGCATAGGGGTGCAAATGGACATATATCAACCATTTGGGAATGGTAGAGGGGGAATTTATAGCCTGGGAAAGGGAGTTAGGCCTCCTCCAAAGATAGGATTAGGCCCACATTTCAAGGAGGTATCTCATAGGGATGAGACCAAGAGGTCATATTAGGAGTACTCGACCTCATCTATACGATACCACCTCCAGATTGTCGTTCTGGAAGCTTCTAGATCACAAAGCTTCTCATCCTCTTTGAGAAAACTTCCTTTCTGAGACCATCACAAGTATGAGAGAGAAAAGAGTGATGCCATCATTGGCTTAACAAGGTGCAACAGGCGATCATCGCAGTTTTGAGCTTCATAAGGGAAATGACTCTCATTTTAGGGTTTCAAGAGCCATTTCTTCAGGGAAAGCTCCAGATATTTTCCAAGCAAAGTTAAAGGAGGGATCTGAGTTGTATACATGGATGTGTATATTGTATAATGATCATGTTTCGGGCACTTCAAGGTACGTCATAGGGAAGTGCAGGAGGCTTGACAAAATACTGTGTAATAGTGACATCCAATACTGGTTATTCATGGTTCTCATTTCATTAAGTTGTGTGATTTGAGGATCGATTCCATAACATTATATGTAACTTAATCCTATCACGGGCTACCAACAACATGAACCTCCCATTATTTTTCCCAGGACTTCTATCGGTGATAAATGCAAGATCATATCAAATCATAAATGCAAAGAGATTTGGAATATGGATCGTATCTATATGCAACCACATTTTCCGCTCAATTTTGTCTTCTCACATGCAAACAACGACATGAACCTCCCATTGCCTTCAAAACCTTTTTTAGCCAAAATTTGTTTTGTATGTATGCATTCTATGATCAAATCATATCACAAATGCAATAAGATTTGTAATATTGATGGTATCTCTACACCACCACATTTTCCACTCAATTTCAACTTCTCCCACTTGTACATGTACCGTTGGGTAGCATCCAAGAATGTTTGTCTGCAACATATAACCAAACCTAAACCAGGTGAGTGGGGAAAATGTTAATGGTAGTGTGGGTTCCTTTCCTTATCATGGTGAAGCTTCATCCCAACAAAATCCTCTAAGTTGACCTTAAACATTTTCAGCTCTCACGACTCAGGTAAAACTGAGTCATTTTGATTGGAATTCTTAATGTGTTACTGGAAGGGCGAGACTATTAATTTTATGAGTAATTTGGTGAAATTATCAAATAGAAATGGGTGGATGAATGGAATCACATGAACACCTCTTAGCAAGGGATACCATACATGTTGTGTTGAGCATAACAATGCATGCATGGAATATCATGATGTGTATTTGGTGGTTGCAAGCAAGGACGTAACCTCACAACTTATACATTTGCATGACACAAGCTTGGACACACTACACCAAAAAATTTTGACCGATTGGGAGGTCAATCAAACTATTTAATTTAAATGGTATTAAATTAAATCATTTGAACATCTTTTTAGCTTGTCCATGAATATAATCAAGCTGAGAATAATGGAGTCGATTTGAAGTATTTTGTGTCTAACCTTCTTTGTTTAAGTTTTAACCCAATTAGAAAGAAAAAAAATTACTTGATTGGTTTTACTTTGCAATAAAATATTTATCTTTTATCTTCTATAAATGGATTTTTTTTTTTTAAAGTTGGCATTATATGCCAATTGTATTCTTTGAAATATGTCTTTCGACCTTTCACCATGTATATTGTTAGCTCACCAAATCTCTAGACATTCTGGATAACATCAAATAGAGGTCCTTCTAGTCGGAGCTTAAACATTGCCCCGAGAATAGTTGGCCACTGCCATATAATCAAATTCTAGGTCAGAAGTACTGCATCGAATTATGTTTGGGCCATTGTCATATAATCAAATTCTAGGTCAGAAGTACTACAACAAATTATGTTGGGGCCAATGTCATGTAATCAAATTCTAGGTCTGAAGTATTGCAACAAATTATGTTGATTTGTATGTACTGAGTCCATTTTAAAACATGTCCACAACCCCTTGCGGTTAAAATAAGATAAGTCCCCTAGAAGGAAACAAAACCTGAATTCATAGTTGATAGGAAGAAACAGAGGGTAAGGGGATTTAGTTCTTGGATTTATATGTAGTTTGTCACTTCAACATTCATGTTCCCTAACACACATTCAAGGAGCCAATTCAGGTCCTCATTTCAATTTCTTATGTATGACCTCCATGTTTGATTATTATTAAAGAAACTAGCTAATTTCTTATTGCTACTTGGAAATCACATGCAAAAATTGCACAGTAGGTAGAAACCAATTATTAGGAAAAGATTGCATAGGTTATTTAATCTCCTTACTACTGCTTTTGTAATTCCTTCTTTGCACAACGTCACTTCACCTAGATAATACTCAAACCAATTATCTCTCAAATTATCCATCAAACTTAAGCAGTAACAAGTGGTAACTAGATTAATCACCCTTGCTTTCATGACAATTTATCTCAAGGAGAAGCCCACTAAATGACCAATCTAGTTAAATTTGGCTTTGAGTTAATATTTTTATATGGAGAAAAATACTATGAGTAAATGGAATCCCTCGTTATTTTGATTGTACATGTGTGTGTGTGTGTTTGTATCACACTTGAAAGAAAAAGAAAAGAAAATCATATGATAGTTTCTCCTTAAAGGCAGTCCTCAATAAAATATTTTGATAAATTTGTATTGTTAGCGAGAAAATCTTCCCTAAGGTAAGGGTTGACAACCTCAATAGATCGAAGGCAGCCAATCAACAAGAAGCATATGTTCAAGCAAGCAAACTATACAAACTTCCAAATTTGGGTTTGATAGGAGTACCCGTAGGTCCTACGTTCAATGTTGATCCCATAGGATGAATCCCCAATCATCGACACGAAACAAGGAATAAAGTGTAATGATATTCAGGATTGTAGCAACGACTCAAACAATGTATAGGTAAATAACTACAGATTGGACTTCTCTTGAACATATTGGCGACATGACTCCGGAGTGTGGCAGCAACTGACTCAACATGGGAATAAAGGTCATGATGACAGTGTGGAATAATCAAATGAGAGGAAAAATGGATCACCTAAACCCGGGAGGATATGTGACTAAGTGAGGATATCCCAAACCCGACACAAGAGCAGAAGAGTGTCATGTTCAAGAGTGACATGCTACCTATATAAAGGATGTCTCATCTTTATTTTTCCCCCGCTATTTCTAGCGAGTACCCCAATTATTGTTATCACAAGCTTGAAGGGGATAGCATGTACTTGTTATGTAAGTTCATTCTTCGAATGAATCTATCCTAGTAAGTTTTATGAGTCCTAGGAAGGAGAAGCTCAGTTTCATCATGGTGACGAGTCTTTCATCGTAAAGTTTTAACAAGCTCGACGTAAGAATAACTCGATATATTTTTTATGTTTAGAGAGTTTGAAAAAGAAACGAAAAAGAAAACTCCATCATGTCCCTTTTCATAATTTTTCCCTCGAACCCGAAAAGGTAGAAAAAGATATCTGAGGGAACCTCTTGACCATGTTGACCAAGGTGTACCTTTTTTGTAAATAGTCAATCGCAGCCTGAAAAGGGGGTAAACATATACTGAGGTGATGTTGATTCATTTACTTTAACGAGTTTGAAACGACAAGTACTCGGTAATCTTTCCAATTTTCGAGAGTCAGAAAAGCGATGAAAGATGACTCTACAAGGGTTCCTTTTTCGTTTATTTAATGAGTCTGAAAAAAGAGATCAAATAAAACTCGCAGAATCGGTCAATAATAATCATTGTTCACATTGAAGGCACCTGTAACTGCACAAGAAACACACCCATCACCGATATCGAGAGAAAATATTAAAATGAAAATATTTGACAAAATGACTTTCAAAAGTTATAAATAGGTAAAAGTAATTTCATTTGTTACCATTTTACCAAATTGAGCTCTGAAAGTGCTTTTGTGCCCTAATTCTCTTGATTTTCCGGTGGCTATTGCAGGAGATCCAAGGTACCATTTCACGATCTGTCTGCGACAGGTAAGAGCCTCATCCCTGCTCTTGCATTTCATTACTTTTTTATGCAATTTAAACGGTAAATTTTATGCTAGAAAGGAGGATTTTGAAATTTTAGGTCGTCGGCGACCATCACGGGTATGGTCATCAGACCCACGATGGTCGTGCTCGACCCCAAAGGTTCATGCGATTCCATTGCAATGTTTACAAAAATAGGCGCAATGGTGCCGAGAGCGATTTTTTGAGATTAAAAACTCTCTTTTAAGCAAAAAAATGTTGATTTTTATCCATGTAAAAAGCATTAATAAGTGTTTAAATGTTGTTTTGCAGGAGAATATGGTCTTGGAGTGGAAATAAAGAGGCCATGAGGCCGAAGATTTCCAAGCATCTTAGGATCTGGCATGCATAAATGCTTTGAGGGATTGTGGACTACTGAAATTCTTTAAGACCATAGGGTTGAGGGCTCAGATGGAGCTACTACCTTATCTGATCAGCCTTTGGGATGTAGATCAAGAGATCTTCATCATCAAAGGCAAGAACTGGAACTAGAGGAGATGGACATCTATTTCATCACAGGATTATCCCGCTAAGGAGAAGCAGTTCAACTCTTTGGATCTCGCCAAGGAGGTGAGAGTACCAGGAATCTAGTCCAGAGATACTGTCCTGGTGTTGAGATAACCAATGGAGGTAAGGTGAAGATTGCAACAATCACCAACAACCTCGTTCTAAGAACAATTTTGTTCACCATGGCACATGTATCCGGCATGCAAGCTTTGCATGAGGCTTCAAAGTCTCAGTTTCAATATGCTATCGCATGCTTGACCCCCACCATCTTCAACTGGTGTGGAGGCCTTTTAGCGAATATGAAGCGACAACTAACCAAGGGTAAGCATGGACACCTGAAGCAATTCGGGTTTGGCTCTATATTGGTGACCTTATTTTTGGAGCGAGTGCCCCTCTTCTGGTATCAGTGGGCAAAAGTACCACATCCTGCCCCCCGAGATCCAAGGCTCGTGAGATGGAGCCAGCTCATGCCTCGAGGAGGCACGGATCAACATATGCATTATCCACCATAGTTCTTTGTTTGGATTGAACACCAACTGCTCGTGGTAGATGACTACACTTATGCTGGCACAGATTTCAGAGGGGATCCAGATCTACCTCTGCCACTAGGCGAATAGTGGACCGATGCAGGGAAAAACTTGTTTTTGGATTTTTTCAAGTTTTATGATTTTTATGAAAGTGTAAACTAAGACTCAACTTATGATAAATGTGCAGATGTGGGACCAGAGAGACCACCAGGCATGTCACCAATAGCATGGTGAGCTGCCCATCCGATAGTGGGTGCGGACTACGAGAAAGGGGCTAACCCTTAGCTGAGATGGAGCGCAATCTGGAGGCAATCACTCGAGAGGTTCCAGATTATGCCACTATCGACAATGTTCCACTGTGTTGGTAGAGATATACTGTGGGATCCTCTGCTAGGCTGTGTCAGCTGCCAGGCCTAGTGATCAGGGCAGTCTCGTGCTATCATGAACACCATGCAGTTTGATAGTTTATCTAGTGTTTTACACATTTTGTAGGCTTTGAAAGACAAGTGTCTTAGAACACTCTATTTTTTGGCATTTTGATGTAAACACTCCGGCAGATGCGATATACACACACACACACACACATATATATATATATATGCATGTTTTATTTCTACTTATGTGTTCATAACATGATTCAATTTTACAAATGATGCAAATGTTTATCAAGAACAAAATTTGTTAATGCATCGGGTAATGTATTTAAATTACGTGGAATATGTTGATATGTAATGTAATCAAAATTTCTTTCCAGCAAACTAACACGTAGATACATAGGCAATATTTTTGGATTTCTCACTGAGTAATGATTGCTTAATTGTAACACAACGAGCTGTGAATCCAACTTGAAAACTAAATCCCTAATGCCAAGAGAAACTGCTTCTGACAAGAGTTTAATAACTGCACTATATTCAACAATATTATTGGTTGTTCGACCAAGGCAGATACCTTGTAAGTTAATCAGCTCGCCATTAGGGTCATAGAGTACCCATGTTGCAGAAGAGAGGTCTTGTATGCTATGACAAGCACCATCAGCAAAACCAATGTAATGACCTGATGAAATCTGAAACCGAGTGGAACATAGGTTAAGCAGAAAAACAAATGTCTGCAAAGCAAACAAACATGCCATAAATCAAAAACACACACTAATGAATTAACACACTAATGTACAAAAGTTATTAGACGAATTTCGCGCATAATACTTTTTGAGATACAACCCATTATGGGGCTGTGACAATGCATTTCCCTCATAATCACATATCTCATAGGCACCTTTCTGTAAAACACATTTGACGATGTAGGACCCATTCCACATGGGTTTGAACTTGTCTGCCCCCAATTTATTGTTGGCTTGATCGTAAAGAAGGACCAAGTCGCCTTCAGCGAAAGTGCAAGGAGAAACGGTTTGGTCAAAATGAGCTTTGACTCGCTTCTTTTGAGCTTCGATGACCATCGTAGCAATGCGACGAGTCTCGTCAAGTCTCTCAAGATATAGTAGTCACTCCTCTTCAGGTGAGGTATTCGGAAGAAGTTCGATAGCTAGCTTAAGCGAAGGGATTTCGCATTCGATTGGAAGATTTGCCTCTAAACCATACACCAACTGGAACGGAGTGAATCCAGTGATCGTCTTAGCAGAATTTTTGTAAGCCCAAAGAGCTGAGAATAGCATTAAATGCCAATCCTTTATGTGCTTCCCAATGGTACGCTGAAGCATAGTAATCAAAACCTTATTGACTGCTTCAACTTGGCCATTGGCCTATGGATAATAAGGAGTTGAGCTATCATGTCGAAGGCCCAACTGAGCAGTTAGCTCTGCCATCATGTGCTGACGAAAATGTGATCCATGGTCAGTCACGATAGCTTGAGGGACACCAAAATGTGCTATGACGTGGTTAAAAAGGAACTAAGCAGTAGTAATATTGTCATCATTGTATGTAGGCATCACCTCAGCCCATTTCATAAAATAGTCGATGGCAACGATGATATAACCATGCCCCCTGGTTGAGTGAGGGTTACATGTCATGAAATCAATGCCCCATTTGGCAAATGGGCCAATGGTAATTACTAGGTGTAGGGGTGCGGGTGGGGCGCGCTGCTTGCAGTTGAAAATCTAGCATTCATGGCATTTTTGGATAACAACAATGTAGTCTTTAAAGATATAAGGCCAGAAATAACCGACGCAGAGGATTTTCCAAGCAGTGGCATATCCAGACATATGACCACCACAGGCACCAAAGTGGCAATCATTTAAGACCCGCTCAGCCTCTTCAAGGGTGAGACATTTGCGAAGGACAGAGTCCACATCGACCCGATACAATGTATCACCGATGATCCGATAGGGTTGGGACTAATGTCAGATGTAGTGTCAGTCAGATCGGGACAACTCAGATTGAAAAGTCCGGGTTTGGAGATAAACAATAATGTCTCCATACCAGGGGTCAAGAGTGTTGATTAGAAACAGAGTTTCATCAGGTATCTGCTCAGTAAAATCAGTTGGGGTGCTTGTAGACAGAAGAGCACAGATTAACTCAGCAAAGACGAGCGATTTCTTTGATTTGGCAACAGTAAATTCCAAATCAAACTCCTGTAGGATCACAATCCATTTGGAGTATTTCCCCCCAATAACTGGCGAGTTAATATATATGTCATGGGGTTGTAATCAGAAATCACGGTGATTTTCCATAAAAGGATATAGTGTCAAAACCTTTGGACGGCATTAACCGCCACCAAAGCAAGTTTCTCGACATGAGCATATCGAGCCTCAGTATCAAGAAGATTCCAGCTCATATTATAATCCACATGCTCATTTCCATCATCGTCGTCCTGAACTAACACCATAGCAATAGTGGTATCAGTTGCAGCCAAATACAGGAAATAATCATAGCGGTAATCGAGGGGATGCAGTAAAGGAGCACTAATCAGGGCTTTCTTTAAAGCATCAAAGGATTCTTGGGCAACTTCATCCCAAATAAAAGGGATCCCCTTCTTAAGTAAGCGAGTAAAACCTTTGGCAAGTTTGGCGTAATTAGGGACAAACCGACGGAGAAAATTAGCTTTTCCGTGCAAGCTCTACAATTGCAGCAGTGATGAAGGAGGGGATAGATTGATTATGGCCTCAACTTTCAAAGGATCAATCCTGATACCTTCATGAGACACCACAAAACCTAAGAGCCAGCCAGACTCGACGCAAAACACACACTTGTGTGGATTGAGACAGATATTATAATGTCGACATCGTAAAAAGATAGCTCTTAAGTGATTTGGATGGTCACGACATTTAGCCGAATGAGCTGGTAAGTTGTTGAGGTATGGCCGAACAATGTGTCGAATGTCATCAAATTCATAGGACATTGCGTGTTGGAAGGTAGTGCCAGCATTTGTTTTTCAAACATAAAGGAAGCTTTTTGTAAGTGAAAGTACCCCAGGGACAGAAAAAGGTTGTTTTATGCTAATCAATGGGTAAAATGTTAATCTGGTAATAGCCATAAAAACTATCCATGAACAAAAAAATCTCACTCCCAACGCATTCGTCAATGATCTGGTCAATAAAGGGAGTAGGATAATTGTCCTTAGCACACGCACGATTGATATTGCGGTAATCAACACAAACACATATCATACCCTACTTTTTGGAAACAGGGATGATATTGGATACCCAATCTGTTAATGGAATAGGATAAATGAAACCTTCTTTCAAAAGCTTCTCTACTTCTGCTTTGATAGCAGCTGCCTTTTGAGGGTGCACAGGGCGAAGCCGTTGCCGAACAGGCTTAGCACCAGGATAAGTTGAAATCTCATGCACCATTATGGATGGAACAATACCAAGCATATTGATCTGAAAATGGGGCACTTAGCCTTCTTGTCTAACTTACAAGAACCTCTCCCACTTCCAAAGCTTTAAATATTCCCAAGTCTTCATGATTAACCAATGCAGAATTAAAAATGCTTGAAAATATAGGTGTATGCTTGTGTTTATTTTTTACTGTTAAGTGTTGTAATTATTGTTGCTTATGCTGATATTTTAAATACAAAGAACAGTAAATAATGCAGCAAGTAAAGCACACACATAACAGCAATTTAATTAGGAGTTCACCCACAACTCTTGGGCTATGTCTCTGTGAGCTCTAGTCAACTCAACTAGGCTCTTTGGGATTATGGCAGCAATTCATTTACAAGTCTTTGACTCAACTCCATCAATTTACACTGAACACGATGGGCTTACTTTACCATCTCATCCCTGGCTCTGAAGCTCTCGGCTTTCTGGCTCTGGCTCTCGCTCTGGCTCTTGGCTCTTTCATTTGTACCTGTTTGAAAGGCTGCCAACAACAACTGTTAACAACAACAGGCATACAGACAACAACTGGATGGACTAACTCCTGCTTCAACAAAAGAAACAGATTTCACATCTTGTGAACACCTCCATGTCTTACATCTATATACAAACGATGGACTAGATAACAAGCCCACAAAACATGCCTTTAAACAAATGACCCTTCAAGTCAAGCATGTAGAAAAAGACCATTAGGACTCTTTTTCAAAAGATGAAACACTTCATCATTATCTCCATTTGGAGACCAAGTTAACTTCTTCCAAGTCAACATGGCATCACATGCATGTCAAAGCAATCAACCTTGCAAGTTAATTACACATACATGTTTAGAAACAAGGAAATCATCAACATCCATGTGTTCATGCATCTCATTCTCATGCATGCATTTCATCCTTCAACTTTCACTTAAGCACACTGTACTTTCGAAGTTGAAATGAAATATAATGTAGATGCATCAATAGACATGCAATAATAATCGGATAAGAACTCTAACCGTTCCTTACCAATCCCTTCCAAAGGTACTACCTTTGTCTGCACATCAGTGTCATTATGTGAATCATTTCGAGACACATCACTTATGGAAACTTCCTTTCCATTTCTGCCATCTTCTCTTTCCACCTTCTTCAATTTCTGTGGAAGCATGGTTGGATTCAGAGTCCAACACTTTTTAGCAAGATGTCCTTGCTTATGGTAGTAAGTGCAACACATGTGCATCCTCTTGATAGCATGATTTGCCTTGTCTAATGGACCTTTGGCTTCTTGCTTCCTTTCCTTCAAAAGTTTCCTATGTGTGGCCATTATCTTCCAACATCTAGAAACATGATGGTTATCCAAACTACAAAAGTAACATGCAATTCTTTTCCCATACATATGTGGAAATTTATCATGCTTTGCACAATCAAAAGGAAAATATTTAGAACCAGATTTATACCTTTCTCTTTCACCTTTATTTCCTTCATGAGGAGGTGAAGCAAATGAAGAAGTGGCTCCCTTTGGAACACCATCAATCTCTTCAAGGTTGTTGGAGTCTCCCCAACTCTCTGGTTCAAGTGTGTGCTTCTGAACACCTGCATCCTGCAAATGATGTTTCAAGCTATTGCATTCCTCCTGAATACAATCTTCACACTCTTGCGGTAGAAGACCTGAAATGAAACTCCTTCTTGGAGCTGTTTCAATGGCCTTCATGGCAGCTTTGGAACTTCCTCCATAAGACTATCCATACTTCTGCAGACTCAAACAATAGTCAGTCTGCAAACAAGCATACAATCAACCTCTGACTGTTTAAACACCTTTCAGACAAGCAATCTTTGCTCTATCAATCAAGCATTCTGATTTGATACCACTTGCTCTGGTATAACCAGCTTTGATATCACCTTCCTGAAAGTGGGGTTAATCAATCTCAAGCTCTGATACCACCTGATCTGAAAATGGGGCACTTAGGCTTCTTGTCTAACTTACAAGAACCTCTCCCACTTCCAAAGCTTTAAATATTCCCAAGTCTTCATGATTAACCAATGCGGAATTAAAAATACTTGAAAATATAGGTGTATGCTTGTGTTTATTTTTTACTGTTAAGTGTTGTAATTATTGTTTCTTATGCTGATATTTTAAATACAAAGAATAGTAAATAATGCAGCAAGTAAAACACACACATAACAGTAATTTAATTAGGAGTTCACCCACAACTCTTGGGCTACATCTCCATGAGCTCTAGTCAACTCAACTAGGCTCTTTGGGATTATGGCAGCAGTTCTTTTACAAGTCTTTGACTCAACTCCATCAGTTTACACAGAACACGATGGGCTTACTTTACCATCTCATCCCTGGCTCTGAAGCTCTCGGCTTTCTGGCTCTGGCTCTTGGCTCTGGCTCTTGGCTCTGGCTCTAGCTCTGGCTCTTTGGCTCTGGCTCCGGTTCTGGCTCTCGGCTCTCACTCTGGCTCTTCGGCTTTGGCTGTGGCTCGTGGCTCTCTGCTCTGGCTTCTCTGAGCTCTTTCTCTCGGCCTCTGCGTGCCTCTGTGAGTCGCTCGACCTCCAAGCAACTCCAGCAACCTTCAGCAACAATACACTGCTGTCAATTGAGCTCTCTGGCTTTTCACTCGACCTCCGAGTGACTCCAAAGACTCTCTGCGCGCTCAGCTCTTGCTCGTTGTTCGCTCAACCTGCTCTCTCTCTCCATCAATTGAGCTCTCTAGCTTCTTTGAGGCAGTCTTCCGGCTCTATGGCTTCCACAGCCGTTTTCTCTACGCATAATCATTCTTTGCGGCCCTCTGTCTTCCAGCCACAGTCCGCTCAAATCCCTTCTCTGAGCGTTAGCAATCATTGCTAAACGCCCTCAGGGATGGATGCCACCTTTTCTGTAACAGAAGGGTCATCGACGCTTGAAATCCCTCAATATATCCATTCTCAGTTTACACAGGAAAACATACCAAACACAGGAAAAATTCGCAGAGAACATTGTTCACAGGACTTCAGATTTCCATAATTGGGCACTATATTCCTATCGGATCCACCCATAAGTCGCCATCGCATTTCGCAAGGCCCTGCCCCTTTGTATTTTAGAATTGCATTAAAAATATTGAAAATACACAAGACTGGTGTTGGGCGGATCTCAAAACATATGGAATACCATTTATAATCTTATCGGGTCCGAAAAATCACATCACACACACACATATATATATATATATACATACATATATATATACATACATATATATACATATATATATATATACATATATATACATATATATACATAGATACATATATATACATAGATATATATATATATATATATATATATATATATATATATATATATATATAGATATATATATATAGCCGCTTCTCTGTAATGTGCCGACGTGATATTGCGATATTGCAATCGCAAGTTGCCCTGTCTCCGGTCTTCGTAAGCCTTCCCTTTGGTGTTTCGCCGATGCGATATTGCGATGTGACTTGTCGCAGTCGCACATCATACATACCCCAGCCGTTTAATATGCACTCCACTGTAACCACCGATTGCAATATCACAATCCCACTAAACATATACCATGTGCCGATATCCGCCGATTGCGATTGCCGATCGAAACTGGACCGTTGATCCGACGGCTCCTGTGCAGATTTGGTTTAAGCCTCCAACAGGCCTCATTTTACTATTTTCTTCATGTTTTTGCCTCTTTCCCAAAGAACAAAAAGGAAACTTATTTTTATGATAACTCCTTCATCTAAAGTCTATTTTCGCCCATTTAAGTTGTGTTGGATTCAGAATGAGGAGATCTCTGCAATGAGACTATTTCCGAGAGCAGCCTGCGATATTAATTTTCCTCTGATTTACAAAGGATTTGTGCCATTTGGCACCTTTTACCTCTTATATGAAGTCATTTAGACTTAGAGGTTTATTCAAGATCCATTTTTGGATCACATCTCCTCATATGACCAAGCGAAAATGTCTCGAAATTCTTTAAAAAGCTGTATATAAATATAAATCTCATCTGGAGAACAAGAAACCCCTATATGAATGTTCTCGACAATTCCCAGTTTAATGAAAATGTCAAGACGCATTGTAGCCGTGATGTTTCCAATATTACCATCCAACAAGAATTCATGTACTTGAATAAATTTCTGAAGTGGAGGCATAGGAGAATGAGAAACAGACGCTTCAAGACAAGAAGGCATCTCATCGAGGCTAGGGAGAAAGGAAGAATAATGATGTAGACCGTTCTATGGAATTTCCTCCAGAGACATGACCTCCACGATACTCTCGTGAGTGGGGAATGTCTCGTTCAAAGGATCCAGAGAATCTAAAAACCAAGCCAAGGAGATGGCACGTAAGTGTCCAAGTTCATACTGAAGACAGTATGAATTTCTAAAGCGGCCATTGAAGCTAAGACAATTTCTTGATAATTTATCTCTAATGGACTTAAAGGCATGGCATCGCTAAATGAGTCAATTTGATCATTGATAGGGATAATCCAAGGATCCATAGAATTCGAGATCATATTGATGGAATGAACATTCGAAGGTGGGAGAGAAAAGGTACCCATTAATGCAGAGTCTTTGAAGAGACCTGCCCCCACACTCTCGTAAGGAATCTCAGTATTTCCCATGTAAGGAACATTACCATTGGACGAACCAGAAGAAAATAAAGACAGTTGATCAACCGGGACAATTTTTCCTTCATGAGGAAAACGAAGGACGCGGAACAAAGAAGACAGCACACAAAACATGGCATGAGTCCAGCTTCGCCCGAGAAGAAGTTTTTAGTTGAGATTGGCATCTGCAACTTCTACTTCTAATTCAACAGTCTTTCCTTCTAATGTAATCAGCAAGTTCATGATAATACCATATGATCGTGAACCTCTGCCATCAAAGGCTTCCAAGGTGTTTGGAGATTGGTTAAGAGAAGGACATCCAATGGCTTCCCAACACGAAACTGAAATAATGAAGGTAGAGGCACCTTCATTAATAATTGTTTGATGAATCGTCTTTCCTTTGATAAGGACCTATATCAGAAATGCAATTTGATGAGGAAGATGAGGCACATGATTCTCCAGATTGAAAGTAATCAAACTCAAATCAGAGGGATCAATGGCACCTATAGCAGACAACAATGACTTCCGTTGCGTTAAACAGGATTGAAGAACCTCCAAGGCAGACATCACCGAAGGTGCTTGAGCTAAATCCTCAATAATATTGTAATGTTGCGTAACTCTAACATTCGGATTAAAAGATGACTTCCGAAGAACACCTTTGGGGGGTGGCCGGATGGCGGACTCACTGTTAGGGCGCTCGATATGGAGTGGACCAGAAGAGGACGCAATAGAAGTGGAAGGAGTATCAATGGATTATTTCTCCATTGTCTGCTTAGACGCGGCTTCATAGTCTTTAGTTCGAGTGGCAATCGAGATAGGTGATGAACCTTGCATCATGAACACTTGGGAACCTGAGGAAGTAGAAGACTGAGGTTGGTCTACCAATTGGGTCTGCTGTGATGGAAAGGGTTCTTTTAAGACAGTTGGAGTCCCTTTTAGCAAGTGACTAACTTTAGATCATCGGGGACAATCCTTAGTGTAATGATCCTCCTCACAAATGAGGCAAGGATATTTCGGCTTTCTTCGAGAAGCATCATCAACAAAAGATTTAGGAGGGTCCTGTTTTGGGGCATCGGCTTTGGCCTTACCTTTGCCCTTCTTTTTACCTTTAGAAGTCTTATCTATTGCGGTAGACTGGACAACATGGACCTCAGAGGTTTTACCAGGTGATCCAATTGGATATTGGTGGCCACTCGCCTATTACACTTGGACCCCCACTATTGTTTCTTTCAGTTTTTTCAGTTTCCTTATTTGTAGCACAATTTGCTATTTTTGGCAGTTTTTCGGGTCCTGAACTTCCAGAGCCATTTTGAGGCCCTAAACGACCTTTTTTGGGAAAACTTGGAGAAACATGTGGGAAATTATCAAATAGAAATGGGTGGATGAATGGAATCACTTGAATACCTCTTAGCAAGGGATACCATACATGTTGTGTTGAGCATAACAATGCATGCATGGAATATCATGATGTGTATTTGGTGGTTGCAAGCAAGGATGTAACCTCACAACTTATACATTTGCATGACACAATCTTGGACACACTAATACCAAAACATTTTGACCGATTGGGAGGTCAATCAAACTATTTAATTTAAATGGTATTAAATTAAATCATTTGAACATCTTTTTAGCTTGTCCATGAATATAATCAAGCTGAGAATAATGGAGTCGATTTGAAGTATTTTGTGTCTAACCTTCTTTGTTTAATTTTTAACCCAATTAGAAAAAAAAAATACTTGATTGGTTTTACTTTGCAATAAAATATTTATCTTTTATCTTCTATAAATGGATTTTTTTTTTAAAGTTGGCATTATAGGCCAATTGTATTCTTTGTAATATGTCTTTCGACCTTTCACCATGTATATTGTTAACTCACCAAATCTCTAGACATTCTGGATAACATCAAATAGAGGTCCTTCTAGTCGGAGCTTAAACATTGCCCCGAGAATAGTTGGCCACTGCCATATAATCAAATTCTAGGTCAGAAGTACTGCATCAAATTATGTTTGGGCCATTGTCATATAATCAAATTCTAGGTCAGAAGTACTACAACAAATTATGTTGGGGCCAATGTCATGTAATCAAATTCTAGGTCTGAAGTATTGCAACAAATTATGTTGATTTGTATGTACTAAGTCCATTTTAAAACATGTCCACAACCCCTTGCGGTTAAAATAAGATAAGGCCCCTAGAAGGAAACAAAACCTGAATTCATAGTTGATAGGAAGAAACAGAGGGTAAGGGGATTTAGTTCTTGGATTTAGATGTAGTTTGTCACTTCAACGTTCATGTTCCCTAACACACATTGAAGGAGCCAATTCAGGTCCTCATTTCAATTTCTTATGTATGACCTCCATGTTTGATTATTATTAAAGAAACTAGCTAATTTCTTATTGCTACTTGGAAAACGTGCAAAAATTGCACGGTAGGTAGAAACCAATTATTAGGAAAAGATTGCATAGGTTATTTAATCTCCTTACTACTGCTTTTGTAATTCCTTCTTTGCACACACGTCACGTCACTTGGATAATACTCAAACCAATTATCACTCGAATTATCCATCAAACTTAAGCAGTAACAAGTGGTAACTAGATTAATCACCCTTGCTTTCATGACAATTTATCTCAAGGAAAAGCCCACTAAATTACCAATCTAGTTAAATTTGGCTTTGAGTTAATATTTTTGTATGGAGAAAAATACTATGAGTAAATGGAATCCCTTGTTATTTTGATTGTACATGTGTGTGTGTGTGTTTGTGTCACACTTGAAAGAAAAAGAAAAGAAAATCATAAGATAGTTTCTCCTTAAAGGCAGTCCTCAATAAAATATTTTGATAAATTTGTATTGTTGGTGAGAAAATCTTCCCTAAGGTAAGGGTTGATGACCTCAATAGATCGAAGGCAGCCAATCAACAAGAAGCATATTTTCAAGCAAGCAAACTATACAAACTTCCAAATTTGGGTTTGAGAGGAGTACCTGTAGCTCCTACGTTCAATGTTGATCCCATAGGGTCCAAACCCTCTACTTCCTCCCAAGAGAGAAGGCCTAAACACAGTTCAGAGAAGCATATACATAGTAAGTAGTTCAAAGTGCGTGCATAATAAACATGTTAGATCATTAAGCATAAACATATAAATCATGACATGTTACACATGAATCATAAAAACTTGAGATCATAACATATCGGAAACTAAACAAAGCTTCTTTATTGATATTAGCAAAGAGTAGTGGAGGGATACAGCCTGGTCCAACCACTGCACCATCGAAACCTTCCTCCAAATTTGTCTAGCCCAAGCCTCAAAGATCACCTCTCAAAAATGTGCAAAAGGATGTCATATAATGAAGGATGAGCATCTATGAAAGGAAACAAGGGTTTCTTATGACAGGGAGTGCAGGAGGCACAAGGAAAATCAGATTTGATCTGGGGACCAAAAAGACTATAATGTCGATATCTTATCTCCTTAATGTCATTAGGCCTTACCATGAGGTGTATAAATACAACTAGAAATTAGTTGATTCAGTTAGGCCATGGGCTCCTATAGGTGGGCTTTCAGTGAAACTCGTAAACACTACCCCAAAAATAGGACATTATTTTATTTTTTCATATTTTAGATAATATACGTGGGTTTTGTATTATGTTACTCGCGTGTGTACCGGTTTTTAAAGGACAGAGTCGCGTATAGAATTCAAAATATTGTTTTTTAATAAATGACCAAGTTTGTATGGGAAAGGACTGCCCAAGGCCATACTAGAGCATCAGAACTATAGGAGTGTTGAATGATGCTATAACAGTGTTGGCATTATGATTCAAGTGTTGTCCTTGATGGCAACTCACTCAGAAGCTGGTACAGGTGCTCAGAGGTTGGTACAGGTGGTACAGGTGATGGCAACTTAATCAGAGGACAGATCTTAGTACAGCATGCCAAGAAAGTTCATACACGCAGGTTCGTTAAGCCCAAGTCGCGTGTACACGCAGGTTGGCTTCAGTAAAAGAGTGTGTATGTGGAAAAGTACTTTTGGTCCGTGGCGGTTAGTCCTTGGAAGTTGTGCCTATGGTTTCGGACCATGGTGTCTCGACAAGCGTGTCAATCCCTAGTTTTGAGGTTGATGGTATTGGGTTACTATGGTTTTGGCTCTTGGTATTGAACAAGGCCTAAGGCTATATAAGGAGAAGATCATTAGGCAAGTCGATGTAGGCATTGTGTGTCTGACGCAGTGAGAGGATCTGGTATAGCTGGTTATCTGTTCGGGACGTTTGGCAAGGGTCGGATCTAACAGCGAAGGCATAAGAATCTATTTCTAGAACTACACGCGGGTTGCCCTTGGTGAAAGCGCGTATACACACGGTTTTGGTACAGTGAAGTAGCGTATGCATAATAAGATTTGATATTTCAGGTTGCTGTTGATTCTGGTGGTTGTTGCAGAGTTCTGGGTTCTGGTTTTGGTTCTGTGTTCTTGATGACAGGGTTTCAGTGATTCAGTATTGGGTTATTTAATGAATTATGAAGCAAGTTTAAGTTGATGATTGTATTGCAGTAATGTTTGTTTTGTACTCTTGGATCCAGTCTGAAAATTGATGAAACGTGGTCCCTGAAGGTTGTAGGGTCAGCACCTACGTACTAGTAAATGGATCAGCTAGTACAAGAGCTGAGGGGGTTGTAGCTCCCTTACAGAAGTAGTTGGAAAACGAGAGAGGGTTGTAGCCCTCTGCAGGTTGTAGCCTGCGTACTGGTAAAGGACTGCACCAGTACATTGTAAAAGAAGTTTCTCATTAAAGAAGAAAGAGACGAATTGCAGCAGGTGGTTTTCACCCACATTGGGTTTCCACCTTATATCATGGTGTTCATGTGTGTGGCTCTTGTGTGATGTTATGTTCTGTTATACTGCACCTGTTTACTGTTAATATGCTTAATAATGTTCTAATGCATTTACTGAAGATTAAGCTAACTGAATTATAAGATCTCTGGGTATACGCTAGTTGCATTAGACACAGTCGCGTGTACACGCGGGTTCACTTAATTAAAGTCGCGTATATGTTTCTGAGCATGAAATTGGAAAGTTTTTACTGATCTGATAATACTGATTCACCCCCCCCCCCCCTCTCAGTATTATTTCCAACAATTGGTATCAGAGCAGGTCCTTCAGAGGAAGCTTGATCGCTTGAAGGAAAAGATCCATCAGAATGGCTAATCCAGAAAGAGAGGCACACATCAGGCCACCAGTCTTTGACGGGAACAATTTTACTCACTGGAAGATAAGAACCACTGCATATATACAATCTCTTGGAGCAGAAGTTTGGGGAATCATAGAAGGAGGATACAAATTCCCATCAGCAACTCCTACAGATCCAGCAGAGAAAAAGCAATATGAGCTCAATGCCAAAGTTGTTACTGTCCTATTGAGTAGTTTGACTCAATCAGAATTTATGAAGATCATGCATTTCAAATCAGCCAAGGAAATATGGGACAAAATCGTTACAAGCTACGAAGGAGATGATCAGGTAAAAGGAGCAAAGCTTAAAACTCTCAGAATCCGGTATGAAACTCTTAAGATGCGTAGTAATGAAAGCGTAGCTAATTATTTCCTGCGTATGGATGAGATTGTGAATTGTATGAGGGATCTGGGTGAAGAATTTGAGGAAGTTGTCTTAGTTGAAAAGGTTTTGAGATCTTTGTCTACTAAATTTGATTCTAAAGTATCTGCCATAGAAGAAAAGGAGAATGTGCAGAAAATCACCATGTCACAGCTTCACGGGATCTTAACTACTTTTGAAATGCGACAAGAGGTACCACCAGAGGCCGCATTCGAAGAGTCAGAGGAAGAAGATGAGGTAAATTTTGTCAAGAATCTTGAACGGGGAAGTGGACGGTTCAAAGGTAAGCTACCTTTCAAATGTTTTCTATGTGGTAGAGTTGGTCACTATGCTGCTAGATGTCCTCATAACAAAGGAAAGATATCTGAAGAAGATGGTAGAAGCTATTATACCCATATTAAAAGTTCATTCAATGATAGTGAAGATATTAGAAGTCTCATGGCACATAAGAAGAAGAATGCTTCATCCAATAATAGCGAAGATATTAAAAGTCTCATGGCACATGAAGAGAAGAATGCAGAAACTGAAGAAGTTGCCAAATTAAATGAACAATTGGAGATAGTAACCAGGGTAAGGGAACAACTGCAGGATGTAGTAAAGGATCAAAGCATAACTATTCAAAGGCTTGAATCAAAGATCCTCTCTCTAAAAGAAGATCTTAAAAAATCAAGAGAACAGAACAAAGAAACTCTTGAAGAACATGAAGTGATCAAACTAAAGCGACAAGTGGAAGAAGGAAGAAAAGCTGAAGAAGACCTAAGGAATCAATATCTGAAAAAGGAAGAACAACATCAAGTTGAGGTAAATATCTTGAAAGGTAAAATAGAAGAAAAGGATAAGATGTTACGATTTCAAGATAGTACTAAAGTCTTGGATGATATTCTTAATAGTCAAAGGTCTCCTGCTATCAAGACTGGTCTTGGTTTTCATGAATATGTTGAAGGTGAATCTAGTTCACAAGGTGAGGCAAGAAACTCTAATGAGAAATCTGAAATGCCCAACAAGGAACAACCAAGGAAAGAAATCCCTCAAGGAAGATTCTTTACTCCTAACTATGGACGTGATAGACGATTATTTCCTCCACTGAATAATGTTGAATGTTATGTATGTCATAATCTTGGACATGTTGCAGCCAGATGTAGAAGTAGAATGGTGCAAGAAAGATCATCACATCCCAGGTACTTCAGAGGGTATTGCTTTGCCTGCAATGCATATGGACACAAAGCAATTGATTGTGTTAGAAGGAACATGAAAAATGTAAGGTGTTATACATGCAACAACTATGGGCATAAAGCAAGGGAATGCAGGAGCAGATTTCAAAATTCAAGACAAGAGGACCATACATCATCACAGTTGCAGGAATTGAAGGAGACAGAGACAGAAAGGTGTGGCATAATTCAGTCAGCTGACATAACAGACACAGGGGAATCTGAAGGTGATGAAATTCAGTATTCCATCCTGCATACGCTGATATAATGAAGACAAGTCGCGTATATACGCGAGTTACAGGCTGCAAAGTCGCGTATATGGAGAAAGGGCAGCAGAACAGACCCAGGTTCAGTCATGGTTGGCTCAGGCTCAGGGGGAGCATAAAGGGCAGCAGAACAGACTCAGGAAATGGTTCAGTCATGGTTGGCTCACACTCAGGGGGAGCATATACTTCAAATAATTCATTGTTGGCATTATGGATTGCTGATGAAACTAAATGATACATCTTGTTGTTTGATCAAAGGAATAGTATTGCAGGTTGATGCTTATGGTACAGATCTGAATGGCTGGTCTTAGAACCTGCATCTGCTCAGGGGGAGCATGGATAGATTGGTACACTTTGGCATATACAAAGGGGGAGCCAAATCAGAAACTTCAGCATGTACTCAGGGAGAGTATGGACAGCAGTATGGACAGTAGAAGGTATACCAAAGAAGAGAATATCTTGGTACGCCCTTTGCCCTTGATGTCAAAGGGGGAGAGTGACTTGGTGTGGTGGTTGCCATCAAGTCCAAAGGGGGAGATTGTTGGCATTATGATTCAAGTGTTGTCCTTGATGGCAACTCACTCAGAAGCTGGTACAGGTGCTCAGAGGTTGGTACAGGTGGTACAGGTGATGGCAACTTAATCAGAGGACAGATCTTAGTACAGCATGCCAAGAAAGTTCATACACGCAGGTTCGTTAAGCCCAAGTCGCGTGTACACGCAGGTTGGCTTCAGTAAAAGAGCGTGTATGTGGAAAAGTACTTTTGGTCCGTGGCGGTTAGTCCTTGGAAGTTGTGCCTATGGTTTCGGACCATGGTGTCTCGACGGGCGTGTCAATCCCTAGTTTTGAGGTTGATGGTATTGGGTTACTATGGTTTTGGCTCTTGGTATTGAACAAGGCCTAAGGCTATATAAGGAGAAGATCATTAGGCAAGTTGATGTATGCATTGTGTGTCTGACGCAGTGAGAGGATCTGGTATAGCTGGTTATCTGTTCGGGACGTTTGGCAAGGGTCGGATCTAACAGCGAAGGCATAAGAATCTATTTCTAGATCTACACGCGGGTTGCCCTTGGTGAAAGCGCGTATACACGCGGTTTTGGTACAGTGAAGTAGCGTATGCATAATAAGATTTGATATTTCAGGTTGCTGCTAATTCTGGTGGTTGTTGCAGAGTTCTGGGTTCTGGTTTTGGTTCTGTGTTCTTGATGACAGGGTTTCAGTGATTCAGTATTGGGTTATTTAATGAATTATGAAGCAAGTTTAAGTTGATGATTGTATTGCAGTAATGTTTGTTTTGTACTCTTGGATCCAGTCTGAAAATTGATGAAACGTGGTCCCTGAAGGTTGTAGGGTCAGCACCTACGTACTAGTAAATGGATCAGCTAGTACAAGAGCTGAGGGGGTTGTAGCTCCCTTCCAGAAGTAGTTGGAAAACGAGAGAGGGTTGTAGCCCTCTGCAGGTTGTAGCCTGCGTACTGGTAAAGGACTGCACCAGTACATTGTAAAAGAAGTTTCTCATTAAAGAAGAAAGAGACGAATTGCAGCAGGTGGTTTTCACCCACATTGGGTTTCCACCTTATATCATGGTGTTCATGTGTGTGGCTCTTGTGTGATGTTCTGTTCTGTTATACTGCACCTGTTTACTGTTAATATGCTTAATAATGTTCTGATGCATTTACTGAAGATTAAGCTAACTGAATTATAAGATCTCTGGGTATACGCTAGTTGCATTAGACACAGTCGTGTGTACACGCGGGTTCACTTAATTAAAGTCGCGTATATGTTTCTGAGCATGAAATTGGAAATTTTTTACTGATCTGATAATACTGATTCACCCCCCCCCCTCTCAGTATTATTTCCAACAAACAGATGCCCCCTAATATATGAAGTCAGAAGGTGTACATGATGGCAGAAATGTATTAAGTACAAAGAGAGATCATTTGAGCACGTGAGAGGAGATCACTATATTCCAACCCACTGAATACCTGTGGAAGGAGTCAGAAAGAAGACTCATGTCTGAGGCGGGCATACCCATGCTCAGAGATAGTAAATCATTTTTGTTGATAAAGTATAGAGCGGATCTAACATGTATACATAAGTGTACAGAGAAGACTGAAGAATACATAGTGGATCATCTTACCATAACTGCAAAGGAACACAACAGAGCTATGTCTCAATATCACATATAGAAGAAAATATGATCAATGATGCTCGAAGAATGTGTGATCACTGATGTTGCATAACTGATCCTCATAATAGTACCAAGTCATATAGGTGGAATAGTGGTATTGAAAAAACTCGAGTATCAACATACATGATGCTGCGATGATGAACTACAACATATAAGGGTGGTTGGTAACACTAGCAGAAAACTGAAGGAGTTGACAAGTGAACCAAGATGATGACACAACCCGAGGTCTTCACGGACCACAGATGGTACATTTCTACACTGTGGGAATAAATGAGTTGAATTTGACCATGTGAGAAATAGTTTGATTACTGGTAATTGATGTATATCGTTAACATATGCGAGAAAACTCACCGATAATGATGATGAGAGTCAAGGTACCCCAATACAATCTAACAAGTGCGAATAAATGTGTTGAAGTCGAACACTTGATAGAATCTATCAATCAAGAGACATTGATGTATTCTCACTGTCGATAGCGAAGGAGTCTGCCACTGATGACTTGAAACCCTAAGGTACTAAAGAAAAAAATGACTCTAGATCTTGTTCCCAGAGCAATGAGTTGGAATCAATGGGAAAAGATCTATTGGATGGAAGGCATTAAGGCATCCCACATCCCCACAGGTTAATAATTTGGAAGAACTAAGACGAAAAGAGATCAAGTAACCATTCTGAAGTATGTTTCTTGTGTACACAAGATGTGGTAGCGCACGAGAAAAACCTTTTGAACCAACCAATAATGAGAACTGACACAGAGGCGAGGAATCCACCAATAAGGTCAAATGGAAACCAAGGTACTGCATGAATCCCAATGTGTGATAATGTAAGCTGATGTCAAACACAAGGGAAATCACTCAATCAAAGATCCATGATATTGATCAATGTTGAGCATAAGGTCACTTATCAATTATGTAAATAGGGCCAAGGTGTGGCTCTAGGCCTACTCTCAAAGCAATTTGTCGGAGTCAATAAGAGTAGACCTGCCAACAAGAAGTCAATGGAGACCTTCTTAACTAGCACGAGCGAAGGGCCAAATAACTGATATGACAATGAAGATAACTTGACAGACCGGGCATGGCTGACTGAAAATCAGTCAAGAGACAACGCAGAATGGCTGACACAGGTTGAATTCCCTTGAACAAAAGCACGACTCATATGTGACTTTATGGCAGCATAAAATAACTTTGTATAAGTTTGTAAAGTAGTAGGAAAACTCTCCATATGATTGGAAGAGATAACCAACCGGAGGAGGATTGACTCAAGAACAAGGTTATGGCTCTCCTAAAGTCAAGCTAAGTCCCATCCCAATAGAGGAAAGATTTGTTTTGAGTGCTTTGTTCAAGGGCAACACAAATGACTCTTGCTTCCATCAAATACGGAAGTAAATGTCTCGTTACCACTCTTTTTGGAAAATATAAATTTTTTAACTTTTTCATATTTACAGCCTGAAAAGGAATAAAAAAATGTCTATAGTACAGTGGAAAGAATGAGTATTAGGGGAAGATGCACTAGTTCCTGGGACTGGAACATTCCTATGCTCAATGCAAGGTGGCGAATATTGGTTGTCAACACTTAAAGGAATGTTATTTCCACGGATAAAAGGTGTCAAGTCACAGAGGCTAATGAATGCATGGTTTGAACTTGCAAAAAGGTCATGGCCAAAAGTGGCTTATACATGAGTCCAAGTGAAGTCCGCTTAAGGATAAAAGGGTACAAGTAGTCAATATGAAATGTAGCAATACAACTTAACACATGGGAGCCTCTAGGATATATAGCCAGAATGATAGTGAAGAAGAAGAGGAATGGGGCTTCATCGCAAAGTCATGGCGGGACTAAAGAGGACTCTCGAGCCTAAATAATCCTTGCAACATGGGAAACATATGCTAGCGAGGATCTAACTAGGAAGCCCATGGAAGGAGTGGCTATACCACTATTACGATTTTATAAGATGGCGAGTGAAAGTGATTTGAAAACCGCAACATAATGGGGTCGACCCTATGGCAAAATATCATAGTATGAGGTTAAGATGCAAAAGCAGTGAAAACAATTATATGTCCTAACCTATATGCCAGTGACGAAAACGATACCTGCCACGACAGGTCTGTGATCGTGGAGTCGAAGTGGTGAAAAAATGTCACAAAGTCTTCATTTACCCTAGAAAACAACCTCCCCCAACACTTCAAGCCAAAAAGTTACAAAGTTCATGAAATAATAAAGTTAAAAATTATAAACTTTATAAAAGTGGGTTTTATAATTTTAATATAAAAGGACATTTTAACTCACCAAAATTTCATTTGAACTTGCAAGTGTTGAGAGCTTGGGAGCAAAGTTGGGCAACTCCATTACACTAATTTCCTCAACTAATTCATCAACCAAAGCTTCTAGGTAATTCTAAATTCAGAATCTAATCCATTTGATTGCATTTTAAATGGACTCATTCGATTTTTAACCATATGATTTTGTTTTAGAAATTGCCTCTACATGTACGCGGGTTGGCTCTTTGGAAACTGCGTATAAAAATCCATACACATGGGTTTCCAAATGAAAAGCTACGTGTATATGCGATTTTCTCTTAAGAAAGTCCCATATGTGCATAGAAGAATGAAAAAACTTATTTCTAATGGATGAATTCCCTCAAATTTGCAAGATGGAAATCATTTGGAGAGAGAGGGAGCACAGTGATGTTGACAATGGGGTTTAAAATGATCCTTTGGCATTAGATGCATTGAGAGGGTGAAGATTGCTCAAGCTTTTTATGATGCCAAATATGAAAACACAAACTCGACTGTTAGAGATGCTTATTCGTTACTAGGATCTAGAGCAAGAGCTCTTTATGATTGATCAGATGTCCTTACAGATTGAGATGGAAGATATTTACTTCATCATAGGACCTTCCTGAAGAGGGGAAGTAGTTGATCTAAAAGAGAGGGCTTGGGAAGGCCTGAATGTTTGAGATTACATAGGTTTCTACTGTACACCAGAGACAGAGAAGCTCAAGTCACAGATTATGATAAAAAATGTAGTGAGTCTACCAATTAAAATTATCCTCTTTACAGGGTAGCAGGCTCGGTATCACTACATCGGGCCTCTCGACCTGCCATGTTCTTAGCAGTAGAGTGCCTTTGTTTCTTTGATTAGTGCACAACGCTCTTGGTCTGCATGAAGAAGCAATTGTCTTCAACGAGACAAGGGAAAGCAAAGCATTTTAGCTATGGCAACATACTTTTTTCATTTTTCTTTAAGAGAGTCCTAGCACTTTGACCCAAAGTGTCTATAGCCATTAGCAGTCCCAGGGATCCGAGGATGGCTAGATGGGCAGACTTGATAAAGCGACTCGGCGGAGGCAAAGTCTCTCAAGCGGCATTCGATGATGAGTTCTTCCTCTGGTGGGAGCAATAAGTCATAGTTATAAATGACTACCCTTATGCAGGCATAGATTATTGAGAGGACCTGGATCTGGCACTTCCTGAGGGTGCTGCATGGGGCGATATTGGTAAAATTTTAAAAATTTTATGTTATTTGATTTTCTTTTTTTTGGATTTTAAATATGATCTTACAAAGTTAAAATTCTTTTTTCGTGAAACAAAAATCTTAAAAGATTATTTGCTCATGATGTAGATGTTGGACCAGTGAGACCTAAGGGTCTACCTAGGCACAGGCGTCGTGACATAGACACGGAGAGAGCGGCAACAAAGTCTGAGAGAGTCCTTCATGTATTCTAAAGGAACTTTGAGAGTTTGACTCGCCAGGTTCCCATGGCAGCTGTAGAGGATCTCCCTGAGACCATTCAGAGATAAGTGGTAGGAGTACCACGGGAGTGGGTGTGGCTCTTCTGACGAGTGACGAATACCATCATCTTTTTCTATGATGCTCATTCAAGGCAAGGCCCCTAGACTTAGATTAGATGACTGATCTTTTTATGGACATGATCGGGCTTAAGCCCTAATTTTGTAGGACATTTGTCCACATTTTGTAACATTTTGGACATATTATTCCTATCTATATACATATGGTTTCACGATGATTTGATCATATATACAAATGATTTTATGATATTTTTGGTTTTAACATGATGAATGATTAATGTGCCAATCTAATGCTTGATTAGCTATAGAATTAACAAGTGAATTTTATGATTGTGGAATATGAATAAAAGTAATAAAATTAAATGATCTTTGTAATAATCTCACTCTCAAAAATTGGCGATGTAATAAAGGATATCTCACATGATACATGTTATTTAATTGAGACACCACCAGTTTCAAATCCAAATAACCCACTAATAATTTAATACCAAAAGATATTGCTTCAGATAGTAAATTAATGAAAACATTGTATTCATCCATATTGTTGGAAGTAGGACCAATACATATGCCTCTTGAGACTAACAACTGACCAGATGGATAATATATTACCCAAGCGACAGAAGCTAAGTTCTGAGTATGTCTACTAGCACCATCAGCGAATCCTAGATACACCAGATCACCCATCAAAACCTGCCAAAGCAGATAAAAAATACCAATATCACCACGAGACCCATAGACAGAAACAAACAACTATGTACAATATTTACAAAACAAAGAAAATGCTAGGCAACAGCCTAGGCATAATACTTCTTAAGATAGATCCCATTTCTGGGCTCCGACAGCACGTTTCCATCAAAGTCAACCAACTCATATGCACCTTTCTTCAAGACCTTTTTTTTGATAAAAGGATTGTACCACATGGGTTTGAACCTGCCCCCAAGGTGTCCTTATCTTGGTCATTGATCAGGACAAGGTCACATTCAGAGAAAACCCTACGACGCACATTCTTGTCATATTCGGCCTTTACTCTCTTTTTTATGAGCTTCATTCATTGTGGTTGTATCCCGATGTTGTTCATTGAGATGTTCGAAATGAATAAGGTGTTCTTCAAGATTGAAGGTGTTTGGAAGAAGTTTAACCCTAATTTAAGAGATGGGATCTCACATTCCACGGGGAAGATTGATTCCAAACCATAAACTAGTTGAAAAGGAGTAAAACCCGTGGTGGTCTTGACAGACATCCAGTATGCCCAAAGCGCAAGATATGGCATGATGTGCCAATGGGATTTAGCTTTATTGATTGTCCTTTGCAAGATAGTTTTGAGGGATTTGTTTATGGCTTCAACCTATCCATTAGCTTGAGGGTAGTATAGAGATTAATGCTCCTGCTGAAATCCCAAATTTAAAGCTAACTCAGACATCATCTTATTCTAAAAATGGTTGCCATGATCAATGACAATGTCCCTTAGAATACCAAAACGTGAAATGATTTGGTTGAATAGGAAAATATTTGTTGTCTCACCATCGTTATTGAAAGTAGGCATAGCTTCGACCCACTTCAGTCTACTGCTACAATAATTTACTTGTGACCCTTAGCAGAAGCTGGGTTACAAGTCGTGAAATCAATACCCCACTTATTGAAAGGATCGACAGTGATGACGGGGAAAAGCGGAGCTGGTTGAGCGCACATTTTTCGAGTGTATACCTAACAAGGATGGCACTTCTTGACCTCTTCAATGCAATATTTGAAAATCGAGGGCCAAAAATATCTTGAACACAAGATTTTTTGGGTAGTAGAAAGCCCATATAGATGACCTCCATAAGCTCCACTACGATAATCATTTAGAACAGGCTCAGCTTATTCTAGCGTTAAACAATGCCTAAGGATTGAGTCAATCCCAAAATGATACAAGGTGTCACCGATAATAATACAGTTTTTAGCTAAGTGACGCAATTTTCTACGTTCATCCTTCGAAAATGTATGAGGGAAATTCGAAGCCTGGAGATATACTATGATGTCTCCATACCAAGGATCCTTTGAAGAGATTAGAAAGATATGTTCATCAGGAAATGACTCTTCATAAACAACATCCTCTTCACAAGGCAACTCTAAAATCAATTTCGTGAATACTAAAGATTTTTTAGACTTGGCTGACATAAACTCGAGATTGAATTCCTGTAAGATGACAATCCATTTATTATACTTTCCCCCAATCACTCGCATACTGAGGACAAACATAAATGGGTTGATGTCAGCCAACACAAAAGTTTTTCTAAGCATAATATAATGACGGAGTCAATGGACAACGTGAACTGTTTCCAAAGCCATTTTCTCTATATGGGAATACCTAAGTTCAGGACTGACTAAGCCTCGGCTCAGATAATAAATCATGTTCTCTCTAAGAGCATCGTCTTCCTAAACCAGAACCATACCAATGGTTGATTATGTCACAGCAAGATACAAGAGTAAATTGTTGCTATAATCTGGTGGACTCAAAAGAGGAGTAGAGGTCAATGCCTTTTTCAAAGCATCAAATGAGTGTTGAGCGAAATCGTCCCAAACAAATGGAACTCCTTTCTTCAATAATCACAGGAATCCTTTCATAATCTCAACATAATTTAGATAAATCTCCTTAAGAAATTGCTTTTTCCTTGGAAACTGTGAAGTTGACGAACAATTAGCAAGGGAGGCAACTGAAGTATTGCCTCAACCTTGAAGTGATCAAGATGAATCCCTTCATTGGGCACAATGAATCCCAATAATCGACTGGATGTGACAACGCAAACGCATTTATTAGGGTTCAACTGAATCTTATAGTGACGACATCTTTCAAAAGCCAAACGAAGGTGTTTTGGATGATCCATTATCTTTCGAGAACGAGCAACTAGGTCATGCAAATATGCCTCTATTATGTGCTTAATATCGTGGAAAGCATAAGACATGGCCTGCTGAAAAGTAGTTCCAACATTTTTTAGGCCAAAAGGCATATTCTTGTATGCAAATGTACCCCAGGGGAAAATAAATTTTGTCTTGTGTTGATCTTCAGGATGGATAGTTATTTGATTATATCCTGAGAAACCGTCCATGAAGGAAACTACCTCATTTCCAACACACTCATCAATGATCTGATCGATAAATGCAGTGGGGAAATTATCTTTAGGACAATCCTTATTCAAATCCATAAATTCCATGCATACCCGGATCATTCCTTGCTTTTTATCAATAGGGATTGGATTTGAGACCCATTAAGTTAGAGGAACAGGGTATATGAAACCTGCCTTAACCAGCTTTTCAACCTCAGCTTTAATAGTTGCAGCTTTCCTAGGATTTGTTGGTCGAAGCTTGTGTCGTATGGGCTTAGCGTTTTCGTATGTCTTGATCTCATGTTGAACTATCGATGGATCGATTCTAGGCATTTCTTTATAAGACCAAGCAAACACATCTTGAAAATCCTCAAAGATGTCAATATAATTCTTGATTTCTTCAGGGGAACATTCAGCTTCGATGAAGATATTCTCGATGATATTGGGATTCCTGGAAATGTTCACCGAAATGGTTTCTGATATATTAGATATATTACCTTCAGAAAAAATATGTGATGGGGCCAAAGGATTTAGAATTTTATGAACACTTCCAATTGAAGAAGGAACAGACAAATTTTATTCAACTTCATGCAAATCAGGGAGAAAATATGACCGATGATGCAAATCATCCCACAGTCTTTCTGCACCAGCCATTGCTTCTAAAATTGCCTCTTCAAATGGTAAGACAATGTCAAGGCAATCCATAGTTGAAGTAGAGTCAACAATCCAGACCGGAGCCACATCACCATCCAAATCCTCTAATGGGGGAGGAATGGGGGAGGAATTTGCAGAATTCACAATAGATTGGTATGTGATTCCTGTTGCAAATATAGGAGATGCCATTCCACCTACTTTCCCCTCTTCTAATGTGGCAGTGGGGGGGGGTAATGGCCAAGGACTAGAAAAATAATGAGTTTTGAACGAACCTTTTCGAGGAGTGATCCTGGAGGAAAAAATGGCATTAATATGATCGATAGGAAAAGGAAGATCAAAATTACCCATCAACGAGGAATACATTCCAACGCCCAAATTCTCGACAGGCTACTTGGTATTCTTCACTAAGGGGACAGTAGATTCAAAGGACGCATTAGGATCGTTAGGAGAATAAGCCATTTGATCAATTGTAACAATTCTCCCTTCATGAGGGAAGCATAGGATGCGAAACAATGATGAAACAATGGCATCCATTGCGTAAACCCAATTTCGACCCAACAAAATATTATAATCAAGGTTGGCATCAACTATCTCTACCTTGACATTGACAACCTTGCCCCCAACACAAACAGGAAAGGCTGGAAGAATTCCATGAGGCCTATGAGAATGACCATCGAATGCAATAAGGAGAGTAGGGGAAGGAACAACTTCCAGGGACTTGATAGCCTTCCAACATGATATTGACATGACACATGTGGAAGCCCCTTCATCAACTATAATTCAAAAGATAGTCTTCTTTCGATATGTAGATTTAATCTGGAAAGCCATGTGATGAGGGAGTCTCTTCTTAACACTTGACATATCAAATGTAATAACAAGAGAGTTCTTCGGATCTACTACTCTGATCGCAATGATCAATGCACTTCTTTATGCAGGACACGATTGGAGTACCTCTAACGCTAACATCGCACAGGGGCTCTGAGCCAGATCTTCAACAATAGAATAGTTCTGAGTAGATCTAGCATTGGGATTCACATTCAAACGTTTTATAGAGCTTTTCGGCATCTGAGGTATAGGCTCAACTACGGGCCTCTCGATATGGAGTGGCTGTAGGATATTGGAAGCAACCTTAGCCTTAGTAGGTTCCTGCTCACCATAATCATGTGATCTTGTAGCAACATCAACATGAGATCTTACCATACATACATTCGATGAGGATTACCCATCTTGGTTGCCCCCTGTAGAGGTTCTAGCACTAGCATTAGCACCAACAAGCATTTTCTACCCTTGGAAAAAAGGGTTAGTTAGCACAACTTGGGAACTTGAAGAACCCTACTAAGATAACAAGCGTTGAGCATCCTGAATCTTAGGGAAAAGATGGGTAAGATGATCCCCATTGCATAAATTGCATGGGAATTTTACTTTCTTTTTCGTTTCCTTTTTTCCCTCTCCAGTATCATTACTAGGCTTGTTCGCATTTCCCTTCCCAACCTTATGTTTCTTCTTACCACGTCCCTTCTTCTTCCCATCGTATTATTGGTTTCCTTTTGGATTTGAATATTGGATAGCATTAATTGCTAAAGGTTTGGAAGGAATAGACATTTATGATGTAGCCTGTTTCGAAGAAGCAGATTGTAAAGACAATTGCTGCAATCGATTCAACAAGTTAGTCATACTACTATTGATCGTCCCTACAATTCCATCGGCATGGGGTCCCAGCTTAGGTTTTGCTAGATCAATCTTCGATCGAGGAGCATCAGGAAGAATCTTGTAAAGGACTCCAGACTGAGAATGGATGAGTTCTAACTGTTGGGCTCTAAATATGTCATGTTCTTTAGTGAACACTCCGAATAGTGACACATCCTTAGAAATATCCGGCTGCAAAGATTTCAAAAACCATTCCAAAAGAAACTCATCAGGGATATATGCCTCGATTATCCTCTTCCTTCTGCTCCACTCTTGGATGTGGTCAGAAATGTGAGTTGCCTTGTCTTGTTCAAAATTGGCTAGAAGCTCAGTTTCAACATCATATCAGATAGGCAAATGAAAATGATTTAGAAACATAGTAGCCATTTCACCAAATGTAAAAAAAGGTACCCCCTCTAAACTCAATATACCACTTTGCAGCATTTCCAATTAGGGTGCGTTGAAATAATATCAACCTGAATGAATCATCGATCAAGGAGTTAGATGATCACCACAAACGGAATGTGGTTATATGATCAGCTGGATCCTCTCCAGACTTCCCTTCGAATTTTGGAATATTAGATGCAAGTTTGGTGGGGACCGGAGGCCAAGCCAGATTGTATCAGATTGAATCATTTGTCAATTTCAAAAGATCTGGCAAGTTCAAAGTTGTCAGGAACGGTAAGCACAGAGGAACAAGAGAATTCCACCCACCAAGAGTAGAATTTCCGACATTAGAAAAAGAGTATCCTAGATTTGGAGAGGCACCAGATTGCCATGGGTTACTTGTAGAAGGACCTGAACCATAAGGAAATCCTTGTGGCCCAGAAGTATTCGGAGGGTATCCACCCCCTTTTGCAGGGTAACCATGCATAGGGTAGTTTCCTCCTAGTGGAACATTGAAAGAAGGGGAAATCCCCTAATAAGGATTCCATGCACTAGCTAGCGGAAGAAAGACTTGTGAGTTCCTGACAAAAGGGAAGGGCATACTCCCCTATTGACAAAATAGATGGGATAAGTTCTTAGCCCCTAAACCACTAACGAAAGTATTTATCCATCCTTGACTTCCTTGGAAAGGATTAACATTCTGAGCATATCTAGAGAAAGGTACCAATCCTAAGTTAAAAGATGGATTGGAAGGAGGAACATGACCACTTCCAAAAGAGAAACCCTGAAAAGATGTTGAACCACTTGGCATAGAAGTCATGGATTTAGAAATAGAATATGGGAAGGTTGAAGGAACTGAAGGAATACCACTAGATGGCATCTTGAAAGGATAGGCAACAATGAAAGGGGCAGAAGGTTGGGTGCCCCCATTCGAACCCAAAATGGAGGTAGAGCCAACAACTATTGTACTAGGCGTAACAATAGAGATAGGAATATTACCCCCTCCTGCAATTGAAGGAGGGGTCTGCACACCAGAAGTATTAGTAGCCATACTTATGCCATTAACATTGGCCATCAAAAAAATAAGAAGGAGAGTGAACGGGGCTTGCCAACCTGTGAGTCGGGGTACCCATGATTCTACAACATGAGGAACATCAAAAGGAAGAGGTTCTAAAGGAATCACGGGGGACTCAAGGATGTCTTCAATATCAACCTCATCTTTCGATTGGAAGAGCACCCTAGCAAGGACCAGAGCGTTTCCATCCAAATTATGAACTGAACTAGGTTCACCCTGTGAAATGAGAGCCCCTGGAGAAGGATTAATCTTCGATGCGTCAGCTGCTACTGGTTGAAAATCACCAACAGAATTGCTCCTACGCCTTCTAGATGAAGGCTCAACACTCGCAGGTGAAAGCCACTAAGCCACCTAGATCGAGGAACCAATCGATCAGCAACTTTTAAATATTAAGAGAACTTTTTAAAGACTCAAAAATAAAAGCTTATGGCAATCTAGGAGCAAAGAGAACTCACTAAAACGTCCCTAAAGCTACAACCAAACAAGCAGCTTCTAGGTATTTCCACTCTAGGTTATTAGGACCGGACACAAATATACAAGAAAATGAAGATAAGGACCTTGCGAAGATAGTTTGGGATAATTACGGCCCAAGCCTACCAGCGAAGGTATCAGAAACAGTTACACTCACCTCTAGATAATAGCCTTTGTCGGTGCAAGTACCCTATCTTCGTAAGGGAACCCTCCAGAAGTACTATGAAAGTGATGCAACATTTGTCTCAAGTACCACAGGAAATCCCCCCGCAGTCACTTGTGCGGTCCCTAGGATAGGAAATTAAGGTCACTAGCTCGTAATCAAAGGTTGGGCAGAACAGTTGTGGGCGAATGATCCAACAAGTAGGAGAGGGGGTATCTCTCTTTCCCTGTCTTCACTCATCCTTGTGCTTAACTCTTGTGTTAGAGGAGCTTTCCCGAACAACCTAACAATATTGGATTTGCACTATTTAATCAACTTCTATGTTTCAATTTAGAGTGGCCTTGAAGAGTTTACTCTGGGGACACCTATTCCAAGACCTTAAATTCCCTAGAATAATTGATGTATCTATGACAAAAATAAAATCTAGTTCATTTTAAATTAAGCACTTGATTTTATTGGTTGTTATTTAGGTCACGAGTAGCGGAAGTGAAACTTGTGATGTTCTGACACAAAAAGAAACCAATAGAAAACTAGGCTACATGCAAATGCAACTTATTTTTCTTCAATGAAAAGTGATCTCTACAAGGTTCTACGAGAAATCTATGAAAGCAAAACTCTTTTCTTTTTCCTTTAAAGACACTCACACATTCAACATCTATCGAAAGAGACTAAAATGCCTAAAATGAAAACTGCCTTAATGCATACTAAAATGCCTAAATGCAAGATTCTATGGAATGCTCTAAACAAAAAAATGTGTTCTTTCAAAGGCCAAAAGCCAAAATTTGACAAACAAGGAGAAACAAATATCCAAGAAAAGTTTTCCCAAACAAATAAAATTTCAACCTCAAGCAAAGATTTGCACACTTGTTGAAAAGCCAAAAAAAACCCAAAAAACCAAAAGCTAAAGAAAAGAAAGGCAAAAAACAAATGTTTTTTCTCTTTTTCTTTTTGACTTATGACAAAATTTTCAAGAAGGCAAAGCAATCAACCACTTCAAGATCAAAATCAAGCGAAAAGACACCAAACTTCACAAGCCATAAACAATCACCAAGATGATAAGACTAAAGTTAATAAGAGACCAAAACGGTTGAACAACTTGACTTGAAAGATACATAAAAGATTCAACAAGACAAAAGGATTTTAGAGAACCAAAATCCTTCACTGAACCAAACTTGCAAAGACCCTTCTCAGATAATCAAAAAGAAACCAAATGAGTCAACTTCAAGAATGCAAAGTGAAGTAATGAAAAGATTAGATTATAAGCAATTTGAGAACCAACTCATTGTCCCAACAACATAAAGCAGTCACACACTTCACAAAGAAAGTCTTGAACCTAAACTTCAAATGCAAAAACTTCGAAAAAATGCAAATCCTAGGTTGAAAAAATCCATTTTGCAAAAGGAGATAAAGAAACTGACAACAGTAAGAAACAAGACCATTCCAGATTGTAGATGACTTCAAGAAAACAGAAAAACCAGGCTACACCCTTGACTGAAGGAAAAACTTGAAAAAATCAAAATTTTCCAAATATTTGCGACTATGTAATAATAGCATTGTGTATACACGCGACTGTTTCCGAAGAAGCTAGCATATACATTGGTTTCTTTGGCAGAAATCGTGTATGTATGCTTCTTTGTACAACAAAAAGAGTGTATATATAGAAAAACAGGGAAAAAAATACAGACTTGATCTAGAATATCAAACTGATTGTCCAGACTACAAATGAATCTGTTATCACTTAGAACTAAAATTGATATATGTAACTTTTCATCCTAGCCCGATGACAAAGGTCAGTGCTAGTTTATTTTTGTTTTAATTTTCTTCCCTTAGAATCTGAAGTTTGAAGAGTTTTTGAGTCAAGTTATTCTCAGCTCCCATTGGTTCCCCTCCATCTACCATTGTTTTATAGCCACCTGTTATCTTATGTCAGTCACCGTGCCTTTTTGTAATTTTGCAGCGCAATCCTGATTAGGCAGTTTCGCAGCGCATCATTCAAATTTAAAACTGACAGCGCTGCGAAATCATGGATTCGTACATTTCGCAGCGAATCTTTCCCGAAATGTCAAATCCGTTAGGTGAGTCATAGGCCGTGTCTTCTCATGTCAGCTCATGTACCCCTCTTATCACATTTCACCACTCATTGCCACTATCACCACCACTAGATCTGTTGATACGCATGAATCATCATTTCCAAGAAAGACCACCGTGCATAAAACTTAATGATGGTCGTAAGTCTTGCATGAAATGACAAATCTGCAAGATTACAACTTGAAAGATTTTAAACGGAAAAATTTAAAATTCAACTGCAAAGATAATCAAGCGAGGCTGAATTCAAATAGAAGCTGAATCACAATTCCAACCGGAGCTGGTAGTCATTGTTTGCGAAGATTTGGAAGAATCAATGGAGAAAAAGGAGCACAGATCCGGCAAATGTCTAAGGACTGAGCCTGAAGGCTTAGATATAACGCTGAGAAATAAAGAGGTGGAGAAAGCATTTAAAAAGGCCGGGTGCTGGAATTTTTGCAAAAAGTTACAAGGAGGGCACGCACAGGTAACTAAAGAATTTGCACTTAACTTCACAGGCTTGAATTCAAAAGTAGCCATGATAGAATTGCAGGTTTCGCCAGAAGTGATATCTACTGTGACAGAGATCCCACGAGGACAAGAGCAATGGTTTAAAAATTTCAAGTTTGACATGAATCCTTGCAAGGAGTTTTTGAAGGATGAATTTGTAAATGAAGATTTAAGTAAGGCAGTGCCCAGGAGTTATGTCAAAGAATATTATGCTCATTTACTCACCTGCATACAGAAATATCTGACTTGTGAAGGAAGGTATAACAAGGTTTACTCTTACCATTTTAAACTCCTTTTGCATTTCACCGGGAAGGTCTCCATAGACTTACCTTTTTATCTTTTCCGTAGTTTGAGTAAGATGTGTGATAAGGTACAGCTGAGGAAAGAGGATTGTGAAACATCTTTGTTTCATCATGGTTTGATCAAACTACTGGTTTTAGATGGGCTCCAAAAGGTAGACAGAGATTGGAATTCATTCATTTTTATGGCTGGCTTCAAAAGCCAGACTAGCCTCACTCCTCTACCTGCTAGAGATTTTACAATAGCTGAGCTCCAAACAGAAGCAAGAGCTAAAAGAGTTCCAAATTCACAAGTAAGAAAACAAGTGAAGCCACTCATCATCCAAGATCAACCTCAGCAATCAACTAAGGAAAAAGCTCATGGTAAAAAGACTGTACCTGAAACAAGCACATTTGAAGTAGTCTCAAGGATAAGAACAAGAAGCCAGATGAATAAGGAAAAAGGTAAAGCTGTAGCAGTCGAAGAAAGTCCAGTGTCCAAGGGAAGTTTAAATGCCTTATTACAGGCTATTGACTTTGAGCAGTCTCTACCAGTTCAAATTGAGTTGATACAGTCAGAACAAGAAAGCACCAAGAAAGCCAAGGCCTCGAAAAGGCTTAAATTTGATGAGCCAGCTGAAGAGTTTGTTTTTAAACCTAGAAGACCTATGACAAGGAGATTCCAGCAAGTACAGGAAGCACTGTCAAGAACAGAGGAAACAGGGGAAGGGACACAACGTTGGCAAAAGAAAAACACAGGCAAAACAGTCATCACATCTAAAGAAGATAATATAGCAGACCTGAAGAGCCAATTAGAATCAGCTAAGCATGAGATTGCCAAATTGAAGAAAGCTGCTAGAAGACATGCAATCATACAAGCAAACTATTATAAAACTCTATGGGAAGGGAATGCAACTGTAGAAGCCCAGCTGAATTCAGTGGTTGATGGCCATTCACAATTTCACACCTGGACAGTACCAGCAATCAAAGAAGCCAAGTACATCAGAAGGATCAATATGCAACTGAGAGCTGGGAATAAGGTTATGAAGAAACAAATTGAAGATCTGAAGGCACAGTTAAGCCAGCTTAAAGGACCTGCTAAATGAGTTTTCATTTCAAGTAAGATTCTATTTCAAAATTTTGATAAGTTTGCTTGATCTTATCTTTCTGAAGAAATCTAAATCCCTATTCGGCCTTTGGAAAGTCTAAAGAAGTTTTTGGCAATCAAGCACTCGGTTAATAAAGGTCTCAGGTTAAAAACAAGTTGTTTTAAATAGCTCAGCAGTTTCGTAGCGCGCTACGAAACTGCTAAAAGTGATGATTTCAACATAAATCAAGCAGTTTTGAAGTTGAAGCGGGAAAATTTTGAAGGACAGTTGTATACAATGAGAACACCTGAAGTTACAACAGCCAATCAGACTAGCACAAGTGGAAATAAATAGTTTGAATCAAAAAGTGGCATTTTGTCATATCATAAGGAAATTGAAGCATGTATCAGACAGCTTGAATACATTTTCCTTTTTGTTTTCGAAACAGTGGATGACACGTCATCAAATCAGGTTTCATAACAGCGGACAGCACATCAAAACGTGGCCACCGTCATATTTTGAGGGATAACAATTAAAAAACCGACTTATGAAGATTCGAAGATCATACAGCCGAGAAACAAGGATAGTCTCCTAATTTTTCTGGACAGTGAAGAAGATACAGCATCCAAGGTTAACATGGAGCATTAAACACCCATCTCAGCCAAACTGAAAGAGAACCAGATGTCATAGAAAGGAATCATCTTAATTAAAGCCATCATGCATGTAATATGGAGTTAGAATCATAGTTGATTTAGATCTCTAAAAAACTCCAGTCAACACTTTGTTGTATTTATTAAGTAGTTAGAGTTTAAGAGTTGTCAGTAATAGAAGTAGTTTTCGAATTCCCCTCATGCTTGAGGAGGAATCTCGATCAGTTAGAATAAGAGCTCTATATATAGCTGAAACAGCAATGTAATCGGGGTTGGAAAATTTTATGGAAAAGCTTGTATTTGGCCTATGTAAGACTCGTTTTCAGTAATACATGCTTGACTTTACTTCTCAGGATTCATGAAGGATTTTTTATGTTCAGAATATGTGATGTTGTCCTTTCCTTAATTCTTACAGTGGTATGGATGTATAATCACTCAGAATTCACTGAATGTGCTCTGGCTTCCTGTATACATTTATAAACTGTGTGGTCCCATATGAGTTTATGTTCTGAATGTTTAAATGCTGAATGCCCTGACTTCCATGTAGGGTTGAGTTCATTGTTATATTGAGGTGTTGTTGACTCCATAAGCCCAATGGATAGTTTTGTTTAATGTGTTTCCACCATTCATATTTTTCACAGTTGTTCTATAAGAGTTAGCCATCTTATCTTTAATCAAAATCATTATTCCATCAAGAGAGAGCCCTCTCAGGTTGAGGAGGCTAAGCCTCAGCCTAAAGTCGGTTTGAAATAGTTACTTGAAGTCTTCCTGGTCTGCAGCCTTCCAGGGCCTGATTTTGAGATAACAGAATCAACAATACTGGAAAAATCAAGAAACAAGAAAGAAAAACCCAGATCAAGGGAAAAACAACCCTTCTAGGAAATATGTGACTGTATTCCCCAATGGAGTCACCAATTTTGTTGGTGGGGAAACTTCCCTAAGGTAAGGGTTGACAACCTCAACAGATCGAAGGCAGACAATTAACAAGAAACATACGTTCAAGCAAACAAACTATATAAACTACCAAATTTGGGTTTGAGAGGAGTACCCGTAGGTCCTACGTTCGATGTTGATCTCGTAGGGTCCAAACCCTTTGCTTCCTCCCAAGCGAGCAAACCTGCAACACAATTCAAAGAAGCATATACATAGCAAGTAGTTCAAAGTGTGTGCATAATAAACATGTTAGATCATCAAGCATAAACATATAAATCATGACATATTACACATGAATCATAAAAACATGAGATCATAACATATCGAAAACTAGACAGAGCTTCTTTATTGATATCAACAAAGAGTAGTGGATAGATACAACCTGATCCAACCACAGCACCAACGAAACCTTCCTCCGAATCCGTCTAGCCCAAGCCTCAAAGATCACCTCTAGGGCATGTGCAAAAGGATGTCATATAATGAAGGATGAGCATTTATGCAAGGAAACAAGGGTTTCCTATGACTAGGAGTGCAGGAGGCACAAGGAAAATCAGACTTGATCTGGGGACCGAAAAGACTATAATGTCGATATCCTATCTCCTTAATGTCATTAGGCCTTCCCATGAGGTGTATAAATACCACCAGAAATCAGTTGATTTAGTTAGGCCACAGGCTCCTGTAGGTGGGATTTCGGTGAAACCCGTAAATCTCGCCCAAAAAATAGGATATTATTTTATTTTTTCATATTTTAAATAATATATGCAGGTTTTATATTATGGTACCCGCATGTGTACGCGCTTTTTAAAGGGCAACGTCACGTATGAAATTCAAAACATTGTTTTTAATGAATGATCAAGCCTGTATGGGAAAGGATTGCTCAAGGCAATACCAGAGCATCAGAACTACAAGAGTGTTGAATGATGTTATAACATGTATATCGGCTACATGGTTTCTATGTGTTATGGGAAAATTTAGTGTTTCTTCAAACGACTAACCCCTAGACCTAGTAGCTAGTCTAGAACAACAGCTAAAGTAATTACATTGTTTTTCCTATAGCTAACAGATAAGAGAAAGAGGAACAAAAGAACCAACCTATATCTCTTGCTCGATCCCTCTTCCCTTTGACCGTTTTCATTGCTCCCTTCCATACTTAACTCACTTGGAAGGTACATGAACACAAGCCGAGACAGAAAACCATCAAAGCATACATATCGATCTGTTAACTAAACATATTATAGAATCGAAAGTAAAATATACATCATATAAACACATGAATCGGAAAAATCATAGAACTCTTTATTGATAAAGGAAAGATTACAACCCTTGAAGCCATGTTCGATTCAGCGTATTCCTTCCAGTTTCAAACCCTTCTCTCCTCATGAAGCAACAATTTGACATGATAACATTACTCTCTTTCAAGTCTCACTCAAATAGCATTTCCTTAACTCAAGAAGTTCCAACCTCCCCAGCCTTTGAATGCTTGGTCCATTTATAGCTGAATGGAGGAGGTTAAGCCATTAATGGCCCTCATGAATGCTTTGCCAAAATTGGGAAGTGGTTCCATGGAGGAAGGGATAATGGATTAAGGTTCATTCATCTCCTTCCTCATCCAAAAGCGAGCTCAATCCATCTGGAAACTTCCAGAAGCATCCATTGGATGAGGAATCCAATGGATTCATTTCAAAAATTCGATGAATCTCGCTCAGCGTAGGCAGAACAAAGGCTAGGTGTGATGCATAGCACCCAGACAGTGCAGTTACTGCAATGCATTGCAGCCAGATAGAAGGCCACCTGCATTGATCTCCTTAGGGGCATTTTTTGGATGAATGGTGTCATGAAACTCTTGAGAGGCAAGCATGATGTAGGTTAACTTCATTAGGGAATGAAAACAACTGAATTCGGGGTTGATGGACCCTAATAATACGGATCTGGAAGTCAGGGTCGATGGCCCAAATTTTCCTATAACACTATGTTCCTTATTATGGTTTGTATATATATTAAAAATCACATGCAAAAATACTTTTTACTTTATTTACAATTGTTTCTATAATATAATAAATACTTTGGGAAAAATATTTCTGATAATTTCTCCTTACAATTCAATATTGGAAGAATATTATGTGAATTGGTTACATGGTTTGTTCAAGCTTGAACAAACCGAAGTTTGTCAAAAAAAATCATTGTCGAAAACAAAAAATATTATAATTGTGCAAAGAGGCACTCTCCAACCCACCATGGAAGAGATTTTGTAATGTCTCGTCTTGCTAAAAAATTTGACCCAGTCAAATTACATAGAAATAAAATAAAATAAAATAAATGAAATTAATAATTAAAATAAAATTGAGGTAAATTAGTCAATTTACGGTTCTCAATTTTTTGGCTCTAGGTTTTGACAACCCATGGTTTTTCCCATATATTCTTCTCTAATGTAACCTGTTTAAGGGCATAAAATTCCATTGTTTCTACAACAACCATCGTATTGTGTAATGTAAACATTAGTAGTTTTCTACTTCAGTTTTAGCAACCCATGCCCTCAATCACGTAGTCATATAGTTTTAGGAATTTAATTTATTTAATACAAATAAATTTGATTGAAAATGAAATGTTGAGATAATATATTGTTGCCAATTGAAATGTGTGTGTGTGTTTTAACTTTTCATTATAGAAGGCCTACATGAATATATGCCCTTCTAATTGAAATTAAGACCAACCCCTCAATTTGATCAATGATCATGAGTAATTTTAATATTGGATTACTTTTAATATAAACATGCATCAAATGTGCCTTATATAACTATTTTGTAATATATAAAAATATTTCTTTCATTGAACAGTTGTCTTTATATTAGTTTGCCTTTGACCAAAAAATTATGTTGCTTATCCATGGTTTAACATTAGGAATTCATTTTTTCTTATTTATTATTATTATTTAAATTTATTTATTTCTAAGGTGATTGGTTGAGGTCTTATTATTGGTTGTTTAGTAACTTCCATTTCTGTTACTTACAAATCTTTCATTTTTATTTTATTTCATTTTTATTTAATTTTCTTATTTTTGTTATTTGCTTCTTATTTTTATTATTTCCATTTTCATGACTTATAATTTTTTCTCCATATTTTCAATTTATGTTGACTTATTATTATATTAAAAACATATTTTAATAAATTTAACTATAAAAAATTATATATATTAATAAAAATTAAACACACACACATATAATAAACATATATTAAAGTGCATATATGTTAATATAAACAATATTAGTTAATCATATTTCTTAATTTTTCGTGATGGCATTCAACAATACAATATTTTATTAGTTGTTTTATTTTCATGTTTATTGTTTTTTAGTTTAATTAAGCTATATTTAAACCAAGCGACGCGTACTAGCTACTATGTAAGCCCCTTTTAAATGTGTATTTTATAACTATTTTATAATATATAGGAATATTTCTTTTATTGAAAGGTTAGGAGTTCCCCTAATCGGGGTGTGATGGGAGAAGGGATCCGAAAGTGGATCGTTGACATGGGAGAAGGAAAAATGGACAGGGTACATGGGCAGCCCATCCAAGGACCCCACACAAGTGCGACAGGAGGTACCGGGAGAGATAGGCAGGTGGAGGCAGCCTCGAGAAAACAAAAGGGTAGGTTGGTAAGTTTTCAAGGCAGAAAGGTGGTGAGGGCAGTTAGTGCATGCATGCAAGGATGGAGGAGGAAACAAGTGGTAGGTGACGAGACTGGAAGCCAAGAGGAGAACCAGGCCTGCGGGAGAAGGGATTGTCCTCTGCACCTGGAAATCACCTTCAACAACTTGGAAGGAGACTGATATGTAATTCAAGCCTACCTAAGTCTAGATATGGAATCAATGTTGCGAGAATGGAGGCTGGTCTAGCATCGAATGGTGGTGGTTTCGAATGTTTCGAGAGAATTCTGGTTCAGTCTTCTGCTGTTGATGTCTGGTTTTTTATTTGCTGCAATATATGGAAGACTGCGAGAATTTTGGTTCAATCTTCTGTTGTTAATGTCTGGTTTTTTATTTGCTACAATTTATGGAAGGTTGTGGGGGAAAGAGGGGATCCATGGAGGGTTAGGAGGGACTCTCGGATCCTGGGGAATGAAATTGGTAATGGCCACCATGAAAGCCCACAGATTGGGATATAGAAGGGGTCGAAGCTCCCCTGAGAGCCTGTGGCAGTCTGGTAGTCTCCAGAACCAGCGAGGGGTGCAAGGGGGGTATGGGAAGTGGAAGATATGCTTAGTCTGGTTAGTCTGGTTAGTGGGAGACATGCAAACCCAAGGGGGTAGGAAAGGGGTGTTGGGGAACCTTAATTGTGGTAAGCTCGACCAATTGGTCTCAACGTGGCTCCTGGGTAATCCGAAGAAGCAACAAGGCATCTATAGGGAGGTGGGGTCTGGAACCCTAGTGCGGCTGGTAATTACTCCATGGCAAACAAAATCCGGTGGAAATGGCGGTATGTTTGGGTAAAGGCCCGTAAATCTAATCGAGGGGGAGCTCTAGGTATGCTCTTAACATCTCTCTCTATCATTTTGGTTCAAGTCGGATTGCAGGGTAGCGTCAAAATCCTCAGGGATAGGAGGGAGGAGTCGGGACATCACGACTCAAGTGGGCTTACAATTTCAGCTAGAATCAAGCCAAACTCCTACATGTCTTGTTTTGGTTAGCCCAAACCTTGCTTGTCAGCAACCCCGAGTGTCATTGGACCTCAGCCTGGAACCTAGTTGGCCGACTCCAAGGGGGGCATTAGCGGTGGAGAGAAGAGAATCTCTTACTGTTGCGCACAATGAGGAGGAAGGAAAGTTGGGAAGGGACTGGGGGTATTCGGGTCATCTCCTGCAAATTCGAATTTGTTATTCTGTAAAGGTGATTTACATGGAAAGGCTAAATGCCACGAATGAAATATGGACTAGTTATTATGATTGTACTTATGTTACTCTTATAGGTTTATCTAACTCTTATGTCACTTTAACTCCAACGCTTCGATACCAGGAGCAGGAAAGAATGAGGGAGGGTTGGGGGCTAGAAGAATTACATAAGGAAAATAAATTGGTGAAGGTGGAAGCGAGGTCGGGAAGAAAAGGGGGTCGTTAAGCCAGCAAACAGGCAAAAAATAAAATGAAGGTGCCGGTGGCTTCGGCGAGCAAGACCCAACGAAAAGGGGTAGGAAAAATGGAGAGAAAAGCATGCAGAACCTAATGCATGCGTACCATGGAGGAACTCCAGTTCGGGTTAAAACCATAATTCAAGATGGAAGGCAAAGCTAAATGCCAAGCTGCCACAGAAGCGCTTCCAACGGAGGAATGGGATCCCCTTCTCATAGATCTAGGGCACACCAGAGGCCGACAAACATTGTTTAGATAGACAGTCCAGTTATACTAGGTCATGAAGAACCTGCTGGACATGGCCATGAAAACACACAGGGATCGGGAAGAACCAATGCAAGCTCTTCAAGAGGATCTAAGCCTAAAGGACATCCAAAAGGAGATTCAGGGGTTGCAGGTACAATAATATCATCAGAATGTCTGTTTTGGTCGAATTGAGAAACAAATTCAAACCTTGTTGCATGATGAAGTGCTCAGGTCGAGTGCAAAGGACCCATCCCCTATTGAGTAATCTAGTGATTGACATAAAGTAGCAGAAAGCAATTTTTTGGTTTTATGTCAGATATCATTTACTTTAAAAGTCGAAGGATTAAGCATACAGTAGATACAGTAGTATATTTAGCATGGAAGGAAATTCTTAAACTATTTAAATTTTGGATGGTATATGATGTCGATCAGTGGCCAACAAACTTGGTTTCCCTCGGGCAGGTTGAGGCCACCAGACATATTTTTTGTTACCTGCCTATATATAATTAATAGAAAAAGGAAGCACAACTAAGCTTACACAAAAAAAAGGTTAGGAGTTTTTTTTTAAGTTATAAATGTTATTTATTTTTCCAAATTTCTTTACGAGCTTAATTAGTTTTAATGATTTAAAATGATTACCTCAAAAGTTAATATAAAGAGTGAAAATTTTGTTAATTTTTTTTAATTAAAATAAAGAAAAAAATTAATTATAAGGTGGTTGACTTAGGAATCATATTGAATTTTGAAAGAAAAATGGAAATTAATTTTACTTGAAAGTTTGAAATATCTACAAACAATTAAATTAAGATTTATACTCTTTTGTAAAGTCTTTTCCTCACACAAGAATTTAATATAAAATCTTTGATCATCACAATTAAAGTGTCACTATCAAATGGATGGTTATGAAATTAACTTTGTCATATAGTAGTCCCATTTTGATAATCACTCAAACTAATGAGATTAATGTAGATTTTCATGTAGATTCATAAGCTCGTGCGATTTACTAAAGCACAGGACAAGAATGTACTTCTACTTTCAACCAGCGGAAGCTAATAGATCGATGAAAACAATATGAACAAGAAGAAGACAAATCAATGGCACATAACACAATAAGTTTTTCTGGGGAATCCACTTCTCAGAACCCCACCTATCTGTATTGCATTAATCAGAAATATGAGTGAAGATACAAAGCTTGTTCTCACTAGAATAATTCTGCACAAGTATGCTCAACTCATTGCCTCACAAACCGGCGCTTAGCCAACACTTATCCAATTTCAATTGCATGTCAAGCCCCTATTTCCTTGCACAATTCCTGGGATGATTAGCCTATGTTTAAAGGGAATTCATGCATCCAAAATTGCACAATCCTAATTAGGTCCTATTCTTGATTGCATGCATGATATTTACAACTCAGTAAATCATACAAATGATAGTACATTTTCCCTTCACTCTAGTCTCAACTGGGTCTTTCTTAGAACTGACATGCATAAGTTTCCAATGAGAGAATCTTCAGTTATCTGGAGTAGCACTTGTGGATGCACCAGTGCACTAACTGACTGCTAATCCTCTACTAGTTCAACAAACAGTTAGAACTAGTTTAACTAACTATAACTCAGTAAACTGAGTTATCTAATTACAAGTCAATGTAAACTCATACTGGACCCCTAAAATTTAGGGAGAACATGTACATGATTTCCAAAAGACTTCCGACTCAAAATTCCTTAGTTAATTAAGTTAATTAAAATTAATTAACTATTTATAAGTTTCTATGAGAATAGAATTCAATTTTAATTCACAGTTTAATTCAAGGACAAATTAAACTGGAATTTCTTGTTGTCATTTCTCAACACTCCCTCTCAACAAGAGAGAGATTATCTACTACCCTGATCCTGTCTATATGAAACTCGAATTTGCATCTTGATAATGCCTTTGTCAAAATGTCAGCATTTTTCTCCTCCGTGGGAATGTACTCTAACAACATGATTCACTTCAATACATAATCTCGTAGATGATGTGTTGAAGCCTCGAAAATTATTGCTACAACATGGGGGAAAACCACCCGGTCCGGGCCTTGGTTGGCAGCTCCTTTTCTGTTTGGTGTAGTGGCTTCAACTAGGGATAATGGGACCAGTTTCCCAAAAAGATATTTTGATAGTGTTGATGGGTTGATATATGATATATCGGGGGGATGATTAAACTAAGTGTAATCTAATATAAACTATTTGAACACATGCATATATCATAGTTTAAACACTAGTAAACTATAACTATGCCTGGGAATAAAATAAGGTATGCGATCTACAATAATTTCCTATATCAATTGGTAATAAAGATCATTCAACATAAGAAGTGAAATCATTTTAACAATAATCGTTTTGGATAAATAGTTAGCCAAAACGATTGTGAAAGATATATTGCATATAGAATCGTTCATATATTCAGTAGGAAATTAAAGCCAACACCATACAAAAGTGCAATAATGCTAACTGGAATTCAAACTTTCATACATAAAGAAATTGAAGAAAAGTTATTGCATGATACATAAATAAAACAAAATCACAAGATAAAATTACCATCTGTAATAAGTTCTGCTCATGTGTTTCAGCAATATCGATCTAATTCCAACCAATCCAACATCATCTAAGAGTGAAAAAGTGCAATTTTAGTAGAACGTGTCAGATATAAAAGAAAATAGATCATGTTCCATTCATTCCATCAGAACCTCCTCAAAGGTACAGAAGTGCATGTTTTGAAGAATGTTTCTAATAAAATTTATGGACCCCTCTCTAAATGCATGAGAGGGGTTTAAATACTAAAACTATAGGTCCTAAAATAGATTATTACAAAAATAGTTGAGGAGGTTTAAACGACCTTCCTCAGATTATGCGAAATGAAACTAAAATAGAAATAAAACAAGGTGACTAACTCCTTTGCATTTGATCCTTAAGATCGCAGATATCCGTCATTGGTTTGAGCTGTGTCGGTTGGCCGATCATAGATTTCAACTGTCCAGTAAATACGACATCCGTCAGTGCTGGCACCATTTTCTGTGTGGAAGTGGTTAGGCATCGCAGGGTCATCCACTAGTTGTATGGCTTGACTAAGAATTTCCAGTATGTTTCCCAATTCATCTTACTCGTTTGTCTAATCACATCCTCCCTTTCCTTTGTTGCTTGTCTCCATTGTTGCTACAGTTGATTGGCGTTTGGAAGAAATCATGGTATAGATTCTGCAACGAGGTTGGCGCCATGTATATTTTCGTTAATGGATTCAATGATGTTGTTTGTTGCTGTTGCCATGACTATTGTTGCCCTTTCTGCTTGCTTGAGCTGAGAATCTCAGTCTGCAAATAGAATTTCTTTATGTGATTCCTCTAGTTTTGGCAAATCAACCTTTCTCCCATCTTCTGATTCTTGCCAGGTGATAAAGTTAGAAATCCTTTTATGGATTTCGTCATACTCAAGCCTCATGTCGACAACTTGGCTTGTTAGCTTATCACTGATCTCACAATAAGGATTTATTTGCGAGATTTCCTGGCACAAAAGTTCCTTTTGTTGCATTAGTTGGGCGTTAAGGCTGAGTTCTTATTTTACGAACTAATCAATTTGTGGATTGTCTTTATACTTCTTTGTCATATCTTGAATCCATGCATCCTTTTCTGCTAGGCTGGCTTGATGTTGTATTTGCATCTGTTCAAACTCCTGCTGTAGTTTGGAAATTTGTAACTCTGCTTGTTGGTTAGATTTTTCTTGCTCTAATTGTTGTTCCAACAGCAGGATCCTTTGTTCCTTTTCTCTTAGCAGTATTTGGACCTCTGTTGCTTTATCAATAGTTGTTGTAGCATAGGCTCCTGCAAATTGCGACAGTCTCGTAAGGTTCTCAGATGGGTCCATGGGCGAATCTTTCTAGACAATATCCATTGGTTCATTGTCGGGAGTGGTAACAGCTGCAACATCCAACTTTCTTTTCTTCCTCTGCCTCTTGACGACAACTTTGTGGGTAGGGCTATAAAACACATCTAAGGGAGGAATTTCCTCAATTCTCAAAACAATTTTAGAAGTGGGGGTGGCAGGAATGAGCTCTACATCTTGAGTGCTTACAGTTTTCTCCACTGTAACTTCTTGAGTTGATCTGTGTTGTGGAGTCTGTACTTCAGATGTTTGTTCTTCTGTATGGATATTTTTATTAAAATGCTCCCATTCTTTTTCTAAATCAATAACTGGAGGTTTTGCCGACTGGGTGGAGGTAGAGTGAATTTCAGCCTGTTTCTGTTGAAAATAGCAACAAGAAATGTTAAAAATAGAAGTGATAAAAATAGCATTGCTATAAATAGCATATCGGGATACATTCCAATTTTAGTTAGTCCCTAAACTGAAATTGAGAATCAAAATTTGAATTTGATCTTAGCAGTTGTTTGTAAAATAATTAATTAATTCATCTTGAGTTAATTAGTTGGAGAAAATCAAACATGAAGTCTATGTGAAGACATGCAATAGTTTTCCCTTTGATTGAGGAAGTTATCCCTTGATTAAAGTAATCAGGATGCGTTGTACTTTGAGTTGTAATTAGTTAGCTCAGTTAACTAAGTTAAGTCCAGTTAGATTAGTTCCAACAGTTTGTTGAACTGATTGTGAGTTCAGTTAGTTAATGCATGCATGCATGTAACTGTTGCACTTCAGATAATTGAATATTCTCTCATAAATAACTCATGCATGTCAGTTCAGTCAGAGACCCAGTTGAGATCAGATGATGGGACAGTGTACTATCAGTTGCAGGAATATTCCATTGAGGATATCTCTTGCATGCAGAAGGAATTCATTCCTTGAGGATTGCGCAGTTATTTCTAAGTTTTGATGAGTGTGTGATGTGGGAATTCACACAGGTGGCAACATTGGACCCCAGGAAAAACTACGCAAGGAAATAGGAGGTTTGGAGGATTGGAGGAAGGCATGTGTTGTGTCTATTCAGTCTATGAGTTGTATTGAGGGATTGTACCGCGAGCTGGATAGCTTGTGAGCTAAAGCTTTGTGTAATCTGGACATATTTCCACTTGTATGATAATACAGAGATCAAAGTTTTTAGTTGAGGCTCTCCCCAGAGTATTCTTCTGTGCTTATGTGTGATTGATTTCTCATTCTCTATTATATGTGTTCTATTTGATCTTGCTCAAAATCGATTAAGATTTCGCAAGTTTATTTGTAGAAGTAGATCAAGTATTTTGCTTTAGTATATTGTATTATCAGGTGATCTACAGTGAGAATTTCTACAGTTTCTTCACCGAGGTTTGCTCGACTGCTTTCTCTGTAGTTCTGGTTGTGTCCCTTTCGGACTCTTTGTTTTTACTACCCCCATTTTAGGATTGTTGCTCTAAGTGCTTTGACTCATGGGTAGGCTTCTCCTGGGACTTTGCTCTGGAATTATATTTAGAATTTTCTCTGGAGCTTTCCTCTAAGCTTACACTGGGAGTTACCTCCCTTATTGGTTTAATATGTAGCAGGTCCAATGGGACCTGTAATAATCTCCTCTCTCTATATTCATGGAAGGCCTCAAGATCATCTAGGGAAAAAAGTAGTGATTCCATATGCTTTACTTCTGAGAATCTCTTTTTGTAGGAAGAGGTCATTGAATGCATCTTCCTCATGGGTGAATATTTTCACTTTCATCATAGTAGTGAAGTCTTTGGCGGTGCCATTTGGGTCATACTATCTTCCTAGGAATGTAGCCAATTTCAGAGATTTCATAATCTCTGCTTCCTTGCATGCATGTCCAAAATCGTGTAGTGCAAACGCACCACATTACAACGGAAATGTAGGCCAAATGGCCTTTTTCTGTTCCTTCAATCCTTTGCTCAGCCCACCTTCTCTTGTTGTTTGGTAGGCTATCTCCCTAGCCATTAACTTATCGAGGACATAGTATGGGAGGACATGCGGTGAAGCAATGCTCCCAAATACTCTAATATATGTAAATGTCTCCTCCCCAAACCATATGGCTATAGGTAGGATATCTACTTCAGCTTCTCTAGAAAACCTAGGGGCATTTTTGTTGTAGACTTGTTTATGGATAGGCAACATAACTCCATGACAAATTCTATAAAAATGGGGGTGAAACTGAGACTCCCACATATTCTTATGATATATATGAATGGGAAGTGGGTCTTTCACAGTCCACTTCCATCCCATGATAGGAAATTTGGAGCCAAAACAGATTGCATCCATTACATAGGCACTCATAAAAAATGGAGGGTAAACCCTTGAAGAGATACTCCTCTTTCTCCTATACTCCATTATAGCCTTCGCCAAATTATCAGACAAAATTTGGGCCCAATTCATTATTGTTGTGTTTACGGCTGCATCTATTAATGGCAACCATTCTGGGGAAAATTTGGTACTATCGGGCTTGCCAAACATTCTACATAGCATGGCTATTGCAAAACTATGAGGGGGAGATATAGATGTTGTAGAATACATACCCGTTTTATCCTTTTTTATCTTGCCTTCATTTTGCGTCCAAGTTCGCGTGACGTCTACTGGGTCTTCATTCTCCTTAGCAAATTTCTCAAGGAATGTTTGTTGTAGAACATCTGTGGCTCTGGCAAATTGTACATAAGCCGCAGGTTGTCTGGTGAAAAAGATCCCATAACCTCCTGCCTGTTATTCTTAAATTCTTTGTCTGAGACATCCACCTGATCAATTATCCACTTGACCATATCTGTATATGGAATTATCTTTGGTCTTGCGGCTATGCGGTGCAGAAATGAGCACGTCGTCTCGAAGATGGAGGTGTCTGAGGAAGCATGACCATCGGCTGTGGCCTTTGTTACTAGAGTTCTTGGTTCCTCTTCTTCTAATAAATCATGCATGGTTTCCCACGTAGAAGTCCCTCCATCTCTGTTGCATGTAGTATCAAAGAATAAAGGAGTCATTTCTGATTTCTCAGACACGGCTACCTTGCCCCTCTTTTAAATTGCTCCCAATGATTCTTTCTGTGGATTTTTCTGAAAATGGAGCAAAACAAAATGGAGCAAAACAAAAGCTATCAGATATATAGATATAATAATGAACATAAGCATGAATGATGCAGATAACTTTGAAAAGGTTACAAGAAAGGATTTTTTATTTGAACGCAAGTGAGAAGATATCGTATCACGTTGAATTTCCTTCCTTATCCTTAGCTTTATTGGTCATTAATGCTCTGCATCGTAAGTCGGGGAAGAAACTTTTTAGGGTGGTGAGCCTTTAAATTGCGAAAATTCTGATTTTGCGATTGCCATGCAATATCGCATTATCACATTATGGTTATGCGCTTTCTTTAACGTATCTTTAGTTTCTGCGGGATGCAAAATGTTGGCCGCTCATTATCGTTTTCAAAGCATATCTTATTTGTTGGGATTTTCTATGTAAATCCCTTTTTCTTAAGTAGTGGACTTGAGTGCTTGTTTATAACATATTTCCGAATCAGGTCCGGGTCTTCAATCGCATTTCGCAATCTCACATGGTGATAAGGTTCCAGGCTTCTCTTAAGTGTTCTTAATGTGATGCGATAAGGGAGATTGTGTCATTGCAATCTCGCATATCGCATGGTATAACATACTTTGTTAAGGTGCGCCCCTTGTAAGTGGTGATTTACGATGCAGGCCTTATTTTAATAAGAAATGCCTTAGAACTTAGTTGACATGGGAAACCTAATAGTTTTGAGGTTTAGCGCGATGTTCTCTTTTGATCGTTTTTCACTAGTTTTGATGGATAACAAGGCTTTTGACGCGCTTGATCGTGAGATATGAGAAAAGGTGAACATTTGCTATTTTTTTCAAAAGGTTTTATCTTGATATCTTGCTTTATTCCAAAAATTAACAAGAAAAATGCCTAAATGCTAAACTTATTTTTGGAAGGATTTTTTAAAGGGTCCCCATAATATTGACTATCACTATTAATAAATGGGGGCTTGTTGAATAGCACAACATGATGATACCAAATATCAATTTGCTTGGACCTATCATGAAAAACTGGATTTTCAAAGAGTTTGATACAACTTTGATTATTGCAGTAAATCACTGTCGGATCCATCTGCTGACCAAACAGACCAACCAGATCTTCCTCATCCAGATGGCCTCACATGCTGCCTGACTTGCAGCCATGTACTCTGTCGAACTAAGTGCAACCGATCTTTGTTTCCTTTGTACCAAGAAACACTGACCCAATACTGAAAATCCCTCCTAATGTGCTTTTCCAATTGGATGGACTCCCCGCCCAATCTTCATCCATGAAGCCTTGAAGCTTCGCTCCCTCTATCAGTCTGTACCATATTTCGTATTGAGTAGTGCCCCTGAGGTATCTCAATACATGCTTTGACGCCTTACAATACATCTTGGTAGGCCTAACCATCGCTTGACTCACTTGGTTAACTTCATAGCATAAATTCGGTCATGTGTTCACCAAGTACATGAGTGAGCCCACAAGCTTCCTGTAAACAGTAACTTCCACTACCTATCCCAAAGGAGCATCCTCCTTCCTCCAGTTACCAACTAGAGGAGTCTCCATAGGCTTACAGCTCTCCATGTGGAAACTCCTGAGTATCTCGTTGGCATACTTGTCTTAAGACACAAACAGTTCCCCATCACCCTACTATACTTCCATGCCTAGAAAGTAATGCATGAGCCCCAAGTCCTTCATCTCAAACTCTCTTGCAAGGTCCTCCTTACAATATTTGATCAGTTGATCATCACCTGTCAATATGAGATCATCAACATAAAGTACAATGATCAACAATTTACCTTCCACCACTATGTGGTACAGGTTCGCATCTGCTTCACTTTTCATGAAGCCGAACCTAGTGAAGTAACTATCTATCCTAGTGTACCAAGCATTAGGTGTTTGCTTAAGCCCATACAACGCTCTCTTGAGCCAACACACATGCGACTCACGGTCGAAGGTTTCAAAACCTTCAGGCTGCTCTATGTACACCTCTTCCTCAATTGTGCCATTAAGGAAGGTTGTCTTCACATCCATCTAATGTATCTTCCAACCCATCTGCACTGATAGTGCCAATATAGATCTGATCGACGAGTACCTTGCAACATGAGAAAAGGTATCATCATAGTCAATCCCCTCTACCTATGAAAAGCCATAGGCCACAAATCTAGCCTTGTGCTACTCCACACTATCTTCTGCAGCTTACTTTACCTTGTAAAGCCAGCAGGAGCTCACCACGGACTTATCCTCCGGTCTTGGAACCACATCCCAAACATTGTTACGAACTATGAAGTCATACTCCTCCACCATGGCATCAACCCAAATCGGTTGTTATACTGCTTCCTTAAAGGAAGATGGCTCTTTCACAACACATATGCTCATAAGAGCCATGTATCTAGTGTACCTGTCAGGTGACCTCCTCCGTCTGCATTGTGATGTGGGTGCTCCCACATTCTCTATAGCATCCGACAACAATCTATACACCTCTTTAGTGTGCTTTCTCCCATCTCTGGAATACTTTCCCTAAGTTGATGTCTCCACTCATGGGTCCTCTACATGTGGCTGTTACACATCAATCTGAGGTTCCTCAACCTTAGGAGCTAAAATCTCCTCAACCACATGTAGTTGAAGCTCCCTCTCAAGGTAAAATCACATGGCCTTCTCCTCATCAAATCTAACATCCCTGCGAACCATTTTCATCCTATTGGTCGACAAGTACACCCGATAGTTGTGAGATGTATCAGTGTACCCCACAAATATCCCCAACTCTATTGTTGGATCTATAGAAAATCTTGTAGATTCACAAGCTCATGTAATCTACTAAAACAAGAGACAAGAATCTACTTCTACTCTTTACAACGGAAGCCCATAAAGATCAAAGAAAACAATAATCGACAAGAGGAAGAACATCAATGGCACGTAACACAATAAATATCTGGGGAACGCCACAACTCAAAACCCCACTATCTGTATTGCATTAATCAAAAATCCAAGATGATAATACAATGCTTGTTCTCTCAAGAACAATCCCATCACTCAGTAAAATCAATCTCCAACTCACAAGCAAACTCTTGACCAACACTTAGCCAATTCTACAACTCTCCAAGTCCCTATTTCCTTTCACCCTTGGTCAAAGAATTTGGATGACTACAATATGCTTTGCTCAACCTTGAGCTTAACCTGCACAAGTATTTCCTATCCTCTGCTTGATGACTTCCTTTGGCCAATACTTAGCCAAATTTCCAAGCCACCAAGCTTCTAATTCTTTGCACAATTCCTGAGAGAATTAGCCTATATTTAAAGGGAAATTCCTCATCCATAATTGCACAATCCATTCTAGGTTCAGTTCCTGATTGCATGCACCATCTGTACAACTCAAAAAATTATACAACAAATAGTACATTGTCCCTGCACTCTAGTCTCAACTGGGTCTTTCTCATAATATACATGAATTAGTTTCTGATGATGGAATCTTCAGTTAACTAGAGTAGCACTAGTTGAGTGCACTAATGCATCAACTCACTGTTAACTCACTATTAGTTCCTTAAACAGTTTGGAACTAATTTAACTGGACTTAACTCAGTAAACTAAGTTAACTAATTACCACTCATACTTAACTCATCCTGGACCCCTATAATATAGGGAGAACATATACATGACTTTAGAAAGACTTCCAACTCAAAATTCCTAAGTTAACTAAGTCAACTCACTCTAATTAGCTATTATAAGTTACTATGAGAATAAAATTCGATTTTAATTCTCAATTTAATTCAAGGACAAATTAAATTGGAATTTCTGGATTCTATTTTTATCATTTCTTGCTGATATTTTCAACGCTCCCTCTCAACAAGAAAGGAATTCAACTCAATCCTGATCCTGAACCTTTGGAATGTTATGCATGCACACTTCTCTCTAGTCTCTGACTACAATTACCTCTGTCGACTGGAAACTTTGTGCCTTTGTTGACTCTGCCTTTCTGCACTATTGTCAACCCTCTCTACGCTCTTCAATATCTGACTACTCTAGCCTCTGTCACTTTGATCTCTGACTGCATCAATCCCACTGATTCCTCCCACTACTATGTACTTTGGGCTCCCATAGCAAGGTACAATCCATGAGATAAAACCACTCAAAAGACCTTGCCCAATTTCAGCCCTCTTGGGACTATCACTTCAAATCACCCCACCTCACACTTGGAAGTATGGTTGCATGTGATCCCTCTGCCCACTTGGCTCGAAATTCCCCCCTACTAGAGGTCTCTGCACGACTGGATGCCTCCACTCAGTCTCCTCTTGGCTTATCCAATTTTGGCTGCTCCATAATTGTCTGAGACTGCTTCTTCTCTGCTTGAGTGGATCTTTCCACTCGGTCTCCTTTCAGCTTCTCTAGTTGTGGAGCAGGTTGTGGCTGCTCCACAACTTCCTGAAGTTGCTTCAGAGGCTTCTTTTGGAGTTGCATGTTGATAGGTAATTTATTCTCCCTCTCAACCACAAAGTCTCTAACCTTTGCCTTGATCCTCAAGGATTGCATGCATCTTGAAACTCAAGAGCATACAAGTTCTTGGCTAGCATACCAATCTGTTTCATCTGTCCTGTTGTCACAAAATTTTCTAGAAAAAGAGTTGATTTTAAATCAACGATATCTCCCTCTGGTTTTTTTTTTAATTTGGGTATTTTTTCACAAAGAATCCAAATCTGCTATTTGTTTCTGAAAAAATTTCACAAAAAAATTTAGACCTTCTCTGCAAACTTGCGACCCAAAACTCAAAACTTCGAAATCTCCTCTAGTATATTGTTCTCGGCTCCAATACCATGTATAAAATCCTATAGATTCACAAGCTCATGTAATCTACTAAAATAAGAGACAAGAATATACTTCTACTCTTTACAGTGGAAGCCCATAAATATCGATAAAAACAATAATCGACAAGAGGAAGAACATCAATGGCACATAACACAATAAATATATGGGGAAAACCACAGCTCAAAACCCCACTATCTGTATTGCATTAATCAGAAATCCAAGATGATAATACAATGCTTGTTCTCACAAGAACAATCCCATCACTTAGTAAAATCAATCTCCAACTCACAAGCAAACTCTTGGCCAACACTTAGCCAATTCTGCAGCTCTCCAAGTCCCTATTTCCTTGCGCCCTTGGTCAAAGAATTTGGATGAATACAATATGCTTTGCTCAACCTTGAGCTTAACCTACGCAAGTATTTCCTATCCTCCGCCTGATGACTTCCTTTGGCCAATATTTATCCAAATTTCCAAGCATCCAAGCTTCTAATTATTTTCACAATTCCTAAGGGAATTAGCCCATTTTTGAAGGGAAATTCCTCATCCATAATTGTGCAATCCCTTTTAGGTTCAGTTCCTGATTACAAGCACCATCTGTACAACTCAAAAAATTATACAACAAATAATACATTGTCCCTGCACTCTAGTCTCAATTGGGTCTTTCTCAGAATCGACATGCATGAGTTTCTGATGAGGGAATCTTTAGTTAACTGGAGTAGCACTAGTTGAGTGCACTAATGCATCAACTGATTGTTAACTCACTATTAGTTCCTCAAATAGTTTGGAACTAATTTAACTGGACTTAACTCAGTAAACTGAGTTAACTAATTACCACTCATACTTAACTCATCTTGGACCCCTATAATATAGGGAGAACATATACATGACTTCAGAAAGACTTCCAACTCAAAATTCCTAAGTTAACTAAGTCAACTCACTCTAGTTAACTATTACAAGTTGCTATGAGAATAAAATTCGATTTTAATTCTCAATTTAATTCAAAGACAAATTAAACTGGAATTTCTGGATTCTATTTTTATCATTTCTTGTTGTTATTTTCAATAGGTCAAGCTTCTTCCATGCATCTTTGGTCACATGGCAATATACCGATGACCCAAAAATCTTGAAGTGACCAACATCTAGCCTCTTACTGGAGTAAGCCTCCTCTGGTGTCTTCATCCCAAGTATCCGATTTGGGCTACGATTTTGAACATAAATCGATGTGTTGCATGCCTTAGCCCACAAGTGTAGTGGGAGACCCTAATCATGCAACATCGCCCTCATTGCCCCTACTATGTTTTTGTTCTTCCTCTCGGCCACCCCATTTTGCTGAGGGTTATGGGGTGTCGCCAACTCCTGTTTAAGCCCTTATGTTGCACAAAAGTTCTTAAACACATTTGAGACATACTCAACATCATTATCACTCCATAGAGCTTTAACCTTCTTACCCGAATCTTTCTCCACTAATGCTTTAAACTCAAAAAACTTTGTGAAGGTTTGATCATTTTTTTTGCATGAAAAATATCTAGCATTTTCGAGAAAAGTCATCAACAAATATAACATAATACCTGTGTTTGGTTGTGGATGTTGTCGAGAATGGTCCACACACATCTGAATGGACTCACTCTAAAATATCCTTTTCTCGACTGTCTCTGTAGTGAAAGGAAAATTTGGTGTATTTACCCAAAGTACACCCCTTGCATGTATCAACTTGCTCTAGCATACCTTTGGGAAAATCGGTGGAGGTCTGTTGCATGATCTTCAAAGCCACATGATGCAAGTGGCCCAATCGCCTACGCCACAACTCGCCAACATCTCGGCTCTTCATCATCTCTACTTTCATTCTCAAAGCAGCACAATCCTCTACCTCCAACTTATAGAGATTATTCACCCGAATCCCTCTCTTCTTTACTTGACCCGTGGATATGTGTTGAAGGAACGCCTTTCCTTTCGAGAAGATCACATCATAGCCTCTATCCTCCAGCATGGCAATGGATACCAAGTTCTTCTTCAGCCCGGGCACATACACAATATTCTTTAAGGTGAGTGGAGCCCTATGCTCCCTCTGAAAAGTAATTGTGCCCAATCCAGTGGCACTATACCTCTTGTTGTCACCCATCTCGATATGCATATGGAGATCTTTCTCCTCCAGGTCATTGAATAACTCCTTGTCGCGAGTCATGTGGAATGAAGCTCCATTGTCTAAGTACCATGCACCTCCCATCATTGATGACACCATGCATGCAATGAGGGAAAAGTCCAATTCGAATTAAGAGGCCAAAGCCTCACCCACCGCTCCTCTTGAGGACTTCTTCTTGGACTTCTTAAGTGGAAAATTTGTAGCAAAATGGCTCAACCCATGAACATCGCTAATCGCTAAGGCACAATTCTCTTCATCATCAGTCTTTGATGAAGAGACATCCCTGGTGTTCCTCCTAATATCCTCCCGCATCAAATCCGACCATATTCGTTCCCAATCTGGCAGCTTCTCCCGACCATTGACAGAGCCCTGATAACTATGCCAACTCTTTGGTAGTCCCAGAAGAGAAAGACTCACCATATCATCCTCGCCAACTGTGATTCCAACACTTCCATGTTCATCATGACATTGAGTGAACTTGGTTAATTATTTTGGAATAGTCTCGCCTTTCTCCATTTTTATTTTTATCAGTTTATCCTTCAGTGCTAATTTCCTTTGGTCACTATTGTTCTCATACAAGTTTGTCAATGCTTTCCACATAGGATACATAGTTTCGTTGCCATGGAGACTCGAGACAATGTGGTCTTGAACTCCCTCAAGGATTATCCGCCTCTCCTTCCCCACACACTTCTTCCATTCAGCCAGATTATGTGCATCTGATGCTGCTGGCTTAGGAATGTCTTGATCAACGAATTCCTTCAAGCAATTATCCTCCAACACAACCTCCATTTTATGCTTCCAAGCTATATAATTTGAGCTATCATCCAAGGTATACTCGAGCCGCAAATAGTAGAACGCCATCTGCTGATCCTGAAGTATGTATTGCAAATTCAAATTTCACCTATAACCCAAAACTCAAAACTTTGAAATCTCCTCTATTATATTGTCTTGAGCTCCGATATCATGTAGATTCACAAGCTCGTGCAATTTACTAAAGCACGGGACAAGAATCTACTTCTGCTTTCAACCAACGGAAGCCAATAGATCGATGAAAACAATATGAACAAGAAGAAGACAAATAAATGGCACATAACACAATAAGTTTTTCTAGGGAAAGCCACTGCTCAAAACCCCACCTATCTATATTGCATTAATCAGAAATATGAGTGAAATTATGAGTATGTTCTCACTAGAACAATTATGCACAAGTATGCTCAACACACTGTCTCACAAGCCAACTCTTAGCCAACACTTAGCTAATTTCCACTGCCTGCCAAGCCTCTATTTCCTTACCCAATTCCTAGGATTTATAGCTCGTATTTAAAGGGAATTCATGCTTCCAAAATTGCGCAATCCTAATTAGGTCCTCTTCCTGATTGCATGCATGATATTTACAACTCAGTAAATCATACAACTAATAGTACATTGTCCCTACACTCTAGTCTCAACTGGGTCTTTCTTAGAACTGACATGCATGAGTTTTCGATGAGTGAATCTTCAGTTATCTGGAGTAGCACTTGTGGATGCACCAGTGCACTAACTGACTGTTAATCCTCTACTAGTTCAACAAACAGTTAGAACTAGTTTAACTGACTATAACTCAGTAAACTGAGTTATCTAATTACAACTCAATCTAAACTCATACTGGACCCCTAAAATTTAGGGAGAACATATACATGACTTCCAAAAGACTTCCAACTCAAAATTCCTAAGCTAATTAAGTTAATTAAACTTAATTAACTATTTACAAGTTGCTATGAGAATAGAATTCGATTTTAATTCACAGTTTAATTCAAGGACAAATTAAACTGGAATTTCTTGTTGTCGTTTCTCAACGATTAATAATATAAACATGGTCTTATACTTTTACGTTTTGAGATACTTTGAATTTCAAGCCAACTTGTTAGCTAATGAGTCCACCTCTCCCAATCAAATGGTCTTGAGAACAAATAGGGGATGATTTCATTATTTGATCTCTTGAGCAACCATGGGTTGTGATGTGTAGCAATGTTCCATCTCCATTAATTAACACATGTTTTATCATCTCTCATATCAATATTCAAGTTCCAAAAGGGGATATGCAAGGACACAACCCCATCTCATTTGCATGTGGGAATTAACCATTATCTATTCTTTGAGAATGCAAACTTTTGTGATTCATATTGTTTCCCACGACAGTTCTTCCAGTAAATCACATTTAAGATTAATGGGTCAACGTGTTTCAAACCACCAAGTATGGTTCATCATGAGGACTATGGTGAATGACTGATCAAACAAGTTGATATATACTTTAGAGATGCACAATAGTCTGAAAATGAACATTAGGGATAAATGAATAAAATAATCAAAATGAACGTTAGAGAATTTAGATTAGGTTATTGAGTTTAATAAAATTATTATTTAATGAGAAACTCTTAATATTGCCAAATAAGGAAAGAACTTCCCCTAACTACTTAAATATTTAATTAATAAAAATATTATTATTTTTCTATATTTATTATTATTAGAAGTAAATTCCAATGGAATGATGATTGAAAAAAGTCAATCATCATTCCATTGGAATTTACTTCTAATAATAATAAATATAGAAAAATAATAATATTTTTATTAATTAAATATTTAAGTAGTTAGGGGAAGTTCTTTCCTTATTTGGCAATATTAAGAGTTTCTCATTAAATAATATTTTTAGCAATATTTTATTAAACTCAGTAACCTAATCTAAATTCTCTAATGTTCATTTTAAGTATTTTATTCATTTATCTCCAACGTTCATTTTCGGACCGTTGTGAATCTCTATATAATATATCAGTTTGTATGACCAATCATTCATCATAGTCTTGATGATGAACCATACTTAGTGGTTTGAAACGTGTTGACCCATTAATCTGAAATGTGATTTACTAGAAGAACTGTCGTGGGAAACATTATCTATTCTCTTGAATTCTTGCTTATGGTTTCATGGTGGTGAGCTGGGACAATGAAGGAATCCTTTGGTGGAATTTGCAATGACTCCTAGACTCTCCTTAATCACACTCAACCCACTTAGTAAGAGTTATGCTTGATTTTTCCTTGTGATTTTTAGAAAATTGGTCTACAAGCTACATTTTTTGGTGCTTTTAGTGGATAATTTCTAGAGTGCTTTGGTTTTGGGATCACTTTTAAAATTTGGTATCTAGAATATGTCGTTGGGTTATGGTTCTAGTTCAAAGGAAGATTTCCATATAACATCATCTATTTGACTCTTTGGATTTCCCCAATACTTCGATGTTACTTTGTGCCCTAATCTTCAAATGTTTGAGATATGCTCTATTGATTTTACTTATGATTGGATGTGTTGTTATCATCAATTCAAATTTTAGAAATTTTAAGTAGTATAGTGTTATGGTTGTATTGCTTTTAGGATCATGTAGCAGAGGATTTTCTTTATGTGCTAGACATAGTTTTGATTAGAATAGTTCTAATTTGACTTGGTCATCTTTAGGCATCTTTGTTCTAGGTTCAAAAATCATGACATCCATTTCTTTGGCCCCATGAATCTCACAAATACTCGAATTTTGTTACTTTGTGCCTTGGTTTCAAATGTTTGGTGTATACCCTTGTGGTTTTACTTGTGATTAGATGTGTTGTTATCTTCAATTCAAATTTTAGAAATTTCAAGAAGTGTAGTGTTTAGTGTATTGGTTGTGTTGATTTTAGGATTACAAAGTAGATGATTTTCTTGGTCCAACAAAGGCAGAAAATGGATGTTTTCGAAGTTGAATGTAGTAAGATAAGGAACATGGTCGTTAACCTTAGCAAGGATTCTCACTCCAGAACTTTACATCATAGGTTATCAATCAACTCCATTCGTGTAGATCTCAAGGAGGAGATCGTACATTAGATGAAAGATGGCATGGACACTAGACATCATAATTCTCTTCCTTCTAATATAGGTTAGGAGGAGGTTAATAATCTCCACATGTTTTACTAATCCTCGTGTTTTTTTTAAGTAATTATAGTATCATATGTTTATTTGAAACAACATACTTGCGCAAGCAATTGGGATGCAATAATTGTAAACCTTTGCAAACTTTCTTTCATTGCTCATGAGCTTTGCCAATTTTGTAAGATACTCTGTAATAATATCACTTGCTTATTTGTTATTTAACTGTGCTATAACTTTTTTAATATAATATTTTCCAATTTCAATATTTATAAATAAAAATTAAAAAAGAAAAAAATATAATTAATTGAGAGGATTATCTAATATCTAAGATATTAGATATAACCATTACCACAAACATGAGAAAAAAGTAGGTGCAATTGCAACCGGATCTTATTAGATAATAATATAAGTAAGATCAATGCTCTAAGTCTAGGATACCATTCAAAAGTCGACTAAAATAATTTTGTTTGATTGAATTAGCCATACCATGAATAAAAACGAGGAAAATAATAAATAAACATTTCTAAACCAAAATCAAAGTGTAACATTGTTCATAAGGATAAAATATGGATTTTCGCAATTGCTAGATATCCTCTTTAGTTTTTCAATCAACAACAACTTTGTGATATACTAGGAACAAAATATATGGTAAAGCATGTGTTGGAATCAATAAATGAAATATTTATAACAATTATATTTGACAATTAAACATATGTATATATCAATCCATATATAATAGATTTTTTTGAGCAAATCCTCAATGATGGTATCGATAACCATTTTACACACTTGGGGATATTAGACCCATCATTGAGAGCATCACTGCATTGTAGATCGATCATTTTGTAGATTTATATAGATTCCCACCAAAAAAAAACCAAACTAAATATCTACTTATTTAATAACTTAGTACTTTTTTGAAAAGTAGTGTGTAGTAGTGAGAATGAAAATTTGTGTATATTTATGTTGATAGGCGTTTTCTTTATGGGCTAAGGGTGGGTAAACACTGTTCACCCCTGCCAATTCGAGAGCTTCATTTTCGTCCTCCTCGCCTATCCAAATTTGACATGTGGTTATTTTTCACTGTTCTTGTTTCTATTCGTCTTCTTCTCTCGCCCAAACCTGCTTGTTGCATTGACTTCAAGAATAAAGCCTATGTTAAATTCCATGGGCTTCCGCAACAGGCGATGTTGCACAACCTTCATGGATTGGGTGCCCCTTCCTTCACTCGACTGAGAAGGCAAGAAGACATGATCCTTGATGCTTGCATTGTTCTGGAACCTCTTGTCCAGATTTCAGAAAGGGAACCCGCCACCAGGGGGATGCCTGCGAGTTTGCTCACGATGTCTTTAAATTATGGCTTCATCTTACTCAATATCGGACCCAGAGGAGTTGTAAACGCAAATTCTGACCCATCCTTGTAAAGATGGGAGGAGTTATAAACACAGAGTCTGACCTTGGCTTGTAAAGATGAGAGGAGTTTTAAACACATAGTATGTTTCGTTGCTCATATTCTACAACAACTTTGCATGTTGTAAGGGTTTTGATCACCCAGCAACAATTCAAGAAGCAATATAGCATTGCATGTTGCCTCTACAATGAAAAACTATTCTATGTCGGCCTCAGCAGTAGCTTACGATGGATCGTCACTCTGACAGGCGCTGAAGGAGTCATGAGTTCAAATCATCCTGACAAATCTTTAATGTTTGCCCCAAATTAAACATTGGTGGGGAATTATCAGTCACCTCCCCCTCTGTCACCATCTACGCCTTCGCCTCTGTCCTTGAGCCTGGATTGTCTAATATGTACAAAGTCAGCCTTCAAAAGGTTTTTCTTAACAAACAAATCCCTGGATAACGTTGTTATGTAGTAATAATTCGTTCAATGCCCTCTAAAACCTCAATTGTTTTGGCAAGCCCAAGGCTTATGACTTTATCTGATACTATTGCTCAACAACAACCAATGGTGGAGATTATGAATTGCCTGCAAAATTTGAGGTTGAAGGAATCCTTTGTAGCTTCATGGGTGCAAATGCAATCCCAAATTGTCAATCAGGGTGATGGGCATGGATATCCAAGTGTTTCAAACCTGCGACATTATGTTGTTCAAAGCCTCCCCTACGCACCAACTCACTCAAATAACTTAGAAAACATTGATGATGGGGTGATTGGTTTGAAGAGCTTGTACAGTTGGGTGAATGAGCTTGTTGGTTTATGGATTCATGGTTGTAGGATCGTCTTTCGCATGTATTGATCCTATGATAAATTTGTAATTTTATTTTAATTATTTTTCATATTTGTATGATTTGGGGACTTCATTATAATTTCTATATTATCTAGCAATGGAAATAGTTTTGTCGAGTCGTCTAGCATCGTGCACAACTGTATGCCCAACAACAAAAACTCAAAATTCATCGATGCAAGCAACAAAGGCCTCTTCTCTATCTTCAGCCAACTCAGAGCTACTACCGGGTAGCGACTTCTCTTCTCTCAAGCTCTAGTGCCAAGGATGTCTGGAAATTCACATCTAGTTGTGTCTTGTCATGTGTGATAATTGAGATGTGCAGAGGGAGTTGGGAGATGGCACAATTGTGTTTAGCTTGAACAAAGGCATGGCCTTCAAAGTGGTATGCCATATTTATGATAAATATATTTATTTCTTTTTATTTTCATATGGTTACTTGTTTGATACAAATTTGAATTGGGTACCATTGAAATTTCAATTTAGATTTATTTTGATTGTATGTTTATTTGTTTCATTCAGAAGTGAATTGAGTACAAATGGAATTTCAATTTAGGATTTTCTTTATTAATTTTTTCTTTTATATTCATATATTGAATACGGATTAGATAGTACAATGGAGGAGATATAATTCCATAATCAGTGAATTCTTAGTCATTTAAGTTCTTCGTAGTCTTGCTTTCTCGTGATAGTACGATTATTCTTTTTCTCCCTAATTAATTTCCTTTACACTACAAATCTTGTGCTAAATATTTTGACAAAGTTTAGGGCTTAAATTTGTTGTGGGTTATGCAAAGGCGGAGATAGAGGCAATCAACAGAGTCAATGGTGATGTTTATTTAGCACGAAAGATCTATTTATTAATCTATTTGTTTATTTGTTACAATGAATGATTATTTCATTTGGGTTTATGGCCAATTTGATTTGGCCTCATATGAGCATTATTGTAATTTCAAATTGTGAATGGCATATTTATTTGTTATTTAAATATCCCAATACAATTTTCATAGAATGGCAAGGGATCACACATTGTTCATTTGATCATACTAACTGACACCCTTGTTTTCCAAGTAGCCAGGTACAGATCTAATGGTGCAGTAGCAAAAGCAATACTCTTGTTTCTATAGCAACTACCCGAAGAAAACAAAAATTGTCAAGCACCATTAGTGGTATTATGCAGGAGAATCCTAATAGATAGTAGCCATAAATTCCTAAGTTGCAATGCAACCAAATAGAGAGAACATAGTTTTGCCGACATAGAAGAATAACTATTTATATTTTATTAAGAACAACATATTTTGAGGAACTATTGAACTATTTTTTCTTATTAATAATAGTTAAGATATTTTCACCTATAGTAAAGAAAAATTCCTTAAACTACTACCCATAAATAAACAAGTACATGAGCATCATGGCCTTGGGAAAAAGAAACAGAGACAAATGAATCCTAATGAGGTTTGAGTTTGGATTGTATACAAGAAAAAGAGGGAGGCTATATCAAATTTTTTTCACTGTAACTCCGCAATTATTAGATACCTAATGGGCATGTAATCATACACATGAGTGGGAGTCATGGAAGTAAGAGTAGGTTACAAGGAGGCATAAAATTGTTTAGCATTGTCTTTTATATGATTTTCAGGAATGGGTTAAAGAATAGAAGTTTGAAGCTTGATTAACCAAGAAAATAGATTTGCGCATGATTAGATGCTTAGCTATATTTTTGTGTATGAAGTTTTTATTGTGAAAGAAAACAAGTAGGTATTGGAAAACAAAGAAGTCGCCATCAATGTTTATATATGAGAGTCACTACCAAGGCGATAAGTAGAGAAGTTGCCCATATATCAACATATCATTGGTGGTGTGGGTCAACTTTAAGAGGTGAGACCTTGTGAAGGGAGGTATCTATATATATTTTATTTTATTGTATGAGTTATCCTCAGTTGGTAATGTCTACTTGTTGCTTGTAGATTGTTAGGTTTTCGTCTGTGTTTCCATTTGGAATGCAAATGGAGACATGTCTTTTTTTAAGGTCATATTTAATTTGACTGTAAAGTCTGGAATATTTTATGTTTTTTATGGATATGATAAAAAAAATTAATTAATTTGATTGATGTATGTCAAATTACCAAAATATGGAATGTAATTAAACTTAAGTCCTTTTTAGTAATACACATGAACAATGAATGATTGATTATTATATTGGAAACTCCTAAAGAAAAACCCACGTGATGCATTAATGACTAACACATATAGACTCTTAAATCAAAACAATCACCAGAATAAAAGAAGTCTCGAGTAGAAATAAAATATTAGTTGAATGATCAAAACCAAGTCACAATAGATGTATTATTGAAGCATAGATCTTCAATTTAATATGCAGGGACACTGTAGAGTATGAATTATACTAAATAGATCCTCTTCCTGGATAAAACAAATCACAAACACATATTTGAAAAATCTAGGGTTTGCCTAGAGTGAAAAAACAATCATCTGAATTTTTCTTGATTATTGCCTTTTATACCCAATTTATTAAAATATTTGGTTATTGAGTGATTGCTCTCTTTGAGGCTGCCCTAATTTGAATGTAAGAAAGTATTTTTATTTTTGGGGATAAAGTTCTGCATATTTGTAACAATTGGGTTAGGGATGAATGATAGTGGTAGTTTTTGAAGAATCTATAATGTAGATGTCTATTCTATTGTGCATTGTTGCATTCCAGTTTTTATTAGAGAATAAAACAAGCTAGATAGATTGTGAATATGAACTCCATAACTTAATATAAATGTAATGTGCTACTCTTGTTGTTAAGAAAATTGTGATGCATGCATCACTCCCAAGATGTTAGGAGTGGTTACCATGAAATGTTTCCTACCATAAAATTTTAAGATGACAATACAAGACAAGAAATTGTGAACCAATATATTGTGTAAGTATATTTTGTATTCATGAACCAAACTTCTGCAATACTGGTAATTTTTTAGTTTGGGTTGTTTGAGAGATATATTCAATAAAACTTTTGAGGGTGAATATTTGTCCTTATGCATTGTTGCCTTCCATTATAAGCGTAGTCTAGACAATTTAGGAAGCTCTATTCCCTCACATTTTTCTTAAAAAGAAATTATCCAAATTTTAGTTGATTATTGCTTTCCACATTCCCCCACTCCTCCTATCGGCATTCCTTTGCACCTATCGGTGCAATTTCTAGTGTTTACTTTATTTTACACATAATGTTTAGGGAAGAGATGTCTAATGTTGTGCAAGGATCAATAGTTGTTATAGTACTAGTCCCACCATGCCACTAGAAATTGAGAGATTTGCAACCAATATTTAAACAAACAAAAAAATAACATTAAGTGCAAATATCTTTTAATTTATGTCCACAAATAGTCTTTTAAGTATCAAAAGTACAAATCATCTTGTCCCAACTAGAAAACAAATAAAACCATAAATCCTTCCAAATTGGTCTATTCCAGAAGTACAAAGTAGCAGTCACTTCAACCCCCATTGATTTGAACTGAAGTTATGTATCCCAAATGCATATTCATACCTGCACATAATAAAAGTTGATGTATGTCAACCATAACTACTATGTTATTCAACAATTAAACCCAATGTGCTCAATAAATGACACACAACCCATTAAATTCAATAAATGACACCCAACCCATTAAATTTCCCATTAAAACATATCAAAGCACATGGATCAACCATAACAAATTCCTAGCCATTGGATCACATCCAAATTAATCCAAATCACACATTCGAAATTGAGAGATTGGAATCCATGTCAATCCTTGCCACCAATTAAATTCAAGTGCAAAAAACTATAAAAGACGATCAACCTGTTATCACTCAGGTTGTCCCTGAAGGTTAAGAAAGGGATACGGCCGAGGTAACCACAAACCAACTTTGGACTGCAGGTTCTAGCCAACCTGCAATCAGAGAGGGCTCTCTCTTTTAGATTTAACTTTGTTTGAAGGGGGTGATTTTAGGCTAGATATGATGCACAGGGGTTTTGATTGAGTTTTGGTGGGAAAATTGATTCTTCAGGTGGAGAGGCAGTGCATAGTCTAAGTTTCTCGAACCATTGGGCGTGGAGTCAAGGAGGAGAAATGCTGTTATATTTCTTTAATCACAGTGAGGGAAGATGGAGCAAGATAGCTGAGGTCGAAGCAACTTTCAGGTTTTATGGACGGAAGAGGTGCCAAGCAATGAGAGGCAGTTAAGAATCTCCCAATCGGCTTAACAGAGGAGATGACAGAGCGCTACCTAGGGACAGTTAAGAATCCCTAGATATTGTTAAGAATCCCTAGATAATTGGCAAACACAGGTAAATTGGGGTAAATATGAGCCAGGAGGAATTCATATTCATAACCAATTCATTGAGATGAAAACACAGAGAAATAGCAGAAATTGAGCATAGAGAGTATTTAAACTAGTTCTAGGCTATTCCTTTTTTCTGCTATTTAGATAATGGAAAACACATAAACAGAGATAAGGGGCACTTGTTGCTTCAGGCCGCAGCGCAGGAATTCCATCCTCAACTCTTCAAAACATTCATCAACAACAGTCAGTTCATTCTCCGAGCTTTCAGCAATCTTTGATTATGGAAAAACTCAGGTACACAATGCGAGTCTCTAATGAAATTCTCAATTGACCAACCCTTAAAACTATACAGAGGGTGGTATATATAGGGCAAAACTCTCTGCAGAGTTCCTTTATTACATCTTGACCTAATTAGGTCATAAAAAATGACTACTTGACCTAATCCTATCCTAAAATAAATACAAAAAATATCTCGGGCCGTGCTCAGGGCCGATGTATCAAAACTGAATAAATGATGCTGTCCTTGGTGGCTTGCTGCAGTGTCCTCTGAAATAAATATGCATGGGTTCCTGTTCCTTGATGTCTGCCTGCATTTAAAGTTTAAGCTGTGATTTGAGTGTAGGAATGGGCTTTAGCTGCCTGATTTGACTTCCTGATGGGCTCATTAATTCTTAGCTGCTTCGAGCCACTAAAATATCTTCGGCTGATACTCTTTAGAGTTTTTTCCTTCTCTGATACTCTTTGACAAAATCTGGGCTGCTGATCTGATGTGCTGTGGGTCTAATCACAAATTAATGGCCGCTGTTCAGCCTCTGTACCTCTGAAATTGTTTTCTGATCCTTCCGGCATGCTCTATGAAGAAAACGGATCATTTCTGCGCCTTTTCGGGCTTCCTGGGGCCGTATGGTGTGAAGATTCCTTAAAGATTCCCTGAAGATTCTCCATTTCGGCCTAAAAATCCTGCGATGATCAAAAACTGCCTCAAAATTCGATTCCAGGGCTCCGAAGTGCGATTTTTGCGCCTCTGCGCCCAAAAAAGTGTTGATGACGTCAGCATTGTACGGCGGGTGACGTCAGCATGGCGACGTGGCGGGATGACGTCAGCATGACGTCATCACGTACGGTCGATGACGTGGCAGGTACGGTGGCGGGGACACGTGGCAGTGACGTGGCAGGAGGCCACGCAGGCAGGTGACTCATCGGGTGACTGGGCAGGGGGGTGACGTGGGCATGACTGTGCAGGGGGTGACGTGGGTGGTGACGTCACCGGGCGGGGCGGTAAGCGGTATGTGGCGCACCGCTTATGGGGGATGGCGGTTTCGGAGGGAGGGGCTCCACCACAGCCCTGCGCCTGACGCGTGGCGGGAGTACGGCTGCAAAACCGCCGAACTCCCGGACGTTAAAGGTCGGGCGCGTCGGGGATGAGGATGCCCGCCAGCCGTAGATCTGAGGGGCTATGGATCGGACGGCTGGCGGCGGACACGACGGGAGAGGGGGTTAACGGGCGGGAATATTTGCAGGAATATTCCGAATTTAATATGCGCGGCGGATGGGTTATGAACTTAGGAAAATGGGTTTACGGGGTTAAATAAAGGCGCGGGTTAATATTTATGCACAGGAACTTTGGGTTAGGGGCGGAATGTGGGTTTTTACAGCGGTGGGGTGAAATTTTACAAGGGGGAAAGGTGAAAACATGGGTTTTTTGGGGGTTTTTAGGGTTAAGGGAGAGGTTACTAGCTGACCAGATGTCAAACTAGTTCCTCAATGACTCGGATGGGCTAAAAACAGTCCCAGATGGACTGTGATTTCCCTGACTTAGTAGAATTATGGCTATAATGCCAGGGATGGGATATTTACATAGGGGAGTGTTATATACATGATTTTAATAGGGGAAAGGAAAACCGAAAGGGGGTTATATAATAAAGTTAAAAGTCAATATGGAGATGAAGAGAGGGTGCTAAGGTGTGAGACCTTATGCCATTTTTGGGAAAAGAAGGCTCACAGATGATGAGTGAGCAATCCTTGAGTGAAGGAGATCCTCACCAAGGCAAATGTCATGGGGATGAAGAAATTGAGAGGCTCAAGCAGATCTTGACCTCTTGGGGGATGTTAGTAAGTGACTTTGGGGGAAATGAGAAAAGGGGGATGTTAGAGAATTTCATCCTGAGTACCTTCATGAAACTGCAAAAACTGCCTAATAACAGTGATCAGAAGAGATAATACATTGTGGAATACAAAATTGATCACTAGTCATGATTCTGCCACACCAAAGCTACCTACCCAGCCTACTGTCCTAACATTTTTTCTTCTTTTTGTCTTGGGTGCACTTAGACTTGCACACCCGGATTCACAATTTTTCCTTTGAATTTTCCTATCTAGATCTGCACTTATTTCTGCCAGGGCCCAGATTAAACAGTTGGGTCCCTTTGATTCTCTACCTATCTACAAATCTGCCAAGATTAAACTGTTTGGACAGATGTCATTCTCTATATTCTAAAACAGGAAATTGAAACCTAGGGAAGCCAGGATTAGACTGTCTGGACCTCCCTTTAAGAACTTCTTCAAAACTGGTGGTTGAAGGGAAAGTACCCTAGGGTCCTTTGGGCTAAGACTCTACCAGACTGAAAATTGCTTATTCAAAGAAACACACACACACAGCCATCATTTTTACTTTTAAGCAAATGCTAACGTTAAGGGTACATACCTAAGGTCCTACGTTCGAGAAGACCTTAAGGGTCCAAACCCTTCTTGGAGTTCCCTTCTTCTTTCTTTGACCTGCAAGACAAACAAATCAAAGAACACAACAGTACATGTACAGATACTTATGTATAAATCATCTTTATGCTATAAATTTAGTTATAAAAAATCTTTAAGTAACCACTTTCATAAGAATTCAACACAAGAATCTCATACGCATAAAGAAAGATTATTCGGGAACAAAGACGTGTTTCTTTATATATAAAGGCAAATAAAGTACATATATCGGAAAGATATCACCTGAACACCTTCAGCAGGCTCCAAGCAAGCTTCCTCCCGGATTCGTTCCAGCCTCAAGCCTCCAACAAGAGCTCCTTCCAAGTCTTACTCAATGATGATATCAAGGATGAATGATCACCAATACACATGGAAACAAGGGTTTCCTATGCAAAAGGGGGAAAATGCAGAATGCACCAAGGACTTCAGACCTGGTCTAAGGGAAAAATCTCAGCATAATAATCTTGCTCTCCTCTCTCCCTCTCCTTGGCCTTCCCTTTGATGTCTTTTTATACCCTCTCCAAAGTAGTTTTTTAGTTAGGAGTTGGTTGGGAACAGTTGGGCCACGGGCACTAACAGGTGATCCAGCAGGTAAACCCGCGATCCCCACCCGAAAAAGAGGAATTTATTATTTTTTTAAGTGTTTTAATAGATACACGCGGGTTGGGTATAACAGACCCGCGTGTACACGCGTTTAACTCAGGGCAATGTCGCGTATAGGGAATAAAACACTGTTTTTTAAATTTTTGGACCAGGTCTGGAAGGAGGGGTTGCCCTAGGCCATAAGTGCAGCATCACAAACCATAAGAGTGAGATTTGGAGCTATAACATATGCCCCCTAATGTATGAGGTCAGAAGGGGAACATGATGGCCGAAATATATTAAGTAAGTACAAGGAAAGGAACTCTGCCGAAAAACCGAGGAGGACTTCACCAGAATTCAGCCTGCCAAGCCACCGAAAGGAGATCAGAAAGAAACACTGTTTGAGGCGGGCATACCCATGCTCAGGAAAAGTAAAGCATGTCCGCATATCAAGTACAAGCGGATCCACTAAGTATACAAGTATAAATGACTGGAAGATACATAATGGATCATCTGATCATAATGAGTAAGTACATGTCTGAATATCACATATAAAACTGTCAATGATGCTGAAAGATGCAACGGATCACTGATATCAAAGACTGATCCCAAAAAGGTACCAACTGAACATGATGGAATAGGATGGTACTACACTGCAAACTCAGGTGCCAGCATATAGAATGTCGCCGTGACTGACTGCAACATATAAGGTGGAGTGGTATCAACTAGCAGCAACAGGAGCAACTGTCAAGTGAACCAATGAATGCTGATACAACCTGAGGTCTTCACCGACTGCCGTGGTACATTTCTACACCATGGGAATAAATGATCTGAAGTCGACCATGTGAGAAATCGTTTGATTACCGGTCATTGATGTATACCGTTAACAAACGCGAGACTACTCACCGATAATGATAATGAGCGTCAAGGTACCCAGTACAATCTAACAAGTGTGAATAGATGAGCTGAAGTCGAACACCTGTAAGAATCTATCAATCAGGAGACAATGATGGTTTCCCACTGTCGATAGCGAGGAATCTGCCACCAATGACTGCAAACCCCAAGGTACTGCCAAATGGACTCTAGATCTTTGCCCAGAGCAATGAGTCGGAGTCGATAGGGAAAGATCTGCTAGAAGGAAGGCATTAAGGCATCCTTCATCAATCTAGCGCGAGTGTAACCCGTAGGCCAATAATGTGGAAGGAATCGGACGAAAAAGATGTAGTAACCCAACCGAAGTACGTTTCCGGCGTACACAAGATGTGGCTAGCGCACGGCAGAAACCCTCTGAACCAACCAATAATGAAAGCCGACACAGAGGCGAGGTATCCACCAATAGGGTCAAATGGAAACCAAGGTACTGCACGAATCCCAATGTGTGATAATGTATGCTGATGTCGAACACAAGGGAAACCACTCAGTCAAAGACCCATGATACTGATCGATGCTGAGCACAAGGTGACCTATCAATAATGAAAATAGGGCCAGGGTGCGGCTCTAGGCCGTCCTCAGAGCAAGGTGTCGTCGTCGATAAGGACAAGACCCGCCAGCAAGAAGTCAATGGGGACCTTCTCAAACCGGCACGAGTAAAGGACCAATATAACTGATGTGATGATATACATGACACTGACAACCAGGGATGGCCGACTGAAAAAAGAGTCAAGAGACACCGCAGAAAGGCCGACTCAGGCTAACTTCCCTTGAACAAAAGCACGACTCAATGTGACTATGTGGCAGCATATAATGAATCTGTATAAGTTCGTCATGTAGGAGGCATGAACGAACCCTCCATATGATTGGAAGAGATAACCAATCGGGGGAGGACTGACTCGATAAAAAGGTTATGGCATACCTAAGTCAAACTAAATCCCACCCACGCGGAGGAGACTTTGTTTTGAGTGCTTTGTTCAAGGGCGACACGACTGACTCTAGCTGCCAACAATAAATGGAAATAATGTCCCTGTTCCCGCTCTTTTTGGAATATTTAATTTTTTTTGTCTTTTTCTGATAAGCCGGAAAAAGAATAAAAGAATGCTATAGTACAGTGGAAAGAACGAGTGTCGGTGAAACAGATGATCTAGTTCCTGGGAAAGGAACGTTCCTATGCTCAATGCAGGGAGGTGAAAAACTGGTCAGTGACACTCAGAGGTAAGTTCCTTCCACGGATTTGGGTATGTCAAGCTGCAGAAGTCAAGGGTATGCAAGGTTGATTTTGCAGATGTCATGGTCAAAAGTTGGCTTAAACACGAGTCCAAGTGAAGCCGGCTATAGGCCAAAAGGTGCAAATGGTCAACATGCAATGCAGAAGTACAACTCAACACACATAGGAGCCTCTAGGGTATAAGGCCATAACGAAGCGAAGAAGCAAAGAAGAATGAGTCTTCAACGCATAAGTCATGGCGGGACTACAGAGGACTCCTGAACCTAAGGATGAAAAATCAGCATGAGTGCCAAGCGACAAAAAGGTACAAACTAGGGCACCCATGATAAGGTAGGCTCTACCACACAAGTCATGATACTTCTAAGTAATGAGAAGGTTTCGCACCATAACTTGGTGGGGTCGATCCTAAGGAAAAATGGGAAAGGAAACTGATAAATGCACAATGCAGGCGGAAAAACCTAACCTATATGCCAGTTTCGAGAACCAATACCCGTCAGAACGGACCAACCATAAACTTCCAAAGGAGAAATTTTCCAAGTTCTGTAAACATAAATAGGAACACTAGACACGAAGTTAATACATCCCACATATAAACTTCATATAAGATCTTTGTGTTATAGAATACAAAACTTGAAAATGCGTACCTCATATATACAATATGGTACAGGGAACCACGCAACCTTGCGGCTTACGCACAATAGTTCTGCTGGACAAACCCTTTGCAGGGATCGGACCAAGGACTCCTTTGGTAATCATAACTCATGGCTTCAAAGAGTTCCTCCTGTGAAGGCAAAACAAGATCTGAGAAATCATGAGAACTACAAGGATCAAAAGAGGGAATTAAAGGGTCCCATGTCCCTATAGGAAGAATCTCTCGGTCAACTGCCGGGACCAAGTCCCAAGAAGGAGAATAATAAGTCAAAGGATCCTTCTTAGAAGCAATTGAACATTGAGGATTCAACGCCACATAATTAACCCGTGGCGGGGTAGAGTCTACTTGAACACTTGGAACAAACCAAGGGGCATTCTGCAGTAAAGTCGAATTAGGGTGGTGATTATCAGATGCAAGATGATCAATAGTGACAATATTCCCGTTATGAGGAAAGCACATTACTCGAAAGAGTGAAGACACCACAGCATTCATAGCATAGACATAATCATGCCCAAGTAGCATATTAAATTCTAAAGGGCTATCAACCACCATCATATCGATTAAGACAGTCTTCCCACCTAAAGTGATAGGCAATTGAGGAAGAATACCCATAGATTCACCAGGCCTTCTATCATAAGCTAACAACTGACTCTGAGCTGTCAACAACTTTGGGGAACCCAAAGCTTTCCAAGTCAAAGAGGATATAATACTTGTAGAGGATCCTTCATCCACCATACATCGATAGACATTTGTGGAATTAACTCTGACCTTTATTTGGAAAGGTGCAGCGGAAGGAAGACGAGGCTCAACAAGACTATCCCAATCAAAGGAAACACTCTTAGAACTTGGAGGGGGAACATTTGAAGAAACCGGAATGCCCCCTATACTAGAAGACTCTGTACTAGAGATCAAACAGACTCTTTTGTTAGGCACTTCACCCCCCAAAAGAGGAGTGTAATCGGCCAGCGATTGCACTGGCTCTACCACATTTTCAACCAACGGTTGATGGGATTGATGAGAAACCATATCAGATCTAGGAGCAGAAGTACTTTCAGACTCGGACCATATCTTTTGAACCTCTGGAATACTAGGGCATAAATGAGTAAGATGGTCTCCCTTGCATATCTTACAAGGGAACTTAGGTTTAAAACTTCTACGTCCAGGTTTCTTATCAACCTCCATTCCGCCAACATGACTAGCAGTGGTTTGCGGAGAGTCCTGAACATGACTTGCAGAGGTCAGTGACTCTTTGCTAGTATGACTCGTAGTGACTAGACTCATGCCCCCAGCATGACTTGCAGCGTCTGAAGACTCATCTCCAACATGACTAGCAGAGGTTGAGGATGAAGTGCTAGTGTGACTTGCAGTGACTAGACTTGTGCCCCCAGCATGACTTGCAGCGGCTGAAGACTCATCTCCAACATGACTAGCAGAGGTTGAGGATGAAGTGCTAGTGTGACTTGCAGTGACTAGACTTGTGCCCCCAGCATGACTTGCAGCGGTTGAAGACTCATCTCCAACATGACTAGCAGAGGTTGAGGATGAAGTGCTAGAATTATTCTTCTTCTTTGACTTCCTCTTTCTCTTCTTTTTAGATTTCTTGTGACAAGAAGGAGGAGAAGAAGGAACCCCAGATTTCTCTTTGACAGAAGATGAACAATTAGCACCCATGTGATGCCCTTGAAATAAAGCATTCATCTGAGAAGCTTCAAAAGCATTTGGAATATTCGGAGTGGACCACAGCCAAACGGGTAGTCCAACATTCAACCCAGGAATATTCAAAGTGGCCATCAAGGGAGTACCAACGTTTCCAAAGAAAGGAAAAGCACAAGGATCCCCTTTTGGAAGGGTACCTTGGTTGGTTTCCCCAGGAATACTGGCCATATTAAATTGATCCAAACACCCTTTCCCTTGCGGGAATATAGAAATAACTCTTCAAAGAATATGGATAAGCAATCAAAACCTTTGCCCTTGAGGAGGCAACTCCACAACTTCCGAAAGAACGCCCTAAAGCCTTTCAAGATCGGTAGAGTGGTAAGCTAGTCACTCAAACCACAAAGTCCAAACGTGACTAGACAAAAATACCTAAAGCCAACTATATACAAGGAGCAAAGAGCACCCACTAGAAAGTCCCTAAAGATATCAGCCAGTCAAACAACTTCCAAGTATTTCCGCTCCGGGTGATGAGGACCGGACACCAAAATACAAGAAAGCGGAGTCAGGGGCCTTCCGAAGATAGTCTGGGATAATGACGGCCCAGTCCTATCAGCGAAGGTAACAGAGGAAGTTACGCTGACCTCCTAACAACAGCCTACGCCGGTGCAAGCCCCCAAGCTTCGCAAGGGTGCCCTCCAGTAGTACTGTCGAGAGTGATGCAACGTCAACCTCAGGTGCCACGAGATTCCCCTCCGCAGCCACCTATGTAGTTCCCTACGAAGAGCAACTATAGGTACCAACTCGTCGCAGAAGCCAGGCGGAACAGTCGTGAGGTAAGTTCGGACAAGTAGGAGAGGGGGTATCTCTCTTCCCTGTCTTCACAGACCCTCGTGCTTAACTCCCAGATCCGGAGCTTTCCTAGTCTTCCTAACGCTATTGGATTTACTCTCGTTAATCAGACTCTTATGTTTGACGTTTTATGTGGCCTTGGAGAGTTAACTCTCCACTCGCCTAATCCAAGGCCCTAAAATCCTAAACTTGTTGGTGTAATAACTAAAACAAAAAGTTCTAGTGGATTTTAATTAAGCGCTTGATTTTATTAGGCTGTTCTTTAAGTCAAAGGTAATGGAGGTGAAACTTGTGGTGTTTTTATGGACGCAAAAGAAATTAATAAAACTTAGCTACATGCACATGCACTTTTGTTTTCGATGAAGAGCAATTTCTATGAGGTTCAGAGGCACTTGTAATATAAACAATTTTTTTTCTTTTTTCTTTTCAGACTCCACACTCACAAAAACTAACAAAACTAAATATGCCTAAAAAGAGATGCAAATCTTACCCTAATGCAAGAACTATATGTGGATGCAAGATTCAAAGACTACTCTAAAAACAAAGAAGGAAAGTTGTTGTTTTACCAAATTTTGTCTTGCCACTAAAATGCTTAGATAGAAGATGATGTGTTACCAATCATTTCGTCCAAACAATAAAAACAAGTTTTAAGATAAAAACAAAGCACTTTCACTTCGCAAAAAGGAAATCAAATGAAAAGCAAGTTTGAGAAAGCGAAACTCAAAACTTTCAAAAGATTTTCTTTCAATCAAACCAAAAAGTCTTTTTCAAAGGAAAGCTCTCAAAAATACTGACACCAATGATTGATAAACAAGCAACCGAACACTTTTGTGAATTGACACCTTTTAACTGATGAAAACTCAACAAAAATAAAATGTGTTTGAAATCGCTTTTGACAATCAAAAGCAGCAATGAAAGTCCAAAATATCAAAAGACAAGTTTCAAGAAAATGGTAACAAACAAATTTCCCGAAACGAAGGAGCAAATGGTCATAAAAATGATTTCGTTAGGCAAACAAAAGTGTCATGAAAGCAAAAATGGACACAAAGATTGAACCCAATCTTCCCACTCTGCCGAAACAGAGCAATCAAGATTCTTAAACAGAAATCTTGTGTGTCAAAAATCAATGACGCTTGCAATCAACGAAAAACAAGACTAATACTCCTTATGACTAGGGAGAGTTCAGAACAAGATGCCCCCTGTTAAACAGAGAACTGTCACTAGGAATTGACTGCTTTAAACTGACCCAAACCACCAGACATACATTCAGCAAAAAGAAAAATTATAAATCTTGAAAATTATGGAATATACGCGCCTGCAATTATTTGCAGAATGCGTGTACACGCGACTGTAACTAAGGAAACTTGCGTATACGCGGGTTCACTTAGTGCAACTTGCGTATATACGCTTCTGTAATCCAGACAAAGAGCGTATCTGAAATCTTTCAAGAAAAATAAAAAAACACAGACTGAAAAACTGGAAAAGCTTGGATTTCAGGAAAAGATCAGACAGTCAGAGCCAACAAACAGAGGGGCTGAGCCTTGATTAGCTTGAGGACTACCCAAACTAGGAACAACAAGAGTGTTGTCCCCAGTGGAGTCGCCAATTCTGGTTGAAGGGAAAGTACCCCTAGGGTCCTTTGGGCTAAGACTCTACCAGACTGAAAATTGCTTATTCAAAGAAACACACACACACAGCCATCATTTTTACTTTTAAGCAAATGCTAACGTTAAGGGTACATACCTAAGGTCCTACGTTCGAGAAGACCTTAAGGGTCCAAACCCTTCTTGGAGTTCCCTTCTTCTTTCTTTGACCTGCAAGACAAATAAATCAAAGAACACAACAGTACATGTACAGATACTTATGTATAAATCATCTTTATGCTATAAATTTAGTTATAAAAAATCTTTAAGTAACCACTTTCATAAGAATTCAACACAAGAATCTCATACGCATAAAGAAAGATTATTCGGGAACAAAGACGTGTTTCTTTATATATAAAGGCAAATAAAGTACATATATTGGAAAGATATCACCTAAACACCTTCAGCAGGCTCCAAGCAAGCTTCCTCCCGGATTCGTTCCAGCCTCAAGCCTCCAACAAGAGCTCCTTCCAAGTCTTACTCAATGATGATATCAAGGATGAATGATCACCAATACACATGGAAACAAGGGTTTCCTATGCAAAAGGGGGAAAATGCAGAATGCACCAAGGACTTCAGACCTGGTCTAAGGGAAAAATCTCAGCATAATAATCTTGCTCTCCTCTCTCCCTCTCCTTGGCCTTCCCTTTGATGTCTTTTTATACCCTCTCCAAAGTAGTTTTTTAGTTAGGAGTTGGTTGGGAACAGTTGGGCCACGGGCACTAACAGGTGATCCAGCAGGTAAACCCGCGATCCCCGCCCGAAAAAGAGGAATTTATTATTTTTTTAAGTGTTTTAATAGATACACGCGGGTTGGGTATAACAGACCCGCGTGTACACGCGTTTAACTCAGGGCAATGTCGCGTATAGGGAATAAAACACTGTTTTTTAAATTTTTGGACCAGGTCTGGAAGGAGGGGTTGCCCTAGGCCATAAGTGCAGCATCACAAACCATAAGAGTGAGATTTGGAGCTATAACAACTAGAACAACTCATCAAAATTGGAAACAGCAGTGACATTTGAATTGGCACACTATGTTACTTCTTCTCTGGTTTTCTTCTCTGGAAATATGGAACCTTGTTGCAAGAAAGATGACATATTTGGCATGTAAAATGTCAATCATGAAAAATGATACCCTGTTGCAACAGGAGGCTAACAGTGGCTCCACTTGGGGATGGCTTTTCCTTGTGGAAAGTCAAGAACAGCAGGTCAGACTACCTTGATCTCTGTTGTCACTGTAAACTGAAAAACTTCTTTGCTCTGGCTGTGAGAAATATGAAACTTTGTGACAAAACGACCTTCTCCTCAATTGAATCCTTGTGAACTGCTCAGCAACGCCTGCTTTCTTCTGCGTGCTGGTATTATTATGTACAATGCTGTCTGAGAATATATCTTTGGAATCATGGATTGCAAATTGATGTATTTCCTTCAGATTTGGTGTGAAATAAATTGTTGAAATCTTTCTTCTTCTGTTAACCTTTTCTTGCCTGAAAATTGCAAGTGCAAAACAGCGTCTCTTTGACCCGAATTGCTGTTGTGACATTGTACCCTTGCTGCCTTGCTGAGATTGATACAGAGATAGGTCTTTAAAAACTGGACAATCAGCACCGGCTGTGCTTCCATGAATTTACTGTTGTTCCGTCAATGATCGGCCTACTTATCAAAATGAATTAGAAACAGTGCTCATATATACACAATATAACTGTACAAAGATATTTACAGGATTTTCATTGTTTTAACAACAAGGATCGTGATAATGTTTCAACATCCTGCCATTCACGGGGCCTTCTTCAACAGTATTGTCCTCCATAGATTTGAGAAAATAGGTGTTTTTTCCTTGAACAGTAGAAATAATAAATGGGCCTTTCCATAGGAAATCAAACTTTGCATGCTTGCCCTTGTCTTCTCTTCTTGAGTCCCACTTTAAAACTTTGTCATCAATTCTGAAGTCTTCAGCTTTAGCTCTCTTATCAAACATCTTTTTGAGCTTTTCTTGCAAAATCTGTGCTCTGTCATATACCTGTTCTCTGGTTTGCTGGAGATGGATCGTCTGATTAATTCTTCTTTGAATGTCATTTGGTTCCGCCTGAATCTCTTGTAACAGCTTGATGGTGGGAATGCCCAGGGATGAAGGAAATCTAGCCTCCATGCCATATACCAGCTCATAAGGGCTCATTCCAATTGATATTTTGCTTGAAAGTCTGTTTGCCCATAGGGCATTCACCAGCTTTTTGTGCCAGTTTTTCTTGTTTTCCTCTAGCATCTTCTTTATGATGTTGATGAGGCTCTTGTTAGATGATTCGGCCAATCCATTGCCTTGAGGGTAATATGCTGTAGAGTGGCCCAGGGTGATATGAAACTTATGGCAGAAACTGATCATCTTTTTGGACTTAAAGGCAACGGCATTATCAGTGATGATTTTCTCGAGGCAGCCAAATCTAGAGAGGATGTTGCATTCAAGGAATTGGATAATGATGGTATCATTGGCTTGTCTACAGGGAATGGCTTCAACACTTGGTGAAGTAATCGGTGGCTGTTAGGATCCATTTGTGTTGGCCTGAGGAAGAGGGATGGATTTCTCCAATGAAGTCAAGACCCCATTGTTGAAAAGGTTTTTCGGTGGAGATTGGTTTAAGGGGCGGGGGCAATAATTTTCTCTTTCCTTCGAAAATTTGGCACTTATGACATGTTGTGGAAAACTTTTTAACATCTGCAAAAAGAGTGGGCCAGTAGAAACCAGCCCTCAGGATTTTGTCTGCTGTGGACTTCCAGTAGAGATGTCCTCCACAATCACCTGCATGGAATTCTTTCATGACATTGTTGGTTTCATTCATGGTTAAGCAATTTAACAATATACCTTCATGATTTCTCCAAAATAATGCACCATCAACAACACAAAATCTCAACGCTTTCATTTTCAAAAATCTTTTCTTTGTTCTGGACAATCCTAGGGGAGCACACAGGTTTAACAATACAAAGCAAATATCAGTGTACCAGGGGCATTGCAGAAATATTTCACTGATCTGTGGAGTCGCCAGCTCCGGTTCATTGTCCAGCTGGTTAATGTCTAAGACCTGAAAGTTTGTTTCGGACATCAGTTTAGCTAAACCTTGTCCCTTTATCAGCTTGGTTGGTTTTATTTCAATGTCGTATTCGAGGATACTTGCAATCCACTTACCTATTTTGCCTTCTAATCCGTCTTGAGTCAGTATGTCTTTTATAGCAGCGTGTGGGACGTAGGCAATCACGTGTGAATAGAGTATGTACACTCTAAAATCCTTGATGGCCTTGATAAGCGCGTAGGCCTGTTTTTCCATTATCGGGTATTTCAATGGGGCGTCTCTTAAGGCTCGGCTGAAAAAAGCAATTGGATTTTCAGCTCCCTGTTCATCCTTCTGCAGCAGGACAGCAGCTATCGTATGCTCGGATGCAAACGAAAATATGATGAAATCTTTATCGAACTGTGGACTAGTTAGGACAGGGGTTTGAGTTAAGGCAGATTTGATACTCTCAAATGCTTGCTTGGCTTCCAGGGACCATCTTACCTTGGCATCTTTCTTTAACATGTTGCTTAACAATCTTATTAATTCGGCCAGATTTGGAATGAATCTTCTCAGGAAGTTGATTTTCCCAAGGAATGCCTGTAGCTCTTTTATGTTTCTGGGGTATGGAATTTGGAGGATGGCTTGTATTCTCTCAGGATTAGTTCTGATCCCATCTTTTGATATAATGTGGCCAAGTAATTTTCCTTCTTCAAGGCCAAATAAGGACTTCTTAGGATTTAAGGAAATTCCATATTTTCTGCATGTTATGAAAATTTGCCTAAGATGCTTGAGATGTTCTTCATCAGATTTGGAAAATGGGGTTAAATCATCGAGGTACACAACTAAAAAGTCGTGTATTTCTTTTGCAAACGCAATATCCATTGCTCGTTGAAAAGTAGCGCCAGCGTTTTTAAGTCCGAATGGCATTTTTACATACTTAAATGTTCCCCAGGGTGTGGTAAAAGCTGTTTTGTCTTGGTCATCTGGGTGAACAAGTATTTGGTTGAAACCTGAAAATCCATCTAATAAAGAGATTCTAGATGATCCCACTACTCTCTGCAATATGTGGTCCATTTTGGGCAAAGGGTAGTGGTCTTTTAAGGAGACTTGATTTAAATTTCTGAGGTCTACACAAAGTCTGATTTCTCCTGTCTTTTTTCTTGTAGGAACAAGATTGGACACCCACTCAGAGAATCTGATGGGGGCTATTATGCCTGCTTCCCACATCCTTTTTACTTCCTTTTCAATCGGGGGAAGCAACACAGGGTTGATTCTTCTCAATTTCTGTTTGAAGGGCTTCTGATTGGGCTTCAATGGGATTGTGTGCTGAATCACTGATGTATCATAGGACTTCAAATCCTCATAGCTCCAAGCAAATACATCTTGAAATTCTTTGAATAAGTCAATGTACTTGGGCTTTTGATTGGGTGGCAAGTTTTTGGACAGTTTGATCATTTTTGGATTCTCTGCCGTCCCAATGTTGTGTTCTTCAATTTCCGTGTTTATTGGTTGCAATTTTGGTTTTCTGGGAACGTCATTAGAGTCAAACATGTCTTCTAGTGGAGTTAGCCCAGCAGGTAGAAAATTATCCTTTAGGTCAATGATTTCTACTTCTGTTTTGTCTATTTCTTCTGCCTGTGTTTGTTTCAGCTGTTCAATGTTTTCATTGTCAAAAACGGTTGGCTTCAGAATCAGTTTGGCTGTTGCAGCATCTAAAGCTTGCTGACTTTCATTTCTCTGCTGTTCAGAATCTGTCATGGCATCCGTGTCAATGTGAATATTTGAGAATTCGTGCGCAAGGGTAAGGAAATTGTTAATCTGGGCATCATTCTCGAATACTTGCCAATCTCTTACATTATTTGGGACGGTGGGTCTATGTTTTATTTCGGCTGTGAAGTGATGATTCGGGTCAAAAGGGAGTTTACATGTACTCGCGAAGGTGGCTAGGCTGTGTGCATGAATGTTGTGATTTCTGGAAATCTTGTCAAGCTTGAATTCAGTGAATGACTGGAGTATGTCAGTAGCAGTTGTTCTGTAGGCTCTCATTCTATTATCGTTGGTAACAAAATTACCTTTCATCTGTTGTATAACTAGATCAGAATCCCCTAAGATAGACACTTTTACAGCACCTAGAGTTTCCAACAGTTTAAGGCCTAACAACAGAGCCTCATACTCTGCCATGTTATTTGTGCATTTGAAATTCAGTCTATAGGCATGTCCTTCTCCATGGTTATCATATGTATTGTAAATCCAGACACCTGCCCCTGCTCCTAACTTGTTAACAGAACCATCAAACGCTAAGAACCATGTGATTTCTTGCCTGTTGACAAAGCTAGGAGTGTTATCCGAATCGGGGTTGGGCAGATTTAAAATTTTTGTTTGGGCATGTTCTTGTAACATGCTGGTTGCAGTTACTGTTTTGACAATCTTTTCATTGTGGGTGACCGCTTCTTGACTGATGTGCACTTGTTGTTCTAGAGCGAAAGGCTCCTTATTGGTGGGCAGATCCAAATCATCATTAAATAAAATGAAAGAATCCATATCAGAATGGATCGAATAAATGGGAAAATTTTCAGGCTTGCTTTCACTACTCACTACATATTTCATGAGCGTTTCTCTGTACAGTCTCTTTGGTTGCCCAAAGACTGAAATGGTAGCATAGGAAAGGTCTAGTTGAAGGGATCCTTGAAGCTTCGCTCCCCATGATCTTGACAGGAGCATACCGTACTTGGGAGGAATATCAGCGACCACTACATCCATGAGAATGGTCTTGTTCGGATATTGAACTAGGGAAACACATAGATCTTTGATGAGACCTAGACATTTCACTTGACTTGAGTCAAATGAGTACAGATCTTTGTATGGTCTTGTAACATCAAGGTTCAGTTTTTCCATTACCGCTTTGGGCATAAGATTGTGTGATGCCCCTGAATCAAACATAGCGTTGTGCAACACTTTGTCATGTATATGCAGACTGATATAAAAGGGTGGGACAGGTCCATAGGTAGATTTTCCATTAACTTCTGGGCCAAATAGCAGTTCAGGGGAATCATCCAAAACATTTACATCATCTTTATTTTCTGGCATTTGCAATGATCTTTGAATTTGTTGCCTATACACATCGTGTTTAGCCAATCCTGCAAGAGGAATGGCTATCTTGAGTTTTCCGATCTCTGTTTCTAAACTAAAAGGCTTCTCCAGGGGAGTCTTGGTATTGGCATTGGTAGTTTTTCGCTTTTCATTTGAATTCCAAGCAACTTGCTCTTGTTTATCAATGCTATGGGATGCATTTGCTTGCGGTTTGGCAATTTTAGGAGTACTTTTTGGGACGCTGTTTGAGTTTTGTTTTGAGAAAGAAGGTGTCAAAGGCTGCTCGACAGCAGGCTGCGTGTATGTTATGTCCTCTACAGTCACTTGACTTGAGTTCGAGGCAGTCGTGTCAGCTGGTTGGGTTATAACAGCTGTGTTTTTAATCTTGTTGGGCTGTTTGGTTTCCTTTGTCTTGCTGGGCTCGGAGATGTCGATGGTCCTAGTTCTGAGCTTATACTGTCTGTGTACTTCGTATACAGCAGTATCATAACCTTGTTTAAAATCAAAAGATTCACCAGTTTTAGTTTGAAATTGACTACCATCATGTTCATTTTGGTCTTCTTGTGTCAGGAAAGTTTGATGCTCACCCTTTAGATCCATTACATTTATGTGATCGTCTTCTATAGGCTGACTGGATGTGGATCCTTCTACATAGTTATCTTGAAAAGGGGGCCTAATATCCTGGTCTTGGTTAGGCCTACCAGCATTTATGTTCTGTGTTTTCCTAAAATTCGGGTTTCTTATAGTGTTGGACTGCTGCCCTTCCCATGATGCTTTTCTCTCAACATGTTCTACTCTTTCTCCTAGTCTTTGCAGGCCATTAATGATAGCGTCAAGTTTCTGGTCAAAGGCTGAGGCTTCTTCATTAAAGGTGGTTCTCTTTTCCATTCTTGCTCTGTTTCTTTTGGCAATTAAGTTGGCTTCTACCGTGACAGCAACCTTTTGCGCGTCTTCAAGGGTGGTAGGGGCTCTTTCCTTTAACTGGTATGCCATATCAGGGTCAAAACCATTGGGAAATTTGCACAAGGCTAAATCGGGTGGAGGTCTTAAATTCTGTGGTTTCGCGTTATATACATTGTTGAATCTTGCTCAGTACTCCAAAACGGTCTCTTGAGGACCTCGTTTGATTGTATCATATTCAGCTAATATGTGCAAGGGATCTTTCTTTTTCTCCCATATGTTGATAAAGGCTAGGTAAAGCTCATCAGGAGTGGTTATGGAATTTGCAGCAAGTGATCTGAACCAAGTTCTTACATCACCTGTCAGGCTCTGAACAAAAATTCTCATTCTCACGCTGTCATCATCTATTTCATAGTTCTCAAAATGGTCTTGCATCTTTTTGGCATGCTGAATAGCTGAGAAAGGGCCAGTGGAATCAAAATATGTGATTTTGGATTGGTAATCTTGAGGTAAGGCTGCAGCGTTAGCAGGCAACTGCAGGGGTGCATATCTATTAGCCATATTGGTGGGGATAATAGGAACAACAGGGATTACCGGGACAACGGGAACGACTGGTACAACAGGGGTGAAAGGAACGGTAGAAACAACAGTGGTTGTAATGGGAATATGTGCAGTGAATGAAGGTGTGAAAGGAGGGCTTTGAGATGTAGATGATGAACTAGGGGAAGCAGGGGTAGACCGGAATAAAACCTTGACAGGAGTTGGAACAGAGCTAGGGTAAGCTGTTTCAGGACTCAGATCAGCAAAATTTTCCTGTCTTTGTTGCTTCCTAAGGACTTTAGGGATTATGTTAGGGTTTTCAAAAACAGCTGGAGGATCTGGGTCTGGGTTTGACCTTGTATATCGCGGATTTTTCTTGGGAGCCAGCTTCCGAACTTTTTTTTTTGGGTATATTTTTGGAATATTTTTGTATTTACTAGGGCCAGATAAGATTTTGAAATGGCTGTGTATATCTTAAAACTAGCATGAAGATTGACTGAAGCAGCTTTTATCTAAACCTGTTAATGTAAAACAAAAACAGTTTCAAAGGCTTCCTGGCTGACATTCAGGCTTCATCTGTAGTTTTAGGAAATATACAGCAATTAGAAAATCGATTTCTACAGGGATTTTTTAACCTTCTTCATGAAACTTTGTAAAATTAACTGAGGAAGTTCCCCAGTGGAGTCGCCATTATGTTATCACTCAGGTTGTCCCTGAAGGTTAAGAAAGGGATACGGCCGAGGTAACCACAAACCAACTTTGGACTGCAGGTTCTAGCCAACCTGCAATCAGAGAGGGCTCTCTCTTTTAGATTTAACTTTGTTTGAAGGGGGTGATTTTAGGCTAGATATGATGCACAGGGGTTTTGATTGAGTTTTGGTGGGAAAATTGATTCTTCAGGTGGAGAGGCAGTGCATAGTCTAAGTTTCTCGAACCATTGGGCGTGGAGTCAAGGAGGAGAAATGCTGTTATATTTCTTTAATCACAGTGAGGGAAGATGGAGCAAGATAGCTGAGGTCGAAGCAACTTTCAGGTTTTATGGACGGAAGAGGTGCCAAGCAATGAGAGGCAGTTAAGAATCTCTCAATCGGCTTAACAGAGGAGATGACAGAGCGCTACCTAGGGGCAGTTAAGAATCCCTAGATAATTGGCAAACACAGGTAAATTGGGGTAAATATGAGCCGGGAGGAATTCATATTCATAACCAATTCATTGAGATGAAAACACAGAGAAATAGCAGAAATTGAGCATAGAGAGTATTTAAACTAGTTCTAGGCTATTCCTTTTTTCTGCTATTTAGATAATGGCAAACACATAAACAGAGATAAGAGGCACTTATTGCTTCAGGCCGCAGCGCAGGAATTCCATCCTCAACTCTTCAAAACATTCATCAACAACAGACAGTTCGTTCTCCGAGCTTTCAGCAATCTTTGATTATGGAAAAACTCAGGTATACAATGCGAGTCTCTAATGAAATTCTCAATTGACCAACCCTTAAAACTATACAGAGGGTGGTATATATAGGGCAAAACTCTCTGCAGAGTTCCTTTATTACATCTTGACCTAATTAGGTCATAAAAAATGACTACTTGACCTAATCCTATCCTAAAATAAATACAAAAAATATCTCGGGCCGTGCTCAGGGCCGATGTATCAAAACTGAATAAATGATGCTGTCCTTGGTGGCTTGCTGCAGTGTCCTCTGAAATAAATATGCATGGGTTCCTGTTCCTTGATGTTTGCCTGCATTTAAAGTTTAAGCTGTGATTTGAGTGCAGGAATGGGATTTAGCTGCCTGATTTGACTTCCTGATGGGCTCATTAATTCTTAGCTGCTTCGAGCCACTAAAATATCTTCGACTGATACTCTTTAGAGTTTTTTCCTTCTCTGATACTCTTTGACAAAATCTGGGCTGCTGATCTGATGTGCTGCGGGTCTAATCACGAATTAATGGCCGTTGTTTGGCCTCTGTACCTCTGAAATTGTTTTCTGATCCTTCCGGCATGCTCTGTGAAGAAAACGGATCATTTCTGCGCCTTTTTGGGCTTCCTGGGGCCGTATGGTGCGAAGATTCCTTAAAGATTCCCTGAAGATTCTCCATTTCGACCTAAAAAATCCTGCGATGATCAAAAACTGCCTTAGAATTCGATTCCTGGGCTCCGAAGTGCGATTTTTGCGCCTCTGCGCCCAAAAAAGTGCTGATGACGCCAGCATGACGTCAGCATTGTACGGCGGGTGACGTCAGCATGGCGACGTGGCGGGATGACGTCAGCATGACGTCATCACGTACGGTCGATGACGTGGCAGGCACGGTGGCGAGGACACATGGCAGTGACGTGGCAGGAGGCCACGCAGGCAGGTGACTCATCGGGTGACTGGGCAGGGGGGTGACGTGGGCATGACTGTGCAGGGGGTGACGTGGGTGGTGACGTCACCGGGCGGGGCGGTAAGCGGTATGTGGCGCACCGCTTATGGGGGATGGCGGTTTCGGAGGGAGGGGCTCCGCCACAGCCCGGCGCCTGACGCGTGGCGGGAGTACGGCGGCAAAACCGCCGAACTCCCGGACGTTAAAGGCCGGGCGCGTCGGGGATGAGGATGCCCGCCAGCCGTAGATCTGCGGGGCTGTGGATCGGACGGCTGGCGGCGGACGCGACGGGATAGGGGGTTAACGGGCGGGAATATTCGCAGGAATATTCCGAATTTAATATGCGCGGCGGATGGGTTATAAACTTAGGAAAATGGGTTTACGGGGTTAAATAAAGGCGCGGGTTAATATTTATGCACAGGAACTTTGGGTTAGGGGCGGAATGTGGGTTTTTACAGCGGTGGGGTGAAATTTTACAAGGGGGAAAGGTGAAAACATGGGTTTTTTGGGGGTTTTTAGGGTTAAGGGAGAGGTTACTAGCTGACCAGATGTCAAACTAGTTCCTCAATGACTCGGATGGGCTAAAAACAGTGCCAGATGGACTGTGATTCCCCTGACTTAGTAGAATTATGGCTATAATGCCAGGGATGGGATATTTACATAGGGGAGTGTTATATACATGATTTTAATAGGGGAAAGGAAAACCGAAAGGGGGTTATATAATAAAGTTAAAAGTCAATATGGAGATGAAGAGAGGGTGCTAAGGTGTGAGACCTTATGCCATTTTTGGGAAAAGAAGGCTCACAGATGATGAGTGAGCAATCCTTGAGTGAAGGAGATCCTCACCAAGGCAAATGTCATGGGGATGAAGAAATTGAGAGGCTCAAGCAGATCTTGACCTCTTGGGGGATGTTAGTAAGTGACTTTGGGGGAAATGAGAAAAGGGGGATGTTAGAGAATTTCATCCTGAGTACCTTCATGAAACTGCAAAAAGTGCCTGATAACTGTGATCAGAAGAGATAATACATTGTGGAATACAAAATTGATCACTAGTCATGATTCTGCCACACCAAAGCTACCTACCCAGCCTACTGTCCTAACATTTTTTCTTCTTTTTGTCTTGGGTGCACTTAGACTTGCACACCCGGATTCACAATTTTTCCTTTGAATTTTCCTATCTAGATTTGCACTTATTTCTGCCAGGGCCCAGATTAAACAGTTGGGTCCCTTTGATTCTCTACCTATCTACAAATCTGCCAAGATTAAACTGTTTGGACAGATGTCATTCTCTATATTCTAAAACAGGAAATTGAAACCTAGGGAAGCCAAGATTAGACTGTCTGGACCTCCCTTTAAGAACTTCTTCAAAACTGGAACAACTCATCAAAATTGGAAACAGCAGTGACATTTGAATTGGCACACTTTGTTACTTCTTCTCTGGTTTTCTTCTCTGGAAATATGGAACCTTGCTGCAAGAAAGATGACATATTTGGCATGTAAAATGTCAATCACGAAAAATGATACCCTGTTGCAACAGGAGGCTAACACAACCATTGTTGAATTTGCATGTTTAACATTCAAACTATTCACCAACCCTGGAGACAATCCATCATAGAACATTTCACAGTATATTCAGGTTAGTTATTTCAGTTTTTGCACAGTTTAATTATAGTTTTATTTTCATTTCTCCATCACAAAACATTTCATAGTATATTCAGGTTATTTATTTCAATTTTTTTGCACAGTTTAATTAATTTGTGAAAATCTCTTTGCCACAATACATGCCTTAAGTTTGTCAATAAACTCATTTGCTACATTAGTGGGAAATCCATTGATATAATTCAAGGTCTTCCTAATGTTGAACAATTGTTAGAAGCCCCGTTCAGAAGTAATTTACTGAGCGAATTCATCAGATTGCCTTCTCTTTTATTTGGGTTATGCACCCATTTCTTCCTGCAACATTGATAGGGATACAAAATAAGATGTTAGGACCAGATAATATATATATATATATATATATATATATATATATATATATAGATATATATATATATATCTATATATATATATATATATATTGAGTATAGCTTTATGGTATGGCCACCTGGAACCTTTTCTTGCCATGGAACTAAGTGAGTGAGGTTTACCTAGTTGACTTCATTAATCGAACAAAATCAAGAAATTTATTAAGATAAGACGCAATTGACAATTTGACTCAACATCATATGCAAAGGTAGAAGCAACTAGAGTACGATTAGCTCGAATAGTAGCATAAGAAGCGGTTAAAGCAGTAGTGGTTTTAGGAGTTCCAGTTAATCCAATCCCAACAACATCCTCACCACTTTGAGAGTAACCACTTCACTTACTTTCTAATTCAAATACCTTAAATGGATGAGATAAGAGTCTATAATATTGAAACAATTTGTATTTTCTTGCCATATAACTAAGTGAGTGCATGGACTCTTGCTTGAACTCTTTTTGGCTAGGAAGACCTTACTTTCACTCCACAACTAAGAGTTTTGAGTGTGAAATACAGCCAGATACTCCCATGGTTTCATTTGTAGACCCATTTAGAATGAACCAAGTTTCATCCATTCGGAAGAGGAATGAAATCCATGTGAAATCCAAGGATACAAAAGGATACAAAATAGTGACAATCTAGGGATTACAAAACAATTAGATGATGGAGACAACATGATTCTCAACTATAGAATATAATTAGATAAGATCCCATATAATGAGAACAATTTATCAGCCACATTATAAAGAAAATGGAGCTCACAATGGGGATAAATAAATTAAAGGAGAAAATAGACTCATAATTATCAATTTAACATAAAGCAAATTGAGGCCAATTTGAATTAGAAAAAGTATTTCACTGAGAAGAATATAGTTACAACATTAACTTTGAGAAGATGGATTTGGAGCATGTCTAAAGAAGCAAAAATTTTCTAGTAGATCAACTAGTAATAATTATAAGAGCAAACAATTATTAGTATCCTATGGAGAAATGTAGTGGAGGAAGAAAGAGTAAACCTATTTTCCAGTAAGGAGTATTTTCTTTATTCTTAACAAGAATAGTAGAGTGAAACCACAATCTATTAAGATGGATATCCTTGACTCTATACTAGATAGATAGAGGAGTTAACTATAACTCATAGAACCAATCCAAGGTTTGGATACAATGGTGGGGATGGAATCCATAATTACAGATGGTTGAAGTGGTTTAGGAACTCAACTCAACTATTAGAAAACTAAAGCAATTGTGAAGGAAAAATGAATGTCCAAAAGGATCTAAGTAGTTGAATGCCAACCTCTTTGAGACCACCTTATAAAGAATTTCCCTTGTTGTAATGTCATTTCTAGTTATACGTATTTCATGGTCTTTGTCTATATAATATCCCTTTGAAAATAATTGATGTTAACGCCTTTAACAAAGTGTGAAAGGTGAAGGTGAGTGATTTGCATGATTTGGCACCTAAAATGATAACAAATGTCACCAATTATATTTCTTGGATAAAAAGAAAATTGACCCCTAAAGCAAGGGTGTCTTGTGAATGCAAGGGGAGGTACGTATATTGAATAGGTTTGTAAAAAATCTTTGTGTCAATACAGATCTAAGATCAAATCAAGACCTATCATGATGCCACTAATATGTAAGATAATTGTATCATTAATATATATAATCTATCATATCCTCATATGCCTTAACATGTTTCCCTCGATCTGGACAACATATCAGAGAAAGATTTCCCAAGTGTCCCCGGATTGAGACTAAGGCACAAATCCATATCTTGTGCGAACGCAAATAGATCCAAAGCAAGCACCGATAGATCGAGTCTCACCACCATAAGCACTACCAAATAATGTCATGAACAATAGGTGTGTATGAACAACCTATATAAGCACCTTACTCTCATGACAGTGCACCTTATTGGGTTTTTTTCCCTAAGACAACCTGTATAAAGTCAACCTATATGAGGCTCCACATTTTTAAAGGAAAATAGAATCTCAATCAAACCTTTACTAAGCAAACCTAGAGCTTCCTTCATGCCTGAAGAGTGTCATCTATAGGAATAACAATATTGGCAAACACATAACCATTCCCACAATAAGAGAATCACTAACCATTACAAAGGCAAGCCTAGAGCCTCTATTGAGTTGCTAAATTCCTTTAGCAAGGAAAGCCTACAGCTTCCTTCATGCCTAGAGATTGTGATGATTATGAATAACAATATTGACAAACATGAGGTTAAACAATTTATAAAAAAGAACTAGATCAAATCAACATCTTAACCAGAAAAGGAACCAGGTGTCATTTTTTTTAGTTGAAATTCCTCCAACGTCTACATCATTTTGTTATAACACATAAAACGTTTTATCCAAAATATATATTGATATAATTGAATACATACAACCAATTCTAGGTCAATTTCAACACACTGACAATACTTTTCCAAGTGCAAATACAGTCATGGTATTTTAAATATAAAAACAAGTTATCAAAAAAAACAATCATTGATATATTTGAATACATACAAAAAATTCCTTCTGTAGATTTGATTTTTCAAGGATACTGTCAAAAAGGCATATGTATGAAAATTTGTTAAGCTGCTACTAACATACATGTTGTTAATTGCCTGTAAGAAAGCATAAATACTATTAGCTTGTATGAAAGCATAATTTCAATTATTGTTAACTAAATGCATGCAATAAATCTGCAAGTAGTTGCATCTATGGAAAGAGTTAGTTATGTTGCTCATACAAGGAGAAGTGGTAGGCAAGTGACCATGGGTGCCCAACTACGATTCCCTTCATCAGATGAGGACAAGGAAGGTGATGTGAATGCCAACAATGCTCCAAGCAATGTTGTTGAGGATGACCATGCGACAACAGATGATGTTGTCACACCATCAACCACAGAGCCACCATCAACCACAGTCCAAGGGGAAGTTCAACTAAGAAGGTTAGTGCTATAAGAGGTTGGAAAAAAAGAAAAGAAAAGTTAGCTGCAACTGACGACATAGAGTTTAATGGATACTCAGTTCAGGCATCTGCAAAAAAACATGGTATTCCTCCCTCATCAATACATTATTGGATAAATGGGCTCACTCATACAAAATGTAGAGGGCATCTTACAGTTATGACTGAAGAGGAGGAGGTCAAGGTGGTTGAGTGGTGTAAGGATATGGTCCATTTGGGACATGGGATAGAGTTGATACAACTTAAATCCACAGTTTCCCAAATATGTCAGGGTAGGCCAAACCCATTCAAAGATGGGTTTCCTGGTAAATCACGGTGGTTTAGGTTTAAAAAAAGGCACCCATACCTTGTATTGTGTACAACTGAGGACCTTGACAGAGACAGAGCATTAAATTTGCACCCTACAATTGTATGTAAGTTTTATGACACTCTTCCTAGTGCATACGATAAGCATTCTTATGGTGCAGACCATATATGGAATTGTGATGAAACAGGTTTACAAGAAGGAAGGAATTGTGGCATGCAGGTAATTGCCAAGAGAGGGAGCTGAAATGTGCAAAATATTTTCCTAAGAGCAGGGAGTGGAAAACTATTCTATGTTGTGTCAATGTAATTGGTGCTTCAATCCCAGGATTTTAATTATTCTAAGGTAAAAATCAACTGAAAAAACTATATACAAAATTGTGAACCAGGTGCATGCATGGCTGCATATCCCCATGCATGGATGGCTAAATAACTCTTTTTTTTTTTTAATTGGCTTTATCACTTTGTTGCATTTGTACCAGGTGGTGTCTCACCTAATAACAGACACCTATTGATATTAGATGGCCATGGAAGCCATATTGTTGTGCAAGCAATTGAAGAAGCAAACAATTTGGGCATCAACTTATTAACATTGCCTGCTCATACCACTCATAGATTGCAACCCCTTTATTTCAGTGTGTTTGGCCCGTTAAAGAACTATTTCAGGTCAGAGCATGTTGCATGGATGGCAAAGAATCCAAGGGTTGAGGTGACAAGGTTCGAGCTAGAAGAGTTTGCAAGTAAAGTGTTTAGGAGGACTGGAATTTGGCCACTAAAGTATGGTGCTCTTATGCATGATATTGGTTGTAGTCAGGCGTTTCATGTGGATGGTCAATAAGAAGGGCATGTCCAAGCAGATGTTGAAGTGCAAGAAGAAGTAGATGAACAAGATGATGTGGTTGCAGCTGATAATATGATTTCCCTCTCTCAAGGACACTTCTATGGTGATGATGATGAACATGTAAGTGAAACACAATATAATCATGAACCAATTGACAGTAACATGTAGGTCATTCTACCAACTGAAGCACATGGAACTTCTATTGTCGATATTCTTAATGACTTTGTTGAAAATGCAGTTGACAATGACAATGTAGTTGAAAATGACATTGTTGATATTACACTAGGAAACAATAATGACCAATTGGCATTGCCAAGCCAAGTAATCTCATCACCATGGCTAGCAAAAGCCATGATTAATTTGAACAAACATAGTGTCTCAAGAACCAATGAACAAAGCATGAACATGCCTTCACAACCAACAAAATTGAACAATGAAATTGTTCATTTTTTTGTGGACAATATATCAATGGAAGAAGATAGTGCACATACTAAGGCATCAGATGAAGAGAACAATATAGTTCAATCATTTGTCTTGGATATTGAAAGGAAAGTGCCAAGCAATGACATGCAGGTGGGAGGGGTGGAGAAGTTACTTGGTCGGTTCCTAAAGTGACCAGTAGAGAAAGTGTCAATGAAAAAAAATTAAGGAACACCGAGTAGTCTTCATTTGGGGTAAATTTGACATTCATTTGCCTCTGAAGACTATAAACCTATTAGTTAAGTCTGGAAAAAACAAAAAAAGGATTTAGCCAAGGAGAATAAGGCAGAAAGGATTATTGTAGCAGCACGTCGAGCAGAGGAAAGGCTTGAAATAGAGCAAGTAAAGGCAAGAGAAGGACCATAAAAAACAAATGGAAAGACAGGAAAATGAAGCAAGAAAGGCTCAACAAATGCTTGAAAAGGAACATGAGATGACTAATACAGTTGACAACGATGCAAACACAGTTGATGAAACCGGGATTATGTCAAACACATTGGACAATATTGCAGATAATACACCATTATTCCAAGACCTCATAAACATTCAAGTCCCTCACTATCAAAATGGGGGTTTACCCACTTGCTTTATTCCTACCAATGTAGGTGTCAATTCTATGTATGCTCATCAGACACCTCCACTTAATGCAAGGGTTAGTAGTGCAAGTGTGAGGTATGGGTACTCAATTCCTCCATGGTTGGAAGGGGAAAATTGGACTCAATCATATGGAAGCAATCCATCACATCCTAATCAACCATTATTAGGTAGGCAACCTACTTGGCTCAAGAAGGCAACTCAACAAGTTTCGACACTGAAGATTCTCAAGGCCATAAAGAATAAGGGTATCATATGTTTTTGGTTGTAACCACATTATGATGTGGATTTTGGATGGATTGCCTCTTTTTCTTGTCACATGAAGATTTTGGCTTATAACCTAGGTTGTTTATTTCATACTATTTGCGGCATTGTAACCAAAATCCATTTTAGAAGGAACATTAATAGTCTATTATAATGGAGAAATCTTACCTAAGAATGCAAATGGGATTTTCTATTATGCCTCTACACACCAAATGATTTGCAACACATTTATATGTGAGTTGTTAATTAAATGACAAACGAGAGAATAATGAAGTCTTGAACAAGTCGCTTCTTTTAATATGAAAAATCCATAAAATAGTTAATAGTAAAAATGCCTAACCTTGCACCTCATATCAAACCTCATTTACTATAAGTTAACTTAGAAGACAAATAAAGTGCATGTGCAATGAGACTATTGTATCTAGGAAAACCTTCTAAGCAAAAAATGAGAACCTATTACAAAGGCCACCATGGGCAAGAGACCAAATAATATGATAACCTCAATTTCTAAAAAAATGATGGTGGAACAAATTGTGGTTGAATAGTAATGTTAAGTGAAACAATTACCAAAGTTCTTTACTAACTCTCTACCATTAAAATACATTGTTTCTTTTTTAAATTTTATTTACTGTAAATGACGATATTGGTGTTGTTCCTTGATATTTGGTATGAGTCAATAAAAGATTGGTATGTAGATTATGAAAATTCAGTTTAACTATGGAAATTATTAAAAAGCATTGAAAGTGTAACACCCTCCTCCCACATTTACCCAAGCTAACTGGTTCACCAGGCTAAACATCTGACCAATAATTACTATAATATGATTCAACTCCCTTAGTGCAGTTAAGGAAGTGGAACTGACGAACCAACACCTTACAAACCCCCCTCTGGTGCTACAAGAGCCCCAAGAGCTAATCTACCACTCCAGGTGCCCAACCCCTGAGTTAACCTAGCCTTTCAATGAATTAAACCCCAGTTTCTCCCATGACATGGGCATGAATGCGACTAGGACCCTCCAATCACTCCCACAATGCCTTCAAGGGAGAGACTACAGTCTTTTTCAATCAATTTTGTGCTAGAGATTGCAAGATTTAAGCCACTTTTTTAGGACTAGTCTCCAAACCACTACTCGAAATTTGATGAGACTTTCCAAGATAATAAATGACACCAAGAAAAAGCCTCTAACACAAAACTTAATCAAGGACTTGGCCTAACCATAATGGACATTTCGTCGAACACATTGTGCACACGTAATCTATAGGTCTGGGCATAGGGGTCTCATACTTATCTGATATTTGTAAGGAAGCATTGATACCTTGTCACATTAGCTGCATTATCATCTATTAGGTAATATATTAATTGTTTATTCATTTATCAACCAAAACAAGATGAGAGCCATACATCAACTATCATAAAACATGCTCATAACCAACATATAACAACCAAAAATAGCAAGGATACAACAACCATAAATACCGCATATGAACCAATACATTTACACATGAAATACCAAGGAGAAGGAACTCTTATTAATGAATGCATAAGCCAACCAGGTTTGAGACTTCCATGAACTACCTGACCATAGATTGGCAAAACCAAATCTTTCTTTCATTCAATCACCCTTGTGCCATATTCCAAGCATGCATTGTGGGACTCATAACCAAAACTCAACCAGGGCTTCCTGAGGCTACACCACCACACCTTCATCAATAGAATTGGGCTTTACTGCAATCCTCACTGAATCACTAGGCCAAAACTAGAATGGATGACACCGAATTTCTCCACTTGCATCATGAGCAATTTTCTTGTCTCCTAGTCTCTAGGATTTACCACAATCCACAGTCTGATCTAGGGATCACTAGGCCATAATTGAGACACCACCATCCACGATTTACTGCATATCCTTCCATTCACCTGCAAGGATTCCTAGGCCTAATCAAGGGCAACCACCACTAGGCTTTACTGTATATCCTTCCATTCATCAATCGTGAATTCCTAGGTCCACCAAGACACACAATACCTGGCTTTACCACAACCCACAATCTGGTTCAAGGGTCGCTAGGCCATTGGCTTTACCACAATCCATAGTCTGGTTTAGGGATCATTAGGCCATGTGTTCTTTCATTCAGGGATCCACCTCACTTAGTTTTGAATCCATTCGATAATCCAGCTCAACCAAAACATGAGAACCCCATCACACCATGGTTATCTGGAAATGGCAAGGCAAGGCTGAAGAACATTGTCACACCTGGCAAAACACATGCCTGTGATAGCAAGAGAACCAAGAACACACATTCATAACCATGCATGCTAAATCTAGCAAGGAAATCACACATGCAAATCGATACCTGCAAGTAAACCCATTGTAGCTACTTGATCATGCTCTGTCTTGCTTAATATTTTTGCTTCCTCTTTGCCTTCTTTTCCTTTCTTAATCCAATGCTGAAGTGCTCCAAGAAAATTCTGAGTGTCCAAGAGTTTGAGAGAGAGAATAGTGAGATAGCTCAAAAACTGAACTGACAAAAGGTTACCCACTAATCCTTAGAAGCCTTTTTATTAATGAGGCCTCTATTTTCTTCATTTTCCTCCTCACATGCAACCTGTGACCTTTCACCTCCCTTTTCTCCTGATTTCCATTATTTTCATAAATAAAATTCCAATTAATGCCATTTTTCCTTTCCAAAGGCTTTGCCATTTTCCTTTAGCCATAATAACTGAAATGAACACCCACTAGGATGTTTTGCCCAACATTTAGCTCGGAATACGTGTCCCATGACCATGGTCTTATATTTATTTTCTTTACATGGATTTTAATCAGGGCTGCTACAAAACCCTCCCCCTTGGGGGAACACCCTCCTCAGTGTTCAATGGCACCTACAACCATCAAATCGCTAAAAACAAAACATATTGCCTATGGAGCTTTGTAACACTACTTGTTGCAGTATTTACAATGACCATTGCTGAAAATATGACAAACATACTGTTTACTGGAGCTTTATAACATATCTCATTACAATATTTACAATAACAACCACATATACTCATGTGCATTTGCTTTAACCAACAAATAACCATACTGTCTATGGAGCTTTATAAATCCAGCTTGATACAATATTTACAACAATATACACATATGCACATTTTCTTAACCAAAAAATAAAAGGATACAATGCACGTATCAACAACAAGGGAATCCATAGGCTCACACCTCCACCCTCAAAGTAATACCAGGATCCAATTCCTTCCCTGGAAGTCAAGAATCCACTGCCAAAGTCAAAATTGCATCCAATGTCCAATGCTACAATCCTGCGCCACTTGTTCTCTCATTGAACAGTTACTGGCTCATTGTTCCAGGGCACACTCCCCATGCGCATCTGATTCCATTTGGCAATGTTAATGACCAAAACAAATCTATCCTTGACCTTCCTTTCTCTGCTACATAGTCCCTCGGCAATCTGGTCACCCCCTTCTGTGTAGTCACTCACCTTCTAAGTTCCTCGGCTTCCCTATCCCGGGTGATCCATCACTTGGCAAGGCTTCCTCGCATCGGAAGGTCAACAACCAAGGCATATACCTACCTCAAAACCATCATATCGATCATAGCATGCTCATGGAAATCAATGGACACTATTGGGCACCAGTGTCCCATAATGGCCCTGCTCCTGAAGTGCTTTACCAACATACTACTGCCTGTTTGAATTCCTTTTGTTGCTACTACTAATCCTTGCAGTCAGTTTCAACCACCCAATTGGGCATTTCCATGCTTCATGTACCAAGCACATAACTTCCATTAGATTTAAAATAAATTGAAATAAATTCACATCATACCTCATTAGTAGCTCATCAATAAGGTACACTTGCAATCTTGTTTACTTCCTGTCACAACAAGTCAAACTAGCATCTTTGATCAAATCATTATGTATAAACATATCACATCCGGTTAGCTCGAAACACAACCATCATAGATCAAAATCATGAATCACATGCAATCATCATAAACCATAATCATAGATCACATGTAACCATCATAAATCAGAATCATAGATCACATGCATAATAAAACTGGAATAAAATATTGATACTTATCCTTTAATCAATCCTTAACTTCTACCTTTATCCTTTGTCATTTCCGTACACACACTGGATCGGTTGCCACACCCAGTGCCTTTCATTTTACTCAATCATGTACACATACACAATGTACATCACAACACATACACCTACACTCGGTGTACAACATGACACATACACCTACACCCAATGTACAACACCACACAATACATGTACCTACACCTGGCATACAACACAACATAATACATGTACTACACATAGTACAACATAATGAATACACATGTCACGATACCACAACTACACAATACACATACATAGCTCGCAACACATTGTGTACGACATGCACACAATACCACATGTACACAGTACCACCTGTATACAACACCACCTGCACAACATGTGAACAACATCACATGTACACGGCACCACCTGCACAACATGTACACAATGCCACATGCACGACATGTACACATCACCACCTATACACAACACCACATGTGCAATCATGCACACAACACCATATGTATGTAGCACTGCATATACAACATGTACATAGCACCATATGTACAAGGCACCGTATATCCAACATGCACATAACACTGCATATCCATCATGCGCATAATACAATATGTACATAGCACCGCATATCCAACATGTACATAACACCATCTATACCCAGCACTGCATATGCAATATGCACACAACACCATATATACAACAGGCACACAACACCATAGGCACAATTATTGAATATATAATATGCACAACATAGACACAACAGTAGCACTGCACATCCAAAACCACATTGTCTCTACCAAGCAACCTTGCTTCCAGTGTCTCTCCACCATCCATGCTTATCCTAGCATGTCGCGGATCACGTTGTTTTCATTCATTGATGTATCTCTCAACATTACCTATCCATAACGTAAACATAGGCATAGTATAAATACATAATATCAACTCATATCCACATGATACTGACCTCATAAATTTGTTGAGGCTACTCTTCCCACTTGATTCCTTATAAGACCAAGAACCTCTTTCATGTCATTCACCTGCATAAGCAATCATTCCTCCACAAGAATGATCCCTGACAACCCTGTCAGACAGTGACATAGATAGATAGATACACGCACACACAAATATATAAACATTAGCATAAAACAATCATGATCCTATACAACAACATATATACATATAAACCTTAGCATAAAAACAATCGTGATCCATGATGATCGTGTTAGACATGACATACATACATACGTACATGTATACATATCTAGACATCATCACAATCATGATCACAACATAATTACCATATACCATAAGGTCAAGGTTAAGAGAACTCCCTTTGTCCATTCACAACATGCACAACTTTGAGAACAACGATTCCCAACATAGCGAAGGCATCTGATGCCTCAAATCCATTTACTTTACCTTTCATTTTACCTTTGTCATGTTTGTACTGCCACTGTCCATTTACCACAATGGACCCAACCAGTCCAACTGACTGTCATATTCTTACCTTCGACTGCCCTTACTCATGCACCGAGCTTCATCCAGGCCTTACATTACCTGTCAGGTATCACACAACTCTCCCCGAGCTCCATTAACTTCCTCCTTCCCAACCAATTCCCAATACTCTCAAAACATAAAAGGCAAGACTAAGAAGCAAACAAGAGAAAACCAAGAAAACAAATAGCAATATGACACCACAAAAAAAGTGCAAGGCCTTGCACTAGACGCAATCAAAACCCATAAATCAAACTCAAACAAATCACAAAATATTGAAGGCACGAAACTCCCAACAAACACCATGACTCAACCGCATGGGTTCCCAATGCCTCCAAGGGAAATTCAACTTGAGCCTTTTTCAATATTTCATGGCAACCTCTTTGCCATGCAAGTACTACATCATACTGCCATAAACACATAATTGTCAGTGTATAAATAAATATAGCAATATATTAGTTATTTTACCTTGATGTGTCAAGCATGTTGCCTTATAATATCCATGCTATCTCTCAAGGGACTCCAATTCCTTAACGAGTCCAACTATAACTATAAACTAGCTTATTTACCTGTCAAACACATGTTCATGAATATAGCATATATCCACATAATGTCGGACAAAATCAAGGTTAAAAAGATTTTTTGTGTTCAAAGAATTCATTCATTTGGAATTGCGGTTTCCAAACATATCCAAAGGAATCCTCACCCAATTCCCTTCTTTTACCTTTTTACCGTGTTGCAATCAAGTATTACTATGTACTGTCACATCACCCCACTGTTAGTTATATAAACAATTCAACTATTACCTTGTCATGTTAATACCAAGCATGTTGCCTTGCAACACATGTTAGTCACATGTTCTACAAATCAAGGCATCATGTATATGAATTTGAAATCAACCTTTACCAAGTCTAACGACCATGTCATACTCAATAATCAACTCACATTCATCAGTCATAATACATAATGCTACAACTATCACCTACTTACACTCAAGTACATATCAATTGTCTCAACACGTGCATTAGTACAACCATCTTAAAATAAGACCATTTTTTCATGACATCTTATAGACACATACTCATGTCATGCAATTAATCAAACATTCAAACAACAGATAAACGACATAATCAAACATTCAAGCACCAAGTAGACAACATAAGAAAAGTCATACCTTAATGTATCTCAAGGGAGGTTATCTTGTCTGCACAATCAATCTAGACTAGCAAGATATAACTTCATAACATATCAACTCAAACATAAATAAGGTCGTGATATCCATAACAGTAACTAGCTAACGTGTTCACATCATAAGCTTATAAACAATTATCATTCATGTATAACAATCACATATGCACAGACAGCCTAGATTAGTACAACACAATATCACAAATAGGTTGACTCATACCTGAATGTCATAACCAGAACCATCTGCATAGGCCAATCCAGATTAACATAATACATATAACATCAAGTTCTTAAATGCAATAACCCTAATCATTAAGTTAACTAACATATAACAACAACAATTTAACATCTAACATACTCATCAACTACATATAACATAATCATCAAGTTAACTAAAAAAAAAAAGTTACTACCATGCATGACTATCCAACACATGTTCATATGACTACATTGATCAACTAGCATCTACCATGCATGTAACCACAACAACAATAGAATGAAAAGTATATAAGTAACCCTAATTCTTATAACAACCATTAACCACATACCTGCATGCCCAACATACAAATCTATATGACGATCTGCTCTTACCCCGAAGTCTAGTGCTGCAACTTTGCTTTGATGATCTGCATCTCCTGCTCTATCTCAGCCAACACATTAGCATCATAACATACCAATAGAATCATGATGACCTAATTGCATACAATGACCTCACGATGCATCTCTAACCTACTATACATGCATAACCATAACCATGACAATGCATGCATAACAACATATAGACATTGACATGCATAACAAATGCATATACAACCGACATGCATTCATGACAAGCACATCCAAATATCCATGTCATTAACCTCTACATTACAACACAACTATAACAATGACCACTTCCATGCATACATAACAAGCACATATACAACCTACATGCATGCATGGCAAACAAATTCTGCCCATCCAGTCCAAGTGTTGAACCATGCTCTAATACTACTCTCTAACACCCTCCTCCCACATTTACCCAATATAGTTGGTCCACCGAGGTAAACATGTGATGAAGAGTTACTAGGATATGATTCAACTCCCTAAGTGTAGTTAAGAAACTGGAACTGGCGAACCAACAACTTACAAACCTCCCTCGGGTGTTATAGGACCCCCAAGAGCTAATCTACCACTCTAGGTGCCCAAACCCCGAGTTAACCTAGCCTTTCAATGAATTAAACCCTAGTCGCTCCCATGACATGGGCATGTATGTGACTGGGACCCTCCAATCACTCCCACAATGCCTGCAAGGGAGAGACTATAGTCTTTTTCAGCGAGTTTTGTCCTAGAGACAGCGAGATTAAAGCCACTTTTTTAGGACTAGTCTCCAAACCACTGCCTGAAACTTGATGAGACTTTCCAAGACAACAAATAACACCAAGACAAAACCTCTAACACAAAACTTAATCAAGGAATTGGTATAACCAAGCCTAACCATAATAAACATTTCGTCGAACACATTGTGCACATGTAATCTACAGGTCATAACAACCTATTTGAGCATAGGGGTCTCATACTTATCTGAGATCTGTAAGGAAGCATTGATGCCTTGTCACATTAGCTACATTATCATCTATTAGGTCATATATTTATTTTTCATTCATTTATCAACCAAAACATGATGAGATCCATGTATCATAATTATCATAAAACATGCTCATAACCAACATATAACCAACAAAAATAATAAGGATACAACAACATAAATACCGCACATGAACCAATACATTTACAAATGAAATACCAAGGAGAAGGAAATCTTATTAATGAATGCATAAGCCAACTAGGTTTGGGACTTCCACGAACCACCCGACCGTAGATTGGATGAACCAAACATTTCTTTCAACCATCACCCCTGTGCCATATTCCAAGCATGAATGTGGCACTCATAACCAAAACTCAGCCATGGCTTCCCGAGGCTACACCACCTCACCCTCATCAATAGAACCAGGCTATACTGCAATCTTCACCGGGTCACTAGGCCAAAACAAGAATGGATGCCATTGAATTTCTCCACCTACACCATGAGGAATTTTCCTGTTTCCTAGTATCTAGGCTTTATCGCAATCCACAATCTGATCCAAGGATCAATAGGCCATAATAAAGACACCACCCTCCAAATTTTACCGTATATCCCGCATTCACCAGCAAGGATTCCGTGGCCTGATCAAGGGCAACCACCTCTAGGATTTACGTATATCCTGCCATTCACCGGTCGAGGATTCCTAGGCCCACTAAGGCACACAATACTTGGCTTTACCACAACCCATAGTTTGGCTCAAGGGTCACTAGGCTAATGGCTTTACCACAATCCACAGTCTGGTTCAGGGATCACTAGGCCATGTGCTCTTTCATTCAGAGATCCACTTCACTCCACTTTGAATCCATCTAACAATCCAACTCAACCAAAACATGAGAACCCCATCACACCATGGCTATCCAGAAATGACAAGGCAAGGCTGAAGAACACTGTCACACCTGATAAAACCCATGCCCATGATAGCAAGAGAACCAAGAACACAAATGCATAACCCTGCATGCCAAATCTCGCGAGGAAATCACACATGCAAATTGATACATGCAAGTAAACTCATTGTTGTTGCTTAATCCTGCTCTGTCTTGCTTGATCTTTTACTTCCTCTTTGCCTTCTTTGCCTTTCTTGATCCAATGTTGAAGTGCTCCAAGAAAACTCTAAGTGTCCAAGAGTGTGTGAGAGAGAGAATAGAGAGAGAGCTCTAAAACTGAACTGACAAAAGGTTTTTTATTAATGAGGCCTTTATTTTCTTCATTTTCTATTATTTTCCTTCATTTTCCTCCTCATATGCAACCTCTGACCTTTCACCTCCCTTTTCTCCTATTTTCCATTATTTTCATAAATAAAATACCAATTAATGCTATTTTTCCTTTCCAAAGCCTTTTCCATTTCCTTTGTCATTTTCCTTTAGCCATAATAACCAAAATGAACACCCACTAGGATTTTTCACCCAACATTCATCTTGGAATACATGTCCCATGACCTTGGTCTTATATTTATTTTTTCATGGATTTTTAACCAGGGTTGTTACAGAAAGGATTAAAAAAGCCTCGAAACTAAGCTTCTCTTTCAGATGTAAGTCGCCTTGCATTTAATAATCTGAGCTAAAGATAGGATGTATGCTAGATTTGGATTTCTTAATGTTTTAATTAAACTTACAATTAAACTTGATTTAGTTGTGTCAAACCCGACTAGATCTTTGTTAAACATGTACTAGAGAACATCTTTTTAGGGACTTACTGTCGGTCTAACCATGTAAACTATAGTCCCTCTGATGTCCAAAATAGTGATAATGGAAAACTAAAGAAGGTTGCCCAATCATTATTTAAAAGCACTTCAGAACCAGAAACTTCCTCAAGCACTAAGTCTAACTCCAACAATAGATTGGGAGATGAACTTGAGACAAAATTGTTAAATGACAATGAAATTATGGTTAATGATATTCTTCATGACATAGATAGATCATTGGTTGATATTCTCTGTGGAATAAATAAAGGTTATGATAAAATTAAGGCACGAGATAAATCGACAATGGAAAAAGCTTTTTGGAATGGTGTTGAAGAGTCTCTTGCGCAGGATCATCCTGATCATAATTGGGTTGTCGAACTTGTGAAAGAAGTTGGGGATGAGCTTCTTTCATTAATTCCTGAAATTTGGAAACAAGAACTCCTTGAAAGCATCAATGTGGAGCTCTTGTCTCAGATATTGGAGTCAGGAAGCCAAGACATTGAGTATCTCAACAAGCTTATGGATTATTCATTAGGTGTTTTATTGAAGCTTGTTATTCCAAAAAAATGATAAGGAGTCAAAAGCAGCCCATGAAAAATTATTTCATGAATTATGTGAGTTAGTGTCTGTTAAAGGGACAACTAGAGGTCAAAATGTTGAAGGAAAAGAACTTTTAAGGTATCCAATATGTGTCTTTTTGTGTGCCTATATGATTTTAGGTCATTCTGAGGTTGTCTTTAGTGGTAGAGGAGACCGTGAAACTGCACTTGCAGAAGCGTCATCTAGGCTTATTCAGAGTTTGAATCCTTAATCACCATTATGTTAGATGAGCCTTCTTCTAGCTCTCTGTCAAGACCTTCTTCTCCAAATGTAGCAACCGATGATTGGGGTTTTGAAGAACCTCATACTTTAAGTCAACAATGCCCATTTGTAGCCCAACTGGCTGCATTTGATGTTTCCTGGTGCTCTTACTTATACCAATTTGTTCTGTGGAAAGTCAAGGATACACAATCCCTTGAAGAGGATTTAATTAGAGTGGCTTGCTAGCTTGAAGTTTCAATTTTACAGAAGTGCAAGATAACATCAGGAGATGAGTATGATGCTAATCATGACTCAAAGGCCATTTGCAAGTAGGTTCTCGAGGATCAAAAACTTTTGCGAGAAAGGGTTCTTCGTTTGAATGGTAGTGATGGAGCAATAAGGATGAAAATGGCACTATCAGATGCATGAGCTAAATTTATGGAATCAACGTAGAATGAATCATCAGAGCTATCAAAACAGTTAAGTGGAATTAATATGGGACTTTTTAGACATTGTTATTCCAAAAGTAAACAGTTAAGTTAAACAATTGGTCAAGCAACAACACATGCCATATTCTTAAATTTTCCATGCATGAACACAACATTTAACACAGGGTATTCAAGATATCAACAACTAGACAAACAAAGTGCATGTGCGGTGAGACCACTATAGCCAAGAAACTCTTGTAGCCCAACGAAGTCAAATGAAGCCAAATGAAGCCCAACTGGCAAAATCTAGTCATAACTAGTCATTTAACAACACATGCCATATTCTTAATTTTTCCATGCATGAACACAACAGTTAACATAGGGTATTCAAGATATCAGTAACCAGACAAATAAGATATATGTAACCAGACAAAACAAAGTGCATGTCCAGTGAGACCACTATAGCCAAGAAAACCCTTGCAAGCTCAATGAAGCCAAATGAATCCCAACTAGCAAAATATAGTCATAATTGGTCAATCGAAAACACATGCCATATTCTTAAATTTTCCATGCATGAACACAATGGTTAACACAGGGTATTCAAGATATCAATAACTAGAAAAACAAGATATTTGTAACTAGACAAACAAAGTGCATGTGCAGTGAGACCACTATATCCAGGAAAAACCTCACAACCAAATGAAGCCAAATGAAGCCCAACTGGAAAAATCTAGTCATACATAAACCCATGCATAATCCCAAATGGAAAGAACCCTACCCTAAACCATAGACCCACAATACAATAAGAGCTAAAATTCCCAACAGTAAGTTCAAAGTGTTGAAAAACACAAAGTTTAGCTGGTATGATTTAGAATCCTACCAGAGAGCCGCAAAAGCCACCACCATGGCCAAAAGTCGCCCCAAACCTTGCCATACCGCTTTTGCGACAACCATAGAAATTACCTACAACACAAACATAGAAAAATTAGCATTTTGGCACAAACCCAAAAAAAATTACAATAAAATCCCAACAAAACGCCATGAATATTACCACTCACCATAATGGACCTCGAAACCTACATGTCCACCACCAAACTAAATCGAATCTCCCACAGGCTCCTTCGCAAACAACAGGTCATGCAATCGAAGCAATAACAACCATATTGGTAAACCCCCCACAATCCAAAACAAAGAACCTCAAGCACACTCGTTAACCCCCCTTGAACCATGTAAAGCAACCACAAGCACAACCCTAAACGAACCACAAACATATCCAAACAACAATGCCCGATGAGTAGTATGGCAGTACAAGTGAACCAATACTAGAGCCCGAAGGAGCCATAGTTGGGGGAGCTTAATGCCCACACATCGGGCCCGAACAATAATGTATAGGGTGATGAAGTCATGGCAGAAAAAGAGTCGAAGGAAACCATAGATGGAGAGTTAAAGGGACAATTTAATGTGCTCACCAAACTAGACATATGGCGCAAGATGGTGGACAAGTGTCGTACAGGCACTGAGTTGATATCCACTTCGTTCACCATGGCGGAAGGGAGGGCGCACAACAAATGGCGTCCCTCCCTTATATCGATTATGAATATTTTGTACAATGAGCAAGAGCATGAGATAGTAGAGAGAAAGGTTACCTCTTTGCTAACTTACTTTTGTTCCATGATTCATACTATACATATAGCAGACAATTTTGTGAGATTCCTCCCTTTTTCTTATAATATCTAAAAGGAGTATGGCATCAATTGCTAATTACAATATTAAATACTAATATTGAAGGATTCAACCTAATTGGAAATTGTGTCATTCTCATTAACAACATTTCCTAAGAAGATGGCCCCATTAATTAAGTTAACCACCAAAACTTTATCCTTCATAACAATATACATATAATACACATATAGATGTATGGGGTTACAAGAATATTCATTTGATTGACTAAGATAATTTGCAAACAAAGTCACTGTTAGTCTTCTTAACATTATATCACACTTATAAAATCAATTAAACTTCATACCATTTTTTTCCTAGAGAGGAAAAACCCTGCATCTCCATTAAATAAAGCTGAGAAATTACATGATGGAAGGACTGATCAAACTTTCAAAAAAATGTCCATGTTTTCCTGAAGGACTAGAAATTATTAGAGAAGATTGTAGTGAGGACTTCATTTTCCGTGAGACTACATTTATATCAACATTTTCCAAAAAGATCATGATTTTCTGCAAGACTACAAATACATATAATCATTAACTAGTTGAATTATATCGATAGTAACTAAAAGAAAAACCCAGGGACAGCTGGATCATGGAAGATGATTTGATCAAACACTTCAGTCAAAATCAGCAAGAAGGAAAAAAGGAGTCATCATTTGGAGCACTGAGGAAGCCTGTATCTTTCAACTGCCAATTTCTATGTTGTGCCTTGGAGCTTGGAAACCCATGGATAAAGAGAAAAACCCAATGTTAATGATATGAGATCCGCTTAGTTCTTCAAAGAAGATGAACTCTTCTTCTGCTCCAAGGGCTCTCTTTGATAGATAGTTTTCCTTTTCGTTCCACTCCCTATGAATATGAAGGAAATTAAAAGACTGGAAGTTCTCTTTCAGGACAAAGATACAATCCATCCAATGCCTTAAATTGAGATTCTTCAAGGGGAGTTTACGTGAGGCCCAATCTATGATACATTTAAAATCTTTGAGGACTTTAAGAGAATAGAGGTGAAGGAAGGTTGCAAATGAAAGAAGGGTCCGACACACACAAATTTTAGCTTTAGTATTTGTGCCATTGCCAAAATTTTCCCATACTAAATAGGAGGAGGACCCCTATAGACGAATTAGAACACCTGGTCTGCATTGAATGTTTTGAGCAACCCCATTAAAGAAGCCTATAGAGAAATGGCTGGGTACGACAAGGAAACTAGGAAGGTGGGAAAATTTTTAGGCATGGGGACTCTCGTGATCACGAAATAAATTAGTGACCTAGGGAATGATAAATTGCCAGTTTAAAGTTAGTGCTAAAAAATAAATTTGTTCCCAGACTTCCATACACCCCATGCAATAAATATCAACAAGGATTTAAAGGGGCTAGTTTTTTTATCCTAGCTTAGGAGACAATTTGTAAAAGAGGAGAAAGGGTTGGAGTCCACTTGATTGAAATAGGAAAGGACCTCAGACCATAAGGATTTTGAGAAGGTACATTGAAAGAAAAGATGGTCTATAGATTCAAGCCCCTTGAGGCATAGGTAGCATGAATTTGGTCCACAAAAGCCCCTTCAAATCAAATTTTCCCAAGTTAAAACACGATTTTCCAACACAAGCCAAATGAAGCATTTAAGGTTTTGAGGAAGAGACCAATGCCACAATTTCTTATACCACCACTTGTTTTGCTCTAGAAAGGCTTTCTCGCAAATTAAATCATAGGTTAGTTTTGCAATAATTTGCCCTGAAGTGTTGTTCTGACCATACAAGAGAATTTGGAGCATTAGAAATAAAAATACCACTAGAAGAGAGAACCTTAATGAAATCATCCCATTTAATGGCCAAGGATCCCTACAAGTCGAGTTCTGAAGGTGATTCCCAATATCCATTATTTAGATCTAAAGATCTATCTCTCACTACCTGGCAAAGCTTTTGAATGCCTTTGGAATATAACGCAATTTTGAGGCTTGGAGATAAAAGTATGACAGATGGCTTGGCCAGAAAAGAGATCTTTCCCATAATAATGTTTTGACCGTTACCAACCTGCCAGGATAGTCCTTCAATCACCAACGAGACGACCGATATCAAGATTTTCCAGGAGATAGATCCTATAGAATATTTCAGAGAAATTCTGGACTACAACCACTCCACCAGTGTTCTATTTTTTTAAGTATTTACTACGAATAAGGCTGCCCCACAAACCTAAATCTGTGAATGCTCGCCAAAGGGTCTTCATAGTAAGAGCACACCCAAAAAAGAGGAGATTTTTAAACCCCTAGCCCCCCAGATGCTTTGGCATTGATAACAATTCCAATTTTAAGTATGGGGGATTTTCGCAGTGCATTATATTAGATATCATTTTTGGGATTCAACTGCGTTAAGTAAGTCATTCAAAGTATGACCATTTCCATGAGAGGTAGTCATAAAGTGACTAATTTCTCATGATTTTTGAATAGTTCACTTAGCACTCATTGCATCGGGTGATGCTCACAGGGGTGAAGAAGTGGGATTGAAACTAGTGAAATGTGGAGAACGAATCACATAGCATCAATCATCACTTCCGGGGCTTGCACCTGGTAACCAGGACTTCCCAGGAGGTCACCCATCCCAGAACTCCTCTGGCTCAAGCGCGCTTAACTGTGGAGTTTTTCCCCACAATCAAGCCCACTTAGCTTGCTACCCCATTTGCAAAACCTTAGCAAGTATTGTGCCTCATGAACCATTCAGGTAGAGATCCCTTGACTCTTTTTGAATTTAAGTAAATGCAACATAGCCTTTGATTTCTTCCCTATCCAAAGAAATTTGAAGTTGGCTTTGACGAATCATATGAACAATGGATTTAGGAATTTCAGAGAGTGTTAGTCAGTAAACTGGTATGCTCTCTAAGACAAACTTTAAAAGGATCATCCTACCACCAATCGAAAGCCATTGGTAACACCAGTGACTGATTCTCTTTTCCACCCTTTTGACAAGTGAAAGCCAGTCATGAACCCAGTAAGAATTTGGTTTAAGAGGGAACCCTAGATATGTTATTCCATCAACAAAGGGGCTCTTCTTATAAGGTAGAAACCTAGTCACATCAAATATAACTCAATCTCAAGTATTGTAATGAAAAAGGATGATTTATTACCATTGATCTCCATTTCACTCCCATAACAGAAATTATGGAATATTTTGCAATAAGGTTCCCATTCAGAGACTGTGCCTTTGTTGAAAATAAGAACATTATCCACATATAGAGGATGAGAGACAATAAAGGATTTTGAAATTTGACTCCTCTAATAGAACCTTTGTTCTTTTCCTGGTTGATCATCAAACTGAGGCTCTCAATGATCAACAAAAATAACAACGGGGATAATGGGCATCCTTGCCTTAGTCCCTTGGAGTCGAGAAAGAATTTCATGGGGGATGCATTAACCAAAACCATAAAATTTGCAGAGGTTACACAAGCCATAATCCAATTTGTCACCATTTCACCCAAGCCACTCTGAGAGAGAAAGAACTTGAGAAAATTCCATTTTACACGGTCATAGGGTTCGACTAAATCCAACTTGAGCACCATCACATTGAACTTCTTCATTTAATGGAATGAATAACTTCTTAGGTTACTCCAATTGCATCGTGGATCAGTCTACCTAGTAAGAACCCAAACTTCTCTAGAGATAGAATATTTGAAATCTTCTGTTTGAGTCGATTGGAAATAGTCTTTGCAATAATCTTGTATATCGTATTGCATAAAGAAGTGGGATGAAAGTCCTAGAAAGGGCTAGGTTTAGAACTGTTGGGAATAAGTGCAAAAAAGGTGGCATTGATAATCCTATGATTAGCCCCTTGATTCTAGATTGTTCAACAACGCTAAGGATGTCACCCCCATAAGATCGAAAAAGAACAAAAGAAGTTCCATTTCCTATCCATCTCGACCGATTATTTTATCCCTTGCAAAAGAGCTAAGCACCAATTTTAATTTATCTAGAGAGACTGGACAACCTAGTTAATTTGAGTCAGCTTCAAAGAAGAAGCGGGGGAAGATTGAATTCCCTTTAATTGATCAAACATATTAAGATTGTCGAGGTCCTTAAATAGATTGAAGAAGTGTCCCTTAGCGACAACTTTAATCTGATTTTGTGAGAAAAAAGAGTTCCCTCTACTGTCTTTGATTTCCCAAATAGAATTCTTTATCCTTTGATGATTTACAAAGTTATGGAAAAAATTAGTATTACAATCCCTTCTTCTATCCATAAAGCCTTTCTTTTAAGCCCCAACACTCTTCTTTAGTGTTAAGGATTTGGGCTTTCCTTTTAGACAAGGCCATGAGTTGTAGCTTATAAAAATTCTGAAAATATGTGGATAAAAAGAGATCATTTATAATTTTAATCGATCTCTCAATAACAGACAACTCATGTTTTTTCTCCAAGGTATAATCTATAACCCACTTCTTAACTTATTGTTTAAGGATGTACATGTTATACACCCATTTCTCCATAGCCAACATTGAGTTTTAAGCCAAACAAAATGAACCACATTGACAAAAGAAAACTCCTCTAGTGTGCAACGATTGATTTTAAAAGAAACTTCATACCATTACTAATGACAATTGACATTCCAAATAAACATACAAATCATCGATGTGTATAAGATTTAGCACTAAGTATGCATGGTGTTATCTATTCTCACTATTTTTATGACTTCAAATGCATAGTTTATTAAACAAAAATTACACTAGTTAAAAGAGACTAACAAAAATGATATTTTTTTTAATAACATTTGTAACATGTTTGTGGGTGAAACAATCTCCATACTCGAAGAAATTCATCTTTTAACAAGGGGTGTTGCTCAACAACAAATCCGTGCCGCAATGTTGAGAGATTGTATAGACTTGTTTAGGCAATTAGAACATTGCTATTTGGAAATTGGCATATCGCGTTAGGAAAATTGTATTCACCAATTTGCTAAAGTTTATTTTACAAGGTTAAAAAGAAAATTATTGATCGGTCCAAAATGAAACAATTGCAAAAGAAGGGTAGGAAGAAGGGTTTCTTATTTGTAAATGCAAAACAAATGGTGGACAATAAGTTGTGCTATGGCAACGACCACCATTGGACTAAAGAGGGCTATGTTAAATAAATAACATTTACTTTATTTAAAATAATAAATGTTTTATAATTTCAATAATTTCTTTGCAGTGAATATTAAATATTCTTTGTAATAATGGTGTGGAAACAACATGTTGTTCAAAATGTTAACAGTTGTAGACAGAGTGGCTCATGCAATAGCACTTGGTGCCTTGTAAATATCCTAACTCAAAAGACCACATCCACATTTATTCCAGCGGCCATAATTTATAATTTTATAATTTTATTTGTTTAAAAAATGAACAATTAATATATGAGGAAATAAGTGATAATTGAAAAAAAATTCGAATAAACATTTGAGCACACATGATGGCCTTGCATGCAAGGCATGTTCCCCCTCTAGATTGAGTCCGCCCAATACATTGACTTTATCATTAAAATAAAATAAAAACGTCCTTGACAATCTTACTTAGCTTAAGAAGCAGAAATGATTAGAACCAATGGTCCAGAATCCGCGTGCCAAGTTACCTTGTCTGCACCACTACCTGGCCAGCATGCCTTAAGCCATTTGAAGGCGTATAATCTATAACATCCTCATTTTTTTTTGTAGCATTTGAAGATTAAATTTTTTGGAACATCTAGTTCGAGTGGATCTAGTTGAAGTGCCCCTTATAGTTCCAATTCCCGTTACATACGCAAAACCAATTGCCTTAGTTGCCTGAGCAAAAGTACTAACAACAAAAGCAAGAATAACAATAACAATTGTGAAGCTTCCATTAAACGACAACACTTGTGATGTTATGCCATAGGAGCTACCTAGTCGGAGATGTGCTTATTTGGGTCCCGTCTGTACTTTGCTTCTCACTTCTTATGTGGGTTGCATTTCTTACTTCTTACGTGGGTTGCATTTGGTTGATTTTTTTTATCTGCAAACAGAACAATACACAAATATGACACAGTTAGACTGTTACAGAAAAAGAAGCAAATCTGTGGAATGACAGGAGATGGTGTTAATGATGCCCCGATCTTGAAAAAGGCAGATATTGGAAAAATAGACTTGCAGAAGATAACAATGTCTTGCAATTGTTGCGATTACTTTGGCCCTAAAATTTTGTTTTTGTGCAACCAGGTGTGCTATGGTTGCAAGCGGGTTTCCTGCTTATTGCTTTGATAATCTACACAAAGCTGGTTAATTCATTAGACATAGTGTTAGTAAATTACTATATTTTCACTGTAAATATAAATAGAAACAATTATTTTCTTGTTCTTGCTTGAATTATAAACAGAAACAATTATTTTCCTATTCTTGCTTGAATTAGTAGAAATTAATGAATTTATAAGAAATTTACATACATCTTTAAGATCAATTAGTATTTTTCAGAATTGGGATTCACTACTTGAACTAGTAGAAATGAATGAATTTATAAGAAATTTAAACGCATCTTTAAGTTCAGTAAGTTGGTATTTTTCCAGAATTGGGATTCACCCCAAAACAATGTAAATCACTATATTTTCACTGTAAATATAAATTGAAACAATTATTTTCTTGTTCTGGCTTGAATTAGTAAAAATAAATGAATTTATATGAAATTTACATGCATCTTTAAACTCTCAGTTGGTATTTTTCAGGAATTGGAATTACAACAATGTAAAAGTAATAGAAACAAATATAATTAAGAATGTTTCTCTACAATATAGCAATTTCTTTAGAAATTAAATTTAACAAACTTGTATCTATTAAAACAATGATATTGTACTTACTGAGTCTGATAAGAATAGAAAGAAACATAGCTGGAATGATATGGGTACAATAGATATGTGAAAACTATGATGTTTCTGTAGTTATGATACAGGCATAATCAATAGCAATTTGAATAGGACCATATCGAACTCCGCTAGAAAGTGTTGCCACCGTGCCTGCTTGGGGCTCAACTTATTCTCAATCTGGAAATAACTCGTAATTGAAAGAAACATAGCTGGAATGATATATGTATATTGAAACAATAGATATGTGAAAACTATGATGTTTCCATAGTTATGATACAAGCATAATCAATAGCAATTTGAATAGGACCATGTCGAACTTTGCTAGAAAATGTTGCCACTGTGCCTTCCTGGGGCTCAACTTATTAGCAGTTTGGAAATATCTCGTAGCCCCGTTATTGGTCTTGACCTCGAACCTTGAGCCCAACAAGTAATGTCTCCATGTCCATAGGCAATGGACTATGCTTTACCATAAAAGGCATCTATTTCTTTCTCTTTGACGGTGTAGCACATCTATTTCTTTCTCTTACTGCTGCTACCTCTGCGTGTGTTGCTTGTTCAACAAGATCAACTCACGATTATTAATGATGGTAGTCTTCATTTGTATTTGGCTTCTAAACTATAGCCGCAGGGGGAACTCAATCAAATGCTTGTGCCTATGTTATAATAGGTTGTTTCGGATAAACCGATGAAACAACTGGCACTTAATCTGTATTGTTGGGCTGCAATTGCCTCTGCATCTACGACCTCCACCTCCGTTGTTGGGTCTACGTAAACAGGTAAAGCTACCATCAATTGCTTATTGATCTTAGAGGATGCAGGTGGATCAATAAGGTAAGCTGGTACTAGAGCCTAAGTTGTAACTAACTCAGATTCTAGAACAAGCTTTCCATCTCGATATGGATATGCAACTGAATCTACTCGATCTGCTGTTGTTAGATAGTATGTTGATGAAGCAGGATATACTGTTGTTAACTCGTATGCTCATGAAGCGGGCTCGACTATGTGAATAAGTTTATGTGTGCCAGCTAAAGACCGTTGCGTTGACTTCCCTCGCCACTTGCATACTCTCATCACTCGCCACTTGCAAGTTCGTACTTGTCACTTGTTTACTCACAAAATGAGATATATATCTCTATCTCACACGATGATATATATTTAAACATTAAATACTTGAAAATTAATGTTTGCATTAGTTTACCAACAGTTTACCAGTGTCGAAATGTGAAGCAAATTTATAAATATAACCTATGGTTTTTCTTGTTTGCCTCAGAAAGAGGCCAAATAAGATGGCGAAATAAATTGGGTCTAAAAACTTTGTTTATTGGTGACGATTCGTGATAATAAGCACCTGAATTAATAATAAGTCCCGCCATTTCGATTACTATATTCCTAGTCGTGAATAATAAAAAATCCAAAAACACTACTAAAAATTAATTTGCAGTAATAAATTTATATAATATTAATTATGTATCATTTTGTCTTATTTAAATGGCACATTTCTTAAAAAAATAAAAATAAAATCTAAAAATATTATAATTTATATAATATTAATTGTGTATCTTTTTCCGAAGGTGGCAAAACCTATCAAACTCAGGTGTCAAACCAACAGTGAGGACAACCATCTCTGGCTGCTATCCGCGAATGTCGATTTAACTCATCACCGTTAACTAAAAATTAATTTGCAGTAATAAATTTATATAATATTAATTGTGTATCATTTTGTCTTTTTTAAATAGCACATTTCTTAATTTTATTTTTTTTAAATCTAAAAATATGACTACAAACATATTTCATCGTAATATCTCCATTTAAAAAAATCGTATTATATAAAATTATAAAATATATTGTTAAAAATATTTAATTAAATCTTACATGGAAAACTTTATTAAATCTAGTTTGATAGGAGAACGAAAATATTTAATTCAATTAACATGATAAAATATATAAAATATTTAATTAAATGTGACTAATAGATATATTGTTTTTAGAAAAGTGTATATATTTTATATTAAAAATTTACTACCATTATTATATTAGTTAGTGTGATAAAATATAAATTAAATGATTAAAAGGTTTTTGCTTGGTTTTTTATTTTTATTTTTGTTTTTTTGGTTTTTTATTTATTTTTACCATGGAAAATAATTATCTAAAATATAATAATATATTATTAATATCTTATTTTAAAAAATAATAATATATTATTAATATCTAATTTTAAGATTACGATCAAGTTAGATATTTTTTTTTATTTTTATTTTTATTTTTATTTATTTATTTATTTTTATTTTTTCTTCTTTAAGTTTAAATCTATTAATGTAACATATGGTACAAAGAGTTCTAGGCATCAGAGTGCCGCCATACAGTCAGCAAGATATCAAAAATTGAGCCGTCCGTAAGGGGAAACCAGTCTGAGAAGCGTTTGAGAGCTACCTCGCAAGAGGAAACCAACCTTGACTTAACAATAGTGAGCCAAAAATCTGAGCCGCCCACCAGGGGAAACCGACTCGTACACAGATTTAGAACGAATTTAACTACAAAGATCGATTTAAACAAGCTAAGATACGTAGGCGACAAAACCAGCAAAAAGCTCAAAAGGCTAGACATGATGGCGAGAAAAAACGAAGTAGCGCTAGAGTCCATAGTCACCCGAGGGCGATTCCTCTTCAATTTCGCACCACCATCCTTCCTTGTCATCAGGATCTGGATCTGGAACCCTTTGAGGAGCGGCATCCACCGCTTCACGCTCGCCTGCAGGCATCCCGGTGGCCTGGAGTGGGCCAGAGCTGCTTTCACCTGCCAAGCGAGAGGGACCTTTGTCTACGGGCAGAGAAATAGGCGGTACAGAAGGAGAGGCCTGCGAGCTAATAGGTGGCGCAGAAGACGGGGGAGCAGGAATCACCTCGGGTATCTCTTTGAAAGAAACAGTAACCATTGCAATGACCAAGGGGCGGGAGGAGTTGCAATGGTAATGGAAGACAACGGTGGAAGGATTCCGAATAGAGGCGGTGAAAGCAGGCCGAGGTTCAAAGGAATGGTGAGAGGCGAAGGTATCATTCCGCGGGGAGGGAGGAAGGCGACGAGCTTGACCACTGCCACGAAGACGACGGGGAGCACTTTCACTGGGACTACGAGAGGAGGACGAGTGAGAGGAAGGAGAAGGGGAGTGACGACGCCTGGAGCCTCCCCTGCGGCATCTCAGATGATGCCTCAGCCTTGGCATTGCAACACAGAAATCGTGAGAGAAGGCAGAATTGACAGAGGGTCCCAGCAGAGGAAGGTGGGGGCAAAAGCCGAACAGAGCAGGGAGGTGCTGAGCACAGAACGCGCTGTGCGAGTAATGGTAACCAGGGATAAAACTAATGCAGGAGGCCAGCGGGCAGTGCCTTCCAACAGTGGTGCGAAGGCTGTGCACTTCAGCTTCCGGCGAACAGCGAGAACCTACAGGCAAGAGCTGCCTCGACATGGAGACCGGCAGAGCACCACAATTCCAAATCAAAGCATCTAAATTCTCCACTGAGGACAGGGACGAAGGGGCCGGAGGCTTCGTATTGAAGCCCTTGGTGTCTCGGCCTCCCCACCGGCATAAATGCCGCGTAGGGTGATGGCCCATCAAATTTATAGTTCCGAATGTGAGTAAATGCCTTCCGCAGGCAAACCAGTGGGCTTGCCACGCGCCCGCCTGCCGGATCATAACCCTCATAACGTCATTGCCCACCCGCATCCGGGGACGATCAAGTTAGATATTAAATTGGTGTATAAGATTTTTTTTGTTTGTGACCAAGACATATATCAAATTGGTGTATAAGACCCCCTTTTTGTGGGACAAGGGACCCACCTCTGTGAAGTGATTTGACTACTAATTTTACGAAGGCATATGTACTCTACCCCCTTTGATTTTGAACCTATAACCTCTTAGGAAAAAACACATGCTCTTAACCATTAGGCCGACTCAAACTGTAACATATATATATATATATATATATGATTTTGGATGATTATTAATATAGTTGTTTTTTTATAGAAAATAAAATTTTATGTATTTTATTTAATTAAAATAGAGTGACTATAAGTTTTTTTTCTAATTCTTTATATTAGTTAAAGAGTTCTAGTCTATGTTCAACATTTTTGTATTTTCGTTGTTGTTGTTATACTATCTTTTTTTTTTTTTACACTACCAATCTTATTCACAACTTATTATTTGAATTAGTTGTATTAGTGTTCTTTATCAAATCCACAACCTATGTCGAAAAGCAACACACTTAGCATCAAGGTCTTCAATTTGTCTCTTTTTGCAGGGTTTACAATATGAAGGAAAATTTGGGATTTCTAGCTTCTTCCAAGGAATGCATTTTATCAGCAATTGGGAAAATTGAATTCATATTATTAATGATATAATCCTCATGTATTCTTAAAACTCTATGGATTTTGGTGGTTTGACAAAATGGACATTTCCCAAAATGCCCAGGATCCATGCTAGTATCCTCCAACACACTTGAAATAACCCTTTATCTCTACTCACAACAATATATATAACAAACCTATTAGATTGTTTGTTGGCCACCATTCCCTAAAAAAGGAGAAGTAAAACAAAATGTTGGAGGAAAAACTAACCTTTTGCAAGTTTGTGTCGAGAGCATTAGGGGTATTTTGAAGGTAGCAAATACCACCATATTAGGCAATCCGTACATAACAACTCAAACCAACCAAATCACCGAGTTAAGCCATAAGAACTAGAACCAAATAGAGCTTGAGCCATGTTGATCAGTAGGACATCAACCATAAGAATAAAGTCAACAACACTTAAGCCATCGAACAAATAGAAACCTGAGCATAACAAACTAGAGCCAAATGCTGAGCCACCAAAACCATGCAAACCAAAGCCAACAAGCCATGAAGACAACAAACCACCAAGGCTAGGGTCTCAGAAAGATAATCTGAGAGCATGATGATTCAATTTAGAGCCCCAATTCAAACCAAGACAAGATGGAAACAAGAGTGACAAAACTAGAAATTAACAAAAGTCCCAAATTTTCACTTCTAATACAAACACCATTATTCCACTTACAATAAAATTCAACCTCTAGAGCAAATTATGAACTTGCTCCTACATTAATCTCCAAATATGTGATGGTATCGTGGATTGATTGCTTCTTGATCTTGTGAGTTGTGATTAATCTTCCCATACATACTAACTCACCAATTGCCCAACATACAAGATTGCTTCACAACTATGTATTAATATTGAGGTTATGGATAATAATAGCTCCCCTCTTTATGTACATAATTTGTCATAATTTGGAAAAACAACCTTGTTGGCTAGACTATTTTCCTTTTTATTGAGTGCTTATAGGATATGGAAAGACTTAACACTTCCAAACTTGATAGTTTCTCCTTTTAATTCTCATGATAGGCTAGACTATTTTCCTTTTTATTAAGTGCTTATAGGATATAGAAAGACTAAACACTTCCGAACTTAATAATTTATCCTTTTAATTCTCATAATAGTCCTTATAAAATTGCAATCACCTAAAAAACTCCAAACATCAACTAACTGAATAAAGCCAAATCTCCTATTAAAATATATATATAAATATAATATAATTTTCATGAATAATTCTCAATTCCTAAAATAATATTAATACCTTTTCTTAATTATTTAAAACCAAAAAATTAATTAATTAATACAATTTTTTCTATTCAAAACACATTATTAGAAAAATTAATTAAACTTACTATAACAATTTTTTTAATAAACTTATTTAATTTAACCTAAATACTAACAATTAAATCAAATCTTATTGACATGAAAAATCTCACAAAATATCCGAGAGATCGAAAAAACACAGTAGCATGAACCATATGTCTTTATCAAGCACAGCTCCACTATAGCGATAATCACAAACACTAACTAGAGTTAGGTAATGCCAGCAACAAAAACATCGAGTGGGGCATAACCATACCATAGTCAGGTAACAGTTATCGCCCAAAAAAACAAATATCTATCCAACTCTAACCGCGTCGTTTCTGGCCTAGATTTTTCGAAAAAGAGATAACATTATATGTGACAAATGATGTTGACTTCCCCTGAGTTTCGATATTTCTAACACTCTGGATTTTTAAATATCGGTAATATTGTTATTTTTTTAAACGTTGCCTTTGCGTGCAGATTCCCTTTACACAATCATTATTTTCTTAATATTCATTCATGGGGTTCCATGCTACGCCCGAGGCCCCACGGCTACCCGGGTTAGGATCCCTTGGACTCGCTCTCGCCACTTTCGGCCTCACAGATTCCCTTCTCTCCATCCATCCGGGGGCGTAACGTCCTACCGACATCTGTGCGTTCTTGGAACTCATACGCATTATTTGCCCGTCCGCCCGTCCGTTCGCCTGGAGTCTTTCACATCGCACATCGCACATCGCAAGGCTCCTTCTTCTCTGTGTTTGCGAGAAAACAGAGTTGTTGATGCGGTCCGCTCCAGGAGAATTTGGAGAATTTGGTCATCTATGAGTGGGTTTCCAGACATCAAGAAATTGATTAGAGAGGGTTTCTAGGGTTTGTGCAAAATTAGGATGAGAATCCGGGGTTTTATGTCATAGGGACTCGATATCAGGGTTTTAGCGGAAGCAAACATGTGGTTCGTCTGGCAGCAGAGCTTTCATGGTAGATGAAAACGACAGAGTCCGCTCTGTATGGTATATTTAACAAGGCGAGGTCATGGCTTCCCCAGATGGCTGAAGCACCTACCGTTTCGAGGGACTATTGGATGCCAGATCAGAGCTGCAGGGTTTGTTATGATTGCGAGTCGCAGTTTACGATATTCAATCGTCGGCACCATTGCCGGATTTGCGGTCGGGTTTTTTGCCGGAGGTGCACAGTGAACACAATTCCAGCTACTGGTGTCGAAGGTTGGAAGTATGATCAGGAAGAAGGGGAACGTCTTAGGGTTTGCAGCTATTGTTTCAAGATACGGGAGGAACAGATGATAGCTTCGCAGTATGATGACAATCAATTGTCTCCAGGGATCAGTCCATCGCCTTCTATTACAAGTTTATCTAGTAGTAAGTCAAGTGGCAGCGATAACAGCGTTAACATCTTTGGCGCTATGCCTTATTCAACTGTGCCTTATCAGCATGTCACTTACAGTTCTGCTCTTAGTCATCCAACTCAAGGTCTTGACAGATTGGAGCGAATGCCCGAGAAGAAACAAGATATGCCATATTCGGGAAGGGACGCGAATTCTCCATCCATCCTGAAAGGCGGAGTAAATGCTGCCAGTATTTTCGGAACTCCCTTGAACCGGTATGGTATCATTTACTTTCCTCAAGCTGTATGTTTTGAAACTTCGTCAACTTCTTTACAAGGAGTTTGACCAAAAGAAGACCCGTTTCTAGTTCCATTTCCGTTCCAGTTCTCGTTACCATTCCTTTCTTGACATTAAATTATCGCATTGACAACGATTGTGAGAGATGCTTGGTTCACCCAGCATTACAATCACCAAAATCTTTGCCAATCTAGAAGCTGGCTTTGGGATGCAAATCGTTGGGTTGATACGATACGATAGTGTACTCACTCACTCCAGTAATAACTTTGCGTGGAGGTGCCTGTGTGCTTTGTTGGTCCCTATTTCCTGTGGTTGTTGTCTTTGTGATGTCTTCTTTGAATGCAAGCTCAGTTCTTTGTGATGTCTTCTTTGAATGCAAACTCAGTAAACTGCAGTGGTGTAGCCCTTGTTTATAATTTCTTTCCACATTAATACGACTACCACTACTGCATTAGTAATCAATTTAGATTCCTGGTTCATGATTCATATCCCTTGAGACCGTCTAGACCTGTTTCTCATTCTGTTACGGTTTCCTGTCTCATTTCCTGTTTCCAACCTGGTACGTATGTCAACTGCATGTAGTCTTCAATTGACGATATTTGTGGCAATCCATTTATTGGTAACTGTTGTGGCAATTATTAAAAAAGTAAATGTCTGGAATCTTGATTATTGCAGAAATCGATGGCAGACATAATTTTTTGAATGATGATTGCTATGAACTTTTTGGAGACTCCCTTGATGCATTTACGACATCCGTCTTTTGTAGGAGTGATGATGAGGATGATGAGTATGGTAAGATTCCTGAAGATCCTGGGTGGCAGATTTCTAGACACACAGACGAATACTTTCAGGGCAACTTTAACTTAGTTCATGATCCTGGATACACTTTCAATGGGATTCATCCTGTTGGTTATAGCTCCCAAAATTCCATGCACCGAGAAATCCTGGAAACAGGGCTGGGTAGTAAAACCAGAAACTCTGATGAGCATGTTGAGGCAATGGATCTCCCTTCACAAACTAGTAACCAGGAAGAAAGCCAACACTCAAGGGTGCCAGAAAGGTCTGGAGAAGAATCAGAGGGAACGGACAATGCTGATGAGTGCAATGATGAAGCATCTATGTTTGAGACACCAGGTCCAGATTTAGAGCAGCCGGTGGACATAGAGAAAATCGTTGATATATGGATTCCGCCTGAGCCAGAAGATGAACAAGACGAACAGGAGACTGGTGTGTTTGATGATGAAGATGATGATGATGATGGTGGTTGGGGTTTGCCCCGTTCTACTGGCAGCTTTAGTGACAGCGACTACAAGAGTAAAGAGAGATCGAGTGAGGAGTATAGGAAGGCTATGAGATCCGTAGTAGATGGGCATTTTAGGGCTCTTGTGGCACAACTTCTTAAGGGAGAGGATGTTCCTATAGGTGAAGAGAATCAGAGGGACAGCTGGCTGGAAATAGTCACTTCATTGTCATGGCAAGCAGCGAGTCTCGTCAAGCCAGATACTAGCAAGGGAGGAGGGATGGATCCTGGGGGGTATGTGAAAGTCAAGTGCATTGCATGCGGTTGCCCTTCTGAAAGGTAGACTTGTAGTCTATTATTTTGTATTGGTTAGAACAGCTGCTAACGTAATTTTTTCTTTGATTTGCTTACTTTAAGTCTTCTATAATCTTATGTGTTCCAAGCTGGCATTTCCATAATTAGTATTAAACTGCCATGCTCCTCTTTAACAGTGAGGTGATTAAGGGAGTTGCTTGTAAGAAGAATGTAGCACATAGGCGGATGACATCAAAATACAAGAATGCCCGACTGCTGCTTCTCGGAGGAGCTTTAGAATATCAGCGAGTCTCAAATCAGCTGTCATCTCTTGATACTCTTCTTCAACAAGTAATATTAATCTTGCTTTCATTTTATAATATATCTGTGAACTGTAAATTTCTATACACTAATTGTATTTGCTTTCTTATTTTAGGAAATGGAACATCTGAAAATGACTGTGATGAAGATAGAAGCTCATCATCCTAATGTGCTGCTAGTTGAGAAAACTGTGTCCCGTTATGCACAAGAGTATTTGCTTGCAAAAGAGATATCTTTGGTACTGAATGTCAAAAGACCTCTTTTGGAGCGTATAGCCCGTTGCACAGGGGCACAGATTGTACCTTCTGTTGATAATCTGACTGCACCAAAACTGGGACATTGTGAGTTCTTTCGTGTGGAAAAGTTCATTGAGGAGCATGGCAGTGCTGGTCAGGCAGGGAGAAAATTACTGAAAACCTTGATGTTCTTTGATGGTTGCCCAAAGCCTTTGGGTTGCACGGTAAGCCCTTTTCAACTTCTATGTTACAGTACAACATTTATCCATTCATTAGAGTCTGGCATCCATTCTTCCGTAGTTCTATACCATTAGGCAAAGTGCCATAGTTTCTTTTAAATATATGCTTTTGGACTTTCAAATTATTTGCTAAGGTTCAGGGATGGCTGGATAGATGCCCCAGTTTTCAGGGGATGGCAGGGGATGAGACATTTCAGTGTGCAGTTTTTCATGTTTATTGACCATTTTGGTGTTAATTTTTCTTTTACTTTAATTGATAAAGTAATTTACTTATGGTTGCTGTAATGGCTCGTTATGGGTACTTGAAACACAAACCAAACGTGGTACGTACTGTCATTGAAGAAATCATAATTTAGCTTGTTAGTAGCAAATATAAACGCTGTAAACATCATAAATACATTTTTGATACCATTGAAAATTAAGCATGTAATATAATATAATAACATATTAATAATGTGACTACTATTATTCTATAATGACATGGTTACTGGTCATGACCCTTAGCTAAGGGGGTATGCTGTTTGCATTTATACCCCCTAGTTAATGTACAGTTCATTATCTAGTAATTCGATATCATAATTTTTATAAATTCATTGTCTAATGGACACTTAACTTTTTGAGATATCAGGTGGTAACAAGTGATATCAGAGTTCATGGGATTTTGTTACCAGAATAATAATTAATATAATGAAAGGACATATCTCAAAGAACATGATATTAATGAAAGGGCACTCCTCTTAGGTATATATATATATGGGGCTCCATCATATCAATTCTATACATTTTCTCATGGGTTTTTGTTACCAGAATAATAATTAATATAATGAAAAGACATATCTCAAAGAACATGATATTAATGAAAGGGTGTTAAAATTGACAACTAGGGCCAAACTCCATGTGGGTCATCTTACTTATGGCAGCTGATATTTTTCTTGGATCCCTCTCATCGAGAGGTGTAGGATTGAGCTAAAGATCATCCGATTCTGATAAGTATTCATGGAGTTATGAATTTATTTGTGTTATAAGCCAATTCATCAAGGTCGGCCAGCAACCAAATAAACCCCACATGTGCTCAACGTTTTAGTATAAAAGGAGATGACTTGAGAGTCATTTCTCACACACACTTGTATCTTGATTTTTCTCCACTTGTTTTGGGTTTTAATGGAAGAGAAATCTAGGAGTGGAAGCCCTAGACGTTGGAGGAAAAGAGGCTGCCCTAGACACAGATAGAAGACAGCCATAGACGCAGATGGAAAGAAGCCCTAACGTTGTCTTAAATAAGCCCTAGATGCTGTCCTAAGGAAGCCCTAGCCGCAGTCCTAAGGAAGCCCTAGCTGCAGTCGTAGAATACCCTAGATGCAGTCATCTAAATGAGGTCTGTTCACACTAGGGTAGGCCACATTTCATAAGGGAAATTCTGGGCCAGATTTGAGGATGGTTAGGGACTGTTGTGTGCCCTAACCAGTCCCAGAAATTACAGTAGTAATGAAGTGACAAACGACAACATTTGTATGGTGGGTTGGCAGCAAGGGAAGATGGGACAACAAGGTCACACGGTGCAGCAAAGGAAGATGGGACAGCAAGGTCACATGGTGCTGCAAAGGAAGATGTGACAGCAAGGTCAAATGGTGCTGCAAACACAAATGGGATAGCAAGCAATCATAGGAGCAGCAGTGGCACAACTGCTAACTAGTGCAACAAAGCATAGGACAACAAGGTACATAGTGCTGTATAAATGCATGGGACAGCAAGGTACATAGAGCTGTATAGATGCATGGGACAACAAGGTACATAGAGCTGTATAAATGCATGGGACAACAAGGTACATAGTGTTGTATAGATACATGGGACAATTGTGAGGGCAAGCATGGACAACATGACAAGCATGGTGCTGCAAGCACATGAGACATGCTGTATGTATAAATGCATGGGACAGCAAGGTACATAGTGCTGTATAAATGCATGGGACAACAAGGTACATAGAATTGTATAAATGCATGGGACAACAAGGTACATAGTGCTATATAGATGCATGGGACAACAAGGTACATAGTGCTGTATAGATACATGGGACAGTTGTGACATGGCAGCAAAGGTACATGGGATAGTGGCAAGCATGGACCACATGACAAGCATGGTGCTGCAAGCACATGGGACACGCTATATGACAACATGGTTATGACAAATGGGACAACAATGTAGCATAAGGTGCAGCAGTATGATGTGTACAACATGGTCATAAGGTCCAACATTGTGATGATGGGTGTAGCATGGTGCAACACGGTGAGGTGCAGCATAATGACGAGATGCAACACGATGGTAGGTGAAGGAGTCACCTTGGAGAATCAGTTGAAGTAACATGTCTTCAATTGATCTCATGTATCATCTTCTTAGAGATGATCTATTCTCTCATCTAGATAAGTCAAAGTGTTGTCTTCAGTTGTAAATATACTATCTCTCTCTGTTGAACTATTGAAGAACATATAAGAAAAATTGATCAAGGGTTTCCCCACATTGGGGTTTATCCCTGGCTAGGGCCACATCTTGTGTCCTCTTGTCTTGGCTTGTCTTCTGCGATTTATATTTATGTTCTATCTGCAATTTACTTTAATGCTGATGTGATTGCTAATTTGGAAAAGATATTGAGCTAACTGTGAAAATTGAAATAAATTGCTTTAGCATAGAACATACCTAAACTTAACAAAGGGCACTCCTCTTATATATATATATATATGTGGGGCTCCATCATATCAATTCTATACATTTTTAAATATATTATTTGATCATCAACGATTTGTATTCCAAGTATTTTGAACACTTCATTGGTGAGCCATATTTGGTTATCACACTTAGATTTTATGAAGCAAAGTTCAAGTATTTTAAGAAGCTATAGCATCACAAAATCCTAATAAATGCTTTGGGACATGTGATGGTTTGTGATGATGCTCCACCTTTTCAATATGTTAAATTTATCTAATTTGGGTCCCCGTTTTTCTCATTGTGGGGTTCAAAGAATGTACACCACAAAGGATCCCAAAAGATGTGTTGATATTTGCCTTCAACAAACAGGTCTGTTGCTCTACACACCTTTGTGTTGTCTGTTAAAACCTGGACAACATTCTGCACCCACAAACTCAATCGCTTCAATCAAAATTTAACAATGCATTAATTTGTTGCCCATCACAATCAACTGTGTTCATAAACATTGTCCCTCGGGTCTTTGAGCAATCACATGATCAAAGGTCTCTTCCTCTGATCAATCCATCCACAAAAAATGGTGGACACCCTTAAAATGCACCATGAATTATAAATGGGAACTATACCACCTTACACGTATACCTTCTTAGCTGTCAAAAGTGTAGTATAGATCATAGTTTTAAAAACTGGAACTAGGTTTTGAACTGGCCCACCTATTTGACTAGGTTTCAAACTAAAAAGGGATCTAAAAAGTCCAAAATTCAAAGTCTTCGTATTTGAGCGAAAATAGCGCCATTGCGTAGAGATCGAGAAAACGAATTGAATGCAACTTGAACTGGCAAACGCTGAGTCCTTATGCAGAAGTTATTCAAAGTCAAGTTCTGGTGAAAAAATCAAAGTCAAAGTTGGTCAAAAGGTCAAACTTCAAGGTTCTAGCGCAAGGTTTTGATTCAAGGTTCTAGATCGTGGTTCCAAGTCTCATGGTTTCGGGCCGCCGTGTGGCAGCCATTGGTTGGAGGCATGTGGCCCAATCAGGAAAGGCCATGTGGCCTATTTGTATTGGTCAAAAAATTTGCTATGGATTGATCGACCTCAGAGGGATTCTATCCCTTGACTTGCCATCGACGAATTCCAAGTCTCACCGTTCGACCACCATTGTTCCTAGTTATATGGTGACGAAAACTTTTATTTAAAGTTTATCAAATGCAAGAGTTGGGGGAAGTTGGCGGAGCCCGCCAAAATTGGCAGCCCCACCAACCCTTTACATTATTTATTGACGGTCAACAAATATGGTGTAATGGCGGGATAAGGTTGGAACGATCCATTGACCATATATTATATGTTATATAATGTATTTGTGTGGGTTTGGAATCGGTGGGCAATGGGAAATGTTGGACCCGCCGACATATTATTTTTAAAATATATTTTTATATATCGTATCGCACTAAATCGGCGGGGAGGTCGGGATTTGATCCCTCAACCTCCCACATAATATTATAAAATTTTAGCCAACGTGCCATAAGCCAAAGAGTTGATTTTTATGCAAAAGAAAGAGTTTTTATGCAGGGAAGGGCAGCGAATTAACAAAACTTTGAAGGCTTGTTGTGGTAGTTTTAGGAGGTCTTTTTGAGTGCCGTCAGTTGCGTTGGAATTCTGAGGTCGAGCAAAACACACAAGGACCAGTTAGAAATGTATTTGATATATTTTGATGGCTTTTAAGAATCAATAAAGAGGTCTCCCCATTGAAGATTGAGCCCGGAGATGTAGGCTTTTGAGATAAACCAAACTCCGTTATCAATTCTGGTGTCGCTTTGCTTTATGTGACTTGCTGTTATTATTTATTTTGTTGCAAATTGTCTATAAGTTTCACATTTCATGAAATTTGAGTTTTTTTTAATGGCGACTTTTAACATGCAAAAAGACTTGTAAAAGTGTGATAAACCAAGTATCAATTTAACGATCGAGATTCAGAACAAGTGGTATCAGAGCGACTTTTGATAACTTTGGTTTTTAAGTGTGTGCATGATCACCAAGAGCAAATCAAGACGTGGTGAAGGAGAACTTGTAGAAGGAAATCCTGAAATTGGTTCAAGGAGAAGAACAAATCACAGAGAAGTGATGGCTAGAGAAGGCAGAGGCGATCATCCTTTTGGTTCAGATGCAGGTTTTGTGGATGCATTTATGACCTTGCGAGCCATGGTTGAGGATATGTATTGTGAATTCAAGAAGGTGAAAGATGAAGATGAGCCTAAAGATAAACCCAAAGATGAGCAAGGACAACCATTGCATTCAGGTAAAGAAACTGAAGATGAACAAAAGGATCCCATCTCTTCTTTATTAAAACAACCTGAAACGTCTTTTTCGTAACCTATGTTGAAGTTAGATGTTAAATTTGACTTACCAATGTATAATGGAAAAATTAATGTTGAAATATTGGATAACTGAACCAGACAAATGGAAGTGTACTATAGTGTGCAACAGATTACAGATGGGGCGGTAAAAATTAGATTGACATCGCTTCGTCTTGAAGGCACAACACTTGTTTGGTGGCAGAGTAAAATGCAACATGTAACTCAAATGATTGGATGTAGAACGATGGAATCAAAGCCCAAAAAGGAGGTTAAAGGTAAAGGGAAAGCAAAGAAGACAAATTCAGTCAAGATTAAGGAGGAGAAGCTCATTCGCAAGCATTGCAAGGAGGGGCATGATGAGGAACATTGCTGGCAACTACACTTGGACAAGCGATCAAAATGGTTTAAAGAAAAGAAGGGTAAGCAAAAGGTTACAACAACAACAAAGCCAACAGATTTGGGATCAAATTCAGGGGATGAAGTCCAAATTACAAGCCAACAAATTTGGGATCAAATTCAGGTGATGAAGTCCAAATTACAACTATAGCTGTTGACAATGTATCATTATCACATGTTAATTCTTCTAGTTTATCACCCACTTTTGTAAGAAAAAGGAATGAATTGTTTCACATCAGGGTGATTACTAAGCATGTTAAAGTAGATACTTTGTTCGACACGGGATCTCAAGGTAATCTTATATCTAAAGAAGTTGTGAAGAAGTTAAATCTGAAGACAACACCACTTTCTAAACCTTATCCGCCTGGATGGGTATGTGATAATGCTTAGCTGCAGGTGATTGAAAAATGTAAGCTTAGATTTGCTATTACATTGAAACTTGTGGATGAAGTTGAATTAGATGTGGTTCTTTTGGATATATGTGGGATTGTGCTTGGAAGTCCTTATTTGTTTGACATGAAGGCTATCTACTTCAGGGAAGAAAACAAGTATCACCTTTTCAAGGATGGCGTGGAATACATTGCTCGAGCTCATAAAACATGATTCTTCATCGATTACCACAGGGCAATTGAAAAGGCTCGTGAATGCAAACAAGACTTTTTTGTAGAAATTTCTCATTTTCCACCCCGGTTTTCAGTTTCTCCTTATTTCTCCCATATAGTTAAATGCCCTTTCCCATAACCATACATTTAACAAGCTGGAAAAAATAAATTTGCTGAAAACACAAATTTTGGAAATTTTACAGAATGCTGGAAATTGCAGAAATAAAAATCAGCAGTAATAAACAGCCATTAAAACACATTTAAACACTGAGATTTTTGGTCAATGTGACCCTGGAAAAACCCCCTACAACTCTTGGGGAAAACCAGTTTGAGAGCTCTTCTTTATTTCTGGAAAATGCCTTTTTACAGTAAGAGAAATATTCAGCAAAAATCAGCAAGCAAACTTTTACAACTTATCTCAGCCTTGCTGAAACTCAGCCTTGCTGAAACTCCGCCTTGCTGAAACTCCGCCCTGCTGAAACTCCGCTGTACAGACTTGCTGAAACTCCGCCTTGCTGAAACTCCGCCCTGCTGAAACTCCGCTGCTGAAACTCCGCTGCTGATACTCTGCTGCTGAAACTCCGCTGCTGATACTCTGCAGCTCACTGTCCAGAAATCTCCCTTGCTCTCTTGCTCTCCTTCTCTCAATTTGCTCATGAAAGAATTAATGACCTTTTCCTCCTTTAATCTAACCCCAAGTGACTTTTGGGTGATCCCTAAATCCAATGGCTGAAATAGATTGAGATCTAAGGCTGAGATTAAATGCTCATTTAAATCTCACTTTTTATTTTTTAATTCACCCCACTTTAATAAAGACCCACTTAGTCATTTATTTCCAAAGTCACTTTTCCTTTCTAATTTTTCATTGACTTTATAAAAGTCACTTTAAAATTAGACTTAGTAACTTTATCACTTAAAGTCACTTTTAAATTAGATTTAATTTTATAAAATTATAAAGTCACTTTAGGAGAAAAATTAAATTCTTTTGGACACTTTTCCTTAGGCCAAAGATCAAAGCCTAAGGGAACCACCTGTCCTCCGGTACCAAATTTCAACACTTTTCACTTATGTTTGCAAAGGTCGATAAAGAATATGTTTTAAAGCATAAATTGGTTGCAAATAAACCTAATGATGTTGTGTTTTAGGGAGCATCAATGTTGTGGCATGAGATTTTGTCGTGGGAATTTGTTAAAAGAATTAAGCATGTTGTTAGTTCATTGTTGTTAACATTCTTGTATTTATTTATGTTGTTGATGTTTAGTGCATGGGTAGCAGCTTGAGTAATGAATGCAGAAGGGTGTGGAAAACTACAATTGGCTAACAATGTACTTTTAGTTGTTATGGTTTTTGTGCAACTTGTTATGATGATCCAGGTTCATAGAAAATGGTGGAAAATTTTTGATCAAGTGGGGTGGCAGTTACCTCACTTGTTTTATGAAACTTAAGCCTTTTGGTGGTCCAAAAGGTCTCAGTGGGGAGGAATAATCCAAAAGGGATCTAAAGAGGCCAAAAATTCAAAGTCTTCAGATTTGAGCGAAAACAACGCCATTGCGTAGAGCTTGAGAAAACAAATCCAACACAACTTAAACGGGAAAAAACCTAGTCCGTATGTAGAAGTTTTTCAAAGTCAAAGTTTTGGTCAAAAAGTCAAATTCAAGGTTGGTCAAAAGGTCAAAGTTCATGGTTCCAACATGCAAGGTTCTAGTTCAGGGTTTCGGATCGTGGTTTCAAGACTCATGGTTCAGGGCCGCTACGTGGCAGCGATTGGTTGGAGGCATGTGGGCCAATCCCAAGGCACCATGTGGCCCAATTGGGAAAGGGACCATGTGGCCTATTTTTATTGGTCAAAATTTTTGTTATGGATCAACTGACCTTGGAGGGATTTGATCCCATGACCTGCCACTCATGAATTCCAAGTCTCACCGTTCGACCACTGTTGTTCCCTGTTATATGGCGGTGAAAACTTTTATTTAAAGTTTATCAAATGCGAGAGTTGGGGGAAGTTAGCGGAGCCCGCCATAATTGGCGACCCTTCCAACCCTTTTCATTGTTTATCGTTGGTCGACGGATATGGTGTAATGGTGGGATAAGGATGGAATGACCCACAAGCCATATAATATATGTTATACAATGTATTTGTGTGGGTTTGGAATTGACGGGCAATGGGAAAGGCCAGACTCGTCGACATACTATTTTTAAAATATATTTTTATAAATCGTATCACACCAAACTGCCGGGGAGGTCGGGATTTGATCCCTCGACCTCCCACATAATATTATAAAATTTTAGCCAACGTGCCAAAAGCTAGAGAGTTGATTTTTATGCACCAAAAAGAGCTTTTATGCAAAGAAGTGCAACGAATTAGCGGAATTTTAAAGGCTTATTGTGGGAGTTCTAGGAGGTCTTTTTGAGTGCTGTCAGTTGCGTTGGAATCTTGAGGTCGAGCATAACACAATAGGACCAATCAAAACTGTATTTGATGTATTTTGATGGCATTTAAGAATTAATAAAGAGGCCTCCCCATTGAAGACTGGGCCTGGAGATGTAGGCTTTGAGATAAGCCAAACTTTGTTATCAATGTTGGTGTCGCTTTGCTTTATGTGACTCGCTATTATTATTATTTTGTTGCAAATTGTCTATAGGTTTCACATTTCATTAAATTTGAGTTTTTTATTTTATTTTATTTTTTATTTTTTTTATTTTTTATTTATTTAATGGTGCTTTTTAACATGCAAAAACACCTGTAAAAGTTTGATAAACCAAGTATCACTTTAGCAATTGAGATTCGAGCAAAAATAATGTCAAATTGGATTTGAAAAAAATACAAAAAATAATTAATTTTTTAATGAAAACTTATTTTAAAGATTTCAAACCATGACTCCAAACTATTAGAAACAAAATATGCAAAGTTTTCCCAAATACCATAAGGGTGAATATATCAAAATGGCACTAAGTGTGACACATATAGACATCAAAATACATAATGGCCTCTAGAGTCTAAAAACAATGCTACAAGCTTGGGCCAATAGCCTACTACAAATCACAGATCTATTGATAAATCTAGGGGCAGCTCGATTAGGTGATTTCTCTTGATTTCTTAACTGCTTGTGATGTATTTTACTTAACTTGATTAACTTCTTCTTTCACTTGATTATTATTACGTTCTTATCATCAAACAACTATCAAACTATGAAGATCAAATAGACAAGAGGACACAAAATGTAGGTCGCAAGCGAGGGCCAAAAACCTCTCCTCTTCAAAGGAAAGTCCTCAAGAATTCTTTTCTTCGTATAATATGTTCAGATGACGAATTTCAAGACCTGAGACCTTTGTCAAAGACCACTCTGAGACCAAGTCAACCTTCTTGATGAGCTTTCCTTCCAACAACTTTGATCCCAACAACTTCTCCAGCATGTTCGACCTCAATGACTTATCCAACATCTTCAACCCTAGCAACTTCTCCAACAACTTCAAACTCAACAACTTCTCCAACAACTTTGACCCCAATAGTTTCTTTTGCAACTTCGACTACTATAGAAACCCTAGCTCTTGCACATGTGAAAAGATGGTGATTTCTTTCCTCTTAATCCTTTGCATGAATTGGTTCTTCCTTCTTGGGAACTCGACTTGCAAGGTAGATGATTTGGTGCCCTATCTCAACTTCTTTCTGCAATTTTGTCTTGTTGTAGTAATTTTGCCCTAACCCGCGCACGTGTGAGGAGATGATAGCCCAAAAACAATACTAAAAGACTTCGTTCCTTTCCTTCTTCTAGTCCTCTTCTTCTTCGATCTTTTAGGTCTCTTTCTCTTGATCAAACTTTTTGTGTGATAATTGGATTTCCTTCTAGTGAGGTCGATGTTTCTTATTTATAATCTTCTCTTCTAGGTCAAATAGCCCTACATGAGGCCGACTTATCATCCTATGAAGGCCGACTTGTTGCTGGTTGTTTAACAAGGTCTTGGAGGGTCTTTATGACATTTTTGACTACACAAAAATTTTCTTTACAAGATACAACATGCCCAAAGGGGTCTTACATGTATGACAATGACTCTTTTGACTTCATAACGCTATGACAAGCCTAGAAGTACTCAATGGGTGCTTGACCTATAAATAAATTTATCTTAAGCATGAAACCCATGTATTAAGAATGAAAATAATAAATTCTTTTCTCTTTAATATCAAATATATAAAATCATGATTGCAATAGACATTATGAAGACTGAACCTAGTTACACATTTCAACACTCCCTCTTAACTAGGGAGCTATTCATAATTCATACAAGGTACTTGGGACATTCTCATATTGACGAATTCTCATAAGAAGAGTCAGATTGGTAAGCCATCTCATAAGCTAGCATATCAGCTTATATCAACATATATCAACGCATCTCATCATATCAATTCGCATTGTCACATAGCAAGGCCTTGACTAACAACTCTATCTCTCCACAAGACCAGAGCACAACGCTGGTGAGATAATGACTAATAGACACCTTTCATCATTGTCTCTCAAGTCACATACCTCATTCGGATGTTCACAAGGTATGTCCTTTTAGAACCATTCCTGTCTCGAAATAACACATCCTCAAGGAATTTCCTCTTCGACTACTCTTGCGGCTTGCCTATTTGTTAAAATTGGCAACTAGGGCCAAACTCCACATGGGTCATCTTATTTATGACAACTGATATTTTAATTGGATTACTCTCGCCGAGAGGTGTAGGATTGATCTAAAGATATTTGAATCTGACATGTACAAATGAAGTTATGAATTTATTTTGATTATGGTCAAATTGTCAAGGTCGGTCAACAAACTTATGTAGGCTCAGAAGCCCAACAATGACGTCTATTCATCCTCAACGTTGCATATAAATAGAAGTTGACTTACCCTCATTTGGACACACTCATCTTCACACTTCTCTCTCTCTCTCCCCTCATTGTTTGGGTACGGATTTCTCGGCCTCTCTCTCTCTCCACACGTTCGAAATTTCAGGAGGCCGAATTTCTAGATAGTTTGAACAAGCGTTGACTAGTGTGCGTTGACCTTCTTTGACTGCGTTTTTGTGAGGGCTATCTTTGTTTGGCCAGGTTGCATTTCTGGGCATAGATATCCAAGCTAAACATTGACTGTTGACCAGCTTTGATTGTAGCTAGGGCTGACTGCAGGTGGGTTGTTTGACCAAACTTTGACAGAGCTGAATTTAACTATTTTGAGGGCTGTTTTATCTTGCTGTTTGGAGGCCAAAGTTGACTGATTTGCTGAGGGTCAAATGTGCCCTGTTGAACAACGTTGACTTTTCTGGTTAGGGCTCTTTTGCTGTTGTTATAAATTATTAGATTTGTAAATTGTATTATCTCTCTCTGCTGAACTATTGAAGACTAAAAGAAGATTTGATCAAGGGTTTCCCCACATTGGGGTTTGGCCTTGGCTGGTGCCACATCTTGTGTCCTCTTGTCTTGGCTTGTCTTCTACTGTTTATGTTTATGTTTTATCTGCATTTTACTATCATGTTGATGTGATTGCTAATCTGAATATTGATACTGGGCTAATAATAAAGAAATTGAAGTAAAACTGGTCTAAAGCATAAAACATACGATGTTGCCTAAAATTAACACCTAAGGTGAAGACAAAGCCCAAGTAAGAGTGAAAGAGCAATCACCAAAGGCAGTTGGACAAAAGGTTCAATGGGTTTTTCATCCTACCTCCCGGCTGAAGACAAGCTCCATGATAAATTTGACTATCATAGATGGAAGATGTCTCTTGATTTGACCTTGGAAGAAAAAGAAGTGATGGACTATGGTATCAGAGCTGAGGTGAAGAAAAAGCCCAAGCAAGAGTGAAAGAGCAATCACCAAAGACAGTTGGACAAGGACAAAAGGTTCATAGGGTTCCTCATCCTACCTCCCGGCGGAAGACAAGCTCCATGATAAATCTGACTATCATGGATGGAAGATGTCTCTTGATTTGACCTTGGAAGAAAAAGAAGTGATGGACTATGTGCAGGGTAAAATCCCCAAACCTCCTTTAAATGCACCAACTGTTGCGAAGACCAAGTACAATAGGGCTGAAGTCAAAGCAAAGAAGATTATTAGGGATTCCGTTGACAAGCATCTGGTGGCCTACATCTCTGAATTGAAGATTTCCAAGGAGATCCACGACAGGTTGGTCAGCATGTTCAAGGTTAGTAATGCTAATAAAATTCTATTTCTGAAGAATAAGTTGAAGGGTATTAAGAAGCGCAAGGACAAGGGTATTCAATCCTATTTCTTGAGGATTACTGGGATCTAGAATGATCTACTCTCAATTGGAGAAGTAATTCTTGACAGGGAACTTACTCTCACCACCCTTGGAGGACTCCCACCTAAGTGGTATGTATTTAGAACCACCATCCTTAACAATGGTCAAATTCCAAGGTTTGAAGAATTGATGTCGAGATGCATTTAAGAAGAAACAAGAATGGTGGAGCAAGAAATGCCTTCTAATAGAAGCAACCCCACTACATTCTGCGCTCATGCCAAAAGGAGAAATAATGCAGGGTTTAAAGGTCATTTCCATGGAAAGCCTGGATCTAAGGGAGGAAGGAAGGGCAGGTGCTTTGTTTGCAATAAGTTTGGCCACTATGCAAGGGAGTGTCCAAATAGAAGGGACACATCGCATGATGATGATCACAATCATTCTAGGGGTAACTTTAACAACAACGATCAAAGGATTGGCAGGTCCAATGGCAAAGGAAAAAGGAATGCATGACATCAAGGAAATGGTCGACCCTCCAAGAAATCAAGGAACTCTAGGTATGAAGAATCAAATGTTGTTAACAATAAGCAAAAAGAGTACTATCTTATATCAACCCTCTCCATTGCCTCTCCTCCTGACACTTTCGGAAATTGGCTGATTGATATTGGTGCCTCAAGGCACTTCACCGGATACAAGGAAGCCCTCTCTAATCTGATAGAAAATGAGACAAACTTGGAGATCATCTTTGGAGACGATGCCACCTATCTTGTGAAGGGAGTAGGGAGTATTTGCAAGAAGTACCATATGTACCTGATCTCAAGAAGAACCTGGTGTCTATTTCAGCCATGGAGGACAAAGGATTCAAGGCGACATTCATTGATGGAAAGGTACATGTTTGGAAAAGAAATTTTAAAGATGCTTTTACTCTTGGGTTCAAGGTTGACACTTTGTATCAAGTTGGAGGAAGTCCATTGGGAGCCATGTCTTGCGACACATCTCTACAATCTGAACTATGGCACTGGAGGTTTGCCCATCTTCATTATAAGGCCCTACCTGATGTGAGACAGATGGTGACAGGTATGTTTGAGTTCAAAGTAGAGCATGAAGGTGTATGTCCGGGATGTGTCGAAGGAAATCTTACAAGGGGACCATTCCCATCAAGTAATAGCAAGACCACAAATATATTGCAATTGATCCACTCTGAAATATCTGGTATGATGCCCATAAACTCTTTGGGAGGATAATGATATTATCTCACCTTTACGGATGATTATTCTCGCAAGACTTGGATCTACTTCTTGAAGAAGAAGGGTGAAGTGTTCACCTGGTTTTGACACTTCAAAGCCTTGATTGAAAACCAATCCGATAAGAAAATCAACATATTGAGGACTGAGAATGGGATCGAGTACGAATCCAATGAATTCCAAGATTATTGCAGAGAAGCTGGCATTAAGAGGGAGACTACAACGCCATACACTCCTGAGCAGAATGGTATGGCTAAAAGGAAGAATCACTCTATTGTAGAAGCAGTCTGTGCCATGCTTCATGATCAAGGCCTTTCGAAGTTCCTATGGGCTGAAGCTGCAAATACCGCAGTGTATGTTCAAAACCGATGACCTCATCAAGCATTGGACTCCAAGACTGCCGAAGAAATGTTCACTGGTAAGAAACCCGATGTCTCTCATTTTAGAATTTTTGGAAGTCTCGTATATTTTCATGTGCCAAAAGAAAAAAGAAGCAAATTGGGTGCATTTGGGAAGAAAGGAATCTTTGTGGGCTATAGTGAAAATTCTAAGAGTTATAGAATTTATGCAGTTGGTCAAAAGGAAGTTGAGATAAGTCATGATGTCACCTTCGACGAAGATATGGCCCTCAGGGAGATCACAACCTTCCTATCCTAAGGAAGGACAAAGAAGTTGACACTGGAAATCAAGGTGCAAACGAAGACGAAACGATACCTTATGTTGATGAACCTATGGACCCTATTGATCCTCCTCCTCATGAGCCCTCCTCCTCCAAAAGGAGGCCCTCATGGCTTAGGGAGACTCTTGAAGATGTCAAGAGACACATTGCACCAGTGGGGACTTTCTGTGAAAGTAAGAAGCTGAATAGGTATCAAGGATATTTGACTGCCATGACCACTATCATTCAAAATGAGCCTTCATTATTCGAAGAAGTCGTGAAGCATCAAGCATGGAAGGATGCTATGAATGAAGAATACGAGTCAATTTATGAATAATGATGTCTGGGATGTGGTCCCTAGACCCCAAGACAAACTGGTTGTCACCTTTAAGTGGCTCTACAAAATCAAGCATGGAGCTAATGGAAGTGTAGACCCTCTCATTCACAAATGTAAACAGTAAGAGGGAGTTGGCTTCTAGTTTTGAGATGAAGGATTACTAGGGTTGGAGGTCTGGCAAAAGCCAGGTGAAATTTTCCTCTCAAGGAAAATATGATGTGAAGATATTGGAAATATTTGGGATGGTGGACTGCAAGCTTGTGACTACTCCGATGGAACTTAACTTTAAGAAGTTATGTGGTAGTGCTGCTGGACTTGAATTGGGAAATGCTTTTGAGTATCCTCAACTCATAGGAGCACTGATGTTCTTGGTGAACTCCCGTTTGGACATATGTTTTGCAGTGAACACATTGAGCCAATATATGGTTGAGCCTCATCATATACATTGGATTGCTGCCAAGAATATTTTGAGATATCTTTGGGGCATAATCACTCATGGACTGAGATACACTGCCAGAAATGTGAGGTTGCATGGTTATTCTGATGCTGATTGCGCTGGCAGTATGGTGGATCACAAGAGCACTTATGGATGTTGCTTTTCTTTGGGTTCTGGTTTGATATCCTGGATAAGCAGGAAGCAGAAATCGATTGCCTTGAGCAACGCCGAGGCCAAATACATAGCTGCTAGTATGGTCTCTTGTGAAACTGTCTGGTTGAGGAAGCTCTTCAGTGAGCTGTTTGGACATGTGCTGGATACCACCGTGATCGTTTGCGACAACTAGAGTGGGATCTGATTATCAGAGAATCCCGTGTTTCATGATCGCTCCAAGGATATAGATATCAGGTACCACTTTATCTGGGATATGGTACAGTGAGGAGCAATAAGGCTCCATCACATTGGCATTGATGAGCAGGTCGCTGATATTCTAACAAAGCTCCTGGGGAAGGTCAAGTTCTTGGCCTTCCGAGAACGACTTGGAGTCGTGGATAGACCCTCTTATGAGGGTCCTGTATGAGATGGACATTGAGCTCTGGGAGCTCCGGGGGGCTTGGGGTACTTCTTGGAGCAGTGAGAAACCATAGGGTGAGTGGTTCAGCCTTCCCCTAGTGGTTTGCTGTGTACTAGGTGAGCGGTTTAGCCTTCCCCTGCGATACACCTTAGCGACATGTAGTTAGGATGAGTGGTTCATCCTTCTCCTGCTGAGACATCCTACCCATTTAGTCTGGGACTCATGGGAAGTACCTCTCATCTGGCCATTGAGAAGGGAAATGAGGATAGGGACCATAGTACTACCGATGGATGCATCGTGTACTACTGTACTCCCTATAGCTAGGATGACCGATATTGATTTGGGATCAATTAGAACTGACTTCAGGTCAGTAAGAGTGGTATGAGGCACTCTCTTTTGATTGGAACTAACATCGGGTTAGTAAGAGTGGTATGAGACACTCTCTTTTGATTGGGACTGACTTTGGGTCAGTAGAGAATGGTATGATACATTCTCGATCACTTCTTCTTCTTCATAGTTCAGCAGAGTAGAGCAGTGCATTGATGACAAAGATACTACGGATTGGCAGATGGATTAGCAGATGGAGTTCTCCCTAGTTGAGAGGGAGTGTTAAAATTGGCAACTAGGGCCAAACTCCACATGGGTCATCTTATTTGTGACAACTGATATTTTCTTGGACTCCCTTCTCTGAGAGGTGTAGGATTGATCTAAAGGTCATCCGATTTTGACATGTACAAATGAAGTTATGAATTTATTTTGATTATGGTCTAATTGTCAAGGTCGACCAACAAAGGCTCAGAAGCCCAACAGTCACATCTATTCATCCTCAACGTTGCATTAAATAGAAGGTGACTTAGCCTCATTTGGACACACTCATGTTCACACTTCTCTCTCTCTCTCTCCTCATTGATTAGGTACGAATTTCTGGGCCTCTCTCTCTCCACACGTTTGAAATTTCAGGAGAGCGAAATTTCAAGAGACCGAAATTTTGGATAGTTTCACCAATTGTTGACCTCCTTTGACTGTGTTTTTGTGAGGGCTATCTCTGTTTGGGTAGGCCGCATTTATGGGCACAGAAATTGAGGCTAAATGTTGATTGTTGATCAACGTTGATTGTAGCTAGGGCTGACCGCAGGTGGGCTGTTTGACCAGACTTTGACTGGGCTGAATTTGACTGTTTTGGCGGCTGTTTTATCTTGCTGTTTGGAGGCTGAAGTTGACTGATTTGCTGAGGTTCCAGCGTTGACTTTTTTGGTTAGGGCTCTTTTGTTGCTGTTATAAATTATCAGATTTGTAAATTGTACTATCTCTCTCTGCTGAAATATTGAAGACTAAAAGAAGATTTGATCAAGGGTTTCCCCACATTGGGGTTTGTCCCTGGCTGGTGCCACATCTTGTGTCATTTTGTCTTGGCTTGTTTTCTACTGTTTATGTTTATGTTCTATCTGCATTTTACTATCATGTTGATGTGATTGCTAATCTGAATATTGATACTGGGCTAATAAAGAAATTGAAGTAAAATTGCTCTAAAACATAGACCATACCATTGTTGCCTAAAATTAATACTATTAGATGCCCTACCACATCCTCAAAGAGTATAGGAATCAGTTTCAGATGCTTACCCGATCCTCCCTTCTTTCTTCATAACATGAAGACAAGAATGTTGTGTCTATCTCTCCCTCTCAAATAAGGAGGATCTACACATTCTTGTAAAAGGAATATTCCCAAACTTCCTTTTAACAAGGGACTTGCCCAAGCTCCCTCTCAACTAGGGACTTGTTTCCAATAGCAGCTCTCTGCTCTTTTGGTGGAGATCATGGTACTATCAACTACTTCTAGGGATCCTCTTTCTGCATCATGTCATGAACTTCATCTTCTTCATTATGGAGCCTTCTTCATCATAACTTCTTAGTAGGGCATCGACCATCTTCTACATCACCTTCTTTTCATTGAGACATAGTGTTGAACCAATAGTCATGTGATCCTTCTCTTCATCGGAAAGTGATCTTTTAGTCCACATCTGGCTATCCTTCATACAACTACCTCTTTCAAGTCATGTTTCTTTCAGGATCTTCCATCATATCTCATGAGTACTAGTTGTAGGTGACTTCTACAACCCTTTTTCGGTAGCCTTGTTTTAACCCAACTAGATGTTTTCAAATAAGGAGGATCTATCTCTCCCTCTCAAATAAGGAGGATCTACACATTCTTGTAAAAGGAATATTCCCAAACTTCTTTTAACAAGGGACTTGCCCAAGCTCCCTCTCAACTAGGGACTTGTTTCCAATAGCAGCTCTCTGCTCTTTTGGTGGAGATCATGGTACTATCAACTACTTGTAGGGATCCTCTTTCTGCATCATGTCATGAACTTCATCTTCTTCATTATGGAGCCTTCTTCATCATAACTTCTTCGTAGGGCATCGACCATCTTCTACATCACTTTCTTTTCAATGAGACATAGTGTTGAACCAATAGTCATGTCATCCTTCTCTTCATCGGAAAGTGATCTTCTAGTCCACATCTGGCTATCCTTCATACAACTACCTCTTCCAAGTCATGTTTCTTTCAGGATCTTCCATCCAATCTCATGAGTACTAGTTGTAGGTGACTTCTACAACCCTTTTTCGGTAGCCTTGTTTTAACCCAACTAGATGTTTTCAAAAATCAAAATGAACATCAAATCAAAGTTACCTTTTTATGATGGTCTTTCGTCATGACATCAACTTCTTGCAACATCAACATCTTGCACATGTATGAATCCATCTCCAAGACATTTATTACCAAGGTTCTTCTTTTGCGTAATAGTTATCAGGGTCTTCATACCTTCTTCCACATAGATGTCATAGCTAATTCTTCTAGTTATCGAATGATAATCACTTATCTTATCTTATGTGACTATTGCATCTTTCACGAACTCTTCTTCCTTTCTTCACATATTGCTTCTCTAGGAACTTCTATACATAGTTCTTTCATTGTAGGAACCATGGTTGCCAACCACCTCATATTCTTCATGAGGTCATATTATGTTGATTTCATTTTGTCAATATGTAGAAGAGTTCAAGGCACATTGTGTACATGCCTTCATGCATCATTCTAAGGGAAGAGTTTCTTCTTCTTCAATCTTGCTCATGAGATAAAGCATTCAACCATTCTTTCTGCAACTATATGATGACATGACTTTATCTATCAAATATATACATACCTCCTACTCCTTTTGGTCATCTAGACTTCCTTCTAGCAACGCCCTTTCCTTGCTTGAAGATTAAAGTACTTCAACCAACGTGACATGCTGCACATCTTGGTCATCATACCTTACCATTAGATCCCACACAAGGTGGAATGTGGACTATCTGCGAGGCACTTGCTTCTTTCTTAATAACGGTGAACCTTCTAAAGAAGATTCCAATGGAGGATCATCAACCTTCTAATGAAGATTCCAATGGAGGATCTTGATGATCCTCATTCTGCAAATGTTCCTTCCTAATGATGATGATGTATGATATCTTTTTATCTTGCTAGATGACTTTCTTCCAACCATCTATACTGCTACTTTGTTGGTCATTATATGCTTCCAATGGAGATGCCATTTCTACCATGATGACTACTATAACCATGTAGATTTTCTACTTTAGCTATCAATGCATGCTTCTATGATGATGCCATTTCTATTTTGCTATAATGCATCCTATCATACTTGTGATGCTTCTATTATCTTTTATAACTGAAAAGAACTAAGTGAAGGAGGTTATCTCAGTCATAGTAGAGATCTTTCACTTCCTCCTTTGATTTCTTCTTTTCTGATTCTTCCATTTCTTCGGTAACACGAGCTTCATTTCTTTCCTTTCTCTTCTTGTTGTCCTTCTTGAGTTTTTGACAATTCCTTTTAAAGTGCCCATATTCATTACACTCAATGTGTTGTATCTTTGACATATTGATATCCTTTTTTTGAGGATCAAACTTTCCAAACTTCCTTTTCTCTTGGCCATGGCAACATATGCTTGAACTTGTTCATTTGATCCAACATTGCTCTTTGCCTTCAACCTAGTTTCTTCACTCTTACATAATGATCAACATTCACTGAATGGAGTGGCTTCCTTCTTTTCATAGATACTTGATACAAAGTTGCCCCATTTATCAGGTAGTGCATTGAGCACAATGGTGGTCATTTCTTTAACAAACATTATTTCTCCTAATTCTTGTAGTTGATTTCTTATTTGAGATACCCTCCTAAGGTATGAGTCTATCCCTTCAACGTTAGATACCTTCATTTTGTATAATTTGGTTCTCAATGATATAACTTCTCCTACATTACTTACAGAAAACAATTCTACCAACTCTTCATAGATATCTTTCGATTTCTCCAACTTTGCTACATAAGGGATGATCGCTTCCTTGATTGATTTTATGAGGATTCTTTGAGCCCTTATTTCCCCTTTCATATATTTCGATAATGATTGAGCTTGCTCTTGAGATGGTTTGGAAATTGAACCCTTAACATATTCAATATCTTCATTCTCTATGAGGATCAAATCTATCCTCTTTTTCCATGCAAGGAAATTTGATGACCCAACTAGTTTGTTGCTCTCCTTTCAGAATGAAGTCATGTTGATAGTAGATTTAGACATAAATATAAAGATACTTACTTGTAAAGTGAAGATGCTCTTAGATGATGATATCTTCAACTTGATGCCTTCTTGATGATGTTGCTTCCTTGATGATCTTTTTCAAGGATGTTTGAATGATATAACTTCTCCTACATTGCTTACAGAAAACAATTCTACCAACTTTTCATAGATATCTTTTGATTGCTCCAACTTTGCTACAAAAGGGATGATCCTTCCTTGATTGATTCTATGAACCCTTATTTCCCCTTTCATATATTTCGATAATGATTGAGCTTGCTCTTGAGATGGTTTGGAGATTGAACCCTTAACATATTCAATAACTTCATTCTCTATGAGGATCAAATCTATCCACTTTTTCCATGCAAGGAAATTTGATGACCCAACTAGTTTGTTGCTCTCCTTTCAGAATGAAGTCATGTTGATAGTAGATTTAGACATAAATATAAATATACTTATTTGTCAAGTGAAGATGCTCTTAGATGATGATATCTTCAACTTGATGCCTTCTTGATGATGTTGCTTCCTCGTTGATCTTTTTCAAGGATGTTTGAGATGTGATCTTTGCTTCAATGTTAGGGAGATCACCTTGATTTCTTTGATGATGATGGTAATGCTTCTTCTTCCTTGGATGATAATGTAAAATGTGGAAGCTTCCTAAGGTGCTTAAAATGTAGAGTCCTTCTTTTAGTGGATGTAGGGTTTTTGAGGTCCTTTTCTTCTTCCAATAGGTGTGATGATGTGATCCTTGTGATGTGGTGGATGGTCCTCCTTGATGCTCCTTAGTTTGCTCGGTCCTTATGTATTCTTCTTTCAAGTTGCCTCTTCTTGTCTTGTCACCTTAGCTCTAATACCATGTTGAGAAATCTAGGGGCAATTAGATTAGGTGATTTCTCTTGATTTGATATCTTCTTGTGACGTATTTTACTTAACTTGATCAACTTCTTCTTTCACTTAATTATTATTATGTTTTTATCATCAAACAACTCCCAAACTATGAAGAACAAATAAACAAGAGGACACAAAATGTAAGTTGCAAGCCAGGGCCAAAAACCTCTCCTCTTGAGAGGAAAACCCACAAGAATTCTTCTCTTCTTATAGTATGTTCAGATGATGAATTCCAAGACCTGAGACCCTTGTCAAAGATCCTTCCAAGACCAAGTCAACCTTCCTTATTGATGAGCTTTCCTTCCAGCAATTTCTTTAGCAACTTCGATCCCAACAACTTCTCCAACAACTTGGACCTTAGAAACTTTTCCAGCAACTTCGGTCTTAACAACCTCAACAACTTCTCCAACAACTTCGACCCTAACAATGTCTTTTGTAACTTCGACTACTACAGAAACCCTAGCTCTTGCACATGTGAAAAGATGGTGATTTCTTCCCTCCTAATCCTTCACATGAATTGGTTCTTCCTTCTTGGGAACTCAGCTTGCAAGGTAGATGATTTGGTGCACTATCTCAACTTCTTTCTGCAATTCTGTCTTGTTGTAGTAATGTTGCCCTAATCCGCGCACGTGTGAGGAGATGATAGCCCAGAAACAATACTAAAAGACTTTGTTCCTTTCCTTCTTCTAGTCCTCTTCTTCTTCGATCTTTTAGGTTTCTTTCTCTTCCTCGATCAAACTTTTTGTGTGATAATTGGATTTCCTTCTAGTGAGGTCGATGTTTCTTATTTATAATCTTCTCTTCTAGGTCGAATAGCCCTACATGAGGCCGACTTATCATCCTATGAAGGCCGACTTTTTGCTGCTTGTTTAACAAGGTCTTGGAGGGTCTTTATGACATTTTTGACTACACAAAAGTTTTCTTTACAAGATACAACATGCCCAAAGGGGTCTTACATGTATGACAATGACTCTTTTGACTTCATAACTCTATGACAAACCTAGAAGTACTCAATGGGTGTTTGACCTATAAATAAATTTATCTTGAGCATGAAACCCATGCATCAGGAATAACAACAATAAATTTCTTAAGGCCATGGTAGAGGAGTTCAACAATCAATACAATCAACATCACATAAAGGGCTTGTTGCTCTTGATTAAATGCTGAACCTATACATTCATACATGATGGAATTCAATGAAAATGTTGCAATCCTACCAATCTTAAAATCTTGAAAACTGTCAAGTCTACTGAATTTTGAGTGGGATATGAAATTTTACTTTCTCCATATGAAGTCCGATAAGGCTGGAACTTCTTTCAAACATCTTGAAACAATTCATGGTAATGTAAAAAATTTGAGTAAAAGTTATCTTTCCTTTTTATTATTAAACATTACCATTGATTTCCAGCATTGCTAGGGCTGAGTTAGGTCTTCTGTTTAGGTTTAGCGTTTAGGAAGCCAACGGGGGTTGTTTTGGGAGGGAAACAGCCCATAGTTTTTTCCAAAACCACCTGAAAAATTGCCGTTGTGGGTCCCAAACTTCCTCTACTCGTGTGAGATCTGACCAGCCCATTGTAGAGCAAAATCGGCTGGTTCGGGCTAGTTGGTACCTAACTGATACCAACCGGTCCCCAAACCAGATTTTTCTACTGGTTCATTGGCTGAAGGTTGCTGATCTGCCGGTTTGACCGGTTACTGATTCAAACTGATCGGTTTTTAAAATACTGGACTACAGACCTTCTCTTAACCAGGGTCTTTGTACCCTTTTGGGTTTTCATAATCCCTTTAATCATATTTCTGTTCAGTAAGGGGATCACACTAGGTTAAAAGGAAGGCCATTTGCGCAAATGAATCGGCCTATAATTTCATTTGCTATGGCCCAAGCATGATTATTAAAACTTTTTTCAATGTCCCAAATTAGACTGCCTAGAAGAAGCGCTGGTTTAACTAGAGGGTGCAATGGAGACCTGGATGATGCTGCTCCCAGTCTTGTTGGTTGTTTGAATTGAAAAGCAGGGTTTGACTGTGCAGCTTTAGCATCCGCCTCATCCAGTTCTTTCTTATATTTTGCCTTTTTTTCCTTTGCTAAAACACTTTTCATCTGTCTCATCTGGATTAGGTGGGCCAGTGCATATTCTAATTCCAGTGTTCTTTAGACCAATGAAATGGGTTTTCACTCAGGTGTAGCAAGCTTGATTTATTTTTCATACTCATTTTAGATCTATACTTCCTTCCTTGGATCTTCCCCACAATGATAACATATTTCCAAAGGGGGCCCTTTGGACCATTTTTGGCTTTAGTGGTGGGATCAGGAACCTCACCATGCACAGATGACAATTCCATGATGATTGCCAAAGTTAGTGGCTATAGCCTGTGATATTAAAGAAAAATTAAAATCAGAAAATGGATTTTCGTTTAAGTTTTTCTAGCTATGCTACTTTGTGGTAAAATTTTTAAACTGATCTTTGATATCCAAACAGGACATCTAACTGCTTGTCTGAATTAAAACCATTTGTTATAAAATTTACCTAATACCATATGACACTACAGATCTATTTACTAACGACTCCCCTCCTTGGATCTTCCCCACAATAAATAATAATATATTTCCAAAGACAAGTCTTTGGATTGTTTTTGGCTTCAGTGGCAGATTCAGGGACTTCAGCATGCATGGATGATGATTCCATGTTGATTACAAATAGTTAGTAGCTATGTTCTGTGATATGAAGAAAAAATTTAAAATCAGAAAATGAGATTGCTTTCAAGTTTTTTCTTAATCTATCTATGCTATTTTTTAAGGTAAAATTTAAATTAATCCTTGATATTCAAATTGTATGTCTAACAGCAGATCTGAATTAAAACCATTCTTTATAAATCTTATATAATGCCACAGGATACCTTTTCTTTTTGAGATAGCAGACCTGCACATGTATCAAGATTTAAAATTCTTGCATTCTAGAAGCTAACAGACAAACAGGATGTTGCTGTGATATGGATTCTTTGAAGTCTAGGGATTGAAAGTAGATACAGATAGGTATCTTTGAAACCTAGAGTATAGATAAGGGTGACAGTTTTAGAATTGCTGTTCTAAGGTTAGAGGGTCAAGATGTAGGGTGGGAGTGTTTGCTCTAGCAGATAAAGTCCCTCTGTGAACTCTGAAATATTTTTGTTGTACTCTGGAATTATACCTACTTGTGTGATTTTATGGTTATTTTAAGCAGGGAATGCAAGTATCAAAGGAGATTGATATTCTTGTAGGCACTGCTGAATATTTCTGCAGTAATCTGGAAATATTGCCAGCTGTGATGAAGATTCTAAGGTTATTCATTGCTATATTGAGCAAAGTAACATTATCAACAGAGGTCTTGTAATTAGTAGCAATAGCCTGCGATATTAAGAAAAAATTAAAATCAGAAAATGGAATTTATTTTAAGCTTTTCTAGCTATGCTACTTTGTGGTAAAATTATTAAACTGATATTTGATATCCAAAATTTACCAATGTTACATTTATCATTATTGGCAATTTATCGTTGGAGGTCCAAAGTTCAAATTAGCAGCAATATCGGAAATTATTGAGAAACTTTAAATAATACAAAAATAATTATTTTTTCTCAATGTTTTCACTTCTAAAACAATATCAACATCAAACAAACACATTGCTACATAAATATGAAAATATAATCGATATATAAGATGTCAAGTGATACATCAGACTTCAATATTGAAATATTTGTCCTGGGTCATAAGATCTAATAGAATGATACAAAATCATATCAAAACAAAAGTAAATGTATCTTATGAGATGAATCATTGCAATGAAAACAACAAATCTCCCCTTGTTTGCTTGGTGGAAAATGGTCACAACATCCTCAACTTGACCAAAAGATTGGCTGACCAAAAAATACATAAAATATTCAAATTTTGAAAAAAACATATAATTCGTGTGCATCTATATGAATCCAAATTATTATATACAAATATGCAAAATTTATCATGTATATAGCAAGGGTGCATATAAACAAAATATCATCGAGTGCAAGCCATCTTTGAATAAAAAAAGATCAATAGAGAGGCTCTATATGGCCTCTGAAATCAAAAGAAAATCATGCTACAACAAATAGTTACAAAACGTCAAAACCGTTTCCTATATTTGGATCCTCCTCATCAAGATCACCCTTTGAGCATTAAAATAAGATATAAAATCTTGACATCCTAATTAATGATTTTGCGTGAGTGAAGTGTACACTTTTACTAGGGTCATGAATAATTGAGTTAAGTGTACATTAATACTACAGTCATGAAGGAGGAGCTCAACAGTCAATGCCACCAACATCGAGGTACATTGAGGGCTTGGCGATGTTGATTAAATGTTAGTTCCATACCCTCATACATCACAGAATGTAATAGAAACATTGCAATCACGCCAATCCTGAAATCCAAAAAACTGTTAAGTCTGCTGGATTTGGAGTGGGTTTTAATATATTACTTTCTCCATATGAAATCCAACGAGGTCAAAACCACTCTCAAACATCCTAAGTCAATTAATGCTAATGTTAAAAAATTAAGTAAAAGGATGGAAATGAAAGATAAAGGAAAATGTCACTTTTACTTTAAGAAGTTAATATTACCGTTAACTACTAGGTTATGTATCTCAAGAGATGAATCATGAGAACTAGGTGATGTATCTCAAGAGATGAATCATGGGAAATGAAAACAATATATTTCCCCCTGTTTGCTTGACGGAAATAGTCAGAGTATCCTCACAGCTCAATCCCCTAACTCACTTTCAAAAAATTATGGTCAAAAGAAAAAAAAATGTTAATATGTTGAAATTCACAGAGCAGGTCGTTAATTTTGAAATTATCACAATAATTTCAATTCATGCAATTGATCGCGATAATTTGGATATTATCACGATATGTGCAACACTGAACTGTACATCTAACAGCATATCTGAATTAAAACTTTTCGTTATAAATTTTACCTAATGCCACATGATACTACAGATCTCTACTAACAACTCCCCTCCTTGAATCTTCCCCACAATAAATAATAATATATTTCCGAAGACAAGTCTTTGGATCGTTTTTGGCTTGTGGGGTAGATTCAGGAACTTCAACATGCATGGATGATGATTCCATGTTGACTAGAAATAGTTAGTATCTATGTCCTGCAATATGAAGAAAAAAAATCTATAATCAGAAAATGAGATTGCTTTTAAGTTTTTTTCTATCTAAGCTATTTCTCAAGTTAAAATTTAAATTAATCCTTGATATTCAAACTGTATGTCTAACAGCAGGTCTCAATTAAAACCATTCATTATAAATCTTACATAATGCCACATGATACCTTTTCTTTTTGACATAGCAGACCTGCACATGTATCAAGATTTAAAATTTTTGCATTCTTGAAGCTAACAGACAAACAGGATGTTGCTGCGATATGGATTCTTTGGAGTCTAGGGATTGAAAGTAGATACAGATCGGTATCTTTGAAACCTAGAGTTTAGATAAGGGTGACAGATTTGGAATTATTGTTCTAAGCTTAGAGGATCAAGATGTAGGCTGGCAGTGCCAGTATCAGAGAAGATAAATTCCCTCTATGCAGTGTGAAATATTTTTGTGGAAATCCGGAATTATAGCTCGCTGTGATGAATTTATGGTTATTCTAAGCAGGGAATGCAAGTATCAAAGGAGATAAACATTCCTGTAGGCACTATTGAATATTTCTGCAATAATCTGGAAATATTGCTATCTGTGATGATTCTATGGTTATTCAATGCTATTTTGAACAAAATAACATCATCAACAGAGGTCTTGTCATTACTATTAGCGTTTAACAGTCAATTTTCCATGCAACTGAAGGTGCTGTTCTTGGTCTCTGTATATTATATTTCAACTAAGTAATCACTACTCCACTAGTCTTTGTCAAACAAGTATTACCGAAATTCACCAACGTTTTTGTCCTGCTAGTTGATGACAAACAGGTGTTTGAAACAATATATGAATAACCTCTAGTTACCTGGAAAAGTTACCTTTGCCAAAAGTTCATACATACTTCATTATCAGCTTATCATGAGTCAGAACTTGTCATTAATGCTTTGGTTTTATCAAGTTTCAACGTTTTCAAATCTAATTTGCGTTTTATTCCTAATTTGGATTCCTTTTGTGTCCAAACACAATCCGAAAATCACAATTAGAGATCGAATTGATCGATGGTCTTTCAGAGGACCAAATCAACAACAAAAAGGTTAAGAACACAAAGGCCAAAATATAAATATTTCTGTTTTTAACTTTGTTCTGATAACAACAGATAGGATTTAGTGTTTGCTCAAGCCTCAGAATGAGATAATAGCATTCTGATCTGGAGACAACTAGCAGTGAGCTGATAGCATATGAAAAGAAGGATTAGTAACTAAGTCACACGGTTCTGGTTTGAGTTAGGGTTTGATAACGATTCAAATTTTTCAATATAGTTCAACTATATACATTTTTTCAAATACACACACACACACACACACTTTAGGATGAAATATAACATAAAAGAACAAAAAAATCAGTGGCTTAGGTTTACAGGCAGCGGCAAAGGAGCCAAGTGGAGGGTACAATTACAAACCTTATACATAGGGAGGGCTGAGTGGAGGGTACAATTACAAACCTTATACATAGGGAGGAGCCAAGTGGAGGGTACAATTACAAACCTTATACATAGGGAGGGCAGAATTAATGTTTTACTTTCAAGCCGAGGCCTAAGTGTGTACACAGGATTGGGCCTTTGGCCAAGCTTACATTGGAGTGTTTTCTTTACAGGCAGATGCCCAAACGGACAATGGAGGATTTACATGCAGCAGCCCAAGTGGACGTTGGAGGGTTTACATGCAATAGCAAGGGATGTGAGAAGAGGGCTTACTTACAGGCAGTGATGCAAATGATGGAGAAATGCACAGCTATGGAGGGTTTACTTACAAATAGTGATGTCGTGATGGATAAATGCATGGCCACAAGGTGTGTGGTCAAGCTCGAAAACGGGAAGTTTGTGCTTGCAAGTCTGCTATTTTTTTTTTTAAACCAAACTTAGAAAACTTAAATAAAATCTCAATTTTTTTTGATTAACCTATGTGTCTTTAGGTTTGAGTTCTTGTCTAGGTTCGCCATTAAGTTCTTCTTTGGGGTTTGTCGAACCTAGATGAACCTCATTATTTATTTCTTTATTTTCTGTTTAGGTTTGTCTGATTTCGAACCCAAAGGTTCAGGTTCGACGAACCCTGTGACTTAGACTAGTAGTGCTGCCTTAAACCAATGTTCCACCAAGTTTCCGGTACAGGGGGACGTGAGAATGGAGAGGTACATGGGGGGATGTGTGAGAGCAACCCCAAATTTTAGGGAAATTGGGGTATATATATATATATATATATATATATATATGTTGGGGGTGCATAATTTGTATACACATGTATTATAAACATGATTCAAATTCAAATTGAATAACGAAATACATTAATTCATGTTTCATAAATGACTAGTAGTGCCGCCTTAAACCAACGTTCCACCAAGTTTCTGGGACAGGGGGATGTGAGAATGGAGAGGCACGCACACAAGGGGGACCCCCAACTTTTAGGGAAATTGGGGGGGAGGGGAGGATGGGGGAAAATTGGGGTGTATATACTATATATATATATATATATATATATTGGGGGTTCATAATCTGTATATATATGTATTATAAACATGATTCAAATTCAAATTCAATAACGAAATACATTGATTCATACATCATAAATGAGTAAAATATTGTATACATTGATATAAATTCATCTTTCATTACTTCAGAATCTACGTTGATTTAATTTCATCATTAATTATTCTAGAATCTGATTAGTACTAAGCAAAATAGTACTAAATTCTGAAGACTGGAATAGTAAATTGAAATTACTCAAACTCAAAAATAGTAAAGAGTGACGAGTCAAAGGCTTGGTTTGAGGTCACTAGTATCTAGAGTCATGACCCAAAAGGTAAAATTGAAGTCTAGTTGAGTGATTTTTTCTGGCAGAGAAAGGGTACAAGCAGCATGAATTACTAGAGGCTGTCTGCACACAACTTACTGTCACTTCTGTAGCAGTCAACGTATTTTTCGGCACAGTGGTAGAGGGTTTTTCGGCACAGTGGTAGAGGGATTGTCTGGTCGCATTTCAAGGAAAAGACAACAGGATTGACCCGAATTTTCAGGAAGTCTAAGTCCGTTTTAAGGCTCAAATTTCCAGTGTGAAAGAAGATGCCAGAGGTCCATGTTTTTAGGCTTAGAGGGCTGAACGAGGAGCATTGTCAGTTCAGAAAAGTAAGCTGAAAGTGGGCTTCAGTGACACTCTTCTTGAGGGAGAGATAAGTATACATTTCTTGTTGTATTAATGACAAATAAATTTCTAGAGAAGCAAATAAATCCCCCTTGAAGACTAGTTTTCCCCATTGTGAGGTTTTTCCAGGATCATATTAGACCAAAAATCACTGTGTAAATTCTGTGCGCTTGTCATTGTTATTTCTCCTTTATCAGCTGAAAACTAAATAAAGTAGAGTAGTGCTGAAGTTTCTCTTGAACTTTTAAAAAGTTTTATATATCAGACTTGTTTGGGGATGTGGGCATTAAACTTATGCAAAATAAACTGAAACTGGGAGGGCTACAGAACTAAGAAATTTCTGCATGGTATTAGAGCCTATGAACCTACTGTGACACTTTTATCTGAGAAGAAAACAACCAACAAGCTACCTTCTGCTACATGACTGTGAACAGTGAACCAAACTACCTTAAAATACCCAAAGATTGGTTGTTGAGAGGGAGGCAAATTTGGGGATTCTCAGATATGAGATTTAGTGTTGTTTGTGAGGGTCATGGCGACTGGTTTGAGGGTGGAGGACAGATTGAGTGGGGCTGAAAATTTTGGCCCCTGGAAGGAGAGGTTGGTGCTATTGCTTGAAGAAATTGAAGTGTGGGACATTGTAGAGAGTCCTGCGCAACCTCCTACTGATCCAGCTCAATTGGTGGACTTCAACAAGAGGAATGTGAAAGCAAGGAGAATCGTTTTTGATGCCATTAAAGACCACCTATTCCCTTATGTGAATGGGAAGAAGTTTGCCTACGAGATGTGGGAGTTCCTAGTCACACTACGCCAGAGTTCCAATGAGAATAGGGAGATGGTGTTGAGGCAGAAGCTAAGAAACACCAAGATGACCAATATCGACATGGTGACTTATACCTCACCAAGATCACTCAGGTGAGAGATGAGTTGGCTACGGTGGGAGAGGCTGTCCCTGAGGACTAGTTGGTCAAGACGACACTAGATTGGTTTTCCCAAGTAGTGGGATGGTTTCATAGATGACATTGTTGCCAAAGAGCATTTTGCAAACTGGAGGAGGATGTGGGAAAATTTCATTGTAGGATGAGGCTAGGAGGAGTGCCAAGAGTGGTAGCTGGCGTGGTGGGTGAGATGAGGAGGAGAATGTTTCCCTTGCAACTAAGGGCAAGAAGAAGGGGTCTTCTAATGGAGGCAAGCAACAGAAGGAGAAGCTGAAGGCGAAGGAGAAGGACATGAGCAAAGTGAAATGATTTGCTGTGGGAAGTTGGGTCACTATGATGTTTCGTGTCCGAACAAGAAGAACAAGAAGAAGAGCATTGCAGCTTTGACAAAGGTGGATGAGTTCACCTCCAGATTTGACACATAGTTTTCCTTAGTGGCGAGTCTTGCCACTAGTATCACGTCTTCTGGTGTGTGGCTTGTAGATAGTGGAGCTTCCTGCCATATGATTGGACTGAGAGAGCACTTCACGAGTCTCACAGAGGATGATATTGACTTGGAGATTGACTTGGAGGTTGTGCTTCGAGATAACTCCAAGGTCAAAGCAGCAGGGGTGAGGACAATATCCTTTCAGAGGGAGACATCACCTCCTTTGAAAGTGACAGATGTTCCTTATGTTCCAGGGCTGAAGTAGAACTTGATTTCAGCCTCCAGTATTGAGGATAGTGGGTATGTAGTGGTGTTTTGAGCAAGACAGGTGCCTATATATCCCATAGGATCTAGTATTGAGTTTGCTAGAGTTATTGGATTCCATAGTGGGAGATTCTACAATGTTAATTTTAGCCTACTAGAGCCTTAGTGGCACAGACCAGTAGTAGTGAGTTGTGCTAGATATGGCACAAAAGGATGGTGGCCCACTTGCACCATGGAGCTTTCAGGATGTTGAGAGAGATGGTTATGGGTTTACCTAAGTTCAACACCAAGCATCATGATGTGTGCAGGGAGTGTGCTTTGGGAAAGTACACTAAGATACCTTTCCCAAGCAGTGACAACAAAGAAACAGGTATCCTAGACTTGGTACACTATGATGTGTGTGGTCCTATGTCTCATGTGCCATTAAGTGGACACGAGTACTATGTGACTTTCACTGATGACTACTCTAGGAAGACTTGAATTTTCTTTTTGAAGGCCAAGGATGAGGTCTTCAAGAGGTTCCAAGAGTTTAAGGCTCTTGTGGAGAACCACACAGGGAAGAAGCTCAAGTTGTTGAGATCAGACAATGGGGGTGAGTATACCTCCAAGGAGATGGAGTGCTGTAGGAGTGCGGGCATCAGGAGGGAGTACGTAGTGCCTTATAACCCCTACCAGAATGGGGTGGTGGAGAGGAAGAACATGGCCATAGTGGGTGCAATTAGAGCTATGTTGCATGATCAAAGTGCACCTTTGTTTTTATGGGTTGACGCATGTAACACTATAGTGTATCTGCAGAATAGGAGCCCGCATAGAGTCTTGGGGAGTAAGACTCCTAAGGAGGTTTTTTTTGGGAAGAAGCCTGAGATTGGGCACATCAAGATCTTTGGGTGCCTTACATATTCACATGTCCCTAAGGAGAAGAGGACGAAGTTGGAACCCACTGCAGAGAAGGGTATCTTTGTGGGTTACAATGAGACCAGTAGGGCCTATCATATATACATTCTTGCACAGAGGAAAGTTGTCTTGAGGCGGGATGTGAGATTTGAGGAGGAGAGGGCCTTGAGGAGGTCTCGGGAGGTTGATTGGGTAGAGAAACAGGCTCCTTAGCAGGGGGCGACATCGCAGGTATCAAGATCTTTATGTGGTACACTAGGTTCAGGAGGATCACCTATCTCTGGGGTAACAGGTTCACAGAGTCCAGTATCACTGGGCACAGGATCTCAGAGTACAGATTTACCAAAGACCACAGGAGGGCCTTCCTCGTTAGGAGGAGAGGCTCTAGTTGAGGATTTTACCATATCACTTGAGGAGGCTACTATAGGGAAGAGGAAGCCAAAATGGCTTCGAGATACCCTAAAGGAAGCACAAGATGCAGTGGGGAAACCCAAGTGGTCAGCGAGGGAGAGTAAACCACCAGAGAGGTTGGGTGGCTATGTGGTAGATGTTTTGGAGACTAAGCCGCGTAGCTATGAGGAGGCTACTAGTTAGCAGATTTGGAGCGATGCCATGGTGAAGTATGCCTCCATTATGAAGAATGATGTGTGGGAGTTAGTGTCGAGATTGGAGGGGAAGTCAGTTGCGACTTCCATGTGGCTCTACAAGATCAAAGATGTTGTGGATGACAACGTGGAGAAGTTCAAAGCTCGTTTTGTGGCGCAGGGGTTCTAACAAGTAGAGGGAGTTGATTACAGGGAGACCTTTGCACCAATTGCTCGTATACCTACATTAGAGCAGTGATGGGTTGGAGGATCCACCATATGGATCTGAAGACTACCTTTTTCAATGGGGTTATATAACAGGAGGTGTACATTGAGCAGCCACATGGCTTTGAGGTGCGTGAGAGAGAGTCTCACGTGTGTAGGCTTAAGAAAGCCTTATATGGATTGAAGCAGGCGCCAACATGGTATGAGAGGATAGATGCCTACTTGCAGCAGATGGCTTTCCAGACGAGTGATGCAGATCTGAACCTCTATTTCATTATGGTTGGTGATGATCCACTCATTCTAGTTTTGTATGTGGATGACTTGTTTATTACAAGAGAGGATAAACTCATCCAACACTGCAAGGGGGACCTTGCCTCAGAGTTTGATATGACTGATATGGGACTGATGCATTACTTTTTGGGGTTGGAGGTTTGGTAGGAGGATGGGCATATCTTTGTGGGCCAGTGCAAGTATGCAGGGGACATACTGAGGAGATTTTGTATGGAGGGTTGCAGGCCTATGGCTATTCCTATGATCTAGAAGAAGCTGCATGCTTTAGATTTTGAGTTGGTGAACCTCGCTTTGCATCGTCAATTGATTGGTTCTTTGATGTATCTGGTCAATACTAGGCCATATATATGTTTCACAATCAACACATTGAGTCAATTTATGATAAAGTCTAGGAGAGTGCACTGGGTGGCTGCGAAACATGTGTTGAGTTACCTAGAGGGCATGGTGGACTATGGTTTGGATTATATCTGAGGAGATGGAGTCAGGTTGACAGGTTGTACAGATTCAGATTGGGCAGACAATGATAGTGATCATAAGAGTACTTTCGGATGTTGTTTCATGTTGACTTCGACAATGGTGTCGTCGTTTCGAAGGAAGCAGAGATCAATGGCACTGAGCTCAACAGAGGCTGACTATATTGTAGCTTGTTAGGCCAACTGCAAGGCTATTTGGCTTTTTAAGATTATATGTGGCTTATTTGGTCAGAGGTTGAGACCAACTGCGATATATTGTGATAATCAAAGTTGTATCAAACTCATGGACAATCCAATATTACATGACCGGTCAAAGCACATAGAGATCAAGTACAACTTCATCAGGGATTGGGTTCAGAGAGGAGCAATGCGGCTTCAACATGTACCCACTAATAAGTAGGTTGCATATATTCTCACCAAGTCATTCCCAAGGGGCAAGCATGTGTATTTCAGAGATAGGATGGGAGTGGTGAGAAACACCTTCCTCGGTAAGAGGGAGTGTTAAAAATGTTAAGGGTACCAAGGAAGTGTTTCCTAGTGCATCAACCTTTTTGCCCAGGAAGATACTTTAATAACCTTATTGGCATGTGACTTTATGGGTTATACTAAAGTCATGCGGAAAAAGTCACTTTATGTGGTACATGTACTATGTACTTTATATTAATGTCACTTTATGTCTTAAAGTGACTTTATGAGAAAAAGTACTAAAGTACTTTCTAATATTAAAGTTACTTTATGTTTTAAAGTTAACTTTATAAGAATAAAAAGTACATGGTACAAAACTAGAGTCATTAATGAGGGAGGGGGTCAAGTGAGGGAATGATCTCCACTATTGATCGCATGGGCTGAGATCTAATCTCAACCCTTGATCAATAGGGCTAGGGTTCTCCTATCTAATGAAAGACAAAAGGGGAGAAAAGGCAAAAGACTCTTGTTCATTCTATATATGAGCTTTTTGAAGAAGAGAGGGAGCAAGGAGAAGAGAAGGAATACAACATAAGGAGAAGATTCACAACAAAGAATACAAGAGAAGCTACAACGGGTTCGATCTTCCTAGGAGGCCGATTTTAAGCCCATGGAGGGAGCACATAAATTGAGGAAGTAGCCAAGGCTTGTTAGAAAACAGTTTGAGGTAAGAATTAAAGTCTGGTTGATTGATTTTTCTGGCAGAGAAAGGGTACATGCAACACGCATTACTAGAGGTTGTCTGTACACAACTCGCTGTCATTCATGTAGTAGTCATCGTATTTTTCGAGACAGTGGTTGAGGGATAGTTTGCTCGCATTTCAAGGAAAAGACAACAGGATTGATTCAAGTTTCCAAATAGTCAAAGTCTGTTTGCAGGCTTGAATTTCCAGTGAGAAAGAAGCTGCTAGAGGTCTGTGTTTTTAGGCTTAGAGGGCTGAACAAGGAGCATGGTCAGTTGTTCAAAAAATAATCTGAAAGTGGAATTCAGTGGCACTCTTCTCAAGGGAGAGATAAATATAAATTTCTTGTTGTATTAATGACTATAATACATTTCTAGAGAAGCAAATAAATCCTCCTTGAAGACTGGTTTTCCCCATTGTGGGGTTTTTTCCATGGTCATATTAGATAAAAAATCACGGTGTAAATTCTGTGTGTGCTTGTCATTGTTATTTCTCCTTTACCGGCCGAAAACTAAATGGAGTAGAGAAGTCCTGAAGTTACTCTTCAAATTTGTAAAAGTTTTATATATCAAACTTACTTGTTTGTGGTTATGGGCAATAAACTTACGCAAAATAAACTGGAATTGGGAGGGCTACAAAACTAATAAATTTTCTACAGACTATTGTGTTATTTTCTGGAGAAAAATAATTTAGTTATTTAAGTGACTTAGAAATAATCTCAATCGTTGATCTCTAAGATGTTTCCAGAATGAAGATTCAAGATGTTTCTAGAAGGGAGATTGGTGCTAGAGATTTGGACTCATTAAAGATTATAAATGGAGACTATCGTTGGAGTTGAAGACACAACGAAGAGCACAAGTGTGCGAGTGAGTCATCTCTAGAGAGAGTGATTTTCTTTGCTATGTGAGTGGCTCAATGACCAGTGCATAGAGGAGGAGAAGTGCGAGTGGGTTTGAGCGAATCCAGGAGGGCTGAGTTGGAGGAGATTGCAGGGTCGATTTGCCGGAAGGAGATCGAGTTTGTCTGGATGAGGCTGAGTTGCTAGAGTGTTGGGGTTTTTCCATTTTGCATTATTGAAGGCACATATCAAGTTGTTGGAGGGCGCAAATCTGGTTGTTGGAGGCCAATTTCTTCAGAGCGATTTCATCTGGAGGCAAATTTCCTTGAGGTTGATTTACCTGGGCCGAATTCATTCTGAGGGAGTCGAGTTGTAGGGTCTAGAGTGTATTTCTCCTTGTATCTCTGTTGGTTGAAAAAATCGAATTTTCCATATAATGACTTAACAGAGAATTGTTTGTGGGTTAATTAATTGTTGCGATATGTGATTGATCTCATTGGATTATTTTCGCTACATATTTTTAATTCTAGAAGTTAAAGATACCAACAATTTTATTATTCGGTGATTCAATTATTATTTGGGTAAATAAATAATAGATCGAGGATAAATTAAATGGCCTTGAGAAATTAAATCTGGTTGGTTTTGGAAATTCAACATGGTATCAGAGCAATATAGAAGACTATGAAAGAGAGATTTGAGATCACGAGGGTTTGCAAAAGTGAGTTTTCCTTCTGCAAGAACAATTATTTTGAATTTTTTTCTCTTGGGTTATCTACAAAGATGGCATCATTAAACATTTTGAGATATGAAGACAGGTTGGATGGGGCATCAAATTTCAGTCCCTGGAAGGAGCAAATTACCAGGATTTTGAAGATGAATGATCTCTGGGATTTATTAAGCAGAGATGTGCAGGTTCCTTCAGATTTAGTACAAGCAATAAAAAATAGAACCAAAAATATGTAGGCGAGCTACATAATTGTGGACGCTGTGAGGGATCATATAAATTCCCCTCATATAAGGGAAGGATACCAATAGACAAATGTGGGTAGCTCTGACTGATCTTTATCAGAGTACGTATAGGAACAAAAAAATGTTGTTGCGGGAAAAGTTAAACGACATTAAAATGGGTAGATCTGAGACCATGACCTCCTATCTCACAAGAGTCCAAGAGGCTCGTGATGAGCTTGCAGCTGTGGGGGAAATTGTGCATGATTCAGAGCTCGTTAAAGTTGCTTTCAAGGGGTGTGTGAAGCGGTGGTCCACTTTTGTGGACGAGATTCTTACTCGTGAACAACTTCTTGATTGGAGCTGACCATGGGACGATTTCACCTAGAAGAAGATATGGGAAAATTCATCGACTGAAGGATAGCGAAAGGGTGGGGTGAGGATAGGGACGAAGTTGCTCTTGTTGCACAAGCGAAAAAAGGGCAAAGCGAAGGCCAACCAAAACTAGGGCGGCAGAGCATCTTCACAGAGAAAGAAGGAAAAGGACATGAGCAAAGTTAATTGCTTTGCTTGTCATATATTCAGGCATTTTGCTAATTAGTGTCCTAACAAAAAGGAGGGCTTGGGTAAGACCACTACGACAGCTACTGCACAGATGGAGGAGATGGCAGAGAAGTTTGATAAAAACTTTACCCTAGTATCTTGCCTTTCTGGAACCGTCACGAGAGGTGTCTAGTTCATGGATAGTGGAGCATCTTGTCATATGACGAGATTGCGACACTTCTTCACCAGTATGACCAGGGGGCCCAAAGATGTAAATGTGGAGCTTGGTGACAAGGCCAAGTATGTAGTCGAGGGCATTGGGAGTATTGAGTTCTAGATGGACTCACGTGGCATCATGGAGGTGAACGAAGTGCTATATGTACCGGGTTTGGAGAAGAATCTCCTTTTAGTTTCGACCATGGAAGACAGAGGACTGGAGGTAAACTTTACGGGAGGTGAAGTGGCTGTTGGGACGAAGGGGACCAGTGTTAGCAAGAAGTAGGTGATCGATAAGAGGGAGAGAGGTCTCTATCTGTTGAGAGGACAACCGGTGAAGGCTCTCATCCATGAGAGCGACAACTAGAGCAAGATTTGGCATAGTAGGATGGGGCACCTACACTACAGAGCTCTTCTGATGGTGCAAAGGATGGTTACTGGTTTTCCAGAGGTCTGGGGGGAGCGGAATGGAGTGTGTAAAAGGTGTGCACTTGGCAAGCAGGGCAATATTGTGTATGCTCATAGTGAGACCAGGTCTAAGGGTGTGCTAGAGTTGGTGCATTCTGATATATGTGGTCCTTTGTTTGTGACGTCGATCACAGGGTCCTTATATTTTGTGATGTTCATAGATGATTATTACAGGTTGACTCGGATCTACTTCCTGAAGACCAAGGATGAGGTCTTCAATCAGTTTCATGAGGTCAAGGCTCTTGTGGAGAACCAGAATGGAAGGAAGATTAAGGTGTTGAGATAAGATAATGGGGGTGAGTGTACCACTGAGTTCTTGGACTTTTGCAGGTAGGCATGAATTAAGGAGGAGCTCATAGTAACTTACAACCCTCAGCAGAATGGGCTTGTCGAGATGACAAACAGGACCATCATGGACGCAACGAGGGCAATGATATATGATCAGGAGTTTCTTATGTTTTTGTGGGCATAAGCTTGCAATACGATTGTGTACGCGCATAACAGGAGTCCTCATAGGGTGGTGGAGGACGTGACTCCCGGGGAGTTCTTTACAGGAGTAAAATCGGATATGAGTCACTTACACATATTTAGTAGTCCAATTTATGGTGATGTGCCTACAAAGAAGAGGAATAAGTTGGAGTCCTTATTTGAGAGGGGCGTGTTTGTTGGCTAGGCCTACTAAGTCTACATTCCAAGATAGAGGATGGTGATCGAGTCAGAATGTCAGATTTGATGAGGACATGACCCTTACGAGTTCTTATGAGCAAGAGCCAGTAGTGGTAGAGGAGAAGGAGCAAGAGGCTCCTAAGGTTGAGTAGGGACACAACCAACAAATTTAGAGGATGAGCTAGATATTCCTTTGAGTTCTACTAGGAGGAGGTCGAGTGAGCTGAACAAACATTGAGAGACGCTGAAGAGCATGTGCAAGCTCCTAACAATGTTTTTAGGTAGAATAGACTGCCGACCAAACATTCTAGTTATTTGGCAATGTCGAGTCTCAACCTTCCACTTTTGAGGTGGCTATAGGCGAACAGGTCTGGAGGGATGCCATGATAGAGGAGTATAGCTCCATCTTGATCAATGATGTTTGGGATATAGTGTCGAGATTGGAGGGGAAGTTTGTGGTCACTTCTCAATGGATCTACAAAATCAAACATGGAACAAATGGCGGTATCGAGAAGTATAAAGTGAGGCTGGTGGCGAGAGGGTTCTCCTAGAAAGAGGAAGTGGATTATGAGACATTCACACATGTCTCCATATATGCATCTATTAGTGTAGTTATGTCCATTGCTTCAGAGATGGGGTGGAGGATACATTAGATGGATGTGAGGAATGCTTTCCTCAACAGAGTAATTGAGGAGGAGGCGTATATTGAGCAACCTCAGGGTTTAGAGGTGTATGGGAGAGATTCCATGTATGTAGGTTGATGAAGGCCCTTTATGGGTTGAAGCAGGCTCTGCACACATGGTATGACAAGATTGATAAATATATTCTTGGCTTGGGCTTCATCAAGAGTGAGGCAAATCCTAACTTGTAATATGTACTCCTTGAGGGTGAACCACTCATCTTGGTATTGTATATGGACGATCTCTTCCTGACAACATCGAAGAAGCTGATAGGGATGTGCAAGGAGGATCTTATTGAAATTGTAACCAGTGTTGGTCTTCATAATGTAATGTATTTTATCATTAGCATATTTATTATATTCATTATTATTAAATTTTATTTTTGGTCAAAGCATGTTCTTCATGCTTAAGAGTCGAAAGAAAAAGAAAAGAAATTGTATTTGAGGCATGTCCCATTTGGACATTTGAAAGAAAAGATTTTGAAATTTATTTTCGAGTAAAAAATTCAACACAAAAACCAAGTCGACCCTCCTTGGACAAGTCGGCCCTGTGGCACCTATTCGACCCTCCTGGACAATTATATATAAGAGGCTAGTTCGACCTTTTGGACTCGTTCATTCTCTCATCACGTCTTCTATCTATTTCTTCACCTAGACAAGAAGGAGGAGGTTGAAGTCAAAGGAGAGAGAAAGATCAAAGCTCTTTTGCCCTAGTCCAGCTCACATGTGCAATTTTTTCGAGGCAATTTCTGAGGTATTGCAGGGCCGAAATTTGGTCTCTATTGTAGGGCCAAAATCTGAAGTTTGACCAGTTTTAGAAAGGGTTGACCAACGTTGACTTTGACTATGGGATGAGACTTGGAGCAGGGATGGAATTGGAATCTTTGTGGCTAATTTGGTCTTGGTCTTGGGTCTTGGATATCTCATTTTTGATCTGATTTTATAAGAGAAGGATTGTTGGGTTTTCCCCCTTGTGGGGTTTTGCCTTGGCTTGGAGCCTAAATTTTGTTGTCTCTTGTCTTTTTGTGATCTTCATGTTTTTGTATATTTGTATAATTGCTTGATGAAGAAGACATAACAAATAATAAGAAGGTAACTAACCTTCACAAGTAATTATCAAGAAGAGGAATCAAGCATTAGTATTTATTTAACTTGGTTTCTCAACAGATCTTGCTTCAGAATTCGACATGAAGGACATCGGTTTGATTCATTACTTTTTGGGATTGGAGTTGTGGCAGCAACCATTAGAGATTTTCCTTGGGCAGGGCAAGTATGCAATGGAGATCTTGAGGAGATTCAAGATGGAGGATTGAAAGCCTATGTCTATGCCATGATCACTAACCTGAAGAAGCTGAGCACTTTTGAAGGTGAATTAGTGGATCCCACACTGTATACGCAGCTAATAGGTTCCTTGATGTATCTCGTCAACACTAGTCCAAATATTTGTTTTGCTATGAACACACTCAACCAGTTCATGGTGGAGTTGAGACATGTTCATTGGGTGGCAACAAAGCATGTGTTGAGACACTTGCGTGGAATAGTAGACTTGGATTGAGATATGTCAGAGCTGGAGGAGTGGAGCTGCAAGTGCACACAAATTTTGATTGGGTAGGCAGTGTGGTGGATAGAAAGTCGACATCTAGTTGTTGTTTTAGCTTGGGATCAACTATGATCTCATGGTTCAACAGGAAGTAACAATTAGTGGCACTTAACTCAGTAGAGGCAGAGTACATGGCAATAGGTATGGCAAGTCATGAGGCAGTATGGATTTGCAAGATGGTTGCAAGATTATTTGATCTACAGATGGGGCCAACGTTGATACATTGTGATAATCAGAGTTGCATTAAACTCTCTAAGAATCCAGTGTTTCATGATTGGTCCAAGCATATCGAGATCAAATATCATTTCATCAAAGACAGGGTCTAGAGGGGTGCTGTGAGATTACAATACATTTCTACAGAGGAGCAAGTGGCAAATGTTCTCATGAAGCCTCTAGTGAAGGGAAAGTTTGTGTAGTACCAGAATAAAGTGGAGGTGGTGGAGAATCCCTTCCTTGCTAGGAGGGAGTGTTGATGTGAGTAGCATCAGAAGGTCTTCTACAATTGCTTGGTGTCTTCATGTGGAAGACATTATTTGTGTCTTCTAGTGATTTATGTCTAAAAGTACAGTAATTAAAGTCAATTAATTATTGTGGATTGTTGGGTTATTTTCTAAGGATAAATAATTTAATTATTTAACAGACTTATAAATAATCTCAACAGTTGATCTCCAAGATGTTTCTAGAAGAAAGATTGAAGATGTTTCTAAAGGGTAGATCAAGGTTATATATTTGGACCCAATGAAGATTATAAATAGAGGCTAGTGATGGAGGTGAAGACACAACGAAGAGCACAAGTGTTTTGAGTGAGTCATCATGAGAGAGAGCAATTTTCTATGCAGTGCGAGTGGCTTAGTGACTAGTGCGTAGAGGAGAAGTGCAAGTGGGATTGAGCGAATCTAGGAGGGTTGAGTTGGAGGAGATTGCAGGACCAAGTTGCTTGAAGGAGATCGAGTTTCTCTGGAGGAGGCCGAGTTGTTGGAGTGTTGGGGTTTTTCCTGTGGGTATGAATGGCAGGGTGCAAATCTGATTGCTGGAGGTCGATTTCTTTAGAGCGATCTCATCTAGAGGCATATTTCCTTGAGGCCATTTTACCTAAGCCAAATTCATTACGAGGGATTTGAGTTGTGGGTTCTACATTGTATTTCTCCTTCTATCTATGTGGGTCATAAAACCCAAATGTTTTAGATATGAAATGACGAAGAATTGTTTGTGGGTTAATAAATTTTTCAATGTGTGATTGATCTGTTTGGATCATTTCTGTTGCATATTTTTAATTCTAGAAGTTAAAGATACTAGTGCTTTTATTTTTGGTGATTCAATTATTATTTGGGTAAATAAATAATGAGTTGGGTAAATTAAATTGTCGTGAGATTTTTTTGGTTGTTATTAGAAATTTAACAACCATTATACACCAATATGCATAGTTTCTCACATATATAGCAAGTAAATGTGCATATAACCAAAATAACACTTAGTGCAATCCATATTTGAACCAAAGATACATCAACAAAGAGACTTTTGACGACCTCTATGGTCCAAAAAAAGTCATGCTACAACAAATACCTACATATAATCAAAACCATTGCCTATGTTGGGATCCTCAACATCAATATCACCCTTTAAGCATTAAAATAAGATAGAAAAAACATAAGATGTCAAATTGATATTTTGTCTGAATGATGGGTAAATATTTACTAGGGTCGTGACATGGGAGTTCAATAATCAATGCCACCAACATTGAGGTACAAGAGGGCTTGGTTCTCTTGATTAAATGCTAGTTCCATACCATCATATGTGATAAAATCCGATGGAAATGTTGCAATCACGTCAATCTTGCAATCTTGAAAATTGTTAAGTCTGTTAAATTTTGAGTGGGATCTAGATTCTAAAATTCTACTTTTTTCATATGAATCCAATGAGGTTGGAACCACTCTTAAACATCTTGAAACAATTAATGGTAATGTTAAAAATTTGAGTAAAATGATGAAAATAAAAGAGATTAAAATGTGAAAATAAAAGATAAAGAAGATGTCACTTTAATGAAATATAAAGGAGAATGCCATTTTTAGTTTAAGAAGTTAACATTACGATTAATTCCATAGCATTAGTAGGGTCTTAGGGTTGAATGCTAGGGTTCCCCACTCATAAATTATGATTTTTAGGCAAAAATAAGGGAGGCATGCACAAAAGCCCCCCTTTTTGAGGGAAATGCCCACAAGCACCCATTTTGGGAAAACATATCCCCCACATTGGAGGGAATGTTTCCATCGAGTTTCCCCAAGTTTTCAGGGGGATGTGGGGAAATGTTTCCCTAGGCGTTTGCCCATCTCAAGAGCATGGGAAATGTTGGGAGCATTCCCCGACCCTGGGGGACGCTTCTCTATGGAACATTGCCTTGAACTTTTGATAAATTGCCAAATATAGACAACTCCCCACAAAATAGTATATATGTTATGCATACAAGATGCAAGCTAAGAACCTGATGCCTACAGGTTGATGGTGTACATGTTTGACAAAGACTCCAAACTCCATGCCTCAAGCTTCTAAGGCTGAAGATGCAATGAACTATAGTCTCCAATCGATCAAACCCTCAAGCAAGCTTGGTGTTGACTTCTTTTGCCAACAATAAAAAAAACATGAGCATTTTGTCTCCTCATAGGAGGAACAAGTGTCTTGACTCTTAAAGTTTTAGGGGTTATTTTAAGGTGAAGGTTCCTAGAGGGCACTTAAGGGTTTGGAAGTCAAGGTTTGTCTTCATAAAAACCACTTTTGCCCCCTTGAAATGCACGTTGGAGGGGTGATAGGTAGACGATTTAGCAGATGCGATCAATGATATTCGAGACATGCTTTAGAAGCAAGTTATCCATTTGTAGTTTTCCCTGAAACAATTCAGATTTTTCTTGAAGCTCCAAAAAACATCTCCATTGTCTGGTATGCCATTTCATTTTTTCTTGAGACAACATTGAAATGTATTAGTGTTGTTTCAATGGTGAATCCCTTTTGTTTTAGGATCCGAAACGGGGATCCACGTTTCATAGGTCCCCAACTTTTTTGGTAACTTAGTGTGAAATAAATGAACCCCATTTCTGTTTCTTTATTTGAAAGCAATTGGATGTACTTTAGATTTATTCACATTGGAATCTTTGGCTTTGGTTGAGATGGATAACATATTCAAAATAATAAGTTCAAATATATAACCCATCCTTTTAATGGGATCTATTACCCACCATAAGTGGGTAAAACCCATGAGATTTTTTTTCTTCTCATTTGATAAATAGTCAGTTAGCATCCTTATGATGGCCTTCAAATAACTTTTAGAGTTCTTCACTTATTGCTTTTTTGAGTGCTCTTGCCCATCTAGCACTCTTCTTGATGGAAGGTGGGTTATTTATCAACTGGTACTCTAACTATTTTAGCAATAATGTGATTTCATTTAATATTAAGGGCATATTAATGTGAATCGCAGGGTGAACTAGATGATTGATCATTCCCAATTGTATCCTTGTTCCCATGTTGCACTTGGGAGGTTAACCTTTGACCCTAGTCCCATGGGACCTCCTCTAGGGCCTTATGGTTTAGGAGGGGCACTAATAGCCGACAATGTTTGATATAGCATATCCATATTAGTCCATACTTACCACTTTCCATCCTTTTTGTTATTCATCTCCATTCTTTGGCTGATTGTCATTGGTCATTGGGATTAGCACCCTATATCCACATCCTTGAGTTAGGGCTTGGAAACTTGGCCCCAAAGGTTGATTTGTTGAAAGAACGATAAAAACATATAGAGCCACATTAGAAAGAAAATGTAAAATGCAAAAGATGGTTGGGACTTATGTAGCACTTGGGCAAAAACCCTTAGCTGTTAGATTTTGTGGGTACTAGACTTGGTGCACACACACCCATACACCAGATTTGGTAAAAGTCTCAATTTTTTTTTTCTCGGTAAAAACTATGCTAATATATTATGTACAATAGGCAAAATTTACATCATGACAAAACAGAGAGAACCAGGCTCTGGGAATATCATCCAGGAGCAGTTGAGGCCAATCAAAAAGCTAGCCCATGCAGGGGCGCCAAACAGAGAAGCTAAACCATCCAAAAGAGCTAGCCCACGCAGGGGCACCGACCAGAAATCCGAATTATCCCACGCAGGGGAGACTAACAATAACCAACCCATTAACGAAGTTTCTAGGACACAAACACAAAGCATTGATGCCAAAACTAAGCTAAAACAGACAACATTAGAGACTAGAAGACCAGACAGAAGAGCCATGTGAACCTTGAGCTCGGGCATCGCTATTCGTCCATTTGCACCTCCTCTACCCGGCACCAACCGTAAGCCTCCCTTTTAGCAGCAGTGGGGGCAGTGTCTTCTGCTTCGCTGGTCCTCTCCCTCTGATCTAGCCTGCCTTTCGAGACATTTTCCAGGTCTGAGGCAGGATCCTTCACTTCCTTCTCTGGGCCAGTTTCAGGAACCTTTGCTTCTTGCACCTTGCTGTCAGCTTTCCCCTGCCCATGTTCATCCAGGGAGTCATTGTCTTCCTGGGAATTTTTAATGAACATGACCGAAACATGCGCACTAATCTGGGGGCTGTTCATGGAACTGCTAAAATTGAAAATAGCAGAGCCGAAGGCCGGCAAGGAAGCCGAGCTCGATGCACCAGCGTCCCTGAATTGACTGGAGTGAAGGGGATTAGCTCTAGTGGAGCGAATGTTATGGCAATGGCAGCAGTGGACAGAATTATCTGCATCGTGACTGCGAGAGGTTCCTCCTCTGGAAGTGCCTCGACGGCTAAGCAGATGCTGTCGAGGTCTCACCATCCTTACAGGGGTCGAGGAGAGGAAATTCAAACAGACCACGGAATAATCCAAACAGCCAGCTGCCGGAACAGACTGCGGAATAACCCAAACAGACAGTGAGGAGATCCTGGCGGAGACGGAGAGGCAGGGCAACCGGAATTGCAGAGACCTGCCAGAAGGAAGAACCACCAACATTCCCTGACCAGACACAGCGACATGGTTTATAGCCTCAGCTACCTTACCTTGGAGCGCGCCCGCCATAACTGCAACCTCCACTTGAGCCGAATAGCCGTGCAGGGCATTTACTATGCTCTGCTGCATAGCCTTATACCAGCCGCTTGCAACGCCTGTGCCAGCCTTGCCTCCGACGTCTGCCACGTGATGGCATATGGCTGGCATGTGGCCTGCGGCACACTCCCGTCCCATCCTAATTGACACCCGCATTCGGGGTAAAAGTCTCAAATTAACTTCAACCTAGCTAATTAATTGAAACACTGTTGTGCCTAACCAAAAACAAATTATGTGCAACGAAAATTATAAAACCATCAATTAGATCATGCATAGTAAACACATTACACACATTCTGCCCAATTGACATTTCTTCATTATTTTTTTCTCAGAACCTATTCGGGCTCCCTTACTAGGATAATGGCCCTTGAGGAAATTACATATACAACAATTACCTTGGATTTGTTCCAGTGAATCTTAGATCTTCCCTCAATCTTGTTGATGAGGATCTCTTGTCTTGCTCCGTGCTCTTTCCTCGTACTTTGCACAACTGAGTATCTCACTCATAACAAGCATGCAAAATTACTCATGCAGATCGCCTTTGTTACTCTGTGCTCTTTCCTCGGACCCATGACAACTGAGTATCGCACTCACAACAAACCTGCAATATTACTCATGTAGATCTCTTGCTTACTGGAGAGAATCTCTCTCTCAATGTTTTGTACCCTTGCACATCTCTGTGCCTTTCTCGAACCGCTCAGTCCTGCTTGACCCTCTCGACTCTCTTGCCAAGCTAACTTCCATAGGCCCTCTCGACCCTCAAAGGTTTGACGCTGTTGAAGAATGTAACTTGTGTCAGTCTTCATAATTGTACTTGATTCATGATTTAATTATCAATTTATTATTATTATTATTATTAAATTGACTTATTAAAGCATGGGTTTCATGCTCGGGTCAATGGTCAATAGGTCATAGCACCCCTTGAGTGCTCTAGGATTTTTGTTGAGTCAAAGTCAAAATCATTTGTTTAAGAGACCCTTCTTGGGCTCCTTAAAGTCAAGAAAGAAAATTTATTTGTGTGTCTATCCTCCACCAAGTCAGCTTCCTCTCAAGTCGGCCTCAATCTCATAATGTCTGCCTATTCAATAGTTTACAAGTCGGCCTCTTCATCACTCTACATGGTGTCCTATTATTGGACGCCCAAACCACTATATATAGCAAAAGGTACTCGACTTGTTTTGGCATCAATCCATCTGCAATTTAGATATCAAAAAGGAAGTGCGAGAGGGTAAAATAGAAGCTTTTTGTCTTCTCAATAAAGAAACCAATACAACAAAGGAAGATAAGGATCCTTGGAAGATGTGAATTTTGTCCTTAATGCAAATTACGGGGCTGAGGGTTCAGACTTACTCCATAAATACAAGCGCAGGATGAAATTCTTGAAGAATCAGGATCACGTTGTCTTAAAAGAAAGAAGCTAACTTGGTGGAAGGAATTTTTTCTTGGTCTAGGTGTCAAGAGTCTTGGTTGTCTCACTGTGATTTGAATCTATTGAAGGAAGAGTCTTTGACTAGGTTTTCCCCTTCCTAGGGGTTTTGCCCTGGCTGTGTGCCTATATCTTGTGTTTCATTTTTTTGTGATCTTCATGGATTGACATTAGTCTTAATGATAAGAACATAACAAATTGAAATAAGGCATAACAAGTGAAACATCATGAGATAATGTCATAAAAGAAGAGAAATCAAGTTAAATACATGATGCCCTAGATTTCTCAACATGGTATCAGAGTGAGGTTTGTATATGTAAGGGCAAGAAGAAGATCCTTAAAGGCTTCAAGACGGTCAAGGGAAGACTATTGGCTAGGACTGAGCTCCTAGAAGTAATGAATCAAAATTTTAAGCATGACAACTAGCCCTAGTCATAGTATCAAATCTTGTAGCCCTGTTCAAGAAGCCTAAAATAGGTTTTGAGAGTAGAGAGGCTTTGTTCTATAGGTCCAAAAGGTTAGTATTCAAGCTAAAGGGAGGCCGAGCTCCTAGAGGGAAGAAATTCTGAGTTCTGGGCATATCTACTAGTCAATATCTTTGTGGTTAGGACCACCGGCCTGAGCAAAAGGAGCGAAGAATTTAAGGATAAAAAGAAGCATCACTTTGTAGTTCCGAGAGGCTGGACTAATAGCCCTATCAAGACCGAATCGAAGTCATAGGCATAAATATCATGATTTGAAATCTCTCCAAAAGTCCGAAATTTTGTAATCTCAAAAATCCAAAATAAAGTATCTTTTGAGGACTAGACAACTAGCAAGAAAGGGACATAAGCCGAGTAGTTTAGAAGCATTAATGGACTATTTTGAAAGACTTGTTATAAGGGTACAAAGACTAAAATTGGAGACCTAATTGTTGATGAAACTACAGTCAGTTGGAAAAAGAGGAGTTAAGTCACCCTCAAAGTTTTGAGCATAAAAGTATTTTAAAGACTTGAATTGTAGCCCCCATCACTCACAAAAAGAGCCAAAGACATACATATAGTCATCACCTATATACAATCAACAATAAAATTCGCAGTCCCCCATAATTCAGAAGCTGAGAAGACCTATAGCAAGGAAGTAGTAGCATATTGCATCTTGTTCTGGAAATAGTATCATTGAAAGAAGCAACTCTAGGAAGCATCCATTGCTGTCAAGAAAATGACATCCAACATTTTAGAATCAATTGAAAGTCTTTATTTAATTCAAGTAAGCGTTGTTGTTGCTCTTCATATTTTAGTCATTTGACAATGTGTATGCAGTTTGCAAGGAAAGGCATCAAATCCTATGAAACATTAATATTTCAATCAAATATAAGGTATGTACAACATATTCATTGTCTAGTATGAAAAGCATTAGAATTTAGCTTTAAAGATTGAACATATGAAAATCCTTACCTTAATACTCTTGTTCCCAATTCATGATATTTAGGGTTTGTAGGTATGTAATAATCTTTTATGTAGATAAGGTTTACAGGTACTCAAAGGATTTGTATTTAAAATCCCTTGATATTCATTCTCTAAGAAGAAATGAGAACCCTAGATAAATATTACGCTATTGTACTCATATTCTTTGGTTGTGCTTGTCAATAAATATTGCAGGTATAATGACTTGATGGGTACAAGTTGACTCATAAGAAAAATGAATCTTGGAGATGCTATCATTTCAAGGAAACCCTACAAGGTTTGTAAAGGAGTAAAGCAAGGTATGTAAGAAGTCTTCTTCATTAAAAGTATGATTATTTTGAAATTTTTGCCTGGTATTACCAACTCTGTCATGTCTAGGTTTCAAATTATAAAGATTCTTGTTAGGGTGATTAATCTTTTGATTGAATCTACCCTCGTTATATTTTTGATCATTCTTATGAAACCCTAACCTTTAGGGTTCACTATTAAACCCTAACCTAAGGGTATTTTAATGAAACTCTAATCTATTGAGGCTTATACAATGAAATTCTATCCTTGCTTAGGATATCTTAACCCTAGTCCTCTTAGGGTTGCTAATAATGAACCAATGATTAAAAGTCCATTCTTGCGATATTTAGGGTTTTGATGTCGTTATGGCAAAATCCTTGCCTTTAGGGTTTGTTGATATTGTTCTAGTAATAAATCAAAACCCTAGATCTTTTGATAAATTAGGGTTTGCTATTGTTGTTGAAACCCTAGATTCTTAAGGTTTGGTGAATTAGGGTTTATAAGCAAGTCCCTTGTAATAACTAAAATGAGGTCCTAGGAATGAAACCCTAGGTATGTGTTCTTCCATATAAACAAAACCCTTGCTTGATTAAAAGTGTTGTATATCTAACTTTGATGCTTTGATGTTTGTGTCTAGGGTGTACCGAAGTAAGTTTTGATAAGTTGATGAAACCCTAGATATGCATATGCTAGTATTGTTGATTTAGGGTATTGAACAAAACCCTTGTAGAGATTGATATTGTAGGACATGATGATATTGTTGATATAGTGATGAATATCTAGGGCTTGCAATAAATTCTTGTAGAATCTATCATACATGATATTGTTGATATAATGATGAAATGTAGGGTTTGCAATAACTTCTAGTAGAATCTGTCATTTTGATAGTAATATTGAAGTCCTAGATGCATAAGATTGTGATTGAATTATTATTTCATTGACTGATCTAAGGATTTATGTTTCCAAAAACCCTAGCGAGTTGTTAAAGTCTAAAGGATGTAACCTTTGCTGATTATGAACCTAACTAGGTTTAGGTATCTAATGTCTAAAGTTTGAATGCTTTGATGCTTTCTTTATAATGATATAGTTGACTTTATGCTTTTGTATACTTGTACTTGATTGTACTTGCTATTAAAGTTTTGTAGGTACATAATCTTCAAGATGTTGAGGATGTTTGTAATTAAAGATGATAATATTGGTAAGCATGATAAAGGAAGTTATATAAATGATGATGATCAAGATGACCTTGATGCCATAAGAATGAATGAAGCCTTGAAAGGATGAAGTTTCTCCAATGTTATGAAGTTGTTGATCTCCCTAAGTTGAGAGGGAGCCTGGATAGAAGAAAGAGTATATCTCCCTAGTTAAGAGGGAGGGCATATTATGTCAGTGAATTCCTTGAAGTAGGAATGAAGCCATATAAATGAAAGCACTATCGATAAATGTTTGTGAAGTTGCAAACAAAAGACTTGAGGAAATTTGAAGAGTATTTGGCGCTGTTGAAGAAATGAAAGAAGAAGAAAGCTTTCGATAAATTGTATATGAATAACTTGATGATAGGAGCATCAGAGGACCCCGAAGGTTTGTGTTTACTTATAGGCATATTATGTCAGTGAATTCCTTGAAGTAGAAATGAAGCCATATAAATGAAAGCACTATCGATAAATGTTTGTGAAGTTGCAAACAAAAGACTTGAGGAAATTTGAAGAGTATTTGGCGCTGTTGAAGAAATGAAAGAAGAAGAAAGCTTTCGATAAATTGTATATGAATAACTTGATGATAGGAGCATCAGAGGACCCCGAAGGTTTGTGTTTACTTATATTTGAAAGTTTATTATTGATTGGGGTTGTGTTTTTACGAGTAAATCTCTCCATAAAAAGGTTGAACACTTTGGAAGCATGCTTGGACAAATGGATATATCTAGTTTGATAGGGAGAGTTGAAGCATCTAATGGTGGATGCTTGGGACAAAATTTGGCCAGCCTATGTGTTGATGTCTAGATCCCTGGGTTGATGGTTAGCAAGTAAGCTTGATGGTACCTAGAGTGGCTGAAAGCTTGAGTCCATCTTAGTCCCACCTGGATAGATTACCCTCGTCAGGTATCTAGTCCGCAACATAGTGTGCTAGAACTCTTCGTAGTTCATTTCATTTTGAGATCTTCCATGAATATAACTATGAATACCTCCCTAGTTAAGAGGGAATGTTGTAGGTCTTCATAATTGTACTTGAGTCATGATGTAATTGTCGAAAGGAATTTATTATTATTAAATTGACTTATTAAAGCATGGTTTTCGTGCTTGGGTCAATGGTCAGTACATCATAGCACCCTTTGAGTGCTCTAGGATTTCTGTTAAGTCAAAGTCAAAGTCATTTGTGTAGGAGACCCTTCTTGGGCTCGTTAAAGTCAAGAAAGAAAATTTATTTTTGTGTCTATCCTCCACCAAATCAGCTTCCTCTCAAGTCGGCCTCAATCTCATCGTGTCGGCCTCTTCAACAGTTTACAAGTTGGCCTCTTCATCAATCTACAAGTCAGCCAATTATTGGGCGCTCGAACCACTATATATAGCAAAAGGTACTTGACCTGTTTTGGCATCAACCCATATGCAATTTAGATATCAAGAAGGAAGTGTGAGAGGGTAAAATAGAAGCTTTCTGTCTTCTCAATAAAGAAACCAATACAGCGAAGGAAGAGAAGGATCCTTGGAAGATGTAAATTCCATTGTTAATGAAAATTAAGGGCTGAGTGTTCAAACTTACTTTAGTGTAGGACAAAATTATTGAAGAACCGGGATCATGTTGTCTTAAAGGAAAGAAGTTGACTTGATGGAAGGAATTTTTCCTTGGTCTAGGTGTCAAGAGTCTTGGTTGTCTCAATGTAATTTGAATCTACTGAAGGAAGAGTTCTTGACTTGGTATTCCCCTTCCTAGGGGTTTTGCCCTGGCTGCGTGTCTATATCTTGTGTTCCCTTTTTTGTGATCTTCATGGATTGGCGTCAGTCTTAATGATAAGAACATAACAAATTGAAATAAGACATAACAAGTGAAACATCATGAGGTAATGCCATAAAAGAAGAGAAATCATGTTAAATACATGATGCTCTAGATTTCTCAACAGAGGCCTACTTAACCTGCTCCTCCATAAAATTCTCTCTTGCCAACCACCTTCCATAGGCCCTCTCAGCCGTCAAGGGGTATGATGCTTATTCGACCTTCTCCTCTTGTGAGAATCGCTCTCATCGATCACACGAATGGATCACTTACTCTTGTACTTATACTTTTCCAAAGGATGTAATACCATGGGTCATCAGAATATCATGGGTAATACCATAGGTCTATAGGTTCAAAGCCCCATTGCTTAGCCCACTTGCCCCACATTTGAAAATACTCTTGATGCTATCCAAACATCAACATTAGCATGAGATCTACCCCCCTCATTAGCCATCACCTAGTGCCTAGATCATTTAATTATTCATCTAAAATAAAGGAACTTTTGAATATCCTAACTCCAATGAGCGAGAAACTACTACATCTTTAAAGGGTATTGGAAAAGCATAAAGCAAGCTTGGTTTCTTTAGTTATCCACCAAAGAAAGATAAACCATTAAAATAAAAGGACACATCAAAGGGGTGGAAAAAAAGGTTGAGGAAAGGGGTAACTCATGCCTCCACAATTGCTTCCTGCCTACATCATTATACTAAGGATGTTTGTGGAGCACCCTGAAGTACTCTTCTTGTTTGTGGAGCACCCTGCCTAATATGCATCTTTGAAGGCCTCAAGCCTCACTCCATCAACAACCTATTTGTACCACGCACCTTTATATCTCTTCTCTCTCTCTTCTCATTCTAGCTTGCACCTTTATACTCCTCACATCCCCCCTTATCTTACCCCTTTCATCTCAACAAACACTTCTCTCTAGTGCTTATGAGATATCTCAATAGATGCTTTGCAGCAACCGAATGCACTATGGTCGGTTCCACCATGAATTGAGTCACCCAATTGACTGCGAAAAAAATATCAGGTCATGTGTTGACCAAGTACATCAATGACCCAATGAGCTGCTTGTATACTATAGGATCCACTCGCTTTGCTCTACTAGCATCCACCTCCCTCTATTTTTTGACTATTCCTCTAGTTTGTGACTAAGGCGTGGCCATGGGCTTGCAATCCTGCATATGAAATCTTCGAAGAATCTCTGTAGTGTACTTGCCTTGCCCTATGAAGATCTCACCATCACCTTGCCAAACCTCCAAACTAAGAAAATAGTGCATAAGCCCCATATCCTTCATCTCAAACGCCCTTGCAAGGTTCTCCTTGCAATCTTGGATCAAGCTTTCATCTCCAATTAGTATAAGGTCATCGACATAGAGAACTAGAATGAGTGGAAGCCCTCCAACCATGATGTAATATAGGTTGGCATCCACCTCAATCTTACGGAAGCCACTGGTGTGGTTGACATCACTACCTTTAATTTCGCAAAACACTTGTTTGCTTGGCCATTCCACTGAAAAACATTCTTCTTTAACAAATTGGTCCGGGGTGCTGTCAGATGTGCATTATTTTTTATAAATCTTCTGTAACACCCTGTTAAACCTAAAAATCCCCTAAGCTTGGATATGTTCTTGGGTTTGGGCCATTCTTAGATTGCCTTGATTTTGTTGGGATCCACTTGGACTCCTTCCCTCGATATAATATGTCCTAGGTATTCAACTTCCTTTTGTCCAAACGTACATTTTGATAGCTTGATGTAAAACTGGTTCTTTTCCAAAACAGAGAATACTTCTTCCAGATGTTTGAGATGTTCTTTACACGTCTTACTATAGACTAGAATATCATCAAAGAAAACTAATACGAACTTTCGTAGATAAGGGTGAAAGAGTTCATTCATGGTTGCTTGGAAGGTGGCTGGTTCATTTGTTAATCCAAATGGCATGACCTTGAACTCATAATGCCCTTCATGAGTCCCAAATGCTGTCTTTTCGACGTCTTCTAACCTTACTCGTATTTGGTAGTAGCTTGATCTTCGATTTAACTTGGAAAAATATTTTGCACCGTGTAGATCATCTAGCATTTCATCAATGAACAGAATTGGAAACTTATGTTTAATAGTGATTTTGTTTAAACCTCTGTAATCTATACATAATCAGAAGGATCCATCCTTCTTCCTGATCAATACAACGGGTGCAGCGTATGGACTTCTACTCTTCGTAATGATTCTATGCTTCAACAGGTCTTGTATTAAGCCTTCTATTTCCGTCTTGTGGTGATGGGGATAACGATATGGCTTAACATTTACTGGTGTTGAGTCTGGTTTGACTTTGATAATTTGTTCAATCTGCCTCTTAGGGGGTAACTTCATTGGTAGATCTTGGAAAACCTTCTCGTATTTTGAATCAAGGATGAAATTTCTGATGGTTGATGAGTCCCTTCTGTTGATAATAATTCCAACTGTTGACATTGTGCAACAAATGCTGGTGCCCCCTTGCGAATAAGCTTCTTCATCTGTTGAGCAGAGATGACTTGCGTTGTTGTTGTTTGAAACCCTAACAACTTATATTTCCTTCCATCCCATTTGAATTTAATGAACTGTTTTATGTGATTTGCTGAATATGTGCCTAGTGTTCTTAACCATTGTACACCCAAAACATCTACTCCTCCTAGGGGAACCGTATAAATACTAGACTCCATTGCATAGTTGCTTAATTGCAACTTGACCTTATGGCACTTGCCTACTCCATCTATATGTTTTCCATTTGCTACCATAACTTTTAAATCTGCTACCGGGTAAGCAAAGATGTTCAGTCTTTTTGCAACATTGACATCTACAAAGTTGTGCGTACTTCCAGAGTCTACTAGAACAATAACGCTTTGCTTCTTAATGTGATCTTTAAGTTTCAGTGTCTGTGGTTGAGCTATCCCTGTGATGGCTGCTAAGGAAATTCGTGGCATATCTTCTTTTGATTTTGGACTAGGGTTTGCATTTTCTTCATTGTCCTCTTCGTCAGAGTTGCCTTCTGAAGATTCCTCTTCTTGTTCAGCGTCACAAGTGTAGAGTTTTTGTGTTGCCCAATTGTGTCCTGCATAATACTTGTCTCCACACTTCCAGCATTTGCCATCCTTTTTCCTTTCGACATTAGATTGTTGTTTCCCTTTATTTCGCAATGGTGGTGGAACGTACTTGCTAGTATTCTCTGACAAGGTTTTACCTGTCTTTCCTTCGAATAGTTGTTAGTCTTGTCATTATTGGCATATGGTGCTTTGTGAAGTTTATATTTCTGCTCGATAATTATGGCTGCATGTTGGCCTCCTCAATGGTTTTTGGTTTATGCAATTTTAATTCTTCGTGAATGTAATCTTAAAGGCCACAACGATACATTTTTAGCAGCGCCTCATATGAGAACCCTCTTTGCCTTACTGCTAATACCTTCCCATTCATGAGTGTATTCACTCACTGATATATTTTGCTTCAAGTGAACGAATCTCTCGTAGACATCATCCTCCTCGTCGTCATGAAACCTTTTTAGCAGGGTATTTTTAAAGTTTTACCAATTGAACGAACAACCCGTACATTTAGATGACCACCACAAAAACCAATCGTACGCTTTTGCTTCTAAGTAGTTGGACGCAGTCATGACTCTTTCTTGCTCACCGAGTGGAGGGTCTGCTAAAAAAATGGCGTCCATTTTATTTACCCATACGACAACGCTCTTAAAGTTCTTACCATCATACTTAGGTAATTCATTTTTGATTTTAAGATGTTTTTTTCGGAAGATTTATTATAATGTTGGCTTCCTTCAAAGTGAATTTGTGGTATTTGTTGCTTCTCATGCCTCAGGAACTCATGCTCTAGACAAGTCTCACATTCCGGAGTCTTGGGACTCTGTGTTGCTGAAGGTGGATCAGTCCCTCCAAAATGCTGGTTCTTCAAGTTTTTTAAGTAAGAGATATCATTGGCCGTTTTGTCCTACTTACTAATTGATTTCTCGACCTTATCCAGGTGTTCATTTAGCTCGCTGATGTCCTCTTGAATTTTTTTCATATTGTCATTGTTGTTGCCTGCCATTTTGTTTAGATTTTTTTCTTGAAGACCCAATTTTTATTTTTATAATTGTTAATCCTGTTTATAAATAATAATAATTTTATTTTATTTTATTTTTATTTTTATTTTTTTATATGATTACGTTATTATAATTTATATATATTGTATAATCATAAGTTATATATATTATATAAATATAGTTTTATAAACTTTTATTTTATACGGTTTAATTATAATTACCAAGCACCATTTCTGAATCAATAACCTGTATGTTGATAAACCACAAGTCACCTATTGATAAACCACGGCTCAGATTGATGGCCACGTTGTTGACGGCTTGACCGGGCCGACGTGTTTAACAACGGTGTAGACTGTTACTCGGAATGCACGGTGCCCAGAATTCCTCGGACGAGTCATGTCCGTTGACCGTGACCCTACCTGTGTTTTTCCCGATGTCCACCGTGGTTCCTCCTGTCCCTTGTTTCTTTGAGACCGTGGCTCTCCCCGTAACTCTGTGGCTCCTGCTTCGACTTGACCGTTCGTTGCTGCGTGGACCTGCGCCGATAGTTTACAGCGATTAACGTATCCACAACATCTATGTCCCGAGCCTGCCAGGAACCCAGCGGATGCTGCCTGTTGACCTGCAGCAGTGAAACAGTAGACAAGCTGGTGATGGGAGGCCCGTAGGGCCTGATGGCCAGCAGGACGCCTTGGGTGTCGCAAGATGATTACTGACTCTGATACCGCTGTTAGAAATAAATTTCTAAATTGCTGTTTGACTGTAACAATACACCAGATTTCTGAATATAATATATATATATATATATATTTTTTTTTTAATTGATAAAATTGAATGATGATTACAAGGCTGAGGCAGTGCCTCCTTAAATAGGAGTTGACTGGCCATGCATAATCAGAGAGACATGTCCCTTGGGGACTAATGTCTCTTCATTTAGCTAATTATCTGTTAATTAATTGATTATAATTAATAATGTATTTATTTAAATAATATTTTAATATTTTAATTAATTGTTATGAATTTTAAGTTCATAACACTGTTTTATGCATGTTTCAACTTTCAGCCATAAAAACTCCTTTGTTTGCCTTGAACCTTGTTTACGATATAGCCTCACTCCTTTGGTGATCCATGCTTGATGGGCTATCTTCTAGAGCCACTATAGGCCATCGCGTGCCCTAAATCTGCATATGCTACAAGCTCTAACTTATAACAGCTCTCTTTTTAAATTACATAGGTTTTAAGGAAGCATACTTAAACTTTGGGCTACTCTTACCTTATCCTTTCTAGGCTCTGCTAGTACCTTTCTATTAATCATTAAATCTTGCATCACCTTAAATTACTTCTTTATTGTATATCCTTTTGGTGATCTTCTGTAGGGAAGCCTCCCTTGTGTGATTAATTTCACTACTAAATTGTTGGAGAGAAGCCACTGAGGTGACAATGGTGGCTGATCTTTTTTGCTCTAAGACCTAGGTGGCCTAGTGGGGCTTTGCACTAGGTCTGCTAGATTTCGCAGTAATAGGGCTGTTCCTTTGCGTTCGCATTTACAAATTAGGATTCGACCTCATTACATAGGGCCTTGGCCTTAAGTTACCATTTGCAAATTGGGACGTGACCTTATTACATAAGCATCTGACATAAAAACATGTCAAAATTGGGTGTTGCAATGATAGTTGGAGACAACTTTTAACTGGCTCTTGTTGTTATTTTAATTCTACTTAGGATGTGATCACTTGTGCTTTGATTCTAATCAGAATGCCAAGTCCAACAATGGCAATATGACAATTTTCTCCATTCCTGATGGTAGTCCTGTAAAGTTCCATAAAAGACATCTAGACCAAACAAAAGGACATGATGGCAAAATACTGAGCTATAACGTAGAATTAGTTTTTTAGGTTTTATTGATTATGGATCAGGCTCAAAATAATCTGTTCAATGATTTTATTATGACAATAAAACTATCTGATCAAGGTTTTCTTGTAACTCTAAAGGAAAAATGTTAGATCCCTTAAACATCTTATTTTTAAAGTTTTACTTGGCTGTTGGATCTCTATGGTTTTTCTGCCATTACAAACGTACATACAAGTTACAACATGTCACAGCACGATGTTTGGTCATTACATTTTGCTGTCATTGTCTCTATAAGTTGCCTTGATCTGTATCTGGATACCAATGTATTGAATCTTTAGAAAAGCCAGGATCTGGGTACAGGTACATAAGGTCGAAAGAAACTGTAGTATAGATACATAGAAATTCAAATTTCAAGAATCAAGATTCAAAGCCATTCATAACTTTGGAAAAATTTACTCAAAAGGGTATTCCCATTGATATATTGTATTAGCCATGATATATTATATTAGTCAATACATGATATGCAATTTGCACACATACACAATGAGTATGTAGATGTTGACATGGTATGTAAACATTGACATGGTATCTACACATTGCCATAGATGAAATGTATACTTTACACGCATTGGACGCGTAAAATAGTCAACTCAATCATCATTGATATTATCTCCTGTTTCGAATTATTATAAAGAAGATTAGGTCATTAATGAATCTTTTATATGGCAGTTTTCGGAGGGCAATGCCTTTGATGAACCTTTGCACCTGAAGTATTTGGTTCAGCTATGTTTTTAGTTGCATTATGGCCTGCTGATTTAAAACCTGAAAATAAGTGTAGATATAATGTCCTTTTTGGCTACTTTAATAAGGTAGTAGGGTGTCCATATTATCCACAACATAAACATGATATTGAAAATTTGAAATCCATGAATTAAGGATTTGTTCTGTTGGGAGAATGTATCTTCATATTGTTTGAATGTTCCTAAAAATATGATTTATCTATTTGACCTTTTACTTTAAGATATATGATTCTTGAATTGCTGGTTCCTTGCCAGGTATTGCTCAAGGGTGCAAATGGTGATGAATTAAAGAAAGTCAAACGCGTTGTTCAGTATGCTATCTTTGCAGCTTATCATTTAGCTCTTGAAACTTCTTTCCTTGCAGATGAGGGTGCCACACTTCCTGAACTTCCCCTCAAATCTCCAATAACTGTTGCACTGCCAGATAAGCAATCGAGTTTGGATAGGTCTATTTCAATGATTCCTGGATTTGTGGCTCCTGCTTCAGGGCAGGCACAAACAGGAGAAGTACAATGCCAGAAGTCCCCCAAAAATAATATGTCGACTATGTGCAACCTACCCTGTAACGCATCAAACTTGAACAAAGGAGGTCCCCAACCTCCTGTTAATTATGAGGGATTAATTGAGGGAGGACCCTCACCCACTGTTAAATCTACTCCTGGAATTGCTGGACCGCCTCAAATAGCTATTGGTTCCAACCCTTCTTCTGCAAATGGTGTATTGATTTATGATACCGTGGTCAAACAAAAAGATATAAATTCAGCTTCTCAAAATTCATTCCCTCCAGCTCCTCCCATAGGTCTTTTAACATCTGGGTTATCATCTTCTATGAAGCAAGTTTTGAAAGCAGCAGGAAACCATGTGGACGCGGGTTCATATGAAGCTGGGATTTGTTATTTTGGATTTGAGGATAAAAAGTTAGATGGTATAGGTAAAGTTGATGGCTCAACTTTTTCAGTTTCTTATGGATCTCCTCTTGATAACCATTCGAGTGTGGAGAAAAGGTCTCATGCATTTCAGTGGGAGAATAAGGAAAAATTTGATGATCAAGTCAATAATAACATAATTTTGGATCAGAAAGGAACACGATGTGACACCCAAGATCTTGTATATTGTGAGGTACAAGGGCTCTCCAAAGAAGACTTTCCACCTTCCCCTTCCGATCAGCAGAGTATTCTGGTTTCATTGTCTACTCGTTGTGTGTGGAAGGGAACGATATGTGAACGTGCTCATCTCTTCCGCATAAAATACTATGGGAGCTCTGACAAGCCTTTGGGAAGGTTCTTAAGGGATGATTTATTTGACCAGGTACACTTGCCACTCTAGCCTCCTGTCTTCCTTTGAAATGTGTGAAGACTTCTTTGCATAGATTCTAGAAAGCTTTTGTGAAGTGATTGCAACTTTTTTTGACTTTTTTCTAAATTATCAGTTCATCTTGCAATATGGCAGGGTTGTCTGTGTCGTTCCTGTGATGCACCACCAGAAGCTCATGTGCATTGCTATACTCATAAGCAAGGTAGCCTCACAATATCTGTCAAACGTCTCATTGAGACCGTTTTACCAGGTGAAAGGGAGGGGAAAATATGGATGTGGCATCTATGTCTAAAATGTGCAAGCAAATGTAAAGCTCCACGGCCAACTCGAAGAGTAGTGATGTCGGATGCAGCATGGGGTTTATCCTTTGGAAAATTTCTGGAGCTTAGTTTCTCCAACCATGCTGCAGCAAGTAGAGTGGCCAGCTGTGGCCATTCCTTACATAGAGACTGCCTTCGCTTTTATGGGTAGCTTAGCCTTCACTAATTCCAATTTTGACTATGCATATAAATTCTGTTCTTTAATATGCTTTTCAGTTGGATGATATTTGCTTCTTGAAATCAATGGGGCAGGTTTGGAAAAATGGTAGCATGCTTCCGCTATGCTTCTATACACATCCATTCTGTGCATTTGCCACCTCCAAAATTAGAATTTAATGATCCAAACCAACAAGATTGGCTCAGAAATGAGGCAGCGATGGTTAGTACTGCTTAATAGATGCCTAGTCCTAGTTTTATTATTTATAATAACATAGGCATGTAGTTTGGCATGTAGTTTGCTGTTTGGCCAGCCAAATTGATTAAAATTATGCTAATAACAGGTTGCAGATGGGGCAGAATTGTTTTTTGCTGAGGCATTTGATTCCCTCCGACAAATTGGTGAGAAAATTGCGAACTCGGGTTCCTTCTATGCAGGCATAAAGGTTCCAGAGTCAAGGAGACACATTGCAGAATTAGAAGGGATGTTGCAGAAAGAGAAGAGCGAGTTCGAGGTGATTATTATGTTCTCTATATTGACCAAGCAAAATAATTTTAGTTACAGTTTATTTTATGTTGTGAAATTGATGTTATGATCTTTGTCTAGAATTTACTTGTTGGGTTGTGGGAAATAAAAGTCCTTGTTGACTCCAATCTGTAAAACAGGATTTGCTAAGAAAGGCTACAACAAAGGACTGGCAGCCAGGACAACCTGTTGCTGAAATTTTAGAGCTGTATCGTCTGAGGCGTCAGCTTATTTTTCAATCTTATGTATGGGACCATCGCCTCCGGTTTTTGGATTCATCCCTTAGAGTAAAAAGGTCAATTGCTGGTTCAGATTCAGGTCTAGCGGAAGAACTTAATCCAAATTTACAAAAGAACATTGATTCTAATTCATCTGAAAAACCTGTAGAGATTAAAAGAACAGAAAAAGATGATAGTGATGCTAATAAAGTTGTAATTTCAAGGGTTGAGAGCAATGGCTGTCCTCTCGATGGAAGTTCTCAAGACAGGTCTACTAGTCTTTACTCTCTGCAGTTTGAGGATGTTCCTATTAACAGTGATGTTGTCATACAGGCCTCAAGTAAGCTAGGAAGCTCTCACAATCCTTTGTTGGTGGACCATCTCACAAACATTAAGGACATGGATGAAAGATTTGGTGGAGGTGGAAAAACCAATGAACTGCTAGGAAATCAAAGGCCTCATTCAGTGGAACACATGGAAACAAGTGTAAATAATTCCGTTACAGTTTTGAGCACAGTTGAGCAGCCGATTACAGATCCATATCTTTCCAAACATGTGAATAGAGATGGTTCCAAAGGAATTTTGCCAGAAAATAAAAATGTAGAAACAGTTGACATTGGTGATGGAATGGAAGTTGTTGAAGGTGATCTGGGAGTTCGCAGGACATTATCAGAGGGGAATTTCCCAATCCTGGCTGATCTATCGGAGACCTTAGATGCAGCATGGACTGGTGAGGGTCAATCAGTAATAGCGCAGGTTGTGCATGTAACATCACAGGGCCAGGAAATTGGTCCTACAGCTCCTGCTATTGAAAATGCTCAGGGTGACACTGAACGAGCTACCAAGAATAGTTCTTTGGTGGTTCAAACAAGTGTAATACCACCTGCAGTAAAAACAGAGGTTACTGATACTAATTATACCTTGCAAGATAAAAATGGACCAGAACAGTTGCAAGTGAGCCTTCCCATGTCACCAGTGAAATCTTTTGATGCTTCAGAAGAATTTGGAAGTTGGATTGGAGCACCTTTCTCTAATTTGTATAAGACCTACAGTAAGGGTTTGCAGGTTTCTTTATTGGGGTCTCCTCTCAGATTTGATTCCCTTAGTGGGTACATCCCTACTTTTGTATCATCAATCAGTCAGCTTGGTGGTCAGGGAGGAGCAAGGTTATTGTTGCCTCCGGGTGTCAATGATACAGTTATTGCTATATATGATGATGAGCCCACGAGCATCATAGCTTATGCCCTGACGTCTCATGAATATTATGCCCATGTGTCTGACAAGACAGCTGATAAGAGTAAACAAAGAGAGAAAGACAGGGATAAAGAAAAGGAAACTGGGGATTCATCTTTTACCGATGAAGTTCTTTCTCATCCAATTCAAAGATTAGATGGGTCTGACATGTCTGATGGTATTCCTAAAGAGAAAAGTTATGGATCTGATGATAGTTTTACATCAGGCAGTAAATGGACTGGAGTGGCAGATCCATTTAACTATAGAAAGGCTATGCATGTGAAGGTGTCATTTACTGATGAAATCTCTCCTGGAAAGGTAAAGTACACTGTAACTTGTTATTATGCAAAGCAGTTTGATTCCCTTAGAAGAAAATGTTGCCCAACAGAAGTGGATTTTATTTGTTCACTATGCCGTTGTAAGAAATGGGGAGCACAAGGTGGAAAAAGCAATGTGTTTTTTGCAAAGACTTTGGATGAGAGATTCATCATTAAGCAAGTTACAAAGACAGAATTGGAGTCCTTTATCAAGTTTGCCCCAGAATACTTCAAATATCTTTCAGACTCTTTAAGTACAGGGAGCCCCACATGTCTTGCAAAGGTTCTTGGTATTTATCAGGTTAGCCATTGGTCTCCATTTACTTTTGCTTCTCCTTGTTGAAGATGGTTTTCAGAGATAATTTGACTTGGTATCTGTTGTAGTTGTTTTGCAATGTTTATTCTGGGGTTCTGCTGTTTCTTCTTGGTGACCTTTTGGGATGCTTCATAATGTGCTTGTTGATGGCAGGTTACTACAAAGAATGCAAAAGGTGGAAAGGAGGTTAGGATGGATCTCATTGTAATGGAGAATCTTTTGTTTGGGAGGAATATAACACGACTGTATGACCTGAAGGGATCTGCTCGGTCACGTTACAATGCAGATTCATCAGGAAGTAATAAAGTTCTTTTAGATCAGAATCTTTTGGAAGCCATGCCTACCTCCCCAATCTTTGTGGGTAATAGGGCTAAGCACCTTTTGGAGAGAGCTGTCTGGAATGACACTTCATTTCTCGCGGTGAGTTTTTTCATTATTTAAAACATCTCAGATACCAGGTAGTAATGTTAATTCATTCTATTTTGTTTGTCAAAAATTCACTGTTTAATGAACTTTTGGGATGCAATGGTGTATGCACAGTCAATTGATGTAATGGATTATTCATTACTGGTTGGAGTTGATGAAGAGCGACATGAACTGGTTTTGGGCATTATTGATTTTATGAGGCAATACACGTGGGACAAACATCTTGAGACTTGGGTGAAAGCTTCTGGTATTCTCGGTGGGCCAAAAAATGCACCACCAACGGTCATTTCTCCAATGCAGTACAAGAAGCGATTCCGAAAAGCAATGTCTACGTACTTCCTAATGGTTCCAGACCAATGGTCTCCACCCACAATAATTCCCAGTAACTCACAGAATCAGTTGTATGAAGATCCTGTGCCAATGTCAGCTCAAGGAGACGTTGGAGAGTAGGTTGCAAAGTCCCAGGCATGGTACATTTGTTCTGCAGAGCATTCCAAGGGATCCTACAAGGCTGGCATAATAACTTTTTTCATCTATACAATTTCAAGGATATCCTTAATGAAAGCTAAAAGCAAGTTTTCACCTTCTGGGACTATACTTGATTTATTTAAGCTTGTGATAGGCTTCATTTGTATTCTTACATCACGGATTACCAATAAGAATTAGAACTGTAAACACAGTACTATAGGCCCTCCAATATGTATCAACACTGCATGCCGATGGAGTGAGTAATATAAAGGCTACATTATCTGGACACTGAGTTACTTGAGAGAAAATTTGTTTTTAGAATTTAGTATTTACTGTATATGATATTCCGTATACTTTGGCTAGTTTCAGATCAATCTGTACAAATGGTCTGAAATTTGTGTAACACATATGCTTAAGGTATATGTATTCTTTATTTTTTACCTCGTTGTCTAGTGGATATTTATAACAATTGTGACTTCTTTGGCAGGCACACATATGTTCTCAACTTCTAAATGCACTTGCATTTTTCTGATCTTTCATCATGTATATGCCAACAGCAGGGTTACTAGGCCTTTTTTTTTGACATAGTGAAATGGTCTTTCCACAGTTTCAACTATCAAATGTAGCCACAAAATAGTGGGTGAAAAAGATAGCATTTGGTGGTATATAATCTCTTGTAAATTATTATTTCTAAAGCAGATGGTGGTGATGGAGATTATGATTGTGTAGTGGAGCAGTGCTTGATTTATCAGGTAATGTTTGGAAGAGATGGAAAGAGGTAAATGGATTCATTGAAGCTATACTCTGTGCACTTCAGATTCGTTGCATGTTTCTACTCTCCCTCTTTCATCTTTTCCTTTTCCTTGTTCGCTTTTGCTTGGAGGTTATATTTTTCATATTTCAATTTATAACATGATTTTGGATCTTGTTCTTACTTTTTTGCCTTTTTGTTTTTGCAGCAATCTATTTTAGAATGAAGTTGTGGTGTTATGTGGTGGAGAACGGACTAGAAGAGAGAGTACGCTTTAGCCATTGTGTGCAGCATAATGTTGGCATTTTGTTATTCTCTTTCATTTTTGGACGAAGATGGAGCACAGTATAGATGATCCAAGTGATGGCCATAGACTCTTGACATTTGGGTGATTCGAAAACTGATGGGAAAAATGAGGGCTCTAAGGTGATTGATCCTTGCCATTTGAAACCATTGGCTTTACTAAGAATATTTTCAGCACAAAGTTATCATTACCATGTATTTAGATCAATTCATAGGTCTAATGCTTCAAGTTGTCTATGCATCATATGTACTCTCATTATGTTGACAAAATATTGTTATGTAATGTAAGAAAAGCATTATCTTTTTTTTTTGTTAACAGAGGAATCGGCAACTGGAGCAGCATCGCAACTCGCGTTACACAGGGTTGATTCTGACCGCTACCACTATAACCCCTGGGAAACTGCGCCCGCCCCTCTCCACAGCTCCGGGTTAGTCTGGGGGAATTGAACTCGTGACCTTCAGTATGGAGCCCGCCTTTCTAATGAACTTCACTGCATTGTGATTACCAACTCGCCTACCCCTGTGGGGCTATAAGAAAAGCATTATCATACTATATTTTATGGAAAATTACTTCGTGTAACTGGTGCAGTAGGATAGATGCACATGTGCATAACGGTTGTACATGTCTGCTTGTCTATTTTGCCACAATATGTGGTAATTGTATTTAGCAATTTGCCTGCACCTTTTCTTAAGCTATAGCATGGATGCAACTTTGCATGTATAAAGCCTAGCCACTTCTAGTTAATGCCTTCTAGCTGTGCTAGAATTGACAGATTTCTTGAGGATAAAATATTTTTGATAATTAAAAAAATTCAAGATATCCTGTCATGTTTTTGTCTTCGTAAGAGATATAGAATCATTACCCAAGAAAGTGTGCAAAATAAGAAATTTGCCTTGTAATTTTTCATGTTGATATAGTTTGTCATACAATAGCTTAGTGCTAACTTTTATAATTAGCAGTGGTCCATATAAAAAACTTAACACTCACAAGATCTCACTAAGACTGATACAGCTACCCATTAAAAATTCAGGCTCATAAGGACTCACTAAGATTGACAGTGCTCCCAGGAGTTTGTGTGCATATTAGAAGAGGCATCTTTCTGTGCGGTGTAGAAATGGACAGTTGGAGCAGAGACAAAAATAACTGCATGTTGGTATTCCTTTATGTAAAATATGTGTTTAGTATGCCTCAATGGCTCTTATAATGATTATTAAGTTAGTAGAGAATTTCGCAATGAGCTGGGCATTTGTTGCTAAATACAAAGCCCTCACCAAAAATATTCCTCAATCAATTCTTTTAACTTCTCAAAAGTACCTCTCGCTTGAGCTTTACATTTCATTGTACATTGTACCAGCTTTCAAGTTTCCTTCCAATATCTATTGATCTCTATCTGTATAAATCACTCTTCCTTGCACCTATCCCATTGCACAGGTTTCATTGGCTAAAGGTGGTGCTGATTGTTTGCTCTCTGATAATTACTTATGTATTAAGAGTTTGGTTCAGCTACATGCAACATTAGCTCATTCTTCTATGATGGTATTGGTTAATCTGTACATTGTGAGGGGTTTATTTTTGCTACTTCTGGTTATTGGTTTCTGAATCCTCAGTGTTTTCTGTATGGGTTCATTTGTTTTCATTCCATTTTCATGGGAGGCTTAGCTCCTCAATTGTTCTGCTCTTTGTTTTCCTCTTCAGAGGCATTTGTTTTTCTATGCTCCCTTCTAATGAACTTTCTGTTTTACTCCTTTTGGGTAGATAAAACCTCCCCTGATTTGAAGACAACGGACTCCATCTGTTAGAATTCCTGCAAACTTAGCACCCGACACTTGATTCTTAACAGATTATAGATCTACTGATTAATTGCACAGCTAGATTCCTAAGAAAATATAACAATCTCAGTCACAAAATAGATGACTCAACAAATTCTACCCAATCACAGTTCTTGATTAAATTCTTCAGAACTTACTTGGGCTCCTGAGTCCTGTCCTGGGATAATACTCCAACCGAAGAAATACATACAACAACTGGATTTGATCTAGCTGATCAAACCCTCCTTGGTTGATATGGATCTCCTTGCTGCTCCCCTTCCTCATACCCAATGCTCACTGAGATGCCTCTTTCAATCTTGTGCTGCTGTATGGTGTGTCTTGTCCTTTTGCTTAGCCTTGCTTTTATTACTTTACATTGAGCTAAATCACTAACCCTACTCTCTTAAGTGATTGATGGCCGAGATTAGATCTCGCTCCTCTTGAGATTAAGGGCTGAGATTAAAAGATAATCAGTAAAGTAAATAATTTACTTTTGCTAACTTTACTGTGATATACTGGTGATTTTTTTTTCCCTAGATTTACCCTTGAGTGGCTAGGGTGTCATTAACATTCAAGTATTTATAAATGACAATGTAATCAACAGTACTGCAAAATAGCTTTATAGTCCAGCAGATATGATTGCAATGGTATATAAAAACTGTCACTGTGTATTTAACAGTCCATTGTAAAAAAGCCGAATCCAATTGAATAGAGCAACAATTCAAAATTCAACATCCACCAATAAACTACAGTAGTTCAATAAAAAGATCCTATGATCCTATGACTTTGGTCCTTCAATAATCCCCTACAGAATTTAATGATAGACTATATAACAAACTTCAATAATCCTCAAGCCAGCTTCTCAAATCTAGAGTTAGCCCAGAAACCCTAACCATAATTTCGAATTGTGAGAAGATAAATTTGAAGAGGATGTTCTTGGGACCTGAGTGGATGGCATCTAATCATTCCAAGGCCCTTGAAGGCATTGAAATTGTTGCAGTTGTGTTTAATGACGGTTTCTGGAAAGATGCCGAAGAGATTATTGCTGTGACAGAGTCCCTTGTTAGAGTTCTCAGGTACTTCAAGTCTTCAAGTCTTTTAACTTTTTCATTTTTAAAATTTCATTTCAAGCTTCTTTTTATTTTCAATGTTTCATATTTCTTTAAATTTGAAAGCTTGAACTTTCAGGATGGTTGATGGTGACAAACCTGCTATGGGTTACATTTATGAGGCGATGGATCTCGCAAAGGAGGCCATCAAAAGAAGATATGGGGATGAGGAGGCAAAGTATATGCCTCTTTGGGACATTATTGATGCATGTTGGGATAGGCAATTGCATTCCCCCATACATGCTGCTAGGTACTTCTTAAACCCACAATATTTTCATGATAGCAGGAAATTTAATGAGGATGGGGAGGTTGGCAGAGGACTTATGACATGCATGGAAAGGTGCTTCCCTAATCCAGATTTTCAAAGTCGTGTCTTTTCCCAACTACAAGATTATAGGTGCTAGCGAAATTATTTTCCTATCCAGTGCTATACGAGAAAGGTTTAAGATGTTGCCAGGCACCCTTTGAGGCTTGAATGCTTCATCAATTCATTAAATTTGTTTAAAGTTTAAAGTTTAAACTTTACTTTGTATGTTAAATGTTTTATTAAATTTTGCTATCTTTTTAAGTTTTTACTATTTACTATTTAGTACTTCTACTCACGAACCCTTGCCACTTGCTAGGTCTTTGGTGGCAAAACTTTGGTAGTGATACGCCAGATTTGAAGAGATTCACCATTCGAATCTTAAACCAAGCATGCAGTGCTTCAGGTTGTGAGCGCAACTGGAGCATGTTTGAGAAAATACATTCTAAGAAGCGGAACCGATTGACACAAAAGTGCTTAAATGACCTTATATTTGTCCATTACAATCTACGACTTTGCAATAAGCAAATACTAGGTGAGAGATTGAATTTGAAGGTTTCATAATCTGATTTGCACTTTAAAGGTTAAACTTTAAAGTTCAAAGTCAAACTTTAATTCACATTTCAATGTCTCATGATAATGACAGGTTTGGATCATTCACCAATTGACCTTGAAGAGATAGATCTGCAAACTACAAATGCAGTAGATTGGGCGCAATTAGAGGAGGCTTCTCCTTTTAGCCTACATAACTTGGACAACTTTGAGAATCAAGCAAGTGAAGGAGTGGGAGGAATTGCTTCTAGTTCTCACTCTTAAGAATCTTAGACTCTTAGTTATTGATTTTTTTTGTTTTTTGTTTTTTTTTTCTCTGATTCGTATGCAGTTTTTTGTAAACTTTTCCAAGAAAATGTTTTTAGTTCTATGTATTCACTGGTTGTTAAAATTTGGGTACCAGAGGACAAGTGGTTCCCTAAGGCTTTGATCTTTGGCCTAGGGAAAAGTGTCAAATTTATTTGTACTTTTCTCCTAAAGTGACTTTATAAGTGGTAAAGTCAATTTAATTTAAAAGTGACTTTATAAGTGGTAAAGTTACATTCTAATTTAAAGGTGACTTTATTAAAGTCAATGAAGAATTAGAAAGTGAAAAAGTGACTATGGAATAAAAGGCTAAGTGGGTCTTTATTTAAGTGGGTGAGTAAAAAAATAGAAAGTGAGAATTAAATGCACATTTATTCTCATCCCTAGATCCAAATGAATCTTAGCCATTAGATCTTAGAGTAATCGAAAAGGTCATTTAGAGAGTAAAAGGAGAAGAGAAGAGAAAAAGATCAATTCATTCTTTCATGAGCATTTGAGAGAAAGAGAAGAGAGAGCAAGGAGAAAATTTCTGAGTAGTGAGGAAGTGAAAGAGAGCAGCAATAAGATATTTCAACAAATCTGCGAAACAACTATTATTGGCACACATCCCAAGGCAAACCGTACAACAGGAGAAAGGCACAGAAATCGAGGAAGAGGGACAACAACAGGGGCATGAATTTCGCGGAAACAATACTGCTGAAATTCGTACGGTCTGTACAGTCCATACCATAGGTTTTGGGCACGATTTTCTAGGCAGGTCGTACAACATTTAATGCTGTTTTATTGCTGGAAAAATTTTTGTTTTGGCATTTTGTTGATTGGCACGATTTTCAAGGCAGAGTTTAAGCACGAAAATTGAGATAAGTTGTAATTTGTGGTTGCTGGAATTTTTACTGTGTATTTCAGTTTCTTTGTAAAAGCATTTTCAAAAATAAAGAAGAGCTCTCAAATTGGTTTTCCCCAAGAGTTGTAGGGGTTTTTTCTAGCGTCACATTGACCAAAAATCACTGTGTTATTTTCTCTGTGTGGCTGTCATAATTTCGCTGTGTTTTATTTCTGCAATTTCAGCAATTGTGGAATCTCTAAATTTGTATTTTCAGAAAATATTGTCATTTCCAGATTTTACAATTTTTATCATACTTGGATTTAGAACTAAATGCATGGAGTGATAAGGAAAACTGATAACCGGAGTGGGGGTTGAAATATCTTCATTGGTTAGGAGTCGGGTTTTAGTACTTTGGATCATGTTTGGACTCATAACATATATGAGATACTTATTCATTTATGATATGTTGGACATCTATTGATATTATGCATTATTTGAACATGGCTTTACTGAATATCATTGAAAAATGTTTTGTTTTTATTTTTATTTTGTTTTTATTTTTTATTTTTTATATTTATTTATTTATTTTTAATCTAATTCAATATATGTGTATATTTTTATTTATTGAATTCACCTATTTTTTTCTTTGCTCTTTTGCCTCGCTGATTTATTATTGATTTCGAGTCTGGTAACATTGTTTGAAAACATATTACTTGAAGTTTTCATGGTATTTTTGGGTGGAACTCTCTCCCATAGTAGGCCGCAGTGATGAGGAGCACCTACAGCTAGGCCGCAGGCCCAAAATGCCTTATTTAGGAGATTGAGAAGCTATAGCTAGGGCAGCAGCTCTGTTTTGGTTAAACAGGTGGCTGAGTGGTTGGGTGTTGAGGTTTATAAGAGGGCTAGAAGGCAGCGAGTTGTTGGAGGAACATTTTGGAGGGAGGCTGTAGTCAAAGGTAGGTTTGGAAGGCGTGAGAAGAGGACTGTAGCAGCATGCTAACAAGTGCTAACTAGAGTTCAGATCTTCAACCATTTACACCAGCCTTTGGGAATGAAAGGTATGTATGTTTGGTGGTGTTTTTGAGTTGATTTGATGCAGGTGGATGGTGTCCTAGGAGAGGAGTGTTGTTTGTGTTGGATTGGGCATTTGTGGACTGTTGGAGGGCAGTGTGAGAGTGCCCAAGTGTGAGCCCTAAGTGCAGTGCAGGGAAGGACTCTTGGTTGCTAGGAGAGGCATTTGTTGTAACTCAAGGTTTGGCCAACCAAAAGGAGCAGATTGTTGTAGCTCATGTTCATCATTGGAGAAGCGACATGTGATGGTGATAGGTGGCAACCCTTCTACCCTATGTTAGTCTTCATTGGAGCAGTGCTAGAAGACTATATTCGGAAGAAGTCCCTGAGTAGCTGAGGAGAAGCAGTGGGCAGTTGAGAGTTGTTCACAAACGGAGTTGTGCACGACTTGACAGGAGGCTCGATGTGTTGATGGACAAACAATCAATGAGAGCAAATTGGATAACCAAGATTTAGTGGCTAGATGGACTTGGAGCATTGATAGAGTCAGGTACTGTAGAACAAAAGCAAAGGATCTGCAATGTATAGGATATGACAAAGAAGCTATGATCGTCGTCTACATCAGCTAGACCATCAAAGTATCTTGTATTTTGTATTCATGTACTAGTGGATATTTGAGGGCCATTATCCTAGTACGAGAGCCCTAGACTATTGTATTATATCAATTGGTTTAATATAATAAAGATTGGGTTATTGTACATATTTGTGTAAAAAGTTGTGTATATTTTGTGCACTAGTCGATTTACTGCTGTTTATAATTTAGTGGTTCAAAGTAGACTCGTGATACTTGGCTTGGAAAAACAACATACATAAGGTGGGTTGATCGCTGCACACAAATTACTCCACGTTGTCACAGAGAATAATTGACCAAAACATGGATCCGTGGAATCACCATTGTCTATTGTTGCCACAAGATCGTTCTATGTGGCCATAGATGGTAGCGAGACAACTCGAAAATTGACCAGAATGTTGACTGCTGAATTACCTGATACTAATTTTAGATGGGTTACGATAAGTTTGGAGCGACTATTTGTAACTCGCATTACTTCAGATACCAAACTCGAAAGATTTATAATCTGTGGTAGCGAACTATGTTCAGATAAGTTGCATCATTTCATAATAATGCTTGGTTTCTTTGTCTTCAAGAGTTCTCGACCATCCAAGAGATTCGCTACTTTAGACCAAACAAAATCAACACAACAAATTTCATTGTCCAAAAGGAAATCCTTGCGCCCAAAAACAAAGAAGTCAATCTATCGAGAATTTTGTTTTCCCTCAGAAGGATTCCTATCCAAACAGAGTGAATAAAGATAGAAGGGGTCAACTAAGGTGGAATCTTTCACCACCGAAATCGACAAGAGAGAAGGGGTCTTAAAACCCTAAGAGCTAATGCTCAAGAAACAAATGAGATGATCCACACTTGATGCTCCAAAATGAATCCATTCATTTCATATTTATAGATTTCCTAGAGGGGTCTTTTCTTCTAAAATGATTGAGAAAACCTTACTCCATGCCCCAATTTTGGGTTTCTTCGCCTAGCGGTCCCCAAAAATTGCCCATTAGTGAGAATTTTTGGGTTTTTTCTCCTTTTTTGGAGGACTATACCCTACAAGTATTGATAGGCTACTTCGTCCCATTCGTCCTCAATTTGTAGAGGACGTTACAACCCCCACTGCCTGAAACTACTTGCCCTCAAGAAATTGCAAATTCGGGTGCTGCAAATTACGTTCCCACGTCGCGTCCTTTTATGGCAAGGTCTTCCACTTGATAAGGTATTATGGAATTACTCTTCCTCTTAACTTCTTTTCCCGCACAACCATGATCGTCTCTAGAATTAACTCTAGTTTTCCTTCTTCATCTAAGAACAACAATTCAACAAATGTGGTAACTTGCTGCCCCATGATGTTCTTGAGGCACAACACATGAAATACATTATGGATTATGCCGTCTCTCGGAAGTTCCAACTCTTACGCCACTTTGCCAACCTTCCAGAAAACTTTGTACAACCCATACAACCTAGGCTTCAACTTTTCAACGCCACTCTTCTTAAGGGTAAATTGTCGATAGGTCTGTAACCTTAAGAAGATGAGGTCTCCTACCTCAAAGATGTGTTTTGTTCAATGCTAATTTGCAAACAACTTCTGTTGATTTTGAGTAACCTCCATGTTTTCCGTGAGTACTCTGAGGATGTCTTGACTTTCCTGTATCCAATCCTTATCAATAGGCGCCTTTGCTATCTCCAAAGACCCTGCTGATAAAGGACGATAAATCATACCCATATAGAGCTTTGAATGGTGATATCCCAGTAGATAAATTGTAGGGGGTGTTGTAACAATGCTCCCTAAGGTACAACCACTTGATCCATGCTTTTTGTTGATTTATCATGATCTCTGTTTAACCATCTGTTTGCAGATGATAGCTAGTGCTAGGGGATAACTTAGTCCCCACCAGCCTCAATAATTCTTGCCAAAAAGCAACCATAAACCTATTGTCGTGATCACTAACTATATTCTTTGGCAGTCCATGTAGCTTGAAGACTTCACGAAAAACTAGTTTCACTACTTGTTTGGCCGAATAATCAGATGAGATTGCAAAGAAATGTGCGAATTTGGTCAACTTGTCCTCCACGCTGTAAATGCAATCTTTACCTTGCGCTTTGGGCAACTCTGTAATGCAGTCCATCGAGATGCTCTCCCATTTCTGTTTGGGAATAGGTAGACGTTACTGAAGATCTGTAGGACGTGTATGCTCAACCTTATGCCGTTGGCATTTCATGCATTCCTTGATGTATTTCGTCACATCTTCCTTTAGACCCTTCCAAGAAAACCGTTCCTGAATTTGTCGGTGTCTCGTGAGAAAACCTTGATATCGAGTGGATGGAATGTCATATATGATCTTTAAAATCTTTTCCTTAAATGCAGACTCGGGAACCAAGTATATTCCATCCTTATAATAAATAACCTCGTTAGCTAGTTTGTATTTGTCATCTTGGATGATTCAGTCGATAAGTGCGCAAGGAAGCTGGTTCTTAGCATACTCCGTTGAGAGGTGAGCCTTCCAATCTTCCGTAAGTTCTATGAGGGTACATGCTGTTTGTTTCTTGGAAAGTGCATCGGCCACAATATTTTTCTTTTCCTTTCACATACTCAATATCAAAATCATAAGCTTGGATCTTGCTCACCCATTTCTGCTGCCGCTCGTTCAGGTCCTTTTGTCCCAATAAATGGCGCATGCTATTGTGGTCTGTCTTGACTATGAACATGTTTCCTAGCAAATATTGCCAGGACTTTGCCGACACATGCATGATAGCCAACAACTCCTTGTTGTATATGTAATAAATTTTCCTTGAAGCTTCCAACTTTCAAATGCAATAAGGTGACCCCTTTGCATTAAGACAACCCCTATGCCTTCTCCTGATGCATCGCAATCCAATATAAATGGTTGACTAAAGTTAGTGTGGGCCAACACAGGAGACGAGCTCATCACTTCTTTGAGCATGTTAAATGTCTTGTCGTAGTCCTTTGTCCACCTAAATGCCCCCTTTTTAGTTAATTTTGTCAAGGACGCGCTTAGCTGAGAGAAGCCTTTGACAAATTGTCGGTAGTAACTGCAAATTCCGAAGAATCCTCACAATTTTGTCAGGTTCTTGGGTGTGGGCCAGTCCAATATTGCTTGAATCTTTTCTTGATGAACTTGTACTCCCTTTGTGCTGATTATGTATCCCAAATAAAGAATCTCTGTCAACCCAAACTCGCATTTTGATGCTTTGGCATAGAGGGATTGCTCCTGCATAATGCTCAAAATTGTATCCAAATGCCCCAAATGATCGTCCCATGTTTTGTTGTAAATGAGAAGGTTGTCAAAGAATACCAATAAAAATTTCCTTAGTTGCTTGTTGAAGATACTATTCATACAAGATTGGAAAGTGGCGAGGGGCGTTGGTTAGCCCAAATGGCATGACCAAAAATTCAAAGTGTCCATAATGGCATCAAAATGCTGTTTTCAACACGTCCTCTTCTCGAACTTGGATTTGGTGGTACCCTGATCGTAAATCAATCTTTGAAAAGTAAACTGCTCCATGAAGTTCATCCAATAATTCATCAATCTTGGGGATAGGGTACTTGTTTTTGATAGTTTTCTTGTTGAGAGCTTGGTAATCAATGCACATTCTCCATGTGCCATCCTTCTTCTTTACCAAGACCACAGATGAGGTGAAGGGACTCGAGCTAGGTCTGATGTGGCCCATTTGTAATAGTTCCTGGATGGTCTTTTCTATTTTGTCCTTGAATTTCTTTGGATGCCGGTAGGGTGTGGTGATCACTGGCTTAGCTCTCTCTTCCAATTCTATCAGGTGCTTGAATCCTCTCTTAGGAGGCAATCCTGGAGGAATGTCACCAAACACTGAAGCATGCTTGTCTATTATTTGTTGAATATTTGCCTTGTACTATGGTTTATTGCTGTTGGGGACCTTTTGGCTCATGATCCTACAGTTTGCTGCATATGCGACATCTTCGTGCTTGAAGATAACTTCCATTAGTTTGGTTGAAACGACTTGTGGCCTACCATTTCCCATGCCTCTCAGAACTACTTTGCTACCATTAGGAGCTTTAAACTCCATTTCTAGTGCCTGGTAGTCCATCATGTGCTTTCCTAATGAATACAATCACTAAACCCCCAATACCATATTGATGTCTGCAAGATCTATCATGTAAAAATCAATAGTAAAAGTATAATTATCGAGTGTTACATACAAACTTGGTATCATTCGGGTGCAATCCAAGTTGTATCCATTTGCAACTATTACATCTAGGCCTTCAAACTCTTTGGTGGGAAGTCTTCTTTTGGTCACTAGCGCTGCATCAGTGAAATTGTGTGGCTCCTCCATCAATTACTGTTGTGATGCGTAGCCCCTTGATAACTCCCCTAACCCTGAAGATGTAAGTGTACTTGAAACAGTTGCATTCTTGACTTGGGGACAAGACTTCCTTTCTCTGATGGCCTTTTCTTCACCTCTCGCTTCTTCTGGTGGTTCTTCCTTGGAATTGCTAAGCTTTTCTTCTTCTTTTTCTTCCTTCTGTGGTGGCTCTTCTTCAGTTTTGGAGTGGCCTCTTCTCCTTTTTCATCGTCAGAGATGATTTTGATGTAGTTAATCTTTCGCTTTCCCAAACAATGATGTCTAGGCTCCCATGGTTCCCTGCAAGTAAAACATAACTTTTTCCTCATTATTTCCCTTCGGGTCTCCTCATCTAACTTGTCCCTTTTGGGCCAATCATGTTGAAGTGCCTTCTTCTCCTTATCTTTTGGAGGAATGAAAGGTTTTATATTTGATTGTTGCATTCCCCATATCACGAGTCTTCTTGATAGCCTCTTGATGGGGTTGAATGCTTTTGCCCAACCCTGCAATGGTTTGGATAAAGCTTCTGCAAAAAGCATGACTAATCTTTCTCCGGATATATCTATTACCGTGACAACAATACATTCAAATTCTGAAATGATTTCTTCGTGCGATCCCATTTGCTTGAGAAGTGCCAATTCTCTAAAGTGGATGTCTGGGTTCTTCCGGTCAAATATTTCTATCGACTTTTGCGTAAAATATTCATAAGAAGTAATGATACCACCATTCATGTGCCTCCCCTTCTAGATGCAATGTGGCAAATTGGATCGCGTCTGCTTTTGCCCCATAGGGTTGAGCCTGAAGTAGGTGTGCAATTTTTGCACCCAAGCTATTGCTATACATTTAGATGATCCATCAAATGAGAGAAGTGAAAGTTTACTCACCTACGTATTAGATCAGAATTAGGCTGTCCCTTGGGTAAGTTTCTGAATCTGAAATCACTGTATTCATTGAAGGTCATGGTAGTTCGTGTGTTTTCTTCTAGCGCTACATAGTCCTGAAAGAAACCATCTAGCAGTCTTTTTGGTTCAACTTCTTGGTTTGCCGTGACTTGATTATTCAGAATTAGATCAGAATTAGGCTGCCCCTTGGGTAAGTTTCTGAATCTGAAATTACTGTATTCATTGAAGGTCATGGTAGTTCGTGTGTTTTCTTCTAGCGCTACATAGTCCTGAAAGAAACCATCTAGCAGTCTTTTTGGTTCAACTTCTTGGTTTGCCGTGACTTGATTATTCGTGAATTGAAGAAGCAATGGTCGATGACTTCTTCTGTTGGTTTCCCTGGTGTTATGAGGACCAGGGTTATGATTCCCACTCCCCTCTATGTTAGTTCTGTTGTTGTAAGCAACATTTTCATTACCTATGAGATGAGTCATCAATTGAGCAAGTTGTTGTTGACCCTGGGCCAATGTTTGCATTAACTGTTGTCCTTGTTGCTACCCTTGTAATATCAAATTTGATATTTTTGTCTGTCCATGTATCAATACATGTAAGAGATCCTTGGTGTCTAGATCTCCTCGTTCCTCCTTCACCTCCATGGCTGCCCTGCGATTACCCTTATTCTTCTGACTATAACATTACTCGTATCTCCCGAAAACATGCACAAAACCCACAGGCTGGCAGGATTCCAAGGCTCTGATACCACTGTAATATACTGATGAAATTTTTGTCCTAGATTTACCCTTGAGTGGATAGGGCTTCATTATCATTCAAGTATTTGTAAACGATAATGTAATTAACAATATTGCAAAATAGCTTTATAGTCCAACAAATATGATTGCAGTGGTATTATAAAAACTGTCATTGTGTATTTAACAATCCGTCGTAAAACAACCAAATCCAATTGAATAGTGCAACAATTCAAAATTCAACATCCACCAAACTACAGTAGTTCAACAAAAAGATTCACAGATCGTATGACTTTGGTCCTGTAATAATCCCCTGCATAATTTAGTGATGGACTTCGTAACAAACTCCAATAAACCATAAATTGGACTTTCACGAACTCAAAGCCATAGACTACTGCAATCCAAGCACAACAACTTCATGAATACCAAAGCAATCCAAGAGAAATGATCCGCTTCACAAATACCAAAATGATCAAGAGAAATGACCTCTGCTGCTTTTCGAGCGACACCTTCTACTCAGAATCACCAGGTCGATTTCTATGGGCAACTCGTTGCGTTTCAATGGTAATCTGTGGCCATAGAGAATAATCTTTTTATATTTAATTCTGCTCTAGGAACACTACACGAGGTGGTTTGATCGCTACACACAACTTACTCTATGTCACCACAAAGAATAATTGACCAAAACATGGATCTGTGGAATCACCACTGTTTATTGTTGCCCACAAGATCATTCTATGCGGCAATAGATGGTAGCAGGACAACTCGAAAATTAACCAGAATGTTGACCTGCTGAATTACCCGATAGCTGTTTTAGACAAGTTACGATAAGTGTGCCACGACTATTAGTAACTCGCACTACTTCAGATACTAGACAAGCAAGATTTACGATCTGCTCTAGCGAACTGTGTTCATATAAGTTGCATAATTCCATAATAATGCTTGGTTTCTTTGTCTTCAAGAGATCTCGACCATCTAAGAGTTTTGCTACTTTAGAGAAAACAAAATCAACACAACAAATTTTGTTGTCTAGAAAGAAATCCTTGTGCCCAAAAACAAAGAAAGATAGAAGGGGTCAACTAGGGTGGAATCTTTGACCACTGAAATTGACAAGAGAGAAGGGGACTTAAAACCCTCAGAGCTAGTGCTTAAGAAACAAATGAGATGGTTCACATTAGATGCTCCAAAATGAATTCATCCCTCTCTTATTTATAGGTTTCCTAGAGGGGTCTCTTCTTCTAAAATGATCAAGTATAAGCCTTACTCCAATCCCCAATTTTGGGTTTCTTTGCCAAGCTGCCCCCAAAACTTGTCTAAGAGTGGGAATTTTTGGGGCTTTCCCCCTTTTATGGAGGAGTATAGCTTACGGGGATCGATAGGCTACTTCATCCCATTTGTCCTCAATTCATAGAGGACATTAAATTTAATTTAGTTCAATAAGCAAACATAATAATTATGTGCTTTCCTAAGTTAGGCTTAGGCTAAGTTACATTAGCAACTTGCTGACACTTGAGCAAGTGTTCTAGGGAGATCTTGGGTGACTTATGCATGCCTAGACACTTAGGCCTGTGCAGAAGTACCTACAAGAGCTAAAAATATCAACATTATTAACCTTGGAGATTTAGGAACTCTCTCTCAAGCTGCCTTTTATGTACTAGTTATATGCTGTCAGGGAGTATCCATTTCTTCTGACAGAGTTTTTAGACTTTGTTTGGAGTCTGCTTCCCCTCCATATGTAGGATGGTTTCTTCTCCAACATCTTGTTAGTTTGGGTAATTTTCTTTCAATATCTCAGCCATCAACATGTTGTCATCTACTAATGATTGTTTAAACAACTTTAGTTGGTTAGACTTCAAACATTGGGTGTGAGCTTGAACATGGTGTTAGATTCAACATAAAGTTGTTCTCGTCAATTTCTGCATGATTCACAATGGTCCATGCTTTTTACAGCTTCATCTTCAGATGGCTTCCTTTAAATCTCTCCTTTGGAATGTGCATGTCAAGAGTAGGTCTTCAAAGGTCTAACCTGAGCCTGGTAGAAGGGTTGGTTATCCCAAATTTGCTTGTTGGATGGAAAAATGTGATTGTAATGTTAATTGCATAGACTCTTTATAATTTTTCTGGTCTTGTCTGTCTCTACAGTTGTATGTGCTCAATGAATCTTAAAGCTTGTTGCTGTGCTTTATCCTCTTGTTTTGGTTTTATATCTCATCTCTTTTCATCTTATCTTGTTGCCTTCTTGAATTTATGCTTTAAACAACCAGCTCCAAAGGAGATGACAGATCGTGGACAATTTTCAAATAGAAAATCTTGCATTGGATCATGCCGTTGTTCTTTGAGTGCTATTTCCAATTTATAGGAATTATTCATGGGATGTTATAGTTCTTGGTTAAAAAGTAAATTATGAGTGGAGGTCTGATGGTTAGCTCATAATCCTGCAACTTGCCTTCCATCTTTCGTGGTCCTTTTCACGTTGCATAGTTTCGACTTTATCTCTTATGCTTCCTCCACAAATCCCTGCAATATCCTTGTTTTGCAAGTCATGTCTTATGCTACTTGTGGAGGACCGCATTCCAGCCTTGTGCTTTTAAGACTTTCACAGCTTTAGCAACCTACAAGCTAATTTTGTGGTACTTGTGAGTGCTCTCAAGCCTTATAATACTGTTATAATTTGCATCTTGATACACCTAAAACTTAAATCTTATTTTTCTTTCATAGGCCTGCAGACTAACCTCAGGTTTCCACCGTTTACTTTCTTGCATTGCAATTTTGATACTAATTCGCCATATTGTGGATACTTATTCAACTTGCAGCCTATTGTTGGGGTATACTTTTATGTACAACAATAGTTTAGTATAATATAAGATCCCTAGGGAAAATTTGCTCTTAGGGTTATTAGGAGCATAAGACAATATTGTACCAGTATCACAGTATTCCTTTTCAATTCAACAAATATGACATAGAATGCACAATAATGTAAACAAGTATATGATCTTCAACAATACCAACAGTACACGCAAGTTATAATTCCCACAGATTCACTTCCTAGGGCTGTTACACCAGCAGAGTCTGCTGTACAACACTCAACAATTAAGAAATAGTAGCACTCTTTTTACAGGGACTACAATACAAATTACCCTAACAGCAACACAACTAACTAGGGTACAATTTCTTCCTGCTACTGCTCAATTTGTCCTCGAAACTGTGTGGCCTTGCTGCCCTGTTATCCTTAGAAAGCCTTAACGGCCTTGTTGCTGTCCTAGACTGAATGCTGCTTGCGTAGACTGCCTTCTTCAGCCCTGGCCTCACTCTGCTGCCACAGGCTGCATCCGAATAGGGGCTTAGAGAGGAGTCACTGCCCCAAAAAGGCCCTCAGATTTGGCCAGCAACCACAGGATGAGTTCCTTGCTGCCAGAGCAACTTAAGATGACCACGCTGCTGTAGTAAATGGCCTCAGAGGCCCTTGCTGCCTCAGGTAGGAAGCTTCACTGCCTTGAATGACTTTGTTTTTCCACAGAGAAATCACTTTCAAGAGGGCCGTTGCCACAGATCAGGGTATTAGGGAAGTATGCAGCCAAAGAACTAGCCCTCGGATGATCTTGCTGCTACAGGAACCCTCCCTCATGTAACCGCATGCCTTGGATTGCCTTCACAAGTCAATGCTGCCACAGAGTAATCCTTGTATGCCCAAACAAAGCCCCACAGAACCACATAATTCTCCTTCCTCAGAAACCCTTGATTGCCAAAAATAGATATATGATGCTTCAGAAATTATGCTAAACAGAATAAGGAGAAAGGGTTGGCAAGGGTGGAATCTTTCACCACCGAAACCAATCAGAGATAAGGTGTCTTAAAACCTTCCAAGAGCCTCAGCTCACCAAATAGAAATATCCATAAACCATGATGAGAAAAATGATTCATCTCTCCTATTTATAGATTCCCTTTGGATTCTCTTCTCCTAATTTTAATTTGAGGGCCTAACAAGCTTCCCTCCATTTTGCCCTAACTTTGGCTTATTTCACAAGTTTTTTTCCATTTTGCCGCAAGTTTAGCTTCTTTCACAAGTTGTCATCCATTTTGCCCCAACTTTGGCTTCTTTCACAAGTTTTCCTCCAATTACCACAACTTACTCCAATGCTACCCCCATAACATTGAATAATGGGTTTCCCCCTTTATAAATGACTATAGCATGCAGGGTTGGATAGGCTATTTCGTCCTCCCATGGGCAATTTAATTAGAAGAGGACATTACGTATAACTAGGTCAAAATGTAGCACAAGTTTTTGTGCTACATTATATAGTTTAACTTCTAACAATTAGGGTACTGTTTTGCTTTCAGTTTCTATTCATTTGTCTGTGGGTGGAATGCGGTGCTTTCTTTAACACGGTACCTCCAAAATGAACTAAAAGTATTTGGATTACATAAGATGAAGATAATCCAATGTTCACCTATACATATTGAAAGAGATAGTTTGTTGCCCACTAATAATCTTATATAATGCCAATGCTACCATATACAGAAGGGATCAACTATCATAGACATTTAGTCATTTGGCCTTGAAACCAATGGACATAAGTAGCCGAAACCAATTGAAATAAGTAACCATGCCAATGGGATACCGACAAATTATGTGTAACACCAAATTCTTGAGCCACATGGATTCTCATACAAATTTTCTACGTGTTTCACTCTGAAATTTTTGGCAAATTGTGTGATTAGCTTCTCCTATGAACTTTAATCTACAACTGTCTAAGCTCGTACAACAACCCTTATATAATATGATTATCTCTGTTGGATTCTTGCCCTTTACAGTTTAATAAACTATCATTGATCTTTCGAAGTTACCGATTCTACAGAGATTCTCATTACTTGTAATGTCCCCAATTTTTACATTATCTTGTGATGAGATTAAGAGGAGTCTCTAGAGCTTATGTCATCCAGGTTACAAGAGTTGGATTGCTCCATTGGTGGGCCTTGAGGTTTTTAGAGGAGTTTTATGGGTCCGACTGAGATTGCTTACGATATTCCATCATTGGGATCAATTTTGCAAGGTTTGCTCTTGGTTCCATTGCATTTTGACAATTTCTGTAAAACGACATTATTAACAGGTATATTTTAATTAATTATGCTTAAGGTGTTGTTTTGAGCTGATTCCTTGGAGAAACACTTTAGTGTAATAGCTCGTTGGAATCAGGGTGAAAAGATCTACAGTGCAGGGTGATAACAATGGGCTTTGGGTGGCTAGTGTGACCACAGAGGAAAATTAAGCATTTTCTGACATTAAAAGTGACTTTAATTAGTTTATAAAATTTGGCTTATTAAATAAAGAAAGATTTTTTTTTTTAATATTTAATTGGAGGGAAATGATAAGTGAGTTATAAAAAGGGAAATGAGGGGGTCTCTCTTCATTGATTCGTGCATTTGAGTCTTTGGAGAAAGAGCTCTTGGAGAGAGTTGAAGAAGCTTAGGGTTTTAGTAGACTTCAGTGTTGAAACTAGACACCTTTGGTTGGATTTGAAAGTGAAATCACTAAGATTTCACCGCCGAGCTTCAATGGAGAACGAAATTTGCAAGAAAAATTGAGGTACCAAGGTTTAATTAGCTGATTTTATGAACTTATTGGGTATTGTCTACTTTATTTTTTTAGGTTGAAGAAGACCCATCTGAGCATCGAATACCTTGGTCATTTGGGAATCGATTTGTTAGAGAAATGAGTGATAAAGAGTGTGGTCTACATCCCCCTATAGTAGTTGACTTCATGGACCGAGTTTCTTAGCTTTTGCTAGTAGATTCAAACACGTTGAGAAATCTATAGGGTAATAGTTAGGATGATTTCTCTTTCTATGATAACTGCTTGTGATGCTTTTTTACTTATTAACTTCTTCAATTATTATAATGTTCGTATATCATTAAACAACTACCAAAACAAGAAGAACAATAGTAGACAAGAACATAGAATGTAGGCTGCAAACCAGGGCCAAACCCTCTCCACTTGAGAGGAAAACCCGTAAATCTCCTCTTCTTATAGATTCTTGAATTGATGAATTCCAAGACCTCTAGACCAAGACCAATACCCTCCAAGACCAAGTCCAACTTTTCCTAATAATGTGCTTCCTTTGTCCAAGTCAAACTTAGTCAAATCTCTTGCTGTAGCACAACTTAAACTTTTAGCTTCAAAATTTCATCCTCTATTGTAGGTTTGAAATTTTCGCCCCCAACAACTGTCACTGCAACCACACATGTGAGCGAAATTAGCAGTGTTCCACGGGGACTCGCCCCCCCCCAGGGGTCTAGTTTCCTCGCTCCCTCGTGCTTCGGGGACTTGGGGATGAGTAGGGGACGTTTCCTCATGCTCCCAAAAATGAGGAAACTCAGGGGGACGTTCCATGGGGTCGTTTCCCTTTCCTGAGGGGGCGTTTCCGAAAAGGGGGACGAGGGGGGTCGTTTCCTGTCTACATCTTCCACTGCTAATGTTTTGGAGGTTGATAATATGACAGGGTGTAAGATTCCAACATCAAGTCATATCCTGATCTCACATATGTAGAGCACGTTTTGTTGCAGGATGAAGAAACGGCTCAACCCTGTCACTAATAAGTAATATAATTGTTAATATTTCTAGATACCAGAGTCTCCAAGGTATAAGTACACGCACCACCCTCATATTCTTTAAATAACGTCACTCGCATTCCTATATTGTTGGAAAACACCATATTTTGATCACTCCAAATATATATACATAAACTCCAGGATGTGCGTATTCGTTTGACGAAATGGTGTACGAAATTTTCATATAGAATGTATATACACGTTGGAAGAAAGTGGTTGACTGAAGACGCTCCCTTCTCAGCATTATATTTGTATTTTTGATGACTTTATAGATACAGCGATTTTGTCGCTGACTTAATATATGTGTCTGGTTTAGCAGAATTGTCGAGATCTCTGGAGATTTGAAATGAATATAATTATGCTATTAAGCAGCAGCTGTTCTTGAAAGTTTGAAGCAATGCCTGCTCAGACCGCATGGCCTTTAATCCCGTAAGAAGCTAAGGATTTCGAGGGAAGATTGTCGTGGCTTGTGAGAAAAATTGTATTGCTAAGCGGCTCATCCTTAATTTCACACCGTGCTTTATAAAGTTGTTCTTGCAGGTCTAAAAGAAAACATTAGATTTGATTGTTATGGGTAAAATTGGGATTGAATTTTGTAATAGATTGTTTAGTTTAAGTGGTTTGGTTTGGTTTGGTGAATTTTGTAATAGATTGTTTAGTTTATGATGTATGATTATAAATTAGAATTTTAAATTTATATGATATTAGAAATTTAGATAATGATATTCATATCAATGATCATGCTTTGCAGCTTTTCAATTCAAACCCAATTGTCATAGTGGACTCAATTAATAAATTATATTTTATATTTATAAGTTTTTAAGACCCTGACGCTCCCCCACGTTTCCTAAAAAATGGTGGGGAGCTTTTGCATAGGCCGCTCCTGTGCCTCCTCGCTCCCTCGCCTCCTCGTTCCCTCGCCCCCTCATCCCAGAACCTTGGTGGAACATTGGAAATTAGCCTTCCAAGGCCTCCCAACAACTTCACTTGCCTTGCTTCCTTGTCTAGGATTAGTAGATGACCTATTAGTTCCTTCCAGACTTTGATCCTCTTCTAGCAGATCGAGAATTTTGACCTTGAAGTAGAAAACCCTAGCTTCACTTCTTCGTACGCGTGAGAGAGAATTAGCCCATAAACAATTTTTCTTCGTTCTCTTCCTTCTTTGCTAGCCTTCTTGCTCTTCTTTTTCACATGAATGAGTGAGTGATGAATGTGTCTCAAGGAGGTCGAGTTCCTTCCTTTATATAGTCTTCTCAAGGTGGACGTGGCTCCTCAAAATAGACCAACTTTTCAGCTGCTAGGCCGACTTGGTCTTGAAGGGTATTTTGACACTTTAATGACAAATAATTTTCTTTACAAGTTACAATGTGCCCGATGGAGTCTTCAACTTATGACAATGTCTCTTTTGACTTCTTGACCTAGGACAAACCCTAGAAGCACTCAATGGGTGCTTGACCTTTAAAATAAAAGACCTTGAGCATGAAACCCATGCTCCAAAAATAACAATAATAATTTTTCTTTCATTTTACAAAATACAAGAATCAAAAGTACATTTCATATTTATGAAGACCAAACCTAGTTACACATTTTTCAACAAAACAGAGAATAAGGACCAACTCCCTGCAAGTGAATCTGGTTGAATTTCCTTAGATTTCTGGGTCGAATCCCTTGGTGAGAAGCTGGTATATCATCAAACAGTTCCCTAGATGTTTTTTTGGTGCTGAATGAGATTGAATCACTTGTTCTGTAGCTGAAATCTGTCTAATCAGTGCTGAGCGTGTGAATATTCACTGAGGCCAAATTCTGAGCAATAAAGGGTGAGCCTATTGCTATATGAGGGACGTATTCCTTGGCTGTGAGCCACTGTTTATTTCAGTCTGTTTGTGGATATTATTTTAAGCTTCGGGAGCTGTATATCTCCTTACATAAGTGTGTCACATTGCTCTGGGAGCTGCATTGATCATAAGCTTGTGGGAATAACATTTCAAGTGGCATCATATCAGTGGTTGCTGCTAGTCTGGTTGTGTGGCAGCACTTAAAGTTGAACCAGTGACAGCGTTGAGAGTTTCTGGGTTATTGAGAGCTGGTATAAAATGCTAGGCCTGCATATTATCTACTTGCATCATATTTCTCAAAGCCATGTATGAGACTTATCATTTCAGAGGGACTATAAATGCTGTTTGTATCTTTATTAATGGCTGTCATCAAATATCAGGTTCCATATTTCTGATTCCTTCACCATATATTCATATTTTCAATGGAAAAATTATTCTGTGGGCTGTATTATCGCATATAAACTGTGTTTTGAATTTCTGAGTTGTTATAGTGAATGTATGCTTGTTTTAGGAAAGTTGGTTGGTCCACAGAAGTGATGAGTGCATTGTTTAAAAAAAAAAATCTCCTTAAATAAGTGTGTCATATTGCTCTGGGAGCTGCGTTGATCATAAGCTCGTTGGAATAACATTTCAAGTGGCATCATATCAGTGGTTGCTGCTAGTCTGGTTATGTGGCAGCAATTAAGTTGAACCAGTGACAGCGTGGAGAGTTTCTGGGTTATTGAGAGCTGGTATAAGGTGCTGGGCCTGCATATTATCTCCTTGCATCATATTCCTCAAAGCCATGTATGAGACTGTCATTTCAGAGGCAATATAACTGCTGTTTGTATCTTTATTAATGGCTGTCATCAAATATCAGGTTCCATATTTCTGATTCCTTCACCATGTATTCATATTTTCAATGAGAAATTTATTCTGTGGGCTGTATTATTGCATATCAGCAGTGTTTTGAATTTCCGAGTTGTTATAGTGAATGTATGCTTGTTTTTGGAAAGTTGGTTGGTGCACATAAGTGATGAGTGCATTGTTTAAAAAAAAAACAGAAGGAACACCTACAGCAGAGTGTAAACATGTTTGAAGAAATTTATCACTGAACATTCAAAACCAACACTAAGAAATTTTCAATAAAAATCAGCAGTGTTACAGTTTGACATCTTACAGTGGTAGCGAAGCATGTTCTCAGACAGCTGTTGGGCTCAAAGAGTAGATTTTAACAAGGGAAAAATGGGTCCAAGTCAAGAGGAACTGTTTACCCTAAAATTTGAAAATTTTGACAACTTTGCAAAGGTGATAGAGCACATGGGAGCATGGGTGTCATCAAAGGCAGTAAATAGAAAAAGGAATAGCAAATCCAAAGATGAAAATGTAGTCAAGGACTAGGAAGCAAGGATTGTAGGTGAGAACCATGACCAAACCTTCCAGGATGAATTGGGAAAAGTCACACCTGTTGAAAATGAAGCTATCACAGATTTTTCCCAACAGTTTGCAACAAGAGTTTGGGATGGAAGGGAATAAAAAATTGCCACCGAATATCTGTCGTCACTTAGCGATCTTGTTGAATTAGATGATGAGTACAAAGAAAATGATGAGGCTATGACATTGGATTATGATTCTCAAGAGGTGTGTAAAGATGATAACACACATGTTGTTGACGGTGCAAACCCATACCCATCAGTTGATGAGGTAGATGTTGCTCACAAGCCTACTTATGCCTACAACTTGGAAAACCAATTGAAGATGAACGCAGACAAGATTAGGGCAGCGACGAGTCAATATGACAATGCACTGGTATTGGTGACAGATTATTGTTGGAGAAGTGCAATGGCACATGACAATTTGGAAGGAGAGCCTTCACTTGCAGATTTTCAGACTCTCAGAAGGCATTGGTAGAGATGAAATCTAACTACCTGCACCTCCTCTTAGACAAATATTTCCTACTCATGCTTACTGGGATATATCATGATGTGCTGGTAGGGAAAGAGGAGGAAGTGGACAGGGTTACACATGAGCTTGAGAGCACCCAGGAGTCCTTGAATAGCAGTCAGATGGCCCTTCAAGAATCAAAGTTGCAGGTTGAACAACTTTGCATGGAGTTGAGTTATGTGTGTTCTTCATCCTTCATAGCAGACGATCAGTTAACTATGGAAACCATCACACAAGAGGATGTTAGAGGCACTCATGATTTGATAGAGGAGCCTTTGGTGATAGTGGAGCACAAGGAGCACCTGAATGAACTAGCACTTGCAGAGAAGTATGTTCCAGCGATTTCCGATTATACACCCACGGGATGTGGAGACAGAGATATTTCACATGAGGATACATCCATCTGGGATCCAGGTTCAATTGACACAAGTGGAGTGGATACTAGAAACCCTGGTTGGCATTGGGATCTACATGGGGTTTTCAATCTTTCACTAGGTGTGAATGATGACTATGGCATTAACACGATGATTGACCCATTGATGAAACACTCATGTTCCTTCACACTTCCACCAAAGTTTTGGTTAGCGCTAATGGCGAGTTGATTTGGAGTGTGCAGACTTCGAGAGATGTCTTGGCACATCGCTCATGCATGGGGTTGTAGGGTGGTCAACATGGCCCGATAGGAGTGTTATTTAGATGGGATGGAATTTGTATGCCACCAGACAAAGTAGTATATGGGGATGATTGCCTTCTACTGATGTATTGGGCACAAGAGTCACCAAGGATTGGCATAACAGTGACATCCCCATTAGCATGTGAGGAGTCATGCCACTTAGGTCTACCACGACAGAGAAGGAGATATGAATCACATCATATTGGGTCCACTAGCAAAGTGGCAGATAGATTGGCACATGCGGGATACCAGACGGTACAAGATACGTCAGTAGTAGGCGGTGATACTCATTGGGTTACAGGGACATGCCATAGTGTGCAAAGGGATGCAGTGGTGTATGGTGATGCATGGTTTAATGCAGTGGTGTATGGGGCTGCACAACGGGATCTTGGAGCATTGTTTCTGGGTAGATCGATTGATTGGGACATTGGGCATACTAGTGGACTTGGCTTACCTAGGATCGATGAGTGGATGGATGAGCGTCAGGGAGCATTGCATTCCTCGAAGTTTGAGCTTCGAGTGGAACATCACTTGATCAGAGTCAAAGAGCAAGATACTCATAGGACTACCCTTGGGTATCCATACGGGTTCTTGAACACGCCCTTGCGATTGACCCATGCATCTGTCACTTTCCAGTCCTGCATGATGCTCTCATCACATATAGCAGGACACATGGAGGGCCCATGTGGATGATAGGCCTCTTTTACAGGAGGGTGTGTGGGTTCCACGCAGTGATTGGGTACATCACCAGGGGATGGGATAGCAGAGCCTGTTGTGTGATTAAGCAAGAGCATGGCAGTTTAGCATGCACCAGATTAATTCATGATACATGGTGTTCGTCTATTGGTTGCATACAAGGATTAGTGATGAGGCACAAATGGGCGGCAAATGTTAGCAGTACTTCGTCGTTGTAGTTAGTTATGATCAGAGTGGCATAGCGGTAACATGGAAATTTCCTTTTGGGATTAGCATGGGACCTTGACATTACAGGGCTTGACATCGCAACTACCATTATGGGTGAGCTAGTCTTTACAGAGGAGGACCACTCAGATCTTCCATTGGATTTCAGTTTGGCGGAGAGTGTTTCACTTCTCAGCAATTCGATGATGGAATCAGAGGAGGTAGGGGTTAGTTCATGCGGATGAGGACCCTTTTCAGGAGGAGTTGGATCATACTTTCAAGGGTTCACTCTTGAGGTATATGGGATTGGTTTTCCGATATAGCAACTTCTCAAGGAGTTGGTCAGAATTTCGCATTTTAGGGACACTATAGTTATTGGTAGTATGCAAAGGGCCTCTGGTTTCTGTGCCATGTTGGGGAGTGAGTGGAGTGAGGAATGCTTCATGATGATCAGGATGGTCTGAAACCCTAGTATTAATCAAGATCTACTTGTGCAAAGGCAATGAGTGATGACATTGTTTGAGGACAAGCAATTTTGGGAGGGGAGACTGTAATGTCCCCAATTTGTACGTTATCTTGTGATGAGATTAGGAGTCTCCAGAGCTTATGTCAGCTAGGTCATAGGAGTTGGATTACTCCATTGGTGGGCCCAGAAGGTTTTAGAGGAGTTTTATGGGTCCGACTGGGATCACTTACCATATTCCATCATCGGGATCAATTTCGCACGGTTTGCTCTTGGTTCCATTGCATTTTGACGATTTTTGTAAAACGACATTATCAACAAGCACATTTTAATTAATTACGCTTACGGTGTTGTTTCGAGCCGATTACTTGGAGAAACACTTTAGTGTAATAGCTCGTTGGAATCAAGTTGAAATGATCTATAGGGTAAGATGATAAAAACAGGGTTTGGGTGGCGAGTGTGACCACAAAGGCAAATTAAGCTCCTGTATTAAAAGTGAGTTTAATTAGTTTATAAAAGTCACCTTATTAAATAAAGAGAGGAAAAATGCCTTTAAATATGTAATTGGAGGGAAATGGTGAGTGAGTTATAAAAAGGTAAATGAGGGGGTCTCTCCTCATTGATTCGTGCATTTGAGTCTTTGGAGAAAGAGCTCTTGGAGAGAGAGTTGAAGGAGAAGCTTAGGGTTTTGGAACCCTAGGCACCATAGCAGACTTCAATGTTGAAACTAGACACCCTAGTTTGGATTTGAAAGTGAAATCACTCAGATTTCGCTGAGCTTCAAGGGAAAACGAGATTTGCAAGAAAAATTGAGGCAAATGTTAGTTCATGTGGACAAGGACCCTTTTCAGCGGGAGTTGGATCATACTTTCAAGGGTTCACTCTTGAAGTACATGGGATCGGTTTTCTGGTAGAGAAACTTCTTGCGGAGTTGGTCAGAATTTTGCATTTTAGGGACACTCTACTTATTGGTAGTATGCAGAAGGCCTCTGGTGTCTTGTGCCTTGTTGGGGAGTGAGTGGAGCGAGAATCAGGATGGTTCGAAAACCTGGTATTAATCAAGATCAGCTTGTACAGAGGCAAGGAGTGATGACATTGCTTGAGGACAAACAATTTTGGGAGGGGAGACTGTAATGTCCCCAATTTTTACATTATCTTGTGATTAGATTAGGAGTCTCCGGAGCTTATGTCAGCTAGGTCATAGGAGTTGGATTACTCCATTGGTGGCCCAAAGGGTTTTAGAGGAATTTTATGGGTTCCACTGGGATCACTTACCATATTCCATCAGCGAGATCAATTTCGCACAGTTTGCTCTTGGTTCTATTGCATTCTGACGATTTTCATAGAACGACATTATTAACAGGCATATTTTAATTAATTACGCTTACGGTGTTGTTTCGAGCCGATTACTTGGAGAAACACGTTAGTGTAATAGCTCGTTGGAATCAGGGTGGAATGATCTACATGGTAAGATGATAAAAAAAGGCTTTGGGTGGCCAGTGTGACCAAAGGGAAATTAAGCATTTCCCTGTATTAAAAGAGAGTTTAATTAGTTTATAAAAGTCACCTTATTAAATAAAGAAAGGAAAAATACCTTTAAATATTTAATTGGAGGATAATGGTAAGTGAGTTATAAAAAGGTAAATGAGGGGGTCTCTCATTGATTCGTGCATTTGAGTCTTTGGATAAGGAGCTCTTGGAGAGAGAGTTGAAGGAGAAGCTTAGTGTTTTGGAACCCTAGCTGCCATATCAGACTTCGATGTTGAAACTAGACACTCTAGTTTGGATTTGAAAGTGAAATCACTCAAATTTCACAGAGCTTCTATTGCATTCTGACGATTTTCATAGAACGACATTATTAACAGGCATATTTTAATTAATTACGCTTACGGTGTTGTTTCGAGCCGATTACTTGGAGAAACACGTTAGTGTAATAGCTCGTTGGAATCAGGGTGGAATGATCTACATGGTAAGATGATAAAAAAAGGCTTTGGGTGGCCAGTGTGACCAAAGGGAAATTAAGCATTTCCCTGTATTAAAAGAGAGTTTAATTAGTTTATAAAAGTCACCTTATTAAATAAAGAAAGGAAAAATACCTTTAAATATTTAATTGGAGGATAATGGTAAGTGAGTTATAAAAAGGTAAATGAGGGGGTCTCTCATTGATTCGTGCATTTGAGTCTTTGGATAAGGAGCTCTTGGAGAGAGAGTTGAAGGAGAAGCTTAGTGTTTTGGAACCCTAGCTGCCATATCAGACTTCGATGTTGAAACTAGACACTCTAGTTTGGATTTGAAAGTGAAATCACTCAAATTTCACAGAGCTTCAATGGAGAACAAGATTTGCAAGAAAAATTGAGGTACCCAAGTTTAATCAACTGATTTTATGAACTTATTGGGTATTGTATATCTTATTTTTTCAGGTTGAAGAAGACCCATTTGAGCATCGAATATCCTGGTCTTTTGAGAATCAATTTGTTAGAGAAAGGAGTGATAAAGAGTCTGAGCTAAATTCCCTACAGTAGTTGGCTTCATGAACCGAGTTTCTTACCTTTTGTTGGTAAATTTGAACAGAGAAGAAGGCCCAACTCCCTGCAAGTGAACCTGGTCGAATATCTTTAGATTTCTGGGTCAAGTCCCTTGGTGAGAAGTTGGTATATCATCATACAGTTCCCATGCTTGATTTTTTGGAGTTGAATGAAATCAAATCACTTGTTCTGGTGCTGAAACCTTTTTCTAATCAGTGCTGAGCGTGTGAATATTGACTGAGGCCAAATTCTGAGCAATAAAGGGTGAGCATATTGCTGTATGAGGGATGTATTCCTTGGCTGTGAGCCACTATTTATTTCAGTTTGTTTGTGGATATTATTTTAGGCTTGGGGAGCTGTATATCTCCTTACCTGAGTGTGTGACATTGCTCTGGGAGCTGCGTTGGTCATAAGCTCGTGGGAATAACATTCCAAGTGGCATCATATTAGTGGTTGGTGCCAATGTTTTAAAAAACGGCCGAATCGAATCCGAAACGGCCAAGTTGATCCGAGTCGTTGGGATTTTTTGTGACCCGACAAAAAAGACGGAACGAGAGGCCGAGTCATGACTGACTCGGCCGAGTTATTGCATGACTCGGCCGAGTCAGTCATGACTCGGTCAACCCGGCCGGTTCTGCAATAACTCGGCCGAGTCAATGAATGCGGCCTGTAACCCCAAAAAAATGCGATTTTTCATATTTAAAAAAAAATGTAACTGTTAGCTGAGTGTTGGGGACTCCAAGGTGTTTTCTAAATTAGTTAAATGCTATTTGGGGTCCATTCCCCTCTCCTAGTATTGATATGCTATTCAAATTTCATGGTAATGTTAAATTCTTAAAGTAAAAGTGACATTCTCCTTAATCTTCATTTTCATCCTTTTACTTAAATTTTTAACATTACCATGAAATGACTCAGGATGTTTGGAGTGGTTTTGGCCTCATTGGATTTCATATGGAGAAAGTAGAATTTTAGATTTCTTTCAGAATCCAACATACTTATCAGTTTCTCAGGATTTCAGGATTGGAGGATTGCAATCTAAGTTGCACGAAACGGGGAAACGGGTACGAGTTTCCGAAACGGGAAGCGATACGAAACGCGACCTCCTCAAATTTTGGAAACGGGGAAACACAAATATATATATATATATATATATATATATATATATATATATATATATATATATATGTGTGTATGTGTGTGCAATCATAAAGCATAAATGATACATTATAATTTATTACACTTAAACATTAAGATTTAATTTACATCACATTTACTCATGAATGATCACATAATGAAAATAAAAATATCGGAATATCCAAAAGCAACCTTTATTAGATATCCAAATCTCAAAATCAGCCTTTATTTATATTAATATATGAGGCTGCAAGTACAATAAAGACTATAAGGCTGCAAGAGAGATATCCAAATCAGGATTTTCTGCATCCACATCCCATTCTTTAGAAGGACCACTGTTGTATTGGGAGTCTCCTCCTACATAGTCGAACGACCTTAGTGCTCTTGATTAAATACACGTTTCATACCCTAGTACCCTACATGATCTTGATTATTGGGAGTTTCCCCTGCATAGAGGGCTTGGTTTTCTTGATTAAATACAAGTTCCATACCCTAGTACATGATAAAATCCAATGGAAACATTGCAATCCCCCCAATCCTGAAATCCTGAAAAGCAAATAAGTCTGCTGGATTTTGAGTGAGATCTAAAATTCTACTTTCTCCATATGAAATCCAATGAGGGCGAAACCACTCTCAAACATCCTGAGTCATTTCATGGTAATGTTAAAAATTTAAGTAAAATGATGAAAATGAAAAATAAAGGAGAATATCACTTTTACTTTAAGAATTTAACATTACCATGAACTGCATATCAACATTAGGGAAAAAATTCACTTTTATAACTTTAGACACCCATCTAGAAAATTAAAAACAAATTTGAAAAAAAATAAAAATAAAAAAAACACAATTCAATTGGGAAACGCGGGCTGTATGGCCGGGAAATGCGTTTCCGGGCGTACTGCCACGTTTCCGTTTCGGAAACGTGGCAGTACGGCCGGAAACGCGTTTCCTGGCCGTACCAAACGCGTTTCTGCGTTTCGTCCCAGTTTCCAGCCGGAAACGGAAACCCCCCCCCCCACGTTTCCTGCAACATAGATTGCAATGTGTGCATTGAATTTTGTCATGTATTAGGGTATGGAACTCGTATTTAATCAAGAGCACCAATCCCTCTATGTACCTTGATGTTAGTGACATTGGTTGTTGAACTCCTCTGGGATTCGCTCCCAAACCAGGAGCTTCTGAAAATGTTGCTCCCACTCCCGATTTCGCTCTCGCTCCCCACTTTCGCTCCCGCTCCCAAGTAACACTGAGCCAGATGATGTTGGCAACTCTAGCAGTAGCCAGTAGTACTGGTCACAAACTTCTGTTGTAGGGGCCATTTATAGCCTCCTTGGTTATGTGTTTTTGTTTTGATCTCTATATCATCATCGTGTATGTATTGGACAGTGCACTGGGTGCCATTTTGATATAATGGATATATTCATGAGCCTACTTTGATCATATGTTGTCTTCTATCTATATTCTAATGCTGTGTGTTTGGAAACATGAATGAAAATCTTTAAAATTATGTGTTTTTATAAAAAATAAATATTTAATGTATTTTTTACAACGACAGAGTCATTGAAATCGAGCTAGCCGAGTCGATATCGAGTCGGAGTCAGAGTCGGAGTCGACCCTGGGCCGAGTCGGAGTTTTAAAACATTGGTTGGTGCTGGTCTGGTTGTGTGGCAGCACTTAAAAGTTGAACCAGTGACAGCGTAGAGAGTTTCTGGGTTATTGAAAGCTGGTATAAAGTGCTGGCCTGCTATTATCTCCTTGTGTCATATTCTTCAAAGCCAAGTATGAGACCGTCATTTCAGAGAGATTATAAATGCTGTTTGTATTTTGATTAATGGCTGTCATCAAATATCAGGTTCCATATTTCTGATTCCTTTACAGTGTGTTCATATTTTCAATGATAAAATTATTCTGTGGGTGTATTATCACATATCAGCAGTGTTTTGAATTTCTGAGTTGTTATAGTGAATGTATGCTTGTTTTTGGAAAGTTGGGTGGTGCACATAAGTGATGAATGCTTTTTTTTATAAAAAAAACAAAAGGAACACTTACAGCAGAGTGTAAACAACATGTTTGAAAAAATTTATCACTGAACATTCAAAAAACTTTCAATAAAAATCAGCAGTGTTACAGTTTGGCATCTTACATTACTGTTAATCCTTTTTTTTGAGGACCTTTGAAAAATCTACACCAATCTAGACCATTCTTGTATAGTTGGGTGAATTTATCAAAACCAACGGGCTTTTAGTATTTACCTCAAGCACTGAATTGACTTTGCTACAAATGGATTGAAAAAAAGTGCAGCTCTGCCATTTAAACCCTTCTTATATATAATCTTAAATACGCCTGGCTTGTATGGAAGAACAAGACGGTCACTTGGGAGAATCTGAAGAAGAGCGGCCTTCTGGTACCTGGTATATGTGTACTTTGCAGGCAGGAGGAGGACAATGTGCATATACTCTTAAAATGCCCCATAGCTGTACAGGTTTGGTGTAGTTTGTCTACTTTACTCTCCTTCACATACATTGACCACAGTTCTATAGAAACATGCTTGTTATGGTGGAGTACCCAGAATAGACATAGGAGGGCCATTCTGCTGATCACATTTTGGGAAATCTGGAAAGCTAGAAATAGCATTATCTTTGATAATATTTTCCACAATGTTGACCGGATCATTGATAGGATACTCACTTGTATTAGACGACTGCTGCTGCCACAACCACTTACACCTTCAATGTCTCACAGGTCTATTGATCTGTACATCTCCTACCCTACTGGTTTTTTCAACAGAGCTCAACAGGGAGGTAGATGTGGATGCAGTATTTGGATTTGTATGGATTATAACATGCGATATAGGATACACCGGGGGGGGGGGGGGGGGGGGGGGTGAGGGGGTGTTAATATGAAGGTGGAGGCTATGGCACTTTGGGGGTTGTTCTGGTTTGCGGGCTTTCTAGATATACACAACTTAAGCATATATGGAGACTCCCAGGCCATCATTAATCATGTCTTGGGCACCTCCACTATTTCATGCCCCCATGTACAGGGCTGGCTCAGGAACATCACATATCTGCAGGACACATTTCCGGGAGTCACTATACAACACATCCACAGAGTGCACAACACTGTTGTGGATGCCTTGTCTAAGCAGGGTCTACTCGCCTCCATGGATGGGCTTCATATCACTCTGGAGGTGGATGGATGCTCAATAGATGCTGGTTTTATGCCTTTCCCTTGAGTTTTTGTTTTCACTGCTATTGACACTGTTTTTGTTTTTCTGCTGTGTCCACAGATGCTAATAGGGAATTCGCTAATATGCGTGTTTTTTGTTGTTGTTTTGATTTGGATGGCTATTCACTGTTATATGTTTCTTCCATAATTGTTTTTGGAACACTGGAAGATATATGTGGACACAGTCACTTATTGTAGAACACTGGACCTGATCCTTTTTGATATGATACACTGGGCTACTGGCTTTCTATGGTCTATATGTGGTAACACTCTGCTAACATGTTGTATCCAGATGGATCTCGATTTACTGGGTTTACTATTTTATAATAAAATCAGCGTTTTTTCTTTCCTGAAAAAAAAATATAATCTTAAGTTTAATATCTTTCAAAAGTATTGGAATGCTACCGTCTTATAGCTCGTTATGTTTCCACAACTACTAGATCGACTTGTGGTATGACTATGGTCTCCTTTCCCAAGCAAATAATGTTATCAATGTTCAACTACTTCCATGGGTACATTTTATTATAATGGTATTTTATTATAAACACCTTAAAAATGAAATGCAATTTTCCTACGATTGGGTGTTAGTTTTCTCTTCCCTGCATGTCTCAGTACGTTAACACCATTATTTATTATCTGGGATTTATTATTTTTGGTTACCCAAAACGATAAATTGGCAGACAACATAAATGCTATAACGCTGAATATTATATTATGTTGGGCAGGGTTTATATTATAGATAGCGTTGAAACAAATTGGTGTCACGTTAGAAGATACTTGACATTCCAAGAAATCTCAAAATAACCATGGAGGGTGAACAATGAAGCATTCGGTATGTCAAGTAGAGTTTCAATAGAAGCATTCATTAGATTAGAGGGTGAATACCACCAATGGCATTTGCTCAACTATAAATGTCGGATAACATTAATCGCTGGAAAAGAAACAAGAAAATTGTCTCCCCCATGAAACTACCTTGGATATGAGTAAGAAAAAGGAAAAATTCAAAAATAATCTTATAGAAACAACATTGTTCATGCCAATGTGACGGGAGAAACTTGGCAAACCTGTATTGGTCAGAAATGGACGGTTTGATGAAGAAAGCGAAAATTTGCCATAATTAACAAAAACCCAACCGAAACGATAGAGAAATTCTAGTGGGAAAACCATTTCGGAAAATGAAATTGCCGACTAAGAATAGGTGATGCAGGGAAAATAAAAGATGGAGAATGGAGTAGTTAAAACGAATTTGGAAATGGAAAGCCTCAACATGAAATCTAGGCTATGGTCTTTTGCTGGGCATTGAGCAATAAAGTTCCCACTCGGGACATTCTCAAAAAAGAATCGGCGAAGGGCCAGTGTTGTGTTCTTATGAAAGGCAAATTAAGAATCCTTCAAGCATAGCTTAATGCACTATCCCTTAGCTGGCAATTTTGTCTTGGGGAAGGACAATCTGTTGAAGAAGAAGAATAGGAAAAATGAACAGATGAGCTTTAGCTGCAAATCACAGATCTCTCCATCAATTGTATCTAGGGGTTTAATGACCAATAGAAATGTAGTACTCTAGTCTACCTTCCTTTCCCTGGGATGTTGATCATAAATCAAATTGATTTATGAGAATATAATGGAACCATTTAAGGAAAAAACATTAGATATGGGGACATTGAAGATTTATTAGTAAATACCATGGTGATCCTTTAATGGAAACAGTTGGGAAACCTTGGACCCAGTGATGTTGGTGGAGTTGTGTCTGATAGATAGCTTAAAATTTTCTTTCAAACTAGAACTGAGGATTGGTAGCAATCACTAGGCAGGGCTTCGTTCTCTGAAGTATCTGTTAAAAACAACAATAGAGAAGATGGTGAACAGAATGAAGTCTTCATAGAATCAAAATTGGTGATAGAGTGCGTACAAGGCACACATACACCCTTCACTGCATAACGCTGGGACCTCCTGGAAAAAAAAAAGATGCTGCGACCCAATTCTTTGATTTCACATTCCAACGTGTATAACTATATAGAGAGCATAATGCTGCATAGATCAACGCTCCAACGCTATAGTAAATGGGCAACTTGGTAATCTCCTGCTGGAAGAACACAGGGTACAAGGGAATCCTACTCCTTTCTCTTTGATACTTAACTGTCTACTTTTCTTGTAGTTTTAGGGATTTATAAAATGGTACTGTTAAGAAAATAATGTTTTAATAATTGATAATGATGTTAGACCTGTTATGCCAGGGACAAACATGATACAGATTTTTTTCGATGGCTGTAAGCCTCTTTTTGTTGCTTTTCAGGTCAATATAGGATTTTAAATAGGTTTCATTTCTCGAAGTAATTGGAACATATGCGGATAGCAATGCTTCTAACACCTAATGCGATCTTTTCCCTAAAAAAGATAAAAACAAAAGTAAGCATGAAAAAGATATTGCAAGAACAGACGTTCAGGAGAAATTTGTGATAATGATTAATCTCACATATTTGCACTCAAAATATTTTATGTGACCATGAGATTGCTGGAATACACTTCCAGAAGAAATTTTCGTTAATGATTAATCTCACATATTTGAACTCAATATATTATAGGTAACCATGTTCTTAAGTTGTGAATTAATACATTATTGCTGACTCTAAAAACAATTTTGGAGTTGGGGGTTGATTTAGCTGGAGTTTCATTTAAAGTGCAAATTATAAGAATATGCATTGATATTTCAAAGACCTTTATAAATAGAGCAATGTAGGAGGAAAACTCACTGATGCATAAATCAAAACAAAGGAATAATAAACAATAGACAGTGAAGGCACTAGACCTATGACGTTGAATGAAATACTATGAGATTATGCACTGATATTTCAAATACCTTTATAAATAGAGCAATGTAGGAGGAAAACTCACCAATGCATAGATACACAACAAAGGAATAATAAACAATACAGTGGAGGTACTATAGCCTACGACTATGAATGCAATTTTTTTTATTAATTTAACAAAATACATAATGATGAATGAAGAAATGATTGAACAGGGGTCGGCTACAAAAAAAAATATGGTGGCATTGTTAATTATGATAATACACATTGAATATGACATAGTAGAATATTCAGAAATAAAGATAAAGGTACATCCTTACAGCTCCTAGAGTATTACAGATGCGGCTAAGAAATGGGAAATGGCACTAATAGGGATGAAATTTGAATGAACTCTTCCAAATTATAATTAAACAAAATGCATATCAATGAACGAAACAATGGCAGTGAAGGCACTACGACCTATGACGTTGAATGAAATACTATGAGATTATGCACTGATATTTCAAACACCTTTATAAATAGAGCAATGTAGGAGGAAAACTCACCAATGTATAGATACACAACAAAGGAATAATAAACAATACAGTGGAGGTACTATAGCCTATGACTTTGAATGCAATTTTTTATATTAATTTAACAAAATACAAAATGATGAATGAAGAAATGATTGAACAGGAGGTAGGTACAAAAAAATATGGTGGCATTGTTAATTATGATAATACACATTGAATATTACATAGTAGAATATTCAGAAATAAAGATAAAGGTACATCCTTACAGACCCTAGAGTATTACAGATGCGGCTGAGAAATGGGAAATGGCACTAATAGGAATTAAATCTGAATGAACTCTTCCAAATTATAATTAAACAAAATGCATATCAATGAATGAAGCAATGGCAAAGTAGGAGTGAACTCCAAAACATATTACAGATGCGGCTAAGAAATGGGAAATGGCACTAATAGGAATGAAATTTGAATGAACTCTTCCAAATTATAATTAAACAAAATGCATATCAGTGAATGAAGCAATGGCAAAGTAAGAGTGAACTCCAAAACATATGGTGATATACATTGGATATTACATAGTAGATTTTGCATAAATTACAACGAAGTTAGAGAAAGGAACATCTTGACAAACCCACAATATGACACATTGCCGAGAAATAGCAATAGTGTGTTAAAAGATGACAATATATCAATGTAAATAATAATTATATGGGCAAATTTTCTTTACTGTTCAGTGAATTTTATAATGAAAGGAAGTTATGTAATGAAGTAGAGAAATAGCAATAGTGTGTTAAAAGATGACAATATATCAATGTAAATAATAATTATATGGGCAAATTTTCTTTACTGTTCAGTGAATTTTATAATGAAAGGAAGTTATGTAATGAAGTAGCGCATATTAATTGGTGATTGCGAGAGGCTGTTTGTCAACGCTGTTGGTTGAGTCGAAAGGGAGAGAAGGGGAATCCGCTGAAGGAGTTGTTGGAAGAGTCGTTTTTTTGAAAGCCACGCATGGTTGAAAGGGAGTTTGTCCACCCCGTGTGTTGAAGTCGAAAGGGAGAGAAAGGGAATCCGCTGAAGGAGTCTGCCTGCTGCCATTGGAGAGAAAGGGAATTGAGGCTGCCAAACGCTGAACGAGTCTGCCGCTGCCATTGGAGAGAAAGGGAATTGAGGCTAACAAACGCAGAGCCTGAATTAAAAAAAACGCAGAGCCTGAATTAGAAAAAAAACGCAGCCGCCAATACCCACAGAGCGGCATTTTGGAGTTTTTTTTGGCAGGACTGGTGCAAATTTCTGTTTAAAAACATTGCCGCCGGTTGAAGAGACCAATTGGGAGTCTGCGTGAAGACCACCGAGCAGAGATCAGTGAGTCCAATAAAAAGGGAAAGGCACCGTTTTTTCCTTTGCAGAGACTGCCGTTTTGTCCCAGTTGGAAAGAAGTCCGAGGCTGCCATTCGAAACTCTGTGATAAGTCCAACGCTGCCATCAGCGGTAATTTTTGTTTGGAGAAAATTATTCAGAATTCAAACACCGTTTCTAAGGTTTTATATATATATATATATATATATATTTTTTTGTTTTTCACTGAAAAAAAAAGCACGAAATTTAAAATTGCTGGGTTTGATTTTGTAGAAGGGTTTTAAGAGGAAAATTATTTGAAAATTAAGAAGCATAAATTTTGTAGAAGGGTTTTAGGAAGTATATATATATATGTACTTGGAAAAAAAGGAAAAGGAAGCAGGAAATTTAAAATTGTTGGGTTTGATTTTGCAGAAGGGTTTTAGGAAGGAAAATTAATTGAAAATTAAGAAGCATAAATTTTGTAGAAGGGTTTTAAGAGGAAAATTATTTGAAAATTAAGAAGCAGAAATTATTAAGCAGCAGCAATTTAAAGAGAGAAAACCCTAGTTGAAAACCTTAGCTGTTAGAAGGAAAACCTAGAAGCATATTTTTTTTTGACCCTGTAGAAAGAAATGACAAAAATGATGAATGTTAAGTTTGAGATGGAGAAGTTCACCGGCAAGTGCAAATTTTCATTGTGGAAACTGAAAGTAAGGGATTCGCTGGTGTAACAAGGGTTGCACAAAGCATTAGATGGGGTTAAAAGAACCCTGTTAACATGACAAATTTGGATTATGAGGACTTGGATGCTCGAGCTCTTAGTATTATCAGGTTGTCCCTGGCAGATGAAGTTCTCTTCAACATTGTTGAAAAAACCTCTGCATCAGGTTTGTGGGTAAAATTGGAAACATTGTATATGACCAAATCTTTAACCAATATAACTTATTTGAGGAGGCAACTGTATAGCCTTAAGATAAAGGGAGGTACTAAATTTGCAGAACAATTAAATGTTTTTAATACACTTATTTACCAATTGTTAGACATGCAGGTTAAATTTAAGGAAGAAGACAAAGATATCACTTTGTGACTAGTATGAGTTTGAGCACAACCGAACCTTTGGAATTTGATTCAGTTGTGGGAGCTCTGTTATCTGAAGAAGTATGGAGGAAGTCCAACATTGAAACTTTTGCACCATATGCCATGGTAGCCAAAAGTCTGTCCAAGGAAAGAGGGGAGAAAGCAAGAAGTTCTTCTTGATCAAAATCGAAAGGCAAGAAGTGTAAAGCCAAATGTTGGTACTACAACAAAATAGGATATCTCAAGAAACACTGTTGGAAAAGAAAGGAGTCCTTTGAAAACCCAAAGACGGAAATAAATCAAGTTGAGTCAGGTATGATTGATGAAGTTTTATCTGCTGAATTAGGTATGGTAGATGAAACTTTTCCTGTTTGCAATGTCTCTCAGAATGATGAAAATTGGCTATTAGATTCTGGTGCTTCTCATCACATGAGTCCGCACATAAATTGGTTCACTTCATATGAGACTATGAATGGGAGCTCTGTGTTTATGGCTAATAATGTATCTTGTCAGACTGTTGGAATGGGAAATGTTAATTAAAATGTATGATGATACAGTTAGAACATTAACTGATGTTAGATCACTGATTTGAGAATTAATTTGATTTCTTTGGGAGCATTAGACTCTGAAGGTTACACGTTTACATGTCAAAATGGAGTACTGGAAGTTTCAAAGGGTGCTTTGGTTGTTATGAAGGTAGAGAAGATTGAAAATCTTTACAGACTCGAAGGAAGTACTCAGGGCAGTGAGACAATGACTGTATCTGAGAAGATTGAAGAAGATACTCACCTATGGCATCAACGGTTGGGTCACATGAGCGAGAAGGGCCTTCAAGTTTCGACGAATCACAAATTGCTACCTAATTTGAAATCCTTGAGGTTGGATTTTTTTAAACATTGTCTATATGGAAAACAATGTAAACATAAATTTAAAACTGGAAGTCATAATAGTAAAGAATTTTTTTACTATATTCATTCTGATCTTTGGTGACCATCTTCCACTGTATCTTATGGAGGTGCATTATACTTTCTAACATTTATTGATGATTTATCCAAGAAAGTCTGGGTCTATATGTTGAAAAGAAAAGCTGATGTATTTAATGTTTTTAAACAATTTAAAGCTATGGCGGAAAATAAAATAGGAAAATCAATTAAATGTTTAAGAACTGACAATTGCGGTGAATTTACTTCCTTAGAATTTGAACAATATTGCAAGGATGAAGGGATTGTTAGACATAAAACTGCTGCTTGTACTCAGCAAAATGGCGTCGCTGAATTTATGAATCCAAGTCTTATGGAAAGAGCCAAAAGCATGATCAACAATGCTAACCTGCAAAAGGAGTTGTGGGCAGAAGCAATATCTACTGCCTTTTTTTTAGTAAACAGATCACCTTCAATTGCCATTAATTGTAAAATCCCTGAAGAAGTTTGGCTGAGTCAGTCTTGTGATTATTCACATTTAAGCATTTTTGGTTGTGATGCCTATGCTATTATTCCAATGAAACATTGTTCAAAGTTAGACCCAAAAGAAAAATGTTATGTCTTTGTTGGGTATGACTATGCGGTGAAAGGATACAGGGTGTGCGATCATTCTTTACGAAAAATAATCATTAGTAGAGATGTAACATTTGATGAATCCTCTCTTCTAAAATCAGAGGTTGAAATAGTTGAATAGAAACATGTATCGCCGAATCAACAAATTCAGTTGGAGGCTAAACCTTTTTCATAAAGTCAAAAGGAAGGAGAGACTTCTAAAGAAAAAAGGTGAAGAAGATGCAAAGGAAACTGTAGAAGTTCAGGAGCCAGTTCAACAACCAGTCACTCTAAGGAGGTCTGCAAGGGAGAGAAGAACACTTAAAAGGTATGAAGATTTTGCGCCATCTATTGCATTGATTACTAAAGATGGGGAACCTTGTTATCAGGAAGCAGTGGATGATGCATATAACGAAAAATGGAAAAGCGCTATGGACGAAGAAATGGATTCCTTAGCCAAGAACAAAACCTGGGATCTTGTAGAACTTCCGAAAGGGAGAAGTGCTGTTGGATGTAAATGAATCATCAAATTAAAGCAAAATGTTGGTGGAAGTATCGAAACATATAAGGTGAGGCTGGTAGCAAAAGGGTATTCTCAGGTTGAAGGTATTGACTTTCATGATATTTTTTCACCAATCATAAAACTTGTTTCTATTCGCACTGTGTTAGCACTAACTGCATTACTTAATCTTGAGTTAGAATAGTTAGATGTCAAAACAAATTATCTTCATGGAGATTTGAATGAAGAGATTTATATTGAACAACCAGAGGGTTTTGTAGAAGGTTGCAACAGAGGATTAGTTTGCATGCTCAAGAAATCACTGTATGGCTTGAGGCAGTCTCCTAGGCAATGGTACAAGAAGTTTGATGCCTTCATGGTGAGCCATAACTTTACTAGAAGTGAGTATGATCATTGTGTGTACTTTAAAAGTTTCAATGCCATATTCATTATCTTGGTCTTGTATGTTGACAATATGTTTATTGTGAGCAAAAGTATGGAAAAGGTCAACAGGTTAAAGGCTCAAATCTCTAGGACGTTTGACATGAAGGATCTTGGAGTGACAAAACATATCTTGTGCATGGAGATACACAAAGAGAAAAAATGGAAAGGTCTAGTTATCACAACAGAAGTATGTGGAGAAAGTACTTGAAAAGTTTAGTTTGAACAGTGTGAAACCTGTCAATGTTCCATTAGCTTCCCATTTTAAGCTTTGTTCGGTTTTGAGTCCTAGAACTGATGAAGAAAAGAAGTATATGTCTCGTGTACCATATGCAAATGCAGTTGGCAACTTAATGTATGTGATGGTATCTACAAGACTTGACATTTCACATGCAGTTGGAGTTGTCAGCAGGTTCATGGCAAATCCAGGAGAAGAACATTGGCAAGCAGTGAAATGGGTGCTTCGGTATTTGAGAGGTACAAGTGACCATTGCATCATCTTTAATGGTAGTGAAGGATCAGTCTGCGAATATGTGGATGCTGATTATGCAGGTGATTTGTACAAGAGGAGATCTACTATAGGATATGTCTTTATTCTTGCAGGTGGAGCAATTCGCTAGATGTCAAAGCTTCAAGACACTCTTGCTTTTTCCACTACTGAAGTAGAGTATATAGCCGCTGAGACTGGAAGGACGCAGGAGAAAGTGAATGTGTTCTGTGACAGTCAAAGTGCTACTCATTTGGATACAAATCCAACTTATCACAGCAAGACCAAGCACATTGATGTAAGGTACCATTTTGTGAGACATGTGATCGATGTCAACAAAGTAACTCTCAAGAAATTCCATACATAGGAGAGTCGTGCAAACATATTCCCAAAGCCAGTTTCAGTAGAGAAGCTGCGATGGTGTTTGGCTTCTCTTGGCTTGTAGAAGAAATGATGAATGGGCATGGGCAAGGGATTAGGAAAATTGTTGTCAAGGTGAATATTGCTAAAAGATAACAACAAATTAATGTAAATAATAATTATATGGGAAAATTTACTTTACCGTTCAGTCAGTTTTATAACGAAAGGAAGTTATGTAACGAAGTAGCCCATACTAATTGGTGATTGCCCGAGAGGTTGTACGTAACTTGGAAAGTCATTTTGAGCAATAAGAATTCCAATACATTGCCCCGTAGAGGTTTCCTTGACAACCTGTCAGGGTTTTACCACGTAACTGTTTGTGCTAACTTGTGTAATTTCAATTTCTCATTTTATGCATTTCTTTCTTGCTTTTGATTGTTAAATGACTCCAGAATTCAACATAGTGGTTATGGGGTTTGAATTTTTTTTTTGCAAATTCCAGCTTGTTTGAAAAATAACATTGTAGAAAATTAAATAATTGGCAAATAGTAACACATTATGAAAAATAACATTGTAAAAGAATGCATGCACTTGTGATAAGCACTTTTTGTGCTATAGTTTTCCAACTTTCTACATCATAAAATGATTTCTTTTCCCATAGGAAAATTTGTAATTTTATTAATAATAACAAAATTACATTTTGTAGATGCTGAAGCGCATATCCATTAGCAGGTCAAAGACTGTTGTTCAAAAGAAAATAACCAGAAAGAAAATAATGTACATTTGGGGAGAAAATTATACTTTTCTCCCTTTTTTCTTCTCGACCTTTCGCCACTCCCCTTGAGTCGGCAAGGACGAAAACAGTGTGAGTGAAGTGTCCTCCACAGGGCGAGGATTATCCTTGTCTGAATCTGAGTGGTCTGAAGTATGATGTCTTTTGGCTCCACTGGTATCCATTGTGTCTGGTATCTTTTCCGGCAAAGAGTCCATCAGATCATGTGATACAAATTCCTCAGTTTCTGGTTCCTTGTGTGTCTGATTGTTCTCTTTGGGAATGGGGTGTTCCTTTTCCTTATCTTCCTCCTCAACAGGGACATCATCAGGGTCTGGTGGAGGGAATTTCCATCCCTTGGGTTGTTTTCCTACTTTCTTCTTCCTACGCATATCTTTTTTGGCTTCTGGGCATGTATTTTGAAGATGCCCTGTTTGGTGGCAAATTCTACATCTGAATGTAGTATTTTCATAATCTAGTATTTGTGTCCAACATCTCTGTTTATACTTTAGTTGTATTTGGTTTGGCAGTCCTTTGCTGAGATCTACTTCCACACACATGCATGCAAATGTGTAAATTCCTTCCTCCGTTCTTTCTGTGTCCATTTTAATGAATCACCCAATGGTGTTGCCTATACCAGACAGGACTTGAGGGCTCTAGAAATGTAGTGGTAGGTTGTGAAGACGAACCCAAACCGACATCCAAGATACAACCATTGTATTTGGATCAAATTCTGGGAACCATGGAGTAATGAAGAGACCCGCAGATCCCATGAATCATGGTCCTTCCCTCATAATGATGTACCTTTCCTCTGCTGTACGAAATTTTACAATGAAGAACCCTTTGGAATAGAGATGAATGTCACATAAATTGGTCCAGGTTCTGAAGACCCAAAGGAAAAGGTCCATAGATTTGGGCCAAAAACAGTTGAATCTGCAAATTAATGCTTGTTTTTCAAATGAAGAACAATACTCGTCTGTTTCTGGTATATCCATATTTAATTCTGGGGTGTAACTCAATTGTTCCACAATGTATGGGGCGGGTGCTGTGCCAGCTTGTTTTGTTGATGTTGTAGCTGGTTTATTTCCTTCAAGAATGTCTTTGAAGGATAACCCTGCACTTTTTTGCTTTTGATGTGTTTCTGGGATTTTTGCTGTGTTGCTTCCTATGCCACTGCCTGAAGGATTTGTTTTGCGATGGTCTGCCGCGCCTCCCCTCAGCCGCAGGTTGAGAGTGATGGTAGACTCAGGTAAGATTTTGTAATCCATAAGAGATTTGTAGTCTTGGAGTACTTTGCCTCCAAAGATCAAAACCTGTGATCCTGTAGGATAACCAGTATGCTGGAAGATGCTGTTCTTCAAAAGCTATACTGATTTGGTTACCTGTACCCAAGCCAGATGTGTCCTCCCAGAAGGGGTTTTTATAAAAACTTGAAAGGGAAGAGGGTTTACCAGCGATTCAGGTTCTGGTTCTGTCTGAGAGTAAATTTGCCCATCTGCATCAGATTCACTGCACATCTTTGTATTCCCAGAGATTTCCTTTCGGGTACGCTGAGAAAATGCTGAGGGGGCGAGATCTGGTCCTGGCTGAGTTGCTCCAGATGCTCTATTGGGCAAAAACCTGAATGGAGGTTGCGGAGGGCCCAAAGTTACCCAAATCGCCACATTGTCCATCAATCCCCAAATTGTTGATTGTGGATCTCCATTTGAGACTATGTACATACCTATTTGTCATGTTTTTTTCCTCATTCTAGTTTTCGCAGATTGATAATACAAAGGTTCCGTAGGTATTATTGTGGAAAATATTGTCAGGCCCTGCATCACAAAGTGGTAAACCCCATTTGTAATATGCTTGCATGATTGATAAAAAGCCCTTACCTCCTTTCTATTGTCCGCAAAGCTTAGAGGGTATATGTCAAAAAGTGGGGTTTTGAATTGATAGACTTCGATTCGTTTGGAGCTAATGGAGCTGCGCCAAAATCTATAGTCTTGTTGCCCTGGATCCAAGATTGCCGTCTCTTCCGCAGTCGTTTCTGTTTGCTCCAGACCATGCTTCCAGTTCCTCTACATGGTTTCTTTATTGGCTTGCTTCCATAAGACCGCCGCCAAATTCACTTTGGTGTTGACAGCAATCGGAGCCCTAACTCTCGCTGGATTAAGTCCCTCCTTTCTTTTGGCCCTGGGCCTAGTTTGAGCCGCGGCAACCTCGCCTGCGATAGCTGTAACCGGAACCATAGCTCCCACGAAAGCCATTTTCACCTTCACCCTCATAAAATGATTTTTATTAACCTCTTGACTTGGAATAAAGTGTAGTAATATGCAAGATGCTACTTTCTTTTCTATAACCAAATTAGTGTTTAATGGACAGGGAAGTATGCATTTTCGTAAATGAATTTGAGTGGCTAATTGAAGAATAGATATTACAATAAAATGTAAGGATGTTGAGTACTATGGATCTTTGCACAATATCAAGGGCTGCTTGTATAAACTAGCACACATCCATCTTATCTGTAGATCTTTAGGCATCAAAATTCTGATTCCACTTGAGATAATATCCACAATGCTTATTTGTATATGTGCACGTAATTTTAAAAAAAGTCATAATATCTTTATTTAAAAAAAAATAGTGACACTATAATATGCGAATGTTTGTGAACATGGGCACTCAAGCCATATAACAACCAATATAAAGAAAATGATCAAAACATGCCATAAAAGCATCTAAAACAAAAATCCTTAGAAGCACCTATTAAATCAAACTATATAGGCTCCTCTCACTAAGCATACATTCTTAAAAATACAACAAATATTGATGTAGAAGATAAGAAGATAATGATATTATTTTTAGTGTTGCCTTCAAAATCTCGTAACCAAAAGCTGTGGTTTAAAAAAAGCGAGGATAGTCTAGTTATTGTAGGATGGTTCCCATCCTCCCTATGCTTCACCAGGACTAACCAAAAGCTATGGTTTAAAAAAAGGCATGGTTCCCATCCTCCCTATACTATGCCAAACCTAACATATTCACTGTGTGTTGAAGTGCTTGTTTCAAAAGGCCATATCCTTACATATTGTGTTCTTTATAAAAATGAAATGATTAAAATTATTATTGTTGAAACCCATCATGTCTAAAATTCAATCTATAAGTGCACAAAGTACAATATTTTGTTGTTTCGAAGCCCCTTCCACATAGTGTATGACCATTTTGGAGTCTTCGAAAACTTGTAGAGTAATAATATTTTTCTCCATAACAATTTTGAGCAGTGCAACTAGTGCATGCAACTCATCCTAGTTATTGGCATCTCCTCCTAAATTAGCCTTGGAGGAAGCTTGATACTATTTGGTAAAAACAACACATCATTAACACACAACACAAAGAAAATCCCCAAGGACTTGATTTGTATATTTTAGTTCTTTCTTGCCTTGGAATTTTAAGCTTGGGTAAAATTTTAACATTTACAATATTTAAATTTTTTGTTTTTGTCGAAGTTTTATTTAGGGGAATGGGGATGAATATTTTTTTTTATTACTAATTTTAAATGCCACATGTCAATGTAGCATTGAAAAACAACATTATACATCTTGGGGGTCATACCTTAGAATCAAAGGGGTAGGTATGTACACCTTTGTAAACATAGTAGTGAAATCACTCTACATGAGAGATCCCTTTTCCCACAAATACGTGGAGTTATAATATATCAGTTTGGTGTCTGGTTGGGTTGTGACCATAAAAATTGACCTCAAGGGGAGATATATGGGATAAAATGTATATGATATGACCCTAAGGAGGGGCATATATGGGGTTAAACGTACATGAAATGTGTAAATGTATATGTAATAAGGTTGACCTAATAGTGAAAAGGTCACATGTGTAATGTGTGAATAGGTATATGTAGAGATCATTGTATTCATTATTGAGGACATGTGATTTGAATGTATGAATGTATTTAAGAATTTGGAGGAGTTTTTCCTATTCTTTAAGGAGTTATTATGTAACTTACCTATCTTATGGGCCACAACTCCAAGATAGATAAGAGAGATAAATTACACAATAAATCCTTAAATAGAAGGAGAAACTCCTCCAAATACCCAAATACATTCGTACATTCAAATCACATATTCTCGATAATGAATACATGATCTCTATATATATACGTATTCACACATTGTAGATTTGGCCTCTTCATTATTAGGTTGAACCTATTATATATACATTATACATTTCATATACATTTAACCCCATACTTTCCTCTCCCTGGGGTCATAATATACCTTTAATGTCATATATGCCCCACTTGGGGTCATGCGATCGTAATCTCCTTCAAAATCTTTGTCTTCAAAGCTTTGCAATTAAGGGTTTTACATGTGATGACACTAAATAGTAGGATTTCCTTATATTTACAATTTTTTTCCTTCATTTATAATGATCCAGGGATGGTGGTTGCATAATTTTCTGTCCTATGATTCCATGTATTGTTGTTGTAACTTCTCTAATTTGTAGTAGTTGTTGGTCTTTGATATTATCCTATTGAATAATGGTTTTGTGATGCATTTTTCCATGAATAGTAATGAGTATTCCATCTTCCTTGTTAATGTCGATATCATATTCTTGTCCGTGAAATCTTTATTGGGAATGAGGGGTTAAATACAGTTTCACATTTGATGGTTTTTCTAGACTCTGCACACCCATTTCATCTATCTTCTTTTTAGATATAATGACATCATCTATTCTCTTTGCCTAGTCTTTGATTAGTTTATCCCTAGATATATTACCATCATATTTGAGCTTTACACCCTCTAGATGGAGTTTGTAAATACCCCTATTGTAATTATTTTTGCAGGAATTTATGATTTTATGTCCACTTGTAATTATTTAAGTGAGAAACATTGGCCGTGGGCCAAGAATAAAACTGAAAAATTAAATGATAGATGTAAATATTTATGTGCAAATATAAAAAAATCGTTGTCTTTTCATAGAAATATTATGGGAACCAACACATGACTAGTTAGGCTACTCTAATACTAGTAATTGTTTAAGTGGTTGGAATCCTAGGTAGTGGACAAGTATAGGTGGCAACTGTCACAATTATAACCAAGTTTCCAGGAGGAATTATCACCATCAAGAGGCAGCATAACTAGAGATAAATGTTACGCTGGGTGGAGAATAAACAACATAGCTAGAATGAAATGTAATGCTGGAGACTAAGTTTGAAAGATTCCTTTAAAAATCCTAGGTACAAAAAAGAGAGCAAACATGGAAAAAGCAGGACGCTGCTAAAGTCTGTGTGGGGAGGAGGAAAAATACGAACAAACAGAAGGAAATATTACTAATAGTAGAGAAGCCTAAGGCTCGAGGGTAATCGATGTGGTTGCAATTTGTTGGTTGGGAGGAAAGTGCTGGTTCCTACTACTTTAGTCATTATGTTATTATGAATGTTTGCTTTTGAAACATGTATTTAATCAATGATACTTAGAAAGTGGGTGTTTGTATCAAGAATGAACAACAAGTAGAGCATTCAGTGAGCAGAGAAAGGAAAATAAATAATTAGCATGCAATAATAAATATATGGTATTTCTCATGAATGCATATAACTATTCACAGTAAGTACATCATGGATACATGTATGATTCACAATAAACAAAGTAAAAATAGACATATTTGAATAGAGATAGGTATTACATTTTCTATATAGAAGTTTGGAAATTCCTAAATAAATACTCTTAATCAACAGATTCTAAATATGGTAGTATTTTGGACAAGTATTGCTATTTTGCTTGGTATCATGAATAGTGAAAAAATAGAAACTTGGTAAATGATTTTATTTCAAGCTACCATATAGTCAAACAAAACAATTTAAGTGGGCTTAACATGCTTGTAAGCTAGTATGTAGGGATAACCTCCATATTAACTTCCTAATGCATCCAACACCCACTTGAATTGTAAAGCACTCACAGGAAGTAGTTACAAGACTCATTTGCATAGGTACACTATAACTACTCTTTCTACATGAAATCTGCTATGAAAAATTTCGAGCTTTGACTCCGGCCAAGTGTTTTAAAGAGAGGAAGTACTAATGGAAAACTGAGACACTATGGGATAAATGAAGTATCTATTATTCAAACAAAGAGGTGCTTAATCAATTAAAAGGAACAACCATACATTTTTTGCATAGATTCATATTGAAGTAGGCCATAGAGTTAAAGTTGTAAAGATCAAATATACATGTACAAAGTAACATAATTAAAATTTTACTAAAGACATATATTAACCATATATAAATTGCAGGAGTAGGAATCCTAGCCACACAAAAATGAGTACAAAGTATTATAAACATGAATAACTTCAAAATGAGTCCATTTGAGCATACTCTAGAGTCAATTTAACATACAAATATCAAGTTCAAAGATTAAATCCTTAAGCTAACAACACAAATTGAGGCTGAGTATGCGAAACCCTATTCAAATAGCTATAAAGAAGCAACCATAGTCGTCACTAGTTGTCATAATCTATTCAAATAGCTATAAAGAAGCAACCATAGTCGTCACTAGTTGTCATAATCCTCCATATCGATTAAATACCTGTGGATGAAAATCGATGTTAAGGGGGTTCTTACCTAGAGAGGTAAAATTAATGTTCCATGTTGAGAAATCTTGAGTTATTTTACGGATAACAAACTTGTTACAAGCAAAATGAGCAACTTCTAGTAGTACCCTCACCATAAAACTTAAATCTTTAAAACAAAATCCTTGAACCGAAATACTTGACGACAAAAATTTACCTTGGGGTCCTTTAGATAGTTGTGGCCTTAAATGATCTATTGAAGGCATACAGGTGGTCAGGGACTTAAGAATTCATTCGAGGTTACAAGATTTAAAACAAGAAGAAAGGGTTTCACAAGATTAAAACCATTTCCTCTAAAATATGATATCAAGAATCCACAAATATAGTAATCAAGAAAACATAGAAGAGTATTATAGAAAAATATTATAGTTTGATACTTGGTTGAAGGTGTTGAGAAATGTAACTAGTTTTGGTGTTCATAATTGTTGTACTCATTTCGATATTTATCCTATGTAACAAACAAGAGAAGAAAACAAAACACTATTATTATTAAAGCATGGGTTTCATGCTCATTATTGATGGTCTTCTAGGTAAAATCATGTTGTTCGGGCTTCTAGGGTTTGTTAGGTCTTAAGATTTATTGTCTTGAGTCAAAACAATCAAAATCACATTTATAAGACCCTTCCAGGCAAAACTATATTTGTAAAAAGAGTTATTTTTGAGTCTAGAAAGTCCTGGAAGTTCCAAAGTACAAGTCGGCCTAAAGGAGGGAATTAGACCCCTTGAGAAGGCCATATAAAGGAGCAGTTCGACCCCATTTTTCCTTAGTCACTCCAAAAGTTCGATATCACAAGAAGTTCGATCTAGAGCTGGGAAGAGAAGGAAGGAGAGCGAAAGCCAAGGAAGAGAAGAAATGACGAAATTTTTTTGTTTTTAGGCTCTATGTCTCTCACATGTGGAGAGTTCTAGGGTTTTTGGTGCTACAAAAGGAGGCCAAAATTACAGGATCGAGTTGCAGTAAGACGAAATGCAACATCTGGTAGTAGTAGTGAAGGATACTCTGTCTAGGTCTTGTTGACCTTAGGAGGAGATTTATTTCTCCAAGAAGGTCTCAAGAGGAGGTTGATCTAGGGTTTCCTGGGAAACTACAAGATCAAAATTGCAGGTTCGAAGTTGCAGGTTGAGTAGAAGTATCGAAGTTGGCATGTCGACGTTGTAGTGTGTAGAAGTTTGGTGCAGAATCAAGGAAGGACTTGAGGAAGGGCTGACTTGGTACTAGGAGAATGACTATTCTAGGGTTTGGGTCTTTGTATCTCATTTGAAGCAGATTCTAAGAAGATAAGAGTTTTCGGGTTTTCTCCTTGGAGGGGTTTTGCCTTCGCTGAGAGCCTAATATCTATGTCCTCTATTGCTGCAGTTTATGTTCTTTCTATTTGTTTGATGAAATATCTAATTAAAAGAACATAAGAAAGCTAATAAGTTCACAAGAAAATATTAAGCTTAAGGAAAATAAGATTAATAATTGCCACTATAGATTTTCCAACATGGTTTTAGAGCTAAGGTGAGTAAGGAAGGCAACTGGAAGGACACTAGAAGGAGTTACTTGTCAAAGGGAAGGGAAAAGGAAAATCTGAAGAAGAAGACTTCAAGAAGGGTTGAAGACTCATTGAAAAAACTAGAAGGAGGGTTTCTACAAGGAGATCAAGTCTACATCAAGCTTGAATCTAAGGAAAATCTAAAAGGAAGACTTCAAAAGGATTGCTGATGTCTCTCTCTAGAAGAAAATATATTTGGAAGGCATCATGGACATTAAGAGTTGTTGTTGAATACTCTTCAAGAATCTTGAAGGCATAAAAGAAGGTTGAAGACTTCATCAAGGAGAATCTTGATCTCAAGTAACATATTATTACACCATTCTTGAATCTTCAAGTCATATGGTTTCTTTCTGGAAAGAAAAAAATAATCTCATTGAGGCATCAAACTATCTAGCATGGAAGAAAATAATTGACTTGATACTCACAGAACAAGAAGTAATGGAATATGTTACTGGGGAAATTACTGAACATGAGAAAGATAAGACACAATAACTAGAAAAGTACAAGAAAAGGGAAGTAAGACCTCAAAGGATCATATTTGAATCAATTAAGGATTATTTTGTTCCATTTGTTGCAAATAAGAAGACTTCTAAGGCCATGTGACAAGCTTGTGAATTTGTATTCGGTAAGTAAAACAAGACAAAAAATGTCACTGAGGAACAAGCTGTACAAAATGAAGAAATCAAAGGATGAGGATGTGGCATCATTTTCTATGAGAGTCTCTCAACTAAGAGACCATGTGCAAGGACTTGGGGAACCAATCATTGATTCTAAAGTAACCATTTGTGTACTAAATGCATTTCCACTAGAATGGAGCAACTTTGCAACACACATATACTCCAAAAAGGATTCAACACCCTTCTATGAGTTGTGGGTGTAGTGAATATTAGAAGAATTAAGGATCAAGGTCAAGGATGATATTGGATCGGATGAGAAATCCTAATAATTTCTAGCTTGAGTCAATAAGATGAAGAAGGGAAAGTTTCTAAGTCCAAGAAGAAAGACATGTCCAAAGTGAAATGTTTTGAATGCAATGAATTCAGACACTTTAAGAGGGACCATCCAAACAAGTAGAACAACAAGAGAAAGGAAAGGAGTGAATCTCACGTACCAGAGGTAGTGGGAGAGTCTAAGAAGGAAAACAAGGAAGAAGTGAAGCATCTTTACTACTAAAGAAGGTTCACTGATTGTCAGGTTCTCTGTGAAGTTTAATCTTTCTTTTTAGGATAGTATGCTTTGCGTAACATCATAGAAATAAGCATACGATAATAGCATGCCTGTAATTTACATAAGTTAGTTTCTTTGTAGAGATCATCTAGATAGATGGATAGATATACCATTTTTCATATTAATTATCCAAATCTCGTCTAACATTGTGTTAGAGGTTGTCATCCTGCTTAGTTGAATCATTATGATTCAGAAAAGAACCATCATTTTGGAAGGTTCTTGGGAAAAACACTACATCCATGTAATGTGGAGTCAATATTGGTAAAGGGATGAAGGAGTGAAATGGGTCAAGGTGTAAGTTCTTTGTGAGATATATGAATAGCTAGATGATCAGATGAAAGCATAAAAATGCATGTTGGATATAAAACTTTGGATAAGATTCATATGTATAGAATCTTGTGGAGAGAAAGTTGGTCATAAAATATGCTTAGGTATATGGATATACGATGCTTGAAAATAATAAGATTTGACTTAAGGATTTAAGACTTTCTCTAGAATATATATAATAATGATTAACATCTATAATAGTCTTTGGAAGAAAAATTTGTAACTTCGTAGTCAAGTTCGATCCTTGGGCACTCTGATGCATGAAGGAAAACACAGGAGGAGATAATGATGTTTATGGAGTGAAAAATTCATCATGATGAGGTAAGTCTAATTTTCATTGATTTTGGTTATCTAGTTAACATATTATTTTTTCTACCTCGAAGAATATTGCAGGAATATATGATGGCAGTCGAGGGAAGTTCAACTGTATGGATGAAGGATATTGAGGGAAGCTCGATATTCGGTACTTGGAAACTATAAAGTCAAGATATGGACATCTTGAGATTTAAAGGTAGCAATGTGAGAAGATAACCTAGAAGTCAAAGGAAGATCACTTTCAAGAAGAAGCTATGATCAACTTGAAGTTTGGTAAGGCGCAATGTAATGCCTTTATATGAAATAAGAAAGTGACAAGCAAGAAGATTGGCCTGCATTTGATGAGCCTAGGTATTGCAGCAAGAATGCTGCAACTCCCAGGGCTACTAGCTTTATTTATCAACCCGGGGTTTGTACAAACTTGGAGGTGACAGTGCTATATGCACAAGTAGAAGTGAAGGTACTACCTGTTGTCACTGCTCATCTGGCAAGAGACCCCAGGGGTTCCAAGCCAGACTTCTATAGGGTTAGAAGAAGCTTGATTTTGATGGAAGAAGAGAAAATCTATTCTAAGGGAGAGCTACTCTACTGCAATAATGAAGAAAACAATCATGTAATGCTAAACTCACACCAGACCCTAGCTAACCAATTAAACAACTATGCTAAGCAGAATTACTAGATCAATCACTAATCTAATGCTAATTCTCTAAGTTACAGAAGTAAAAGCATCAAAACTAGACTAAGGGGTAAGCAAAGGAAACTAAGCTAAGTTTGTGTTTAAGCGGAAGAGTAGTCGGAGATCAAAATTGGTCAAAAGAGGACGTAATGAGCAACAATGCATAAGAGCCGTTGGATCAGGCAGGTGAAAGGCAAATGAACGGCTGAGATCGGATTGCAGGAGGGTACGTAGGTAGATGGGTGAACATCTTTTTTATCTGGCATTAACCTGGAACCACACGCATCCAAAGCACCTTTAACTAGGATCAATGTAGTTGTATGCAAACCTAGAGCAATAGCATGATGAACCAAAAAGTCTCCAGGACCAATTGTTGAGAACAATGAATTATTATTATCATTAATAGCATTTAACAACCGGGTAACCATATGCTCTTACCTGCATCGAATGATGGACCACTTGTTGAAGATAGGAGTATATCGAAACCATATAACGTCTTACCATGAGCAGATTGTATCCACTGAGCAAATATGGGCTCGATCAAGATTTGTTTTTCTGGAGTACCGAAAGCAAGCATAACATCATTATGGACATAAAGTCCCAAGGTATGGAAACCTAGTAATAAACTAACCCAACTAGCTCATTCAACAGTGCTTTTCTTTCTCCTCCGGTCGCTTTTATCTCTATGCGGGCTTTCCCGGTGCGGTCGTTATTATTTCCGGGTGGATGTGGCGTGTTGAGGGCAAGGGGAGAAGCATCTGTCCAGTTGAAGCGGGGTAATTGCCAGGGTAAATTGTCTGTAGCCTTTGACTGCTGTAGAAATAACCTATAAAACTATCCAAATGGCTTCAGCAGAAGATCCTCCCACTCCTTCTATTCGTGAAGAATATGACCCTTTTACATCTCCCATTTGGTCCGCTGCCCTTACTTTCAGATGTGTGGTTTCAGCATACCGATAGAAAGAGCAATGAATGGAAGCTGACCCCTTCCCTTCACGTGCTTCCTTGCTTATCTTACTGGCTGGGATGGGATAAGAACCGGCACGCTTACTTACGTGAACAAATTGGGCATATATGATAGAAGTATAGCTATGATGTTACCTTAGCAATGAGATTACTATCCATATATCCATCATGTTACCTGATCAATGGGACCTCTCCCTATGGTCGAGCCTGCTTACGCATCCTTAACAGTCGAGCCCTTACCGGTCCTCAAGAGCGGGTAACTCAATGCCACAACCATGCCTAATGAATGAATCCGAGGCAGTGAACCCTAACAGGATGGACGACTAAGATTATATCGTGGAGGCTAAGTCAAGAGATGGACGAACATGATTAATCGGCAAATGGACGATGGAGATTAGATCGCGGGAAAAAGAAATGTGCGGAAATGGTAGTGGGTTTGCGGAGGTGGTAAGCTGTATTTCGCGTGCCCTCAAAACCATAAGCTGTATTTTGAAATTTCATGCGATTAGCCTTACCAAGCGACACGTAGCATGAGAAAACCACTTTTCTCACGTGCTCTTGGGAAGATAACGGTCAGATAGAAATCCACGCGATATGGCGCGACAACTGTTGGATCAGGTGGGGCTGATCAACAGTGGAGATCGGCCAAGCTAGTTGGCGATCGGGTGAAGTGACAACCGTCGGATCAAGACACAGATCGACGGTGGAGATTAAAGCAGGAGAAGAAAATGTGCGGAAATGATAGAGTGGGTTTAGAGGGCGGTAAGCTATTTAGCGCGTGCCCTCAAAGCTTTAAGTGGTTTTCTATAATTTTACGCGATTAGCCTCCCCAGGCGACACGTAGCATGGGGAAACCACTCTTATCATGTGCCCTCGAGCGAATAACGATCAGACAAAAATCCACGCGATAGCCATTGGATCTGGCTAGTCAGATCAACAGTGGAGACTTGATCGAGCTAGATGGCGAGTGGGTGCGCGATAGCTGTCAGATCTGATGAGGCAGATCAACGATGGGGATTTAAAGTGCAAAAAGTTAGCGTTAAAAGTGAATCGGGCGGTGATTGGTCGGGTTTTGCTGTGAAAGGAAATCTATGGGTAAAAACCATTTAAATCATGAATTAACAACTTCTGCCTAAGTATTTCATGCTGAGGGGGAATGAAAGGGATATGAGGGAGATCAAATGATAGGAAGAGAGTGAAGGAGAAGATGATCATGAAAGGAATAGAGTAACAATGTAATGAACCCAGTGACTGCATTAAACAACAAACTCCCTGTGAAAACCAAAACCCTGTGTTTTTGGGGTTGTTGCAGGGTTTCTTCCTCACGTCATGGTCCCAGAGGGAGGAGGTGAGGCCGAGACACTTGTGGGCAACCTTGTGGATATTTTCTTTGCTAACCTGCTAATTGAATGAAAGCATAAATGAAGCAAACTGAAACACAACTAATCTACTCTACACTACTGTAATGAGACTGCAACTATTTAAACAAATAAACAGTTAAACAATAAACCTCTGTAATGGAAATGAAATAGTAAAGTAAATGAACAACCAAACCATGAATCTATGCTACTGCTGTAATGGAAATGAAATACTTAAGCAGATGAACAGAAAACAGGAAGCTATGCTACTTAACAATACAATAAAGAGGAGCTTTGGTTGCTAGGGTCGGACCCTAACCCAAAAGCTTCAGCCCTCTGAGTTAACTCAGTATTGGCTCAAAACAAAAATCATCTTCATTATAAACCAAAAACTGTTACAAGACCTACAACTTGAAAACAAAGTAGAGTTCTACAATGAGAAGTCTGAATTCTTGCTAACTCTTGGTAACTACCAGTGAATAACTAGTAAAAAAACTGAGGTCCTAAGCCTCTCTACTTATACATTTGAAGTCTTCAATGACTTCCTTCAAAATTAGGGAGGCACACCTCCCAATTCAATGATAAACTCGTGCTTTCCCTTTCACTAGCTCGACTGCCTTCTAGTAGGGAGGCTTGGCTCCCAACTCAAGATAAACTCGTACCTTCACTTGCTTGGCTGCCTTCTAGTACACATGAATTGGCTTGTTTTGCACTCTCACTTGCTTGGCTATTTTCTAGTACTCCTGATTTGGTTGTTTGCACCTTCACTTGCTTGGCTGCCTTCTAAAAGGGGGCTGTTTGTACTTTTAGCCGATGGAGGGATATTCGAATGGAGGGACAGTAAATGAGGAGGATTTACCTCCTGTAATTCCTCTCCCTTGTCCCATTCAAGTTTTTACCAAGGTCTTTACCATACTTCCTTGCTTTTATCTTTTATCCCTGCATTTTCCTTGCTTTTATTCTTTATTCCTGCATTACATGCACATTAGACCACAAAGAAAAATATCCAACTCTACTCATCTCATAAACAAAATATAATCAAAAGTATGCAATAAGTTGTGAGAATAGTTGGTTTGACTAAGCTAGGAGGTGAATTAAGGTCAATTAAGGCCCATATAATTACTCAATGATGAGGCTCATCAGCAACCTGTCACAAGATTGAAGAGATTAGGTGGTTCCATGATAATTTGAAAGAAAGAATGATCTATGATGCAAAGGAAAGAGGAAAGAGGGAGCTTTGTGATGGTGACTTCAAAAACAGAGAGGAATTCTAGTTCTCCTCTGATTTTGAGGAGGGGTAAAGGAGTCTCCTTGTATAGGAGTAAGGTTATATTCCCAAGATTAAAGGAGAATAGGGATTTCCTCTATGGTTGAGAGGCAGTGATGTTGGACATCACATGTGCATTATCCTCTTTAGGTGATGAAGAGATAATGGTGGAGGATTAGATAATAATCCATGGTTTCCTTGAGGATGTAGCATCCAAGAAAGGAAAGGTACTGACACTCTTTGAGGATGTGACAAGTATACAAGAGAAGAGTGATCAAAGAGGACCAATATTATTTGAGGAATCAGGATTGAAGATTCAAGATAATAATAGTCCTAAAAGGGAATACCTTGTAGACATCCGGATGGGGTATGTGCCTTGTAGAGGTAGTGCAATATCACACATAAAACCTCCCAACATAATGCTCTTAATTAAAGAAGAGTCTGTCTAGTTAGGCCTCAAAGACAATACTAGTCATGATGATAACACTTACAATATGGCTTATCATTCAGACTCTTCTCATGAGAACTATTCAGTTTGAGATATGATTTTGTACTAGTTGTACAATCATTAATACCACCCTAGTTAAGAGGGAGTGTTGTGAAATGTAACTAGTTTCAGTCTTCATAATTTTTTTACTCATTTCCATATGTATCCTATGTAACAAACAAGAGAAGAAAATAAAAATTTATTATTATTAAAGCATGGCTTTCATGCTTATAATGGTCTTCTAGGTAAAAGAATGTTCTTCGTGCTTCTAGGATTTATTGTCTTGAGTCAAAGGAGTCAACATCATGTTTATAAGACCCTTCCAAGAAAACAAATATTTGTAAAAAGAATTATTTTTGATTCTAGAAAGTCCTGGAAGCTCCAAAGTACAAGTGAACCTTGGGAACATCTGTTATGAATATAATTCATAACAAGTAAATAAATAAAATAAATATAAATATTAAATAATCAAATATTAATTAGGTTAAATAGTCATGAAGTTAAGTGAAAAGACATGTCTAAAAGACACACCCATTCACAAAAGGACACCTGCTTAGGTATATATATATATGCGGGTCCTCATTGTAACAATCATCACTTATACAATTTTATATGTAATAAATTATTATTTTAAATACCTCTTGTGTATTTTTACATTCACGTCTCCAAGCTTTTAGTTTTCTTGCTTCAGTATCAATTTTTATGCTTTTAGTGGTATTAGAGCCATGGCGCACAATATAATGATGCGAGTCTTTGAACGTTGTTCGCCACACAATGTGCCATTACATTCACGTCCTGATTGCGTTGAGCAGTTTAGTATTCAAGAAGCATTTCAACGATTAGAAAAATCAATTGCAGAAGTTAAAGAATGTCGAAAGGAAATCAATAATAAGGAAGATGATGAAGAGAAAAATGTGGAAGAAGAAAAATAAGAAGAATTCGATCAAAATGTTGATAGTGCTGAATATGAGAATGATACAGATCAAGATGATGATTCTAATGATAATGAACATGAAGATGAAAATGATCCTTCAAGCCCCAACATTTCGGCTTGTCCACTGAACGTGTTCATGTATCTTGTAAGAGCAGAAATGTTTGGGCAGTTGACAACCAACCTTGAAGCAACCTGGTCCAAACTGAGCAAGCAAGATGTTTTGACCAAGGAGAACATGGCAGAGCCCATGCGGGATATCCGAAGAGCTCTTTTAGAAGCAGATGTGAGTCTACCTGTTGTCCAAAGGTTTGTAGAGGTCGTTACTGAACAGGCCATTGGTGTGGGAGTTGTTCAAGGAGTTAGGTCTGATCAACAATTAGTAAAGGTGGTGAATAATGAGCTCGTGAAACTAATGGGAGGAGAGGTTGTAGAACTGGATTTTGCAAAAACTGGTCCTACTGTGATATTGATGGCGGGTCTATAGGGTGTTGGAAAGACGACAACTTGTGCAAATTTGGCTTTTTTATCTCAACTTGAAGAAAGGCAAGAATTGTATGTTGGTTGCAACTGATGTATATAGGCTTGCTGCTATTGACCAACTTGTAATTCTCAGAAAGTAGGTGGAAGTCCCCGTGTACAAAGTAGGGACAAAAGTGACTCCAGTGGAAATAACAAAGAAGGGCATGGATGTGGTCATTATGGACACTGCAGGAAGACTGCATGTAGACAAAAGTATGATGGATGAACTAAAGCAAGTAAAGCAGGGTGCGAATCCTATAGAGGTTCTGCTTGTGGTTGATGCAATGACTGGCCAAGAAGCTGCGGCTTTGGTGGCAACATTCAATTTTGAAATTGGGATCACTGGGGCCATACTCATTAAACTTGATGGCGATTCTCGGGGTGGTGCAGCTCTTAGTGTTAGAGAGGTATCAGGTGAACATATCAAATTTGTTGGATAGGGAGAACACATGGAAGACCTTGAGCCTTTCTACCCTGATCACATGGCTAGCCGCATCTTAGGAATTGGAGATGTCCTTTCATATGTTGAAAAGGCACATCAAGTTATGAAACAAGAAGAGGCATAGGAATTACAAAAGAAGATCATGGAGTCAAAATTTAATTTCAATGACTACCTAAAATAGATCTGTGCTATTGCATGAATGGTTTCTATGAATCGAGTGATTGGAATGATCCTTGGTATGGGGAAGATATCTGCTACACAGATTTGTGAAGCAGAAAATATTCTGAGAATTGTAGAATCGATGATCAATGCAATGACTAAAGAGGAAAGGGAAAATCCTGAATTGTTGGCACAATCACCTGCCAAGAGAAGGAAAATTGCTGTAGATTATGGCAGGTATCGAAATGCTCAAATGGTTGGTCGTGCTTGGGCACATAACTATTCGGGCGTCGAGAATGGTTCAGGCAATTATGACCGTGATATGATGCATGTCGTGGATGGTTATTATTTCGAACACATCGACAGTTACAATGGTTTCGTTGTCCGCCTCCAGTGCCTTCCTCCTCTCGACTGCATACACTGATTTGCGTCCCCTCCCCATTGTGCTTTCCCCCATATAGCTTCCACAGACTGTGGCCATTTCTGACAATCCCCACACGCACACGTGTTAAGACAAAGGTTGCCCCTACCGCTGTCCTATTCTGTTGCTGCCGCCGTCCACCGCCCCCATTCGCGTCGTTCCTTATTGTTTTGCACCTACATTGTCCAACGTTCGACCCATCGGGCAGGACCGACGTACAACCCCAACTATCGTGTTGACATTTACACCTCGCTGAGACTTAAGCCAGGCGTCTGCGGTTTTAGCAACGACCACCGTGGAACACTACATCGTGTTCGCTGGTCGACACTGCCATCGGACGGAAGGGTGCACGATATTAAAATGCGGTGAGGTTATGGTGTCAGGTACAAGGTCAACTGACGTGACCAACGAAAGTGACCCAACACTGACTCCAAAGAAATTACGCTCAAATCGACTAATTAAAAAACAAAATATATATATATATATATATATATATGAAATATAATGATATTATATATTTGTGAATTAATTAATTAAAAAAAATATAGGGTTCAAAAATGAAATATATATATATATATATATATATATAGTGTTATATTTATAACTAATATATTATAATTATAATTTAATTAATTAAATTATTATTTTAAAAAATAATTTATAAATAGAAAAAAGGAAGGAAGACAACTTTGGACTAAAAATAGAGTTACTAGCGAGCCACCAGTGCCGGAGACCTTCCACCTTCCATATGCCAAGACGACAACAACAAAGACAATTGCCAACGATATAGCTTTGAGGATAAAGCTTCTAAAGGAAGGGGCTATGTTATGAATATAATTCATAACAAGTAAATAAATAAAATAAATATAAATATTAAATAATCAAATATTAATTAGGTTAAATAGTCATTAAGTTAAGTGAAAAAACATGTTTAAAAGACATGCCCATTCACGAAAGGACACTTGCTTAGGTATATATATGCGGGTCCTCATTGTAACAATCATCACTTATACAATTTTATATATAATAAATTATTATTTTAAATACCTCTTGTGTATTTTTACATTCACGTCTCCAAGCTATACCTTTTGTACTCAATTCCATATGTATCCTATGTAACAAACAAGAGAAGAAAATAGAAATTTATTATTATTAAAGCATGGGTTTCATGCTTATAATGGTCTTCTAGGTAAAAGCATGTTCTTCGTGCTTCTAGGATTTATTAGGTCTTAAGATTTATTTTCTTGAGTCAACATCATGTTTATAAGACCCTTCCAGGAAAAAAAATATTTTTAAAAAGAATTATTTTTGATTCTAGAAAGCCTTGGAAGCTCCAAAGTACAAGTGAACCTTGGGAACATTAAGTCAGCCTAAAGGAGGGAATTCGACCCCTTGAGAAGGCTATATAAAGGAGTAGTCTAGCCTCATTTTTCCTCACTCACTCCATAAGTTCAATATCACAAGAAGAATTTCGATCTATAGCTGGGAAGAGAAGGAAGGAGAGTGAAAGCCAAGGAAGAGAAGAAAGGAAAAAAAAATTATTGTTTTTGGGTGCTATATCTCTCACATGTGCAAAGTTCTAGGGTTTCTAGTGTTGTAGAAGGAGGCCGAAATTGCAGGCTCCAGTTGCAGTAAGATGAAATGAAACATCTTGTAGCAGGAGGGAAGGATACTCTATCTAGACCTCATTGACATTAGGAGGGGATGTATTACTCCAGGAAGGTCTCAAGAGGAGGCTAATATAAGGTTTCCTTGGAAGTTACAAGATCTAGATTGCAGGGTCAAAGTTGTAGGCTAAGTAGTAGTATCAAAGTTGATAGGTCAAAGTTATAGTGTGTAGCAGTTTGGTGTAGAATCAAGGAAGGACTTGAGGAAGGGCTGGATTGGTACTAGGATAAGGACTGGTCTAGGGTTTGGGTCTTTATATCTCATTTGAAGCAGATTCTAAGAAGATAAGAGTTCTCGGGTTTTCCCCTTGGAGGGGTTTTGCCTTGATTGAGAGCTTAATATCTATGTCCTCTATTGTTGTAGTTTATGTTCTTGCTATTTGTTTGATGAAAGATCTAACTAAAAGAACACAAGAAAGCTAATAAGTTCACAAACAAATATTAAGGTCAAGGAAAATAAGATTAATAACTGCCACTATTGATTTTCCAACAGAAGGTTCTTGTGTCCACGAAAAAAATTGACATTGATCCGACAATGGTTTTTCCTCAATATGTGTTGTTTTCATTCAAAAAATTGAGAAGGATTCAAGCATGAAAAACCTCATGATTTCTTCCATAAGAAAAGCCGTAGAAGGGTATTCAAATAAGAAAAACACTTAACAATTAAAAAAAGAAAGGTCGAAAGAAATAATTTAAATTGTACATACCAAAGAAGAAGGGTTTCACAAGTATGAAACCATTTTTAGACAATACATTGGGGTTCTGAGACCCAAATATCAACATAATAATAGTAAAGAGAAAGGGTCCCTAGTGCCCTTTAACACCTAAATGGAAATATTGTCCAAACAATAAATATACTAGTATGCCATGGAATAATCTAAAGACTCAAACCCATAGTAACCAGAAATAAAGAAGAGTAACAAAGAAAAGAATAAGGTTTGATACCGAGACAATTTTTTTTGTATCCAGGACAAGCTTTGATTTCGAGTTAACATGGGTCTTCTTCATCTAATGAATTTTTCACTCCAAACCCTAAAAATAATTTAAGTCATAAACCCTTGTATCAAAACCCAAGAAGGAATTCAAGTAGAAAAATCCTCGTGTTACCTAAAAATGAAATCCTAAGAGGGTTGTATGACATTTCAGGTTTCATGGGTCCAAGTCTTTGGGAGTGCTTGTGCTCCTAATTTTCTCGAATGTCTAAACCCTTAACTAGCTAATACCTTTGCAGAGACCCTGAATAAAATGTGTCAAAGAGATGTTGTTTAGGGGGTGTTGTTTCAGAGTCTCCTCTATGATAACAATGAAAGCTCTAAAACCCCTGAATAAATTGTTGGTCAACAAAATGTTCTGAAAGACTCATAGAAGGTCGTGTAGAAACCCAAAGAAAATTGTTAGTTAGGTTTCTCTTTCATGCATTTGAAGATGGAAAAGTAAAAAAAATCAAGTCCAATATGGTAAAACCCTTGACAATATAATTATTTGAAAAAATGTGAATTTACTTTTTGCTTGCAACTCGAAACATTGCAAATGAAACCAACTCATTGTGGAAACAAAGTGCCATCAATAACCATAGGCATAATTATGAAGATTAAACCATAGTCTATCACCGTGAAAATCTCATGCTATAAAGAAAGAGCAATGCCAAATGACGAGTCCGGAAGGGTAGTTAATCCGACCAAATATTCTGTCGAGCCATCAACATCATCTGATTACCTCAAATCGTCTAAGCTGTCCATTTGTGACTCCATCACATGGATGGTTTAGAACCATAGTTTTCATGCTTCACACGAAGACAAAGGACCCACACAATCCAAACTCCATATGCGACTTGTGGAGGGGGATGGAAATGGCCTAGTAAGTTAAACAAATATCAGAACTATAACTGAGACCATGGACTATGGCGGAGGGGTTCACACATCATATTACTAAGGCATACCCGTGGCATTATGGATAGAAAAGGATTGCTTAAATGTCGTGGAACCCAAGGTTAAGAGCTCAAGTTCCATTCCCTACACACACACACATATAATCCTTCTAAAAGTTAGAAAACGAGGTCTACAACCAAGTGTTAGCAAGAATAAAAAACAAATAAATATTTTATAAAAATGTAGATAAATTTGTAACTAAGAGGGCCTTTACTAAAGAACAACTTTGTCACATTTTTCCAATGAGACCATGCCATTATTGGTTTAACTAAAAGTAGCTATTTTTTGTGTGTGTAACATTAGAGGTACATTACATGTGTTATCAGAGTTGTAGGTTACAAGACTGAGGCCTATTCACAACTGGAATTTAACAAAATAAATGTTTTGTCTTACACAATAAGGAGCAAAGTAAAGTAAAATCATGACAAAACCATCTTCAAGAAATCTTGATGGAGAGAAACTTTGGGTATGTTGAATTTTGTAGCTATGGTCGGTCTTCATAATGTACAATTTGTACTTGTAAAGATAAAATATGAACTATATTTGCGATGAAAGAAAAATTATATTTAACATGTTCTTCATGCTTGCGATAAAATAAAATTTATTTATTTATTTTTCAAAAGAATATTTTTGTAAGGCATGCTCTTTATGGCCTTTTCAAAAGCGGTAAATTAAATTTTTTTATTTGGATTTAGACACCACAAGATGTCAAGTCGACCTACCTTATGATCAAGTTAGATCTTCCTTAAAAGACACCTATTCAATGAATATAAATAGATCATTTTATCTCCACTCCAAGGGAAATCCAAATATTTTGTGATACATCTCTCAGAGACAAGCGAAGAAGCCAAGGAGAAATTAAGATGACCTGAAGCTCAAGGAAAAGAAAAAGGGAAGGATGAAGAATTAATTAAGGATGAATTTCTATGATAAATATAATTTCCATGAGAAGGGCCAAGTTACTTGTGGTATAATCTTTGTGAGAAGGGTCGAGTTCCATGTGGTGAATTATCTATCGAAAAGGGCCGAAATATCTCTAGAAAAGGCCAAGTGATGAATTCTCTGTGAAAAAGGGTGATATATCTATGGTTACTCCCTGTGTAAAGAGGCCGAAACTTTAGTGACTACTATATGTGGAAAATGGCCAAAACTCTCTGTTGTTAAGACTGAACTTCAAACCTATGTTGTAGATCCCTTGATGTAGAAATAAGGTGATATAATTGCAACTGATCGAGAAATTTAATCTAAATCAAGAGACACAATTCTACTCTACTGTTGTGAGGAAATTAATTCACAATTTAGGCAGACATTCGCAAACATAAATCAATCACATACACAATTACACATATTTATCTAGGGGAAACCAATTGGTAAAAACCCCTTAAGCCTTCTTGCATTAATCAAATGAATAGAGAATGTATTACAATTGCTTGCTCGCTCTAAGCTTAACATGCAGGTGAATAACCGATCTATCTACTCAATGAGAAGGTCTGACCCAGACTTAGTCAATTTCTGCCTATGCTTGAGCTCCCATTTATTTGCGCATATCCTGAGGAAATTAGCCCCTATTCCTCAGGAATTTCCTCAAAATGATTGTGAAATTCCCAAGGATTTATCATTGATTGCATGCAACAACTGTACACTCAAGACTAGTCTACAACTAATGTTAAATTACCTTGGAATCTCCACCACAACTGAGCAATTCGAATTCCTTGCATGCATGAGCTATTTTTGGTTGATTGATCAGTTAACTAGATGATCTCTGAGTTAGATTTCTGCCCCACTGCACAACTAACCTCCAACCAGTTCCATCAACAGTTAGAACTAGTTTAACTAAATACAACTGAAAATAACTGAACATGATTGCTACAAATTAGCAATCACACATGCATCACTGAACTCCAAGCTCTCTAACTCGAATTTACTGAGCTGATTGAGTGACAAGAGCCATGTCACCTCCAAGTACCTCCAAGATGTCTGTTGATCTGGAAATTCAAATTTTCTCAATTTGACCAAGGCAAGGTTAAATTGAGACTTTCTTGCTACACTTCTCAACACTCCCTCTTTGCAAGAAATGGATTATCAACCACTCCTATCCTGCAACTGTGGAATTCAAGCTTCCCTCTTAACAAAGCCTTTGTCAAGATATCAACATCTTGTTCCTCAGTCGGAATGTATTGTAGCAACATTATCCTCCTCTACACAGTCTCGTAAATGATGATACAAGATATCTATATTCTTGGATCGATCGTGAAATACTAGATTCTTATAGAGCTTAATGCAACTCTAATTATCACAATAGATCACAATTGGATCTATCTCTTGACCAAACAGTCCCACAAGTATCTTTCTCATCCAGATCGACTCACATGCTACTTGAATCACAACCATGTATTCAACTTCTGCTGAGTTAAGCACCACAAACCTTTGCTTCCTGTTGTACCAAGAAATTTTGTAGAACCAACACTGAAAATTCCACCCAATGTTCTCTTTTGGTCAGATGGAATCCCTGCTCAATATGCATTTGTGAAGCCACACAATTTCTCTCTCTTTGTCTATCTATACCATAATCCATACTGGGTAGTGCCTCGAGGTACCATAAAACATGCTCAGCTACCTTCCAATACAATTTGGTCACCCTAACCATAACTTGGCTTAGCTAGTTGACTACATAGCACATATCTAGTTGTGCGTTCACAAGATACATCGGTGGACCCACTAGCTGCTGGTAAATCACAACATCAACCTCTTCACCTGAAGTGGCATTATCCTTCCTCCAGTTGGTTGCTAGAGGTGTCTACATGGACATACAAATATCCATGTGAAATCTCTGCAGTATCTCAATGGCATACTTTCCTTGAGACACAAACACTTACCCATCACCTTTCCATACTTCTAGCCCGAGGAGGTAGTTCATGAAACCCATGTCTTTCATCTCAAATTACATTGTAAGGTCCTCCTTGGAAGAGCTGATCAACTGCTCATCACCTATCAATATTAAATCATCAACGTATAAAACAATGATAAGTAATTTACCTTCTACCAAAATATGATAGAGGTTCAAATCCACTTCACTTTTGGTGAAGCCCAATCCAATGAGATAACTATCAATTTGAGTGTATCAAGCTCAGGGTGCATGTTTGAGACTGTACAATGCTCGCTTGAGTTTGCACACATGAGACTCCTGATCAAATTTCTCAAAACCTTTTGGTTGCTCGATGTACACTTACTCCTCAATAACACCGTTGAGAAATGCTATTTTTACATCCATCTAGTGGATCTTCCACCCCATCTACACAAGTAGTGCAAGAATTTATCTAATGGATGAATACCTTGCTACGGGAGAAAAGGTTTCCTCATAGTCAATTCCCTCAACTTGAGAGAATCCTTTGGCTACAAATTTGGCCTTATACTTCTCTATGCTTCCTTCTACTGCATGCTTAACCTTAAAGATCAATCTCGAACCCACAACTAATTTATTTGCCGGTCTTGGGACCACTTCCCAAACATTGTTCTTCATGATGGATTCGTATTCTTCCACCATTGCATCAAACCAAACTGGTTGCTATATTTCTTCCTCAAAAGAGGATGGTTTAGTCTCTACAAGCTCAGTTATTAGAGACATTTAGCTAGTGTACCTCTCAAGTGACCTCTTTTGCCTGTGCAAATTTGAAGGAGCTCCCGCATTCTCCTTCACATCCTGGACTGATATATTAGCTTCCCTAGTTCTTGTTCTACCTTATCTAGATGGTTCTACTTGAGTGGATGTCTCCACTCCGCCTCCTTTATGCTCCTCCATTTGTGTCTTCTCCACAACTTCTTGAGGCTCCTCCTTTGGAGCTAAAATCTACTCTTTTGGTGGGATTTCTAGCTCCCTCTGAAGAGAGCATCTCATTGCTTTCTCATCATCAAACATTACATCCCTTCACACAAATGTCATTATGAGGGAAGGTAAGTACACCCGGTAATTGTGTGGAGCTTTGGTGTAACCCACAAAAACTCCCAAATCTGTTGTCGACTCAAGTTTCTTCCTCGAATCTTTGGAGACATGGTATTAAACAGAGGCTCCAAAATTTTTGAAATGAGACACATCTAGCTTTCTCCCCGAGAAGGCCTCCTCTAGTGTAATCATACCAAGAATTCGATGAGGACTTTGATTTTGCAAGTAGATTGCTGTGTTACATGCCTCTGCCCACAAATGTAGTGGCAAGACTTGGTCATGTAGCATAGCTCTTGCAACTCCCACAATGCCCCAGTTGTTCCTCTCAACTACCCCATTCTGTTGTGGGTTGTGGGGAACTATTAGTTCTCTTCAAATGCCTTCTTTCACACATAAATCCTTGAATTCATTCGAAACATACTCACCTCCATTGTCTCTCCTGAGAGCCTTCACCTTCTTTCCAGTCTCTTTCTCAACTAGTGCCTTGAATTCTACAAATTTTGAGAATGTCTCATCCTTCTTCCACATGAAGAAGATCCAACACTTTCTTGAGAAATCATTAATAAAAATAACATAGTACTTATGTCTGGTAGTGGAGGTTGTCAAGAAGGGTCCATAAACATTAGAGCGGACTCTCTTCAAGATTGCATGTGCTTTGCTATCTCGATCATGGAATGTTGATTTTACATACTTCCCCAAGGTATAACCCTTGCAAACATCCTTCTCCTCAAGTGAACCTTTAGGGAGGCCAGTTATTATTTGCTGCATAATTTTTAAGGTGCCATGATGCAAATGGCCTAATCTCTTGTGCTAGAGTTCACCAACATCGCGACTTTGCACTTTCTCTACCTTAATGCTTAATGTAGCACAATCTTCCACATAAAGTGTATATATGTTCTTCACACAAAACCCGATATGCTTCAACTTCCCAGTAGCTATGTGTCTCAGAAAGGATTTCCCTTTAATGAAGATCACATCATAGCCATAGTCTTCCAAAACTGATACAAAGATGAGGTTCTTCTTCAGGCCTGACACAAACATGACATATTTGAGGTGAAGAGGGGATCCTGACTCCATCTTAAAGGTTACTATACCAATCTTGGTAGCACTGTAACTTCCGTCGTCCCCAAGCTCAATATGCATATGGAGATATTTCTCCATGTCACTGAAAAACTCTCTACACCCTGTCATGTGGAACAAGGCACCTTAATCCAAGTACCACACACTTCCCATCATGGTGCTGGACATGCAAGAAATCAAGGTGAAATATAGCTTGAACTATGAAGCCAATGCTTCACTTGTTGCTCCTCTTGAGTTCTTCTTGCTAGACTTTTTGTGTGGACACTTTGTAACATAATGCCTGCATTCATGACAATTGAAGAATTTTATTTTGGAGAAGTATTTATTCTTGCCCCCTTGGCTGGATTCTGGTTTGGTTTGATATTTGTTCCCTTTTCCCTTCTTTCCCTTTCCAACCAATGCAAAATTTTGTTCATCCTCTCCCTTGGATGAAATTCTATCTTTGGTATTTCGTCTGATTTCTTCTTGTACCAAATTAGACCATAATCATTCCCAATTCGGTAATGTCTCCCTCATTTTCATCGAGTTCTGGTAGTTATGCAAACTTTTGGGAAGGCCTAAAAGAGTTAGGCTCACTAGGTCATATTTTGCAACTTCACACCAACCCCTCCAAGCTCATCCCGAACTTGTGTAAATCTGGTGAGATACTGCAGAATAGTATCATTCTTCTACATCTTAATGTTTCAAAGTTTGTCTTTGAGGGCCAATTTTCTATGGTCACTGATATTCTTGAATAACTCATTCATTGCTTCCACATTATGGATGAAGTTTCTTTCCCATAGATATTTAAGACAATGTGGTCTCACACTCCCTCTAAGATTATCTCCCTGCATTGACTACATCATTCTTCCATTGGGCTAGGTTTTGGGCATCAACTTATCCTGGTTTTGGAATGTCTGCCTTGACATATTCCAACAATCCATTGTCATCAAGCACTGCCTCCATGCGATCCTTCCAGGGAATGAAATTCGAGTTACCTTGCAAGGCATATTCTAATCTCAGCGAATTGAAGGCCATTCTCCCAACTCTGAAGAAATCTTGCTACAATGAAGCTGCAAATTCAAACCTCCTAAGGAAAACCTTTGAAATTGTTATTCTAATGTGAATCCTTCTTTGATACCATGTAGAAATATGGTGATATAATTTCAATTTCTCAAGAAATTTAATCTAAATCAAGAGACACAATTCTACTCTATTGCTCTGCAGAAATTATTTCACAATTTAGAATTCACAAGCATGCATCAATCACATAAACAAGTACACAAATTTATCTAGGTGAAAACAACTGGTAAAAACCCCTTAAGCCTGCTTGCATTAATTAGATGAATAGAGAATGTATTACAATTGTTGGCTTGCTTTGAGCTCAACCTGCAAGTGAATAACCTATTTCTCTGCTAAATGAGAAGCTCTGATCCAAAATTAGTCAATTTCTGCCTCTGCTTGAGCTCCTATTTCCTTGCGCAAATCATAAGGAAATTAGCCCCTAGTCTTTAGGAATTTCCTCCAAAATGATTGTGCAATTCCAAAGGATTGATCATTGATTGCATGCAATAAATGTACACTCAAGACTAGTCTACAATTAAGGTTACACTACCTTGGAATCTCCACCACAACTAAGAAATTCAAATTACTTGCATGCATGAGCTATTTTTGGTTGATTGATTAGTTAACTGGATGATCTTTGAGTTAGGATGCTATCCCCCTACACAACTGACCTTCAACTAGTTCCGTCAATAATTAGAACTAGTTTAACTGAATACAACTTGAAATAAGTGAAGTAGATTGCTACACATTAGCAATCACACATGCATGCATGAACTCCAAGCCCTCTAACTCGAATTTACTGAGCTAACTGAGTGACAAGAGCCATGTCACCTTAGTTAAGTACCTCCAAGTTGTCTGCTGATGTGGAAATTCATTTTTTCTCAATTTGACAAAGGCAAGGTCAAATTGAGACTTTCTTGCTACACTTGACCAAGGTGATTGCAACCAAGGTGGTTGCAGTTGATTGTAAGGGATTTTTGGTGGAAAATCTTGCTAACCTTGACCGAGTCACTAAAGAGGATTCTTGTGGACAAGTGAAAGAGGTTGGACTTGAAATCTTGTGGTTGTCTTGTTGAAAGCATCTTGATGGTTAGTGTGACCTTGACCTTGAATTTGATGTACCTCCCATTGAACTGAATATTTCTCTAAGAAGAAGGTTGTTGGGTTTTTCCCCAAGTGGGTTTTCCTAGCGTAAACATGGTGTCTCTCTTGTGCATTGTGATCACTACTGCTTCATTGTCTTTATGGCTGAATTGTTGAATGTATAATTTCTTAATGATACATTCAAGTGCTAAATAAACATCTAGATCATTGGAAGTGATGATAAGGTTTTAGAAATAAGTGCTTGTGTAATTTGCACTCGAAAAATCAACATGATATCAAAGCTTTGGTGAAGGAAACAACATGGAGATCACTCTTAAGGAACTATAGATATATCTGAAGACTTGTCCATGGCGCCCTCTATAAAATTAGAGAACAAGTTAGAAGGGGCTACGAACTACAAAGCTTGGAAATAAAGAATTGACCTAATTCTCGCAAGGGAATATCTTTTGAAAATTGTGCAAGACAAGGTGACTGAACCTATAATAGATGATGTAGAAAAGAAGTACAATAAATATAACATCACTTATATGAGCATTATTGTTGAATCAATTAAAGATCATCTAATCCCATACATCTCAAAGCTTGACACTTAAAAGATATATGATGCCCTAACTGGATTGTATACCATCAACAATATTGGCCAAGTCATGAGTTTGAGAAATGAGCTTGGTGATATTAAAATGAAAAAGAACAATACAATAACTTCATATTTTATGAGGATCTCTCAATTGATAGATCAACTACAAGCCATTGATGAAATTATCTATGATAAAGAACTTGTGCCCTGTTATGGCCACAACACTCCCCTTAAAATTTTGAAAAATTTAGGGGCACCCTCCTTTTAGTTTGTATATAATCCTTGGCTTTTAGTTAGGTTCTACTCTTTGTTTCATAATAACTGTTCAATTAAGGTTTGTTTTTCCTTGTTGCGCTTCTTCTTCCTTTGCTTTTTCTCTTTTCCCCTTTGAGATCACAACTTCATGATGATGCTCTCCTAATGATCACAATAAAGTAATGTGGCACCTTCAATTGCCACATCACCTCACATCATCGAATTCAGCGTCGCATTTTAGTGTCTTCTCCACATCACTTAACACACTTGCAACAAAAATAATCGATAATTATTGATTATATTGTAATAATATAATTAATTTTGTAAACAGTTTAATTATAATAATTTCATATTATAGTTAATGTTAATATAAGATAACATGTAATGTAATTATAGTATTAATTAGTTGGTTTTATTATTTGATATTTTATTAAATGTTTAATAATATATACTCCATGTGTCAGATACGATATTTGGGAAGTTGGGTTATTATAAAAGTTATAAGGTAAGTGGAGAGAGGGTTCCACTCACATGGGCCTCTTCTACTCCCTGGTTTATTAAAATCAATTCCCTCATTACCCACGTATCACATCAATTCTAAATCCAACATATTAATGACCATATGCAATATTAAAATCATGCCAAACTCATAAATTAATAAATATAGAACCACACTAGTTGGTTCGAATCGACAAAAGATTAATAAGATTATCTTAACAATGTTATGGATCACAGAAGTCTAAATTCCTTAATAAATATATTAATCGTTAACTAAAATCATGAGCATATCTTATTCAAGGATATTAACTCCACCATACATGTTTTTAATTTTTCATGCATCACGTCTGATTAAACCATGAGTCTGGCTATCATACCTTGTTTCCATCTCCATTCACACGTGAACAACTCTGGATCTGCGCCTCCACACAACAAATTCAGAACATAATAATTGCTAATTGTATTGCACAACGTTTTGCGTCTTTCTTGCTCGGTTGCAGGTGTTCCCCGGCAATACAAACAAATTACGGGCAATATTTGATGCAGAAATCACCCCATTTTCCAGAGGACTTGATGGGATTTGGAACAAGTTGATAACTTGTTGCTGCTGTAAATCATATAATGAATTTACACCCTTAATTGAATTCATTCATATATGTGATTGAAGTTGATTTAATAACTATTTATTAAAGCAAATTTAATTGCATAAGAGAGCTTTAATATCTTGTAAATATGCAAAACTATTTTGAGATTTACCATTAAAGCTTAATTCTGGATTGAATCACAATTACAACCCTATCCCCTGGTTAGGTACTAATCCACTCTTGCATTGAGAGAAAGGTTATCCTTCTCAATTCGAGATAGGTTTATTTTCTCTCTCTTGTATCTTAACTTAGACATGCAATTGAATCATGAACTTGATGAGAATAATGTGAGTGTAAAGTGCTTTAATGGAAAGTAACAACATTAACAAGTATTTATACACGGTAGTCAATTAATAGTTGTTGTCAAGAGAAGGTATATGTGTTGTTAATGGAACATGAAACATATACATGGTTGATCAGCATTAACACAAAAGTAACAACAATATCATACATGCTATACAATGACTTTGCTTGCAATTATACATAATGGCTTAGTAGTTCAATGAAACAAGAACTATATACATAGAGATGTATTAGACGATGAATAACTAAACATATGTACAATAAAAGTATGTGATGTCATATAAATGTAATTGGCAGTGAGTAACTAATCATATATACATGATGAGACATGGCATCGGTAAAACCAATTGATGTTTATTATGGTGTTAAGATGTGAACATCGTTCTTTCCAGTTAGCTTGTATTTTCCTTTGTGCATCTCTTTCATGGATGTGGATTGTTTTTTCAGTTGTTTCCTTATCTTCCGTAGATAGATAATATTTTGACGCAAATGATAAAGAGGCAGTGCTTGTGGGGGCATGAGCCTCGTTTGTGCATCTTGCAAGGTAAGTTCCTGCCGCTAAATTCCTCAACAATATTCATAGAGTATGTTTAAGTAGTCCGTATCCATATCTGTTGGTCATGAAAAAGAGAAATAGTAATTGTTAGTGGATGTGTATGCTGAAAGCATTATATATATAAAATTCAAAGTAAATATGAACATTTTTTTATAAATAAGAATGAAAATAATATGAGGTTAAATGTAATAGTAAGCAAGTGTATGTGAAATTTGGTTAAGTAGCAAGTGATGTTTACCATGGGTAAATATGAAAGATAGAGTGTATGGTTGGCTAGAGTGTATTCTCTTGTGGATATTTTGATGCGAGCAATGATTCTTATTGCTGTCTACGCTTGAGATATGGATTTTCTTACATACATGAGATGCGTGAGAATGGAGAGGCTAGATTGGTTAGAAGGTTCGATAATGATCTTACTCTTGATATGATAGTGAATGTTCAACCTTGTCGTTCTTTGCTCCCAATGTCTACAGTTGCTTTGTCTAATGTCATTCCTTATGATTTATGTATTGTTAAAGGCCATGCCATTCGAAGTGGTATCTGCCAACATACACCCCTTGTGATGGGGGGAATGGGTACATATGTTGGATGTGAAATGTCCCATTGTGCTCCTTTGTATTTGTTGAAGTCGACTACCATGAAGGATGAAAATTTTGGGGGCTTCGAGTTAGGTGCATAAAAGATTGCAACTACTTTTCCAAGTGTGCTATTAACAAGGCCTGCATGTATCCACAAGTTGCTAGTGAGTATAAATTTTTGTCCATTGTATAAAAGTACCTTTGCATCTAAATTTTCATCCTCTTTGGTAGTAGAAATTTGTTGCCTCTGTTTCTCTGTAGAGCGAAGCACTACTGACATGCTCAATTTTTTTAGCATTGTTTTATTATACAAAGCAATTGAGCTGTTCATTGCATATAGGTGCATGGAGTCTTGAAATGTTTTTTAATATTCATGCATAAGAGGAATTTTTCCTTGAAATTAGGAGTTTCCAATCTTCAATAGTAGGCGTTCCATTTCTGAGGTTTGTGAGGAAATAACGGAAAGTAACCTGGGAAGGGTTTGCACCTTGCTCATGAAAAATAGTTGAAATTGTTATGAATGTGTTGAAGTTGCACCAAAGTGAAGTGCCACGTAATGTGCCAGTGTATAGAGGATTCTCCTTCATAGGTGGTAACTGGCCTAAATCTTCGACAAGGATAATGGAGTGATTGCCGAATGGTGCATTTCGATAAGGGGGGATTCCTCTCTTAGGCGATCGTCAATGCGGGAAAGATTTTCTAGACCGATGAAGCTCATCTCACGAATGAGGATGTACTCTACATGGCGAAGTTGCTCTTGCAGTTGTAGGAGTGACTATCCTTCAAGAGGATGCATTGATTCGATAGGGATGCGAAGGGTATAATAGATTGTAAGGGAATTTATGTTGAAAGTTGCAATGCCGGTGGGTGCAAGTAGCAACGAGGGGTTTGTGCTTGTTGGGGAGTTTTCCATAAATGCACGCTGCATACATTTAATTAAATGAGATTTTTCTGTCCCAGCTGTCCCTTGGATAATCATTCTGAGTGGGGGTTTTGGTGAAGGGTTTTTGAAGTGAGAAAGAACAATGGTAAAATCTATTTTTTGGGTGGGAGAGAAGGTGTGATCTTGGGGGGGCGGGGGGATTGAAAAAGGATGATGTTGGTTTTGGATATTTGAGTAGTTGAATTCAATGAAATTTATGACAATTTCTTGCAGGTGGAGAGGTATAGAAGTATGCGTACAATCGTAGTTAGCATCGAAGTCACAATGACTATTTATTTCAAGGCCATCAATTTCAATGTTGTAGCCTGGGTGGAGGTGAGAGAGGAATTTCCATTCATTCATTTTCATGTGATCGAGAGGGGAGTTGGGAGGGGTAAGCATAGGAGTAGATTGATCTGCGGCTGTGGGGTTTGTGGGTTGTCAATTTCTCGACGAACATGCTATGGTGTATATGCTCCTTTTTTTTGTTCCCAAAGTGCAATTATTTCCTCATCAGTGGAACCAATGTCATTAGGGAGTGCGCGGAAAGGGAAATATAAAATTAGTTTGCTCCAATAAAAAGTGGCATAACAAGGATCATTAGGGGAAGGGATGGCATTGTATCGTGGCAAGACATGTACATTCATTGGAGGGAATATGTGTTTCCATTGGTTTTGTTTTCAGTGTGCAGAAAATGACCAAGAGCGTGCAACTTCTAGGAGGGGAAACGATTCCAATGAAACATGTCTATTCATGTATGCAACAATGAAGGTTGGTGTTGAAAGAGGATTTTTAGAATTATGAGAAACACGTCTAAAAATAGTTCTATTAACATTCAAAGAAATAAATGTGCGACTGTAGAGTGAGGGGTAGTTTTTGTAACATACGGCATATTTCTTGTGCCCCATGTCTCTATTTGCAATGGTTTTTGTAAGGAGTTTCTAGACAAAAGTAACAATAGGTACTTCTGGAGCGATGTTTTGCGAGAGACGTGATAACATTTGGTGGTAGCTTTTTGATCTTGTTTCTGCTTTTGCTGCATATTTTGAAATATAGCTTAACACAACATGCCGTGATAGAATGGGTTGGCAATCAACATTTTCTCTCCATATGGAAAGTAGATTAGCATTGTGGATGTTCAATCTATCATCATTGCGAGCGGGGATGTAGGTTTTCTGACCTTTGTTGTCAATGAACATTGAATATGTGGTGTTTAACTCCCACAATACTCCATATTGAAAACTACGAAAATTGTATTTTTTGCGAAGGTAAGAGGATTCATGACACTTTGTGTGACGTTGAACACAGTTGACAAGCTCTTCATAGTCTTCAGACTCGGTTGACGCGAATATTGATTCCGTGTCAAGAAGACATGGGTTGTGAATTGTTGATTGGTGAAGTGCACGATTACGATGTTTGGTTGGTGCATATTCCAAGCAGTTACGTAGTGGTAAAAATATTTCTTAGCATCGACAACTTCTATTTCATTGTTCGAATCGAGAGTGTCCATATTTGGTGCATCTTTCAACCAAAGGAAGCCATGTATGTGTGCAGATCCTCTATGTTTTCATTCATATCTGAATATAATATGAAAGTCAAAATTGGTTCATACATATTTGCAATGTATAAATTAATGGAGAGAGGAATGGTTAGAAAACAAATGCCTGCACCAATAATCAACTGTGTGGAGGCCTTTTTGTAGGACTTATTCAAGGAAAATTGTAAATCTGCTATGCATATATGGGGTTGTTAGATGCAGGTTTTTAATTATGTTTTGAATTCTCCATTGGTAATGATTGTTCAAACTAGAGGGAACATTAGTAGGCATGATCATGTGCAAGTCATGCCATTTGGTATCAACTGCAATCAGAGTGAAAAAGGTTGGGCTTCCAATTTGTGTGATCATGTCAATTAGTTCACATCGTCGCTTGTTCTAGAAAAATCGCGTTCCTTGCAGGTTTGCGCTGAAGTGCATGACTTGTTCAAGAACTTTTGAATCTCGGAAGTCACGGAGACATTGTCGCAGATTTGAAATAGTTGTTGGCAAGTTCATTAAGAGAATTTTGAGGTCTAAAACGAGTCTCCTAAGAAGAATTTACAACCAAAATAAACTTTATAACAACCAATAGGATTCAAGATGATGATGTCAACCATGGGGAATGATTCACCATTTTTGGAGTAAAAAAGTAAAAGGATTAAAAAATAATAAAATAATAAAATAAAATTTTCAACTCATATTTTCAACTCATATTTTCAACTTATCTCCATAAGGTTTTACTCAAATTTCGAGTGAGAGTACTTGGTGGATGCAAAATTTAATTACTCATCCAAGGAGTACCCATGTTGCATACTTTCGATGGACCGTGCTACATGAAAAATGTGTTTGCAATCATGTTTTTCATGCATTTCTCATTTTTCGTGTAGCAGGGTCCATCAAAAGTATGCAACATGGGTACTCATTGGATGAGGAATCGATTTCTGCATCCAATGAGTGTTGCTGCTCGAAATTTGAGCAAACCTACAGGGAGATAAGTTGAAAATACGAGCTGAAAAAAATAGTGGTTTTTTTTTTTTTTTTTTTTACCTCCAAATTTGATGATGTAATCTAATCTTATTTTATTATTTCCTTAGGAGGCCCATTTTAGACCTCAAAATTCCCCTAATGGTTCTCAATGTATTTTTCACAAAAATAGTAGCAGTTGCTTGGTTACAGTGGCACACTAGAATGTTATATAGGTAGTAGCGGGATCTTGGATGTTGGCCGAATCGGTTATCATGGTAGTGCAACAAGTGCAAAACATATTCATGCATGTCAACTTTTGTAATTCTTGGTTGCGTGAGCATGGAAATACCTATAGGAAAGAAGTGGGGAATGTCATAGAAATGAGGCCCTCGGTGTTGTATTCATTCAGAGGGGATAGAGATATTGCAGGCCACTCAACTGAGCTTGTTGAATTTCGATGGGTCAAGTGAAAATAAGCACAAATGTGCTCTAGTTCAGTACATGAATTTGGGAGAATTAGAACGAAAGAAGAATGTTGTATATCTAATGGAGTTAGCATGACATCAGGCTCATAAAGAGAGTCAACTATGGCTTGATGGGGTTCAAGAGAGGAGGTGGTTACACTATGAAGAAGAGAATAAATATTTGTAGGTTGATCTGACAGAGCATAAATTGCAGATGGGCTGAGTTGGACACCCTTGTAGTAGGGATCACTATTTAGTTTATCTTCAAGTTCTGCAAGTACATGTGATTTGCAAACAAATAATTCATAAACCTTTTCAAAAGGATTATGCCTTTTCACAATGAGGATGTTCAATTCAGCAACCATTCAAGGTAAATATTTGGAAATAGTAGTGGTTTATTAGGGGAAGCCAATTTTATGGCCACTATATTTGTATTGACCACCACAGGCATGAGTGACTTGTAGAATGAGGTTCACACGTGTAATGAGCATTTCCTCAACTTGTGTTAAATTTCAAAGGACAAGTGGTTATTCGCTAGGGTCCATGTTTTTCAGATGAGAAAAATGATTTGTAGATCTAGATGATGCACAACGAAAGAAAGAAAGGCTGCCATGTAAAACCCTTGTTTTCATACCTGGGTATGTTTCTTTCCATATTGTGCAAACATGCATGGTAGAAAGTTTATCTATCCTTTGTCGAAGGAGGCAATGTTCATCATTGAGAGTGGGGAGGGTTATATTGGTTTTGATGAAGTTGAGATGAATTAGTTTTCACAGTTGGGAGAGCAGCTAAGGTGGGGAGGGATGCGGTTGAGGTAGTAATTTTTTTGCATTTTTTATAAAGTAGTCATCAGCGTGCATTTATTGTATATTTGTTTTGTGCATAAAGAATATGCCTTCATGCATTTTTATCCGCAAATTGATTGTTTCATGACATACCTAAGAAAGTAGAAATAATTTATTGTTAGTTTGGAGACATAAGCAAGTCAGAGTGAATCATAAATTAGTTATGCATGCATAGAGAATGTATTACAATTCTTAGTATTTCAATATTTTTATTTGAACATTATTGAACGATAACATGAATAGTTAAACGAACACAAATTCAATTTACAAACATATAAATGGCAGAGTAAGAATGAATTGAGATTGCTACAAATGCTGATATGTAGGTTATGTAAATTTTGAAGGGGTAAGCGTACATATTTTGTAATTATTGAACAAGAGTCTTGTCAAAATATACATTATTGTAGCATCAAACATTGATAAAAACATAGTAAGATAATCAAAATTTGAGGTTTTTTATCTGAGCGCCATTGAACGATAACATGAATAGATAAACAAGTAAACATTCAATTTATAAACATATAAACGGTGGAGGAAAAAAATGAAATGAAACATTCAATTTATAAACATATAAATGGTGGAGGAAAAAAAAAATGAAATGAAGTTCCTACAGATGTTGATATGTATATGATGTAGATTGTGAAGGAGTAGATATATATATTTTGGAATTATTGAAAAATAATATTGTCAAAGAAAGTGTGTACCACAACAACATGAACATATTTTACAGAATTATGGAACAATGATCTATACAGAGATGAAAATTCATGTACATAATAGTAATGGTCATTTCCACCATGAAGAAAGTTCAAAGGCAAAGAATAAAAGGTTGTTGTGCAATGGACATTGCTTGAATGTCTTTGAGGACCTCTTTGCATGTAGATTCATATTGAAGTTCTTCTGAATTAACAAATATTGTTTGCAAGCGCTCGCAACCATTGAAGAAGTCTATTTTGATGGAAAGTGTAGGTAAAATTCATCCACACATTTCTTGGAGATAAGCTGGTTCGATAGAAATAAGGAACATGCCTTTTTCTGTGATGCCCATGAGCTCATTTACTGCATCATTGAAAGCTGTGACATTTTCTAAGTGCCTGGTGTGGTCATGTAACTCAATTTTAAGTTTGTAATGGTAGTCACATTCTGGAAAGTCACTATTACACTTTGCACAATGCCGAAGATTGTTAGAATGGTGCATCACTTTTTTCATGCATTTATTTCCATCAAAATTTAATGGACATGCAAGAAAATAAAAGTTATCCATGTGAAGAGTAGTCACAAATGCACGAATTGAAACCCATATTGCTTTCTTAGAGGCTTGCATGATAGCAATTTCATGAATCGTCTTTTGTGATAGTACTTGTTTAGAAGCAACACTATAGTTTCTACTCAAATATGGAGAGGAAGAGCTATAGCCTATTTCATGGAACCATGTATGGAGTTGCTGAATTTCTTCAATGTTTGGATTTATGACGAGAGTGCTAGTGGAAACTGTCCCTATAGTGGTTCCATTGAATTCAGATACACGACCTCCTTTGATTGCAAGGATTGTCGAGTTGTCACAAGAGCACAATTATGCAAGGTTTCATCCTATAAAGTCACAATTATCTTCCCATAGTGTTACATCAATGCTAAAGCCTGACCTGTCCTTTAATGTGAGTGTTTTTTCTTAGTGTTCCAGTTCCATCCCTTCATCGAATTGTCGTAAGGTGGAGCTAACAACGCCAACAACATATACATTGGTATTTGAGCTTGTAGACTTGATTTCAATGATAGTTTTTAAATGAAAGCATTGATAAGGAAATGTTGGATCATATATCAAACATGGCTTGACAGTGCATGCAACAAACAAGTAAATCTCCCATTTGTTCTTTAGATGGTTGTAGTTTGGGTTTGTTTCTTTAACTGTGCCATTTGAAACAATGTATATCTTTCCAACTTGGATTAGTCTTCAATATTGTCTTAACAGATGCTCTACCTTGGATTGACCAATACCTTCGATAGGGATTGAGTGCCTTAAATGAGATAGTTGTAGTTGTGGACATATTCGTTGGAGTTTCTATAGAAGACAATCTCTCGTGTCGATGAAGAGCTAGATTGTGATGTGCCTTCCTTCACATGTAGTAGTGATGATGAGTCCTTAGTCACTGCTGCTGTACGCCTCAAAACCTCAAGTTCAACAACTTGGATGGACCTTGTGTAAACGACGGAAAATAAATTAATGTAGAATTCATGAGGTTTTTTTTTGTTTATGTTTTTTTGCGCGATGCAGGAAGAGTGAAAAGAGACAAAAAAAATTAGAAGAAGGTGCAAGCAAATTTTGGGCCTTATGCAGAGTTTTGAAGAACTATGCAAGCTAAGTGTTTAAGTAGAATGATTGAGTCGATTTAGATTTCTTCAGATGCAACTTGTCTACTATATGCAAACAATAAGAGAGTCTTGTGTTGATGCGTTCCATCAGAGAGAGAAATGTGGAAGTTTGCGGATGTAGTTCTTGATGAGGTAACATAGACGATGTCGATTATTTGGAGTATTGGTTGAATCTCGGTGGAGCCACTCAGTAATAGAGGAATTTCATTCTCAGTCAAGGCTAGATCCATGATATTCGCACATTACAATATTTTTCCACAAAGAAAATAACTGTAATTCATTTTAATGCATTAAAAGATATATTTAAACATAGAATGATAACATAAGTAATAGAAGCATGAATTAGAATTTCAAATTTAATTTTCTAGAATTGCAAATTAGAATACATTCAATAAGGTCACAATTTTTTTTCCTGCGTAATTGGATATCTTTGTGGCTATTGTTTTCCACTAGACATTATTGTGTCACGACATGCAACATATCGATTGTTGGAAGATATTATAACCAAGTGGACAAAAAACCAAATAGGAGTGGCTCTCAAGAATACTTTAGCATGTAAAGACATACAAAGTTCAACATATAGGACTTGTAGATGGTTATTACGTGACCTAAAAAGGACCTTTGTGATTTTCTATTAATAGGTTAATATGATTAATTCCAGTCTGCAATCATAGAACTGTGAATTTGTATCTTGTTCCTTTAGTCTCCTCATGATTTAACAAAGGTCACATATATATCATTCTTTGGGTTTGACCACAGGTTTCTCCTTTGGAGGAGTTGAAATGGCTGTGATAACAGTGTTGTTCATTACGTATCGCAGGAAGAGGAGGAAACCTCCTTCGAGGAGCTCTAATCCAAAGGTGGAAAAATTCCTAAAGGAGAAAACAAACAACTTTGCTGAAAAGTTGGGAGAAGAAGGCTTTGGTGTAGTGTATAAATGAATGTTTTAGAACAATTCTCTAGTGGTTGTAAAGCTTCTTGATAGACATATGCAGACCGAGACCCAATTCATGAATGAAGTTCCTACATTCTTTAATGTTCCATGAATACATGTACTTTGTCACAAGTTCATTAAATGAAAATTCTATAAATAAAAATGAGTTTTATTTGTGAGATATGAATCAATGTGAAAGAAACAAAATTAAATCCTTTTTGTTATAAAATAAATTCAAATTACCCCATAATATTTCCTAAATTATATATTAACTTGATATACAAGTCTGAAGAGATATTGAACTGCCATTTCTCTCTTGAATAACAAAAATTGAAAAATTAAAATAATTTAATTCATAACTACTTAAAATTAAAATTAAAATAAATTAAAATAATTCTATAAAATAGTTTTATAGAAAAAAACATATATACAGTCAATTTCAAAACCCTTTTAAATACACTGAAACGATATTAAATAATATAATAAAAATCAAAACCCTTTCAAATATACTGAAATCATGTTAAATAATATATTAAAAAAACACAGAAATTAAAAGAGTTTTTTATATTCATATTATGAATTTCAAAACCTATATGATAGACCTCAAAACCATTTATAATACTAAATAATATATTTAAAAAAATAAGAGAGATTTTATGTTCATAATATGAATTTCGGAAACCTATGTGATTACGTAGGAAATAAGCATCCAAAAAAATATATATTTTAATTGGTTGAAGCTATGTATATACTATTGCTATTATTTTTGAATGTGTTTTATTTTTCTTTTTTTATATTTTATTCTTCAAATGATTTTATTTTTTTTCACTGGAAAAATCGTAATTTTTCATTTATGATTGAAAAATTACATGTTGTAGATGCTTTTCAGCATATGTTGTGTTTGTCCCTTTGCCATGTCTTTGGCCATGTTCAAAAAGTTCATTGGTTTTCAAAAATAGGTACATATATCATCCATCACCACGCAGGGTACTCAGTGACTGTCTAGAGATATTAAGTAGAATAAAAACTATAAACATATCAGCTATCGATATTTACATACACCACGTAGAGTGATATCTTTATACTATCATAATGTTATAAACAATCATATAAATATATAAATACAAGTTCTGAGACAAAAAGATATCAAACATGAGATCAGAAAGTATAATAAAACTCATGCATTTGGGCTATCAGCGCTGCTTCAAATGATTTTATATCATTAAAATTTTAATATTATTTATATCACTATTCCCTTTCTCTATAAAATAATTTTATAACTATCTATTAAATAAAGACATATTCATTTCATATATCACTATCTATAATTTATTAAATATAGTCATATTTCATTTCCATTATCTTATGGTAAAAAAAAGTTGTCACTATCTCCAATCTACAAGATATTATCATATTTCATTCTAAAGTGAAAAATGAAAAATATAACATTGAACTCAGAAAATAGTATCCCTCCACCATTAAAGTCAAATAATGATATGAATATATATATTATGCTAGATAAGAAAAATATATATATATATATTTTAACTCAGACGTGCCATTAAATATTTTTTTAAACTCAGATGTGCTATTAAAATTACAAATAGACAAAAGCGTGTGGATGAAGAAATAATAGGTGGCGAATAATTCGGATGAAACATGTGATTGGAAAGCGACGTTTCATAATTTGAGCATCATTTTGTGTCGTGTTATATTGTAGACGTGTTATGGACTCTATAGGGAATTTATAAGGCATTAACTGCACCAAAATATTTTCAAGTCTGGAAGTTAATGCACCAAAGGTTTCACTAGGTGTGGTTGTTTTACTTCTCTTTCTTTTACTTCTTTTACTTATGAATACAATGAAACTCTGTTTTTATGTGCATTTGTCCTTATGTCCATCATGCATGGTGTGTAATGATGACTAATAATCCAACAATTTACCGATGTATTTTGTTTGTTATTAATGTAAATCAATGATTGTATTCATATGTAAAGGTTTTAAAACTAATTGCATTGATAATTGAGTGCATAAAACATTGTCTAGTTGCCAAGCATTGTTTTGGATTCTGAGAAGTACTCGTTAGCAAAAGGATTAATTGATATTATTCTATATTTTGAAATAAATAAGTTTTAAGTTGAATAAAGGTGGAACTGATATTTATGCCTCCATAGTGAGTTTATGCACATGTAACATTGGCGTTTGGCATGCCTGTGTAAATGTGTAATCACTGGATAGTGTTTTACATCTAGCTCTATTCCAAGGATTCTTCCACTTTCTCACTATTTGACAATAATTTTGGTATTGAGGCTTGATTCATTTTAAATAAAACCACACAATATACATTATTTTCTCAATAAACCCCATACTTTTGAACCCTTACCCTTGCATAACATCAAACATACTCTCAAAAGAAAAAGTCAAAAGTACAAGAAAATGTGAAAAGTCTGATTCGACCTAATAAAAATTGATAGCTTGCAAATATTTGATAATGAGAACAAAAAATGACCTCATTTTATTTGGATCTAATAATTCTTGATAACATACATGTGTTTCATTACCTGTAACTTAATGATAAACCTCTATTTGGCAAAATGAAAGGACTCCATCCCTTCCTTGGATTGTCAGCGATTGATGCCCCTTCATATTTGAACCCTAAAACAATTGATTGACTAAGTGCAACCATTTAGTAGTTCTGTATATAAGTGGATATTGATAATTGATTAGATAATGTAGAGGGAAACTGTCCCTTTGTATTTAGAATTTATTGGCCTAACACTGACACTGCAATCAAACAAGTTCTTCATAACATCAGTTCAACAAAGAGTTGGCCTCTCACAAAGAATACATAAAGTAGAATACATAATTTTGAAAGAAAAGTCATTTTAACAAATTAAAAACTAAAATATTAAAAGTGTAGATTAATAATACATCACATTAGACTAAGTGGATAAGAGAACCCCAAGGAAGTAGCAATGAGATTTTTTCGAGTAATTTGTTCAAGCCATATTACCTTTGTTTGATTTGACAATGAGCTCTTTTGAGGGTAGCTCTTCTTTTATTCTTCCTAAAGACCATTCTTTTAACCCCAACTTAGTATTGGGATTGCTCAAAGTTTGCTTACGGTGTATTTCTATAAGCTAAGAATAGAGGATTTTTGGAAAAACAGTTCTTGGTTTGTAGAAAAATTGGGATGGAGGTGTTTAAGGGAATTGACTCAATCTCCTTAGATACAAAAATCTTATGATTATCAAACTTATGAAGCAAATTAATATCTGTTGAAGAAATATGGAAAAAGTAACCAAGAGGGTCTCTTTTTGGAAGAAAGATTTGTGAACAAATGGGAGGAGGAACCTGAGTTGCTAGTTGGCCTGTTGATTGTAGAGGGCATGTGTTGAGAATGGATAAGCTAGTTCTTAGAGGGAAATTTTACTAGGGGTTTACAGAGCTAGACAAACATTCTCTAGAAACACACTTTTTAAGGAGAACTCAATTTGCTTATTTGTGAGGGTTTCTTCGAGTAGAATATTAAAGCGATGAAACTAAATTTATGATGGAGGACCCTATTTCATAGCTAGACTTGGATTGTTTGTCAAGCATTGGATGTATCATTGTTAGACATTAGTGTATGCCCTTGGTGGTTGGAACTTGGGAATGTGTCCCCGAGGACTAATATTCTTATAAAAAAGCCATTAAAATTGTTTCTTTCCTCACATAAAATAGTAGTGTGGAGTTTGGAAAGGACAATTCATAATATATTTATACTCAACGATTCTCTATTTTTTTGGCTTGGAAAATGGATATTTATATTTCCAGACATATCTATGTATGTAATCCACTAATATGAATAATAAGAATGAGTATACCCGATTGAGAATTATGTTGTATTTTGTATTGTGTTAGGTGAATTGTATATTTGTTCTTCATATCCTTGCTGCAATAGAAAGACTGGTGTAAGTATGGTTTCACAATGATCGATTATGGATCCATTGCATTCCCTATTATACAGTGACAATTCCTCGAAGCTCAACCTCATAAAGTGGTTACAATTTGGAGTGGATTAAGAAGAGCTCTTTGTAGCCTTTATAGGCTTTGACTAATTTAAGTCAAATAGGCTCCAAGAGTTATTGGCCTAAAGGCCTTCTAACTATGATAAGTTCATGTGCCACAAAATGAAATCCTGGAAGCACTGGAGTGGGAGAAAAAATTTATATACTAAATTGACAGATTCAAAAGGGTTATCATAACAATATTTAGGTTAAAGATCAATGATTCTTGGGTTGAAAAGCCATCATGATTTCAGCCATAATTAAGTTTTCGTCATTCCAAGTTCCAATGTCATCATCAACCATGACCAAAAAATTTCTCCACAAGAAAGCTGTATTTTTGTTAGTATTTACAAAACATGATATTCCAAGATATTGTTAAGATTTAGAATATGTGTGTTCATCCCAAATTTTATTATTAATAACCGATTTTAATGAACTTAGTCATACTTCTGACATCCTCTTGAATTTTGTTAGGCCCCTATACTACTAATGTAAACCCTTATTGTTATTAGTACAACCCCCTTATTATATTGTTGTACCCATGTAGTCCCCATATTGTTACTATTGTGCCCCATAGAAGCCCACTATTGTTATTATTGTGCCCTTACATTATTATTGTTATGTCGGCTTTGATTATATTATGACCCCTTAGACTCCTTTTTTTTTCCACTGGAAAAATCAGTAACTTTCATTAATGTTTGAAAATTACATATAGCAGATGCCGAGGCATTACTTGCATGTTCATACAAAAATCAACTTTTCATAGTGTTGTTCTGTAGGTATCGACCAAACTGTTCTGTTTACATTCATCTGTCTGTGCATAATATCCAAAAGAGGATTCTGTTTATATACATATTATCCATGTTCTCTGTATTTCTATTATCAAATATAAACAAAATCGCCATTGCCTATCAGCTGATGGGACTGTTGTCCCTTTGTTCTCTTTGTTCTATGAATGGCCTGTGATAAAACTGATACTCCTCTGCACCATTCTGCTCCACTATTATCCACTCGCCTCGGGGAAGAGTCGTGGCCTCTTTGGATAATTTGTCAGCCTCGCTGTTATGCTCTCTGTAAATATGCAAACATGAGCAATGGTTAAATGCTGCTTTGAGGATGAGTGTATCATGTAACAAGTTATTGAGTGTGTGTGTATGACATTGTGTGATATTGTTGATCCAGTTAATAACCACCAAAGAGTCCCCAAATATATTGATGCTGGTATGCTGATGTGATAATGCAAAATGTAGAAGACCGTGGACAGCAGAGAGTTCCGCGAAATTATTTGATCCATTGCCAAAGCCCATTTTGGCAAGGTATCGATGGTGGTCATTTAGGTGCAGTACAAAACCCCCACCACACCCATCCAGATTTGCTGCTCCGTCGAAAAAAGCCCACGGGATGGTTCTATCAAAGGTGGGCATTGGTTGAATGGTTCTCAGTCGCGGGGGAGGAGGGTCTGGGAGCTCATGATATGCTGCAATAATGGAGGCTTCTACCCTGCTCCATGATATTAATCGATCCTCAAATATAGCCCGATTCCGGGCAAGCCAAATATACCAAGTAGCCACGGGTGGCAGGTTTTGTAATTTGGTTCCCGAATGGCAGAGCGACCAAGAATCCCACGCGCTCCTTATATCATTCCCTTTCCAATTTGCAGCAATACCCAGTAGGTTACATATGTTGATCCACAGGTTGATTATGACAGGGCATAGAAGGAAAATATGTTCCTGTGTCTCTGATGCATTTTTGCAGAAAATACACCATGATGGGCCACATATTGCTCTGCGGACGAGATGTTCTCCCGTGGGTACATTGCCATTGAGTGCACACCAGAAGAAGAGTTTGGACCGGGGAGAAGCCTTGAGCTTCCAAATAGATTGCCACCATGACTGTATCGATTCAGGCAATCTGTGAGATATGAGCACAATGTATCCCAATTTTGGTGCATATATACCGTGGTCAGCATTGCACCAAATAAGTTCATCCGGACCTTGTTTTATTCGAATATGGGATTCAGATAAAGCCTCAGTATAACGATCCCATTCCTGATGCCATTGGATAGGGAGGTTCAATTGCTGTGCGGACTTCCAGGCTTGTGAAAAAATATCAGTGCGCTGTTGATCTGCAATTTGAGCAAAATGTCGAATATCCTGGGTCTGTAAATGCAATAAAAGGTCTGGATTAAGAATATGCCTACCCCCACAGTTAATCCAGGGGTCCAAACCGACTCTGCCCGTCCGCCCATCATTTATGCGCCAAGCAAGGTTGTTCCGAATGAGAGGGAGAGATAGAATTAAGGCCTTCCAGACCGAGGAGCATCCCAATGTTGACCAGGTAGGAAAACGGGCCCAGTCCAAAATATTGTGAGGCCAAATGTATTTATAATAAACTACCTGTGTCCAGAGATTTTGTCTAGTAAGCAGCGTCCACCCCATCTTGGCAGCCAGTGCTTTTGCAAATTCAGGCAGTTCCTTGAGCCCCCATCCTCCCCACTTTTTAGGCAGAGAGATCTTCTTCCATCCGATCCAAGCAAATAATCTTTTGTCCTGACTCCCATTCCAGAGATATCGATTACAAATTTGCTGAAGTCTCCCCAGGATGTTCCTTGGGATCCAGGCTAAGGCCATCCAGAATACCGGGGTGGCTTCTAATACAGACTTTATAAGCACCAGTCTACCAGCCCTGGAGAGATATCTGAAGCTCCATCCTGAGAGTCTTTTTTCCAATTTGGCAACCAACCAGACCCAGTCAGCTATCCTTTGGCAAGTAGGTTTCAAATTAAACCCCAAATATTTGAGACCTCTATCCAGGGGGTGGACCGCGAATGGGAAGCATTGTAAGCCAATCTGTGTCTCTTGTACTGATGTGCGAGCACAGGTGATGGTTGATTTCATCTGGTTTGGCATCATACCAGTGGCAGATGAGAAAAGAAGGAGGATCCTTGAGAAAGTTCGAGAGTCTCGAACACTGCCATTAAGAAGAATAAGGACATCATCCACAAAGAGTAGATGAGTGAGATAACAAAGGTCAGAAATGCGGAGTCCCCCAATATCACCAGACCTCTTTGCTGCTTCCATGAGGCGACTGAGACCTTCCATGACCAACAGGAAAAGGAGAGGAGATAGAGGACACCCCTGCCTCAGACCCCGCTCCGAGTGAAAAAAATCTGTGGCCGAGCCATTGATAAGAATGCTGAAAGATGGTGAAGTAATGCAGGCCATGATCCAAGTAATGAAAGCATGAGGGAAACCCAGATGAATGAGGATCATTTTGAGGTAGAGCCAGCTGACACGGTCAAATGCTTTAGACAGATCAATTTTAAGGAGGATGGCTTTTAAGTTCTTCGACCATATGGAATGGAGGGCTTCTTGAGCGAGTCCAATGGCCTCATGGATCTGTCTGGAATCGAGAAATGCAAATTGCTGAGGGGCAATGGACCGGGAGAGGATAGGTCTAAGACGATTTGCAATGGTCTTAGATATGATTTTATAGAGGCAGTTACATAAAGATATGGGTCTGTAGTCATCAAAGGATGCCGGGGAGTCAGATTTGGGGATGAGTGCTATAAATGTGGAGTTGATGGCATGATATATTGATCCAGAGGTCCGGCTTTCTTCAACCACCTGAAGTAGGTCCTGTCCCAAAACATCGAAGAAGGTAATGTAGAATTCAATGGTCCATCCATCCGGGCCTGGGCTTTTGTCTTTTTTGAACCATTTCAGAACTCCTTCCAGTTCTTCCGCAGTGACCGGATCAGTTAAGGATTCCACATCATCTTCCTCCACGAATCTCGGGAAGTGGTTGGCCACATTAATAATATCAAGTAAATTTTCTTCTCGTGGGCTCCTGTAGAGGTTCCTGAAATGGGTGATGCCCAGGTGAGCGAGCTTGTTGAAGTTGTCTGCGATATCTCCATCCGGTGTAGGGAGCTTCCAAATAGTATTAGATACCTTCCTGCATTTTGCAAAGTTATGGAAAAACTTTGTGTTGTCATCCCCAGCTTGTATCCATAAAGCTCGGCTCCTTAATCTAATGGATTCCTCTCTCTCTTTGAGAATCTTGGCTTTTTGATTCTCCAGGTCAATAAGCTTACATTTCTCAGCAGCTGACATGAACCCCTGCCCTCTGTCATCGGTGAGTGAACATAAATCCGCTTCTATTTGGGTGAGCTGTGCAGATTCCCGATCCCTTTTCTCCCTTGCCCACTTTATAGTCAGATGTTTGATCTCTGAGAGGTTCCTGCAGAAACCTTTGGCAAGAGGAACCGAGTTATTGATAGGATGAGAGACCCAGTAGTCCTTTATCAGCTGGATATAGTCCTGATCCTTCAGCCAAGAGGAGTTGAATTTAAAGGGTGCCTTGGGCTTCTTGAAAGGACCCTGAATCTCCAGGTATATAGGATTGTGATCCGATATCCCCCCCGAGCCCACCCATTGTCGGTAGAGATGTAGGCGCTGAAGGAGAGGGCCCTTTAACAGAAATCTGTCAAGTCTGCGAGCTAGTGCAGCATCCCCCACCCATCGGTTCCGCCAGGTAGGAAGGAGACGCTGCAGAGGAATATCCGAGAAATCTGATTGCTCCAGCAGGTTGGTCATGAAGTCAGTGATAGAGTCAATTTGTGCCTCTGTGCCCCAAGACTCCCTGAATCCCAAGGAGAAATTGAGGTCTCCTCCAATAATAACATGGTCTTCATTCAGCAGGGGGAGCTGAAGAGTATTCCTCCAGAATGTTTCTCTCTGGGAGCAAGGAGCATATATATTGACCAGTCTGAGGTCCATGCCGAGGTCAGCCGAGAAGAAGTCCAAACCAATGAACCCTGCTCCTCCCCAGGAAGAAATAGGTTTAATGGAGCGAGGGTTTAGTCCAATGGCTAGTCCCCCAGATCGTCCCACAGCATCATTTGCATAAAAACTCCATCCTGGAACCATGGCTTGCATGACACGAACAATTTGTTCTGCAGAGCAGAGGGTTTCTTGTAGCATGATAATGTCGATAGGCTCAGTATCGATGAGCCTCTTCATGGCTAGTTTTTTGGAGGAACTAGCCAGTCCTCTGCAGTTAAATGATAGACACTTCATGGGGGAACACCTCTCGGGGTGTGTCCTGCTCTAAGAACCCCGTCAATGGTCGCTTGCCGGCCAGAGACTACCTCTGCCCCAGCTTGTTTGATGGCTTTAGAAAGGTGGGATTTTCTCCCTCTGGTGTTCAAAGATGCCCCCTCAGGAATGACAATGCCCAGACCCGAGTGACCTACAGCCGACTCTTTTGGAGTATTCCGAGACCGGAGGAAATAAGGGTGAGGAGGGGAAGATGGGCATGAAGGGGAGATAGGCACAGGAGATGTAGAAATTATAGATTCAGTGCAGGTAAGCGGAGATGATAAAGTGCATGGAATCATAGAGATGTGTGCAGATGGACCAGATGTATGATTATCATCAATAGACGAATGCAAAGAAGGGATAAATGAAACAGAATTCATACCCGCTTCTGCCGCCGAACGAGCCCTAGTTTTTGGTGGCGAGGATCTCCGGAGCCCCACATCGTCCACAGGGGCAGAGACCGAGGGGGCCGTTCCAGCAGAAGGAGGACGCGAGATGATGGGGGAAGCCGTCCTGGTAGATGCCGGAGAGCCTTTCACTGAATCGGTAGCTTTCTTATTGAGAGGACAGTCCTTCGCGAGGTGTCCCACCTTATGGCATCGCCTGCAACGGAAGGGAACTCCTTCATAATCCAGCAACTGAACACGAATACACCTGCCCCATTGAAGCGTAATCTGTTCCTCAAGCCCCTCGCGAGTGTCCAGATGAACCAAGACCCGAGCAAGTGTTCGATTCCCGGATTCCACATAGGTGCGATCATAGTCCAAATATGTCCCCAGGGCATTGCCAACCCTAATGAAAACTTCCTCGTCCCAGAATGGAATTGGTAACCCTGGGAGTCTCACCCAGATTGGACCGGCACCGAGCTGCTCGCGCTCTGGATCGAAGAGGGGATTCCAGCGTTTGAGAAGGACCGGGGCCATTTCGATATGCCAATATCGACCCAAGACTAGATTTGTTTGACAGACTTTGGAGAATTTTAATGAGAACCATCCTCTGGGGAGGACATGTACCTCTGGAAGATCGAATAGAACACCTCCCCAGATCTCCTTGACCCATAGATCAAGCCTCTGCTTCGAGTAAGATCTGCCTCTGACGTGCCCAACCAACACGGTGTTCGCGATGTCCATATAGTCTCCAAGAGGCTTTGCTTCGTCGAATTTAATCGATATATCCCTTGTCTTCGATCTGACACACTTTACCTTCTTTATTCCTGTGCGGGGGGCCGACGGATGATCCACCAGAGGGTTAGTGATACCTTCCCGGGGACTAGGGTTTGCGGGGGGAGAGGAAACCGCAGGTGTCTCAAACCATCCGGATGGTCGAATGCCTGAGACAGATGGATGAGCCACCGGAGTTTGTCTCTGATGAATGTGTTGCACCACGGGAATGGACGCCAAAGGGTCGAATGCGGGCGATGGGGGAGTATGGGAGGCCAGAAATTGCAGAGACCCTGGTGAGAGCGGAGGAACTTCAAACGGCGGAGAAACAGGGGGATAATCTGCTGCAGAGGATGGAACGGGAGCCGAAATAGGTTGGTGCGCCGGGACAGAAGAGGATGCGGAATGGGAGGGCTGAGAGTGAGAGGTAAAATGAGGAATCCCAAAGATAATATTTTCCGGCGAGGGATCCGCCGAATAATCCACCGCTTCATGCTCCCAGTCATCCATAACTGTTTAAACTGTCGGAGACCGAAAGGGACAGGCGAGGATTCCAACGGAGAAGCAGCAGCTGTTGTAGCAGGACCGTGACCGCTGCAGGTGACCGTCGCGTAGCTGTCGAACCTATGCCCTACGAACCGCCGTTGTAATCTGAAAACCCCTTCGAACCGCAGGAAATCTCAAGAAACCCTAACCTTGTCCTTTGCGCGAGCCCATGATCGCCTTCCGACCTTCGACCCCTTAGACTCCTATATATAGAAAGGAGGTATTTTCATTTGTATCATCTAAGAATTGTTCATTTGTGTAATGTAAAGGAGGTTGCCCCCTCGAAGAGGCTGAATTCTAAGGTGTTGATCTATTTTTTCTATCTTTTTGTGAGCTGGTTTCATAACATTTGGTATCAGAGCTTTGGATTCTGGGGTTTCACTACTCCAAATAGGTCATCGTGGAATTTGCGCTATAATTTTTTTTGCGACGTTTCAGATGCTAAAAAAAAACCCATTTGGGCCAAAATCGTTTTGAACCTCGGGTCCAAAATTCAGATCTTTTCGCGCTATATTTGCGGAGATATGATCTGAGGAAGTTGGCCTTTTTGCAGACTCCCGAACTATATTCCAAATAGGTGACCTGGGGAAAATAGTCATAACTTTTGTTTTGAGCATCAGATTGAAATTTCGTAAGAAGTTGTAGAAAGAGGATGGGCTGTAGTTTCCTGTGTATATTTTTTAGATCCTAAGGTCAAAACAGTGACACCGGACACTTAATACAAGTTCGCTCTTCTGAAAAGGGATATAATCAGGTCATCTTGGGAGATTGTGCATAACTCTTTCTTGGAGAATCTAAATTCGATCAGACTGGTGGCGTTGGAAAGAGGACGTAGAAGGCTACTACAAGTCGTAATTTCAGAACTTAAAGAGCCGAAAGTATAGAGTTATAGTCATTTCAAGATAGAGCTCCTAAAATCAAGAAAAAGCGAGATGATAAAGTTTGATGGCAAGGATTCGGTAAATTGGATACTACAGATGGACAAATATTTTGATCTACATGGTGTACCACTATTACAAAAGGTATGTATTGCATCTTCATATTTAGAACAAGATCAATTTTTATGGTATAAAGGGCTTTGTTCCCGTAAACAACTTGTTACGTGGTCAATTTTCACGGAGGAAATTATAGCACATTATGAGAATACAAAGAGAAACACCTTCTTTAGAGCAACACCACAACAATTGGAAGAAAAAAGAGAAAAAGGGATTTGTTACAAAGTGGGAAGAAAAATTATGGCAACAAGGAATTCTACCCCTCACAACTATAAAGATGGAAATGTTGTTTCTTCTAGCCTTCCACAACCTACAAGGGTTACACCACAACAATTGGAAGAAAAAAGAGAAAAAGGGTTTTGTTACAATTGTGATAGCAAATGAACTAAAGGTCATAAGTGTGCTGAGAAGAAATTATTTTACATAGAGTATGAAGAGGAGGAAGAAAAGGATCAAGAAACATCAAAAGAAGAGGATATACGCTAGGACCCAACCCCAGAAAAAGAAGAAATGAATCTGACCATATCTTGTAAAGCATTGGTAAGAATTACCACTCCTCAAACTCTCAAGATAGAAGGACATATGAAGAAGAAAAAGGTTCAAGAAGTGAAAGATCACATCAAGAATTAAGAAATGAATCCAACCATATCTTGTAATGCATTGGTCGGAATTACCACTCCTCAAACTATCCAGATAGAAGGACATATCAAGAAAAAAAATGTTCAAGAAGTGAAAGATCACATCGAACATCAAGAAATGAATCCGACCATATCTTGTAAAGCATTGGAAGAAATTACCACTCCTCAAACTCTCAAGATAGAAGGAAATATCAAGAATAAAATGGTTCAAGCAGTGAAAGATCACATCGAGCATCAACAACAAGTTCTCCAACTTTTAAAGGATAACGCCACTTTGGTGCAAAATCGAATGAAACAACATGTAGATCAACATCGTAGTGAAACATGTTTTGATGTAGGTTATTGGGTATTTTTACTTCTACATCTCAAGCAAGCTATTTATGAGAAGGAAATGTTGGCAATACTACATGCACTTAAGAAATGGTGACCTTATCGAATGGGAAGACACTTCAAGGTAAAAATGGATCATGATAGTCTTAAATACTTTTTAGAACAACTATTATCTTTAGAAGAACAGAAAAAATGGGTCACAAATATGTTGGGTTATGACTTTGACATCATCTATAGAAAAGGGAAGCAAAATTTTGTTGCAGATGCACTCTCAAGAAAGGATGAGGATGTGGAAGCATTGTTTTGTGCTATTTCTATTATCCAACTAGATTGGATAAATGAAGCAAGGGATGAATGGAAGAAGGAAAAAGAAGTATGGCCACTCATTCAAAAGTTGCAGAAGATCCCAATTCAAACAATATTGCCAGAACTTGAAGAGGAAGGAAAAATCATATTGGAACCTAGAGCAGTCATAGAAACAAGAACCCGACAGCTACGAAATTGATCAATTTCAGAGTATCTCATCAAGTGGAAGAACTTACCCACTGAATAATTCCACATGGGAGGACAATAATTTTATACAGAAGCATCAAGAACTACTCAAGCATTGAGGACAACACTTTTTGAAGGAGAGGGGCATGTTAGGCCCCTATACTACTAGTGTAACCCCTTATTAGTATTAGTACAACCCCCTTATTATATTGTTGTACCCATGTAGTCCCCATATTGTTACTATTGTGCCCCATAAGAGCCCACTATTGTTATTATTGTGCCCTTACATTATTATTGTTATGTCGACTCTGACTATATTATGACCCCTTAGACTCCTATATATAGAAAGGAGGTATTTTCATTTGTATCACCTAAGAATTGTTCATTTGTGTAATGTAAAGGAGGTTGCCCCCTCGAAAAGGCTGAATTCTAAGGTGTTGATCTATCTTTTTTATCTTTTTGTGAGCTGGTTTCATAACAAATTTTCAACAGAACAACAATGAATTAAAAGGTAAGAATCATTTCGTGAAGGGTATGTCTAAATAGGTACACGTCAATATTCTAGAGTATGTATAGGTACCTATACCCACTTGAATGGTTTTTAACCATGGTCATGTTAATTTGTGCCAAACTTAAAATGAATTATTTTTAGTTAACATGGTGTGAAGAGTAATTTGGGCTAACGACGGTGAACAAAATTTGGGGTTATTATGGTTAGTCCCATACCTTAGGTTGCGAGGAAATTTCCATTAAAATTCTAAGGCATTATGCTTAGTCCCATCTCTTAGGCTGCGAGGTTTAGTGATTTGAGTTACATGATTTTGCTATAAAATATTAAAATATGTATTAATCACACAAAATTGTTTTAGGCAACCAACATATATGGTTCAACGACAAACTTCTACCTTAAAACTCTCATATACCTAGAAATCATAGAGCTTGCTGATTCATATGACAATTTGACAACTCTACATCATAATTACTCCAAATTTTCCTATTTAAAATCAAATGTAACACTACGTAGTATTTTCAATTCAAATTTCGGTGCAAACTGTTCCAGAGTATGTCTAAGTAGCTATACCCACTTGAAGGGTTTTGAACTGTGGTTAATTTGTGCCAAACTTAAAATGAATTATTTTTAGTTAACATGGTGTGAAGAGTAATTTGGTCTAACAAAAATGAACAAAAGTTGGGTTTGCCAAGTCCAGTGTTCTCCATTCACAATGGCTACAAGGCTTCCCCCTAGTAGGATTTTCCATTAAAATTCCAAGGTATTATGGTTAGTCCCATAACTTAGGTTGCGAGGGAATGTCCATTAAAATTCTAAGGTATTATGGTTAGTCCCATTGCTTAGGCTGCGAGGTTCAGTGATTTGAGTTACATGATTTTTCTATAAAATATAAAAAATGTATTAATCACAAAAAAGTGTTTTAGGCAACCAACATATATGGTTCAATGACAAAATTCTACCTTAAAACTCTCATACACCTGGAAATCATAAATCTTTTTGATTCATTTGAAAATTTGACAACTCTGCATCATAATTACTCTATTTTTTCTTATTTAAAATAAAATGTAACTCTATGCAGTATTTTTACTTCAAATTTCAGCGCAAACTGTTCCAAATAATTGTTTAAATCTCAGATAACAATGCACTTTTCCATTGGAAGTTGACAACAACTTTTTATACTTAACACTAAATTGAATTGGAATGGACAAGGTATCAAGTTTGAGAGGATGGAATCACTCACACAATAACGTATAACAAAATACATATAAAAAACTGAGCAGAATTAAAATAAGAAAAAGCTTCGCACTCGCCTACCTTCTCTGGTCTCCGTGGGCTCCGTCTGTGAGATTTTGAACATGACCACTCGCAGTGCATGTTGTTGATTATCGAACAGAGTCACAATATGATTCATATTGAAACAAAAATGAAGCGAAAAATTGAGAAAGAAGGTAATACACATAGGGATAATACATGACTGAGTAAGGGTTGCTGATGAAATTTGACTTGACACAACAACATATATGTTCATCGTGCATTATAGAAGCAGGAATTTGTTGGTCGTGCACCACATAAATCATTGGGTATGGGACTTGCTTGTAGAGTACTGACAAAAAATGTAGTGATTGTAAACAAAAGGTGTATCAACAGTTTTGGAGAGACCCCGAGCGGATAGAGGAATAATACCTGGGAACCAAATATCAAGGGGAGAGAGAAGGATGGACTTAAAAAAATGTGTGCCAGATGTCAAACGCAGAGAAAAAGTGTAGACTAAATTGAGAGGTGCATTGATTCAAAAGAAAGAATTGTCGACCTAATTATTAGATAATTATTATTTAACATTTGATATTTTGTAGAATTTATAATTCTTTGTTTTTTAGTATCTAATTGTAAAGTTAACTTCAGATATGAATCTAGAATTAGAATTAATTATATATAGACAAAAAATATCTTACAATAAAAAAATAATTTAAATTAGATTTATATGACATTATTTAATATATAAACTAGATAGAACAATAACATTTATCCTAAAGACTAACTTTTAGCTTTATAGTAATAATATAGTTATATTGTATAATATTATAATAATGTAATATATTATTAATTTAACTTTCTATTAACATTGGTAATAGAGTAGTATTAACATATGCCTAACGTAATATAATAAATGATATTTAACATAACACTAGTATTAGTATAATATTAACACATACTTAACATAGTACCTCATAGGACTAATAACTAGTATTACCTTGACATGAATAACAATAAGTTTAGTCTAGATGTTAGGCTAATTTTAAGAAAGGGTAATTGAACCCATAACCAGTCAGAACAACCATCCCAAACATAAAAGAGTCTGATTTGGGGCTCTAATCAGGTGGTCTCCCTCAATGTTGATGAGGTCATTTTTTCCCATCAACACGACCTTACTACTTAATGGACTAGCTAAGTCATAGGATTCATTTGTATTAGGTATAAGAAACAGAAACTAGACTCCAAGTTTTGAAGAACTATGAACAACTTGCTCTCAAGAAGAATCAAGACTCATGTCTAGAGAAAGAAATCAAATATCTCAAGAAGAAGAAGATTCTCAAGCATATGCAACTTGTTTCAAGAAGGTTGAGGAAGGAAGAAGTATGACTTTCATGAGAGAAAGGATTTCGATAGAATACCTAATCCTTAAGGAAATAAAGATATATCAAAAATTCAGTGTTTCCATTGTCACAAATTTGGTCACTATAGAGAACAATGTCTCAAGAGATCAAATGAAAAAAATAAAAGAGGAAGATAACATGCTGCCACTGCAGATATTGATGAACATCCAAAGAAAGCTAAAGCTAAATACTCAAATAACAAATATTTCTTCTATTAAGATGGAATCAACAAAGTACTTTATGTACTAAGTTTGAAACATATATATCTATCTATATATATATATATATATATATATATATAGATAGATATATATATATATATATATATTTCACGTTTTAAAAAGATATAGGAGATATAGTAGAATTTTTTGATAGAATAAGATTCATTGATAGAGTAACATTCATTGATAGGGTATGGTTTGCTAGAGTAATTAGGATTCATGAAGGAAGGATTGAGACTCTATCTAAACTTGCAGATGTCAAATATTATTGAACTAGGGTTTGAAGGACTAAAAAATTCTAGAGTTTACAAACAAAACCCTAGATTGAACCATCACTTGTATAAAAAGAATATTGATTCTAGGGTTTTGACATTTGGATATATAGGGTTTTTAAACCCTAGAAAAAAAGGGATTGAATAATAAAAACCATAGGGTTATGGACAAAACCCTAGGATGAGACATTTCCTCTCAAAGAAGAAACCATAATTCATGCAGTAAAGAATCCCATTGTACAAACAAGGTTGATTTGCAAGATGGATGCAAGAATTATAAGTCAAGATAAAGTTGATATCCTTCTTAAAGATAAGTATTTTATATCTTTTTAATCATTACTAATGTTTATTTCACTAGTGGTTAGTCTCTTGTCTTTGTATTCTTTTCTTGGTTGTAACTGTTCTTCCATGACCTCCTAGCGAGGATTGCATGTACATGGTGAAGGGTGTCTATGTTTGGTAGAAAATGATAATATTGAGAGAAAAAAACAAAGCTTGTGAGAAAAGGAATCACATCGAGAGATATCATACTAGAAAAGATCTGGATTCAGAGGGAGTAGTATGAAGTATATAACAACTTAAGAGAAGTAAAAAGTGAAAGAATATCTCAATAATAGAGAGAAAACTATGAAGGGGAATTCTATTAGGTACAATTTTATTAATTTTTTTTTGTATGATTTCTATTGAATAACTTACCAGATGGATGTAGAGACTATTTTTCTCGATGAAAGAAGAAGTGTACGTAAGGGCTAACTCAGGACCTTGAGGTACAAGAGATGAAAATTAATGATTGAAGAAGACTTTGTAAGATTGAAGAAGACTTTGTAATATTGAAGAAGACATTGGGCTTAGTATATTTGATCAAAGTTGATCCTATATGATTTGTCTCTAACATGTTTTTAGAAGGACTCGTGCTAAAGAGAGTAGCAGTGGTAGAAATATTTGATTCTGTAATAAATTAAGAGGGATTTGGCTGTTGAATTTGATATGAATGATTTTGTGTTTAATGCAATACTATTTGGGATTGGAAGTTTAGAATTATGGACTGTAAGTCCATCTTTACTCCCTTGGTGAACCATCTGAGAGATTTTGAGTTTGAGCAATTGATTGGCTCCTTGATGTATTAGGCTGGAAATTTGCTTCGTAGTATGTATTGAGATATCTACATGATACTATTGTTTAAGATGTATCTCAAATGATGAGATACTGTTGCGGGATTATATTCTGATGGGGTAGGGAATGTTGAAGGATAGGAAGATTACATCTGAAAGCTTCTTTTGTTCTACTATGATTTCTTGAAGGAGCAGAAAGTAGAGGCAAAGTATATTTTAGCCTGGTTGGTGAGTAGTGAAGCAATGTGGCTTTAGAAACTCCTTAAGGGACTGTTTGATCATGTGTTGGAGTTGACCGTGATATATTGTGGCAATTAAAGCTATGTGAAGCTTTATGATAACCCAGTGTTTCATAAAAATTCAAAGCACACCGAGATCAAGTAACACTACATTTGTGACGTAGTGCAGAAGGGAGCAATGAGGCTATGGTATATTCCTATTGATTAGTAGATAGCTGATATTCTGAAAAAGCCTCTATCCTAGGTGAAGTTTGTGTACTTCAGATACAAGATGAGACTTATTGATATCTCTCTTAGTGAGAGGGAGTGTTGGTGATATAGTAGAGGATGATCATTCTTCCTAAGTCAAGTGTGTTGACTTGGAATTGGAAGAATAGTCGGTAAGGCCCGATCACTTGAAAGAGTGGGTGGCTTTCAATGTTTTAGCTTGGTCACTTGAAAGAGTGGGTTATATTCAGTGTTTTGGCCCAGTCACTTGAAATAGTGGGTGCCTTTCAATGTTTTAGCCCCGTCACTTGAAAGTGTGGGTGTTGTTCAGTGTTTTGGCTCAGTCACTCTATGCAAGTGGGTTCCTTTAAGCAACATGCTCAGTTACTAGTTGAGTGAGACCATATAGCATCCTCGCTTGAGCGAGCCATGTGGAATATGACCTGGAGTGAGGCATGTGAAGTATGGCCTGGAATGTGGCTTGTGGAATTGAGACATAAATGTCCTTTATGGTTCTAACGTGGTGATGGAAAAACCTATGGAGCGAGGATGTGAATGTCCTTTGGGGTTTGGCCAACCTTGTGGAGTTGGAACATGGGTGTTTCCTAAGGTTTGACTATGGTGAGGGAAAACCTGTACTAGTATGTATACCATGAGGTTGAGGCACTGATCAGATCATGGTGACTAGTTGAGATTGATGTTGTACCATAGGGTAGGTGTGCTAGCTTGGATAATGGTGCCTAGTGGATATTAATGATGTACCATAGGTTACGTGTGATAACTTGGATAATGGTATTGAGTGGATGCTATGATTGTTATAGGTCAAGAGTGTTGACCTGGATGATTATGATGTTGATATAGTGAATTGTGAAACATTATTCTTAGATAAAATATTTCAACAGATAACATTTGGATAGTCATTTTATATACCTCCATAACTAAGAGGGAGTATTGAATTTTGTAGCTATGGTCAGTCTTCATAATGTATAATTTTTGTTTGTAAAGATAAAATATAAACTATATTTGTGATGAAAGAAAAAATATATTTAGCATGTTCTTCATGTTTGTGATAAAATAAAATTTATTTATTGATTTGTTAAAAGAATTTTTTTATAAGGCATGTTCTTCATGACATTTTCAAAACCGGGAAATTGAATTTTTAAATTTGGATTTTAGACACCATGTTGTATCTAGGCTTGCATAAAGTCGAAAGACTATTTGGAATAGCCATCTATCTCATCATCATCCAGTGGGGTGTCCAAATCATCCCCTTCTCCTTCGGTTGCTTCTATTTCATTTTCCTCCTCAGAGAGAGAGGATAATTGGTTTTCTTGAAATTCTATAGTTTCTTTAATAGTTCCCTTAGGGTCATATTCTAAATACAAAGGAGGTTGAGTATGATCTTGTTGATCCTTTTTATCCCTTTGTAAAAGTTGCAAGGGTGGCCTCCTATACTGGGGGCTAAAGTTTCTATTGGGAACTGGTTGGCTCTGTTGAGGAGGGTTCTTGTTCTCTAACTCCAATTTTACGAGTTTGTTGGAAAAAATCCTTATTAACTTTCTCATCTCATCTAGCTTATGTTCTTAAGTTTCCTCTACATTGTTTGAAGAACTGGCTTCCTGCTTTCCCCTCCTCATGTCACCATATTCAAACTTCCCTTTCCACTTTCCAGTAGAGGTGAAATTTTCCGCGACTTCCAGGGCATTGGTTTGAATTTGGTCTAGAGTACGAGACTTTCTTTCTCTGAGGGTAAATCCAAACTCTTATTCAAAAGATCTAGCAAAAACCACTTTAGTAGCAACCCGTGGGGGTTTAATTTTAGTAAGAAGGATATTATACAATTTATTAAATCTCCTTATGAATTATGAGACATCTTCATTATGTTTTTTCTTCATTCCATTAAAATATGTTATGATATACCCATGGTCTCTTTTCTCCCCCCATTTTTGCATAAAAGGGTTCTCCATCTCCTCCCAAGTATTGATAGAAGCATCAGGTAGGATCTTGAATCATTTCCTTCCCTCTCCACCCAAAGATTGAACAAAGAGTCCGAGGTCAACATCAAGATGTTCAACATTCAAATTATCAGCTGCACAAAAAGTTTCTATATGTTTTTGGGCCGAAATATCAACTTCTTTAGTGAACCTTGGCAGGAGCTTAAGGTAATGTCGTGGCATCCCATTCAAAGGGTGTGACAAGTTGAGTGGAGCATATATATTGAGTAGAAAAACCTAGGACAACCATATTTTGCAATGGAGGTGGTAAATATTTACTACAAGACCTTGCTAAGGAGCTATATGAATTGTAGTTAACTGGAGCTGAGAAGGGAAGTTAGTGATGCTCTGAGTCAGACTATTTATGAGGATATCTTTGACTTCTTCAGGTTTTGGGTTGATATGAAATGTGAAAGGAGGTGAACTGACATAAGCCTCTTCAGTTTTGACTCTTGAGGAAAATGAGCTAAATAGTGGGCAACGTTCTTCAGAATATTCCAAGACTTTTGAAGAGGAATCACAATATTTTATCACAACCTTATAAGAGTTGGAAGTGGACACTTCAGGGAAAGAAACCACATTATCTAGAGTAATGGGGGTTATTTATTTCCAAACCGTCATGGATATGATTTTTCAGGGTCGAAAACAAGAGGAGTCTTCCATTGAGAAGTATCAGAATGAGTATGCGACCTTTTGAAAGCTAGGGTGATCAACAAAGTCTTAAACAGTGAAGTTGCCAAGGTGAGATATCTTTAACCCACACCCCCTCTTACTCACCTAACTAAGGGGTGTACAAGTGTCGTACCTAGGGATTTTTTTTTGATTCGTCCTCGACAACGACACCAGAAGATGTTGTAGCTCCTAGAGACAACCCTTGGGTAATTAGAGACTAGTGCTTAGGAAATCTTAATGTGTGTTTACACAATTTGCTGAAATTGTTCACTTACATTCAACATTTAACATAATTTAAAAACATAGTTGGTTCAAAACCTATTTCAAGAGGAAAAATGCAATTGATAGTAAAGCAAACTCATAGAAGAATTAATATACAACTATGGTGGCTAAACTTATAGAAGCACATAGTTCATGTTATATTATAATAAGTGAGTTAGAAGACTATGAAGAAATGAAATTGAATACACAGGGCTAAAGGTAGAATCCAGTGCACCAGACTTCAGCAAGAAACAAATGAGTGAAACAATGAATAACATATCATATTACATGGAGCGCATATTAAGGATGTTAAATCTTACCAGCCACAAGCATCTTAAATCAATGTTTAGACTTAGATGAATCCATGATCACATAAAGATACATATAGCAGCTACAATTACATGTCATCTGAGAAGAAAACAAGATAGAAGGAGTAAACACAAAGAAAAATACATACTACAACTTCATGTGAGCCAAAATCACTAGGAGTTTTATTAATCTTCAGATAGAGCATACATTTTCCATTCTCTTCATTCACAGTGCTAGAGCCCATTTGAAAAGAAAAATTCAGAACCCTTGATAATGTATCATAAACTATTTTTATAGGGCCTCAGGACGAGAACCCCTTACAAAATATTCTTTCTTGATCTTCTAGTGATTCATCATAACAAAAAGATGTGAGTGTGCTAGTAGCACAACTATACTAGATAAACCATAGCTAACTGTGGTTCATTTCTTGAAATAAAATATTTACAAAAAACATAGAACAATGATGTGTCATGATTAACACGATTAGAAAAATCTTCATTCGTGGTATTAAGCTGACTCAGGAGGAAGAGTTGTTGGATTGATGATATGGAGTAGTGGAGGGTTGATGAACTGGTCACACGTTGCCATAGTGCTAGACTTGATTGAGGAGAGTGAAAGAAAATCTGATAAGTGACCTTAAGACTTGTGAGCCATGTGTATTTTGGCCTGAAGCGAAACATGGTCTTCACCAGCCCTAGCAATTGGAAGTCCTGCCTTAGATAATTCACCATTGTTTTTCCCTTTGGGGTGGAGGTCTTCTCGTGGGATGAGTCTAATCTGCTCTTTGTCTCTACCAACATTTGAATGTACTATTCCCATAGGATAATCCTCCTACGAGGTCCCAACAGCTGGGAAATCCTACTCGGACCCTCTGCTCGAACTTTGAATTAAAAGCAACTACATACTTCGACACTCTCTCCAGACATTCTTCAGCTTTGGATATAACATCTTCTTTCTAGACCAATTTGGAGATATCCATGATTGCAGACACCTGATCTACCACATCTATGGCCCTCAACTCACTGAGTGGTTTTTCATTGACATATTGGATGAACCTCTTAGTTGTCTGAGCATTCTTTTCACCCTCCTCCTTGGCAGCCAAGATGAAGAACTCATAGTCCTTGATTACAATCTTTTATTTTGCCATCAGAGTGATATACTCCCAGTTATTCTTCATCTCTGTTATCACTTCATCCCATATAGATTTTTTTAGCCCGAAGGAGAGACATGTTTCCCTTCAATTTGTGTTTTAGATCAATGATTTCTTGATTTGATCCCTGCATATTTTTGCTGATCAGTTCTGCATTGGTCTTAGTAGTCTCTAGTTGCTTCTCCTTTTGTGAAAGAACATATTTAGCATTGTATAAATCCACTTGTACCTTCTTGAGTTCTCCTTTTGAGAGTTGCATCTTAGTAAGAGTTTTAGTGAGTTGTTATGTAGGATTCTGAGGATTTTCTAGTACGAACACTGCACAATTGTGGGAGTCAATTTTTTATTGAAGCTCGGCTAAATGTTGCTTTAGGGACACCACTTCGTTATTCCTGTATATTAGCTCCTTAGCCATAATTTCTTTTTCTTCCTCCACCTGTGATAGTTCTTTGGACTTCACATGTTCACTAAAAGGCATCTTCAATTCATGCCTCAATTCTTCGATTTTAGCTTGTGAACCTTGGATAAGGGTTTCTAAGACAACTTTGTCTTTTGGATTCACTCCCAACTTCATAATATATTCCTTGAAATTCTCATTCTACATTTGTCACAACTACAGAGTTATATCTTTCTTGTTTCAACCTCGTTACAACCTTCTCCAGTAGCTTCTCAACTTTACTAATAGTCATAGAATTTATGCTTAATTTGCTGTATAACATTTCTCCCACCTATCTATGAAATTTGATTTTGTCAAGTGTTATCACTCTAAAACTTACCTAGGGTTTTCATGAAAGAAATAATAGAGGTAACCACAAACCTACTTTTGAGATCAGGATCTAGCCTTCCTAATGTTCAGAGAGGGCTCTCTCTTTATGATTTAACTTTATTGAGTTAATTGATTTTAGGCTAGTTATTTAAGCTTGATTGGGTTTTGATTTGATTTGGTGGTGGAATCACTGATTCAGATGGATAGATAAGTGTCTTTTTACCATTGGGCCATGGAGTCCAAATGTCAAGAAAATAACACTGAATCAAGTTCTAAAGATAGTGTTCACAGGGCAAGGTAGCTAAGTAAATTCAGATCTTTTAGGCTGGATGGTGAAGTGGTTTTTCAATCGGGGTCAAGGAGCAATTAAGGATTCCTCAAACTAGATAATGAGGGAAATGAAAGAGGTCAATCGAAACTAGGGAGCAATGAAGAATTCCCTACTCTGGATATCAGAAGAAAACATAAAAATGAATAACTGTTCAAGACAGAGTGTACTTAAACAAATTCTATAGTAACATTCTAGTTATTTCATTCAAATTGGAAAAAACATGGATGTTTGTGAAATACTTAAGAAAATAACAATTTGACAAATGAGAGATACTTCACTGAAGTGGCCCAACACATGAATCTTGTAATGCAATGCATTTATTACTCAGTACAGTCTGTTGACTTGAGAATGTTTACAATAAACCCTCAGGTTTTCAGATCAATATAACTATAGAAATGTTCAGTAATCCACACCTCTATACTTCAAGTTATGAAGTATTTAAACAAAAAAATGCCACAAAATATCCTAAACCGTTTTAGGAATTATTCAAGGAAAATAAAATATCTTCATGCAAGAAGATAGAGACACCTAGGGGACTAAAAGGCTAGCTATCCGTTCTTTTACTGATTTTACTGTTTGATGCTTTGATCTTTTGTTGCTTTCTCTCTTTAGCTGTTTTCTACGCCGGCTGTCCTTTTACTCTTCCTTTGACTTTTAACCTCTGTCTTTCATCTGATACTCTTTGACTAAGCTGATCTGTTGTTTTTCTTTCACTGCTTTGTATTCACTGTTTACCTTGCATTTTCATAGTAAATCATTCAACTTTTCCCAAGTCTCTGTATCTGGTAATTTAATATTTACCATTCTTCTGTAAACTTCATCAGTTTCTATGTATTTTGCAAAGGTGGGCTTGTTTACAAAAAGATGTTTTACCTCACGTTGGAGGTAAAAGAGGTTCACAAAAGTCTAGTAAAGGAATTTTCCTATAGACCTCCCTTTCATGGAGGAACTGTTAGCTTGTTCCTTTGCCACTTCTTTGATTCTCTTATCATAGTCTTCATGTGGCATCAATCTGTCATTAATCATCAGTGGATAAGGTAGACCTTTCTGCCTCAAAGTATCAAATTTGACCATGAACCTGGCTATTGCTTGCTCCATTGTTTGGCATTTATCATCAAGTTGTGTCATCAGGTTCCTCTTGGTGATTACTTTCTTTACCTCTAGTATGGTCCCAGTTCTGTCAACCATTCCCAACTCCTACAATTCATACTTGTTTTTTGAGTTAAGGAACTGGAATATTCTTGAGGCTTCTTCTGGCAAATTTCCAAGTTCGGCTCTGACCCTTTGAATTACCTCACCAACCTCTTTGACCAAATTGTTCTGCTCAAATATCACCTGTATAGATGGCCAAATATCATTGACTGAGTCAATGATATTGGCCCATAAAAGTTGTTTAGCTTGGGCTAGTGGCTCTTCGAGTGTTAATTCTTTCTCCAACTTCTGTATCCTTTCATTCAACCCGTTTTTCTTCTAAACTTCATTCTTATGCATGATGTGAGCCAATTTCTTCTCATCCTCTAGAATTTTCATTTGTTCCTTAAGTCTATTTATTTCAGTGGTTTGGATGGACATATCCTCCATAGATTTGACCAGTTTAGCTACTTCATCAATAGGATGAGCTATTGTTGTTGAACCTGTTGCTAATGTAGTTGCTGATGTACTTGTTGATGCAGTTGGAAGTGCTGTAGATAGTGGAGCTGCTGGGGCCAGTGAAGCTGCCAATGTAGAAGGAACTGTTGTAGTAACTGTAGGAATAGCAGTAGCAGTAGCTGCTTCAATGGTGGCTTGTTTCTCCTGTACTAACTTATCCATTTCATTCTCCATTTCTTTCAATTGAGCATTTAGCTAGAGAATGAGCTCCATCATCTCATATTTCTGGCTTTGGCTCTCTAGAACTTCCTTGGTCTGTGGATGTTTAGGAGGAAATTTTAGTTGTTTCTTCAAAGCAGAAATGTCTCCTTTTTTCTTCTTTATGAGCTTTTTTGCAGCCTTGATGTCATTTGGATTATATCCAATGTCAATAACCAAGTCTTCTAGTGACTTGATTTTGTTATCCTTTGCTTGTGAGGATGATTTCTCTAGCTTAAATTGTGTCGTGATATTGTCTAGAGAATTCTGAAGTTTTTGTACACTCATGGCCTTGTTGGTCATAGTTGAGTATATCACTTCTCCTGCTTGCTCATGAAATTCAATTTGATCAATAGGGTGAACATCCTTGGCAAAAACTTCAAATTCTATCTTCCTGTAATCTGCTAATGACTTAGGCTACTGGACTGTAGGCTACAAAAAGGTCATTTGCATTTTACCAGTTTTAATGTCAAAAGCTGACATCAACCTATTTTGATTTCTAGGAGTTTGTTTGAAATACCGGGCACAGGTTTCAGCTTTCAATGCCTCATTTCTCAACTTGATCTCCTTATACTTCTCCTTTATGTATTTTTCCTTATCCACTGGTTTGCTTGATGATGAGATCTCAATGCTAAGCTGTTTCTGAATACTCTAAGTATTAGAGGTGGAAGGTTGATGAGTTTCCTCTGAAACTGCTGGAGCTGTGCTCTCTCCGACCCCTGTATCTGTGTCCATGATTTGAAGTGTCTTAACTGTCTGAACTGTCTCTTCTTTCTCATTGACAGGATTTAGCTTGGGCTTCTTCTTGTACATGATTTCAAATTTATCATGTGTTGAATCTATGTTTGAGCAATAACCTTCTTCCCTGGTCCTTTTTACACTTTTGTCCTGCAGGGTTGGAGTATGCAGAATGGAACTAGTATCCATCTGTTTCTCCATATCCATCAAGATGTTTTCCAACCAGTCTGTCTGGTTGGCATATTTTTCAATGTCTGCCTGGACTCATGCATAATAGGGCTCAATTTAAATTTGAGTCTTAGTTTGTTTATGACTCCTAAAGGGTCATACTGCCACATGAAACTGCTAGTGAACTTCATTTCCTGTAAACACTTCTCTGCTTCTTCTCCAGCCTCCCTATTATTACAGATAAAAGGACTAAGTTGGTTTTTTTTATCTTGAATCGTGTTTTCTTCCTAGCTGATAGAAAATTCACATCATATGAATTTATAATCTACCTGATTTACTCTAATGAAAATATCCTCATAGTGAGATATTTGGGCAGCTTATAGGGAGTGAGCTGGCATCCATATATCCTAATTTTAGTGTGGTCTTGGTATAAATACCAGTCTCCTATTCTAGTGTTTTTAGAAAATTGCAAAACTCTCTTTATCTCATCACTGATCCTGGGTTGATTGCTATTGCTTAGCATATTTACAACTAGATGAACAAAGGAATCAATGAACTCCTTGTAGATGAAAACAATGGAATACTTTTGGATTAAAGGTGTCCAAAAGATGACAAATCTAGGATGGCCCTTAGTGTCCAACTTCTGGATGTTGACTGGAAACCTGTCTGATTGGAAATATAGGAACATGTGGAACAATACAGAAGAGTATTTGAATACTCTTTCATTTGGCAATTTGATCAATTGATCATGGATTTTGTCTGCCAAGAACTGGGCAAAATTGAGAATTGCAACTGGAGGCTTTTCTGGGTAAAAAATAGAGAGGAAAGCAAGTATAGGCTCATCTACATGCTCATCAGTGGTGTATCCTAGAATACAAGAGAGCATGGTTACAATTTGTCTGGCCCTCTCAGAGAAAATGGTGGCAAAGTATGGAGGACTGTCTGTAGGAGTATGAGACTCTTCTAGGATGAAAGTCTGAAAGATTTGAGACCTCTTGGGAAGGTCCAACTTCAAGTAGAGTTCAAGTAGGTTTTCAATGGAAAATGGGGTTTCATTTGGGTTTGGCTGGATCTACAACATTTGGTTTATTGACTCTGCAGTGATTGTAAACAAAATCTGTTGATTAGGAGAGACTATGGCTCTTTGGCTTGGGATATAACAGAGTTGGCATAGGTGGATGATTTCAAGGAACTGATATACCTATGGGAACAAGTATTTGGGCAAATTTGATTCCCATAGATGAATGCCATCATTTTGGTTCAAGAATTTGTCTTTACTCCAACAGTGGAGTTTCAATAGATGGCTAGGGGAAATTGTGTCTTTGATTTGGAAATCTCTGTCGGCCAATGGGAGGTGGTCAATATCCAAGTGAGGGGTTTGCAGGGGTTTTTCATTTAGAATGATTTGGGAAGCCATAATTTTTTTTATTCTATTGAATTATTCTTTATCTGGCTTAAGGAGTAAGCTCAAGACTTCTAGAATAGTGAAAAAGGTGAATACAGTCTGTAGGAAATGGATTTTGGATGAACAGTGGGGTTCTTTTAGTTTGGCAAGGCTTTTAATTAATTCAATTAATTAACCTTTTATAAACAATGTGCAGAGCTTAAGTACAGGGTCGTTCTGGTTCTTTCAAGAATACCTGGAAAAACGACGATTAGGTGTGCATACAGGGTTCTGTGGTAGCAGCGAACGTTTTTGAGGCTTCAATTGTTTGTGTGCTACTTGAAATTCGAGTTTGCAATGTCTTTTGGTTGTAAAGTTGGTTAAAAGAGTTTCACAGGGTTTCTGGGCTTTAGAATTGGTCGGCAGAGGTGTTTGCAATGAAATAATAGTGAAAAGGGTAGAAATGGAAGTTTTTTTGGTTTTTAACCAACGATGGTTAACTTTGGGCATGAAATTAATGTGTGAATAGTAGGCGGTTTCATCGTATGTGGGGAGGCAATTTTATGGCATATTGCATCGCTCTTGAGTGGAGGGTGGTATTTTTTGAGAGTGCGCGATATAACGTGGGGCCGCCACGTAGCCAAATGGCGATCGGGAAAAACCGCGAATCTCGCATGCTTTTGAGATGCCAACGATCGGACGATTGGAGCGCACAATATGGCTATGGGCCGTCGGATCTGGAGGTGGGTGATCGGAGGGCTATTGCACAATGGAGTTGCGAGGGATAAGTCGGGGATTGGTTGGCGGGGCCCAGGGATAAATAGTGCAGTGGGTTAACTATATACATAGGTTTTGTGAGGGTCAGGGAATTATAAAGTGGGGGGTTTGAAATATACAAAGTGGGGCTATAGGTTAAAATAATATAAGGGTTGGGTTAAAAGGGTATCCGGGAGGGTTTTTGAATGGGGCCTGATACATTATTCAAACTTACGATAAGGGATTTTAGTGGGTTTAAACAGAAAAGGGAAATTAATAAGGGGAATGATTTTTAAAGGGTAATGCCTAGGGAAAGGTGTGAAATAAAGGGAAAAAAGGGTTAAATTGAAGGGAAAGTGTTATTACAAGGGGAAATGAAGAGGGAAGGGTCCTTTGGAGCCAAGAAAGGGAAAAACATTAGGGAATGAAAAGCAATGAAGGGGCAATAAAGGGAAATTAATAATTTATACATGTAAGGGATTTAGTGAAATGAGAGGAAATTAGTGAATGAGCTTGAGTGAATGACCTTTCTCTTTGATAACCTCCTGCACATGAAACATAGGATTAAGCATAATGAAGGTGCATTTGAGCTTGCAACCTTGTGCACCCCAAAACCTCTTCTACCTACCCTTTATTTACCCTAGCATTTTCTCTTCATTAATTGGGTGCATTTGAGCTTGTTGACCCTTTATTTCTTTTTCTTTTGATAAGAAAACTATATAATTATAACCTTATAACTTCCAATGGCTCAGATTAAACTGTTGAGCTCATTATTTATTCTCTACCTAACTACTGAACTACCAAGTTAAACAGTTTGAGTAGATCTTTATTCTCTATCTATCAACATGAAATTTAAAGCATGAATGAATCAAGATTAAACTATTTGACCATCATGGATTGTGGCATTTTTGACAAGCTACACACAATCTTATTTTTGCAAGGCAAAGTAAAGAGTAGTGGCATTTGAAGTTGCATCACTTTCAGAATCTATTTTTTATCTCTTTTTGGTGGGGTTCATATTTTATTTTCTTTTTTTGATCCTTTTCTTTTAGTCCTTTGATTTTTCTTTTAGGACTTACCTCTTTACATTTTTTATTTTTAATATTGGAAAACATTTTGCAAAAAGAAAAAGTATGTACAATATTACAAGACTAATCATATCCAATTCAAAATTATGAATCCTATTATTATAGGACCCTAACATCAGGTAAGGGAACACTTGACAGGTCCAGAGACACATCTAAAGCCTTAAACTGGGAACCTGATGGTAGGGACTGGGCCAAGGGGTGGTGCTACAAAAACTTCATTTGATTCCTTTCTAATTACATGGTAGCCAAGAGTCTAGTCTGATAAGGGACAAAGTGCGATGACAGCTACTATTGCATCTATTCCCTCAGTTTCTTGTTACTTTCCTCTACAACCTTCCTTGTAAGCCAACTTGGTTATGCCATTATTGAACTTGCTGTAGAACTCATAAGGGATACCTGTGTAGATGAGGAAACATACACTTGCTGTGGGTCTTCTAAGGTCACCTCAAAGCTTGGTTGATCTAGATTTATCTCCATTAACCTAGTTTTAATCTCGTCTTTTTCTAATTCTTGGGCCCCGACCCTTTTGCTGGTAAGAACATCCTCCATATCCGGATATTCAGTCTCATCCACACTCCTAATCCGAATTTAAACAGGAACGCAACAAATGACAAAGATAACCATAAATACAGAGATGCAGCAAAAATAATACTTCATTTCATTAATGTAAAATACTGAAATATGCTTACAAACATAAATGGAAATAAACTAGCTCGGGCGATGGTAGCTTATCTCTGAGGAGAGATGTGGTGGCTACATGCCTCTGAACTATCTTACAATGAGGCTTGAAGGCCTATTTATTGTTGAGAAACAATGGAAAACCCTAAACATCCAAAAACCTAACCCTAGGAGATGAATTGCCAAACTATGGGCCCCGTTTGGGTAAATTGGTACATCAACTTCCCAGGGTTGTAATTTTGGCATACGATCTTCGTTTGATGCGCAAAATACCTCATTAGAAAGATCTATTCGAGGACTACAACTTTTGAGTGACCAGCATTAGTTTAGAAACTCATGTTGGCCCCATTTTTCCCAAAAACGTCGTTTAGGGCCTCAAAACGGCTCCAGAAGTTCAGGACCTGAAAAACGGCTAAAAATAGTAAACTGTGCTACAATTAAGGAAACTGAAAAACTGAAAGAAACAATGGTGGGGGTCCAAGTGGAATTGGCAGGTGGCCACCAATATCAACCTGGATCATTCCTCCCCCCTTAGGAAGTAATTGTCCCCATTGTGTTGAGTTCTTCCATGAGATGAGGAAACTTCTGCTGAACTTGGTCCCTGGTGAGCCACTTGCCCTGGTGAAGGAGTTGGCTTGCTTTGAAAAAACGATACAATTGGATCTTCTGCTGGCGAGTGTGCTTGATTTGCGTGTCCATGATCCGATCAATTGCAACTTGTTCCATGCAATCTGGATTTAACTATGTTGGTGTGAGTTGTTCTGCAATGTCGATGTGTCTAATAATGGTGGAAAGTATGGCCAAAGGCGGTCCGCATTAAACATTGAGTGCAGGCCAAGGAATGGGGGAATGCTGAGCTCAAATGCACTATCTCCCACATCCTTGGTAATGGTTTAAGGACCATATCATAGTGGTCTGAGTTTTTGATAAGCTCCATTAAGGCGTTCCTTTTGCAAATGCAACCAAACTTTGTCGCCCACCTAAAACTTGTGTGGCACCCGATGTTGATCATGTCACTGCTTGTACTTGTCATTTGATTTCTCCACAATGTCATGGAACTATTGGCAGATATGTTGGATGTGGTTAATGAAGCTATTTTTCTTATCTATTTCGGACTGGACATGAGCCGAATCTACCTGAGTAGCTACAAATGGCATGGCCACATCAATGGGACATAGTGGCTGGAATCCCAAGCCCACTTGAAAAGGGTTGTGGCTAGTAGAGCTGTGGTGAGCCTGGTTATAGTTGTGCTAAACATAGGAGAGGCTCTCATCCCATGTGCATGGATGCTTTGAGTTGTACATGCGCAAAATGTGTACGATTATCCTGTTGACAACCTCTGTCTGACCATCAGTTTGGGGATGGAAGGTTGTGGACTTAATGAGTTTGATGTCCAACATCGACCAGAGACTGGACCAAAATGTACTGAGGAACCTACTGTCCCGATCTGAGATGATAGACCGTGGGATCCCAAAGTGTACCCACACTCGTTCAAAGAAGAGTTTAGCATTGGCTTCTGCTATGATATTCTTCTTGGAGGCCGCCATAATGGCTATCTTTGAGAACCTGTCGACGACCACAAAAACATAGTCATTTCCATGCTTAGTAGAAGGAAGGCCCGACATGTAATCCATGGAGATGGATTCCCAAGGTCGACTAGGGGTAGGCAACGAAGTATAGAGGCCTTGCTTCTTGATGGTTGGTTTGGCAATGAAGTAGGCAGTGCAAGATCTGATGTAATTCCTGACATCCTGTCGAAGATTCGGCCAATAGAAATGCTTTTGCAGTACTGCCATCATCTTCTTGACCCCAAAATGCCTAGCAACCCGACTGTAGTGTGCTTCCCAAATCATCTTGGCACGCTCACTTGAAGGAACAAAAAGTGACCCAGGTGGCATAACAGGGCATCCTAGAGGTGAAATCTCGAACATGCTGACCCTCCAAGAGTGTCTGCTATGTGTGGCTGAATTTTGGGTTGCTTTTGTAGAGAAGTGGCCAATCAGAAGTCTCGTTCCCACAAGGGTTGAGTACGGTGGTTAACGCCATGATTAGTGGTCCACTGAGGAAATCTGAAACATTATTAGTATTTCCCTTCTTATACTTGATATTCAAATGGAACATTTGCAGGTATGTGGACCACTTCTGATGGCGATCATTCTGCAACTTCCCTTGCATCTGTATGAACTGCAGGGGCCGGTGGTCTGTGTGGATGACCATTTCCTTCCCCAAAATGTAATGTTTCCATTGTCGACAGGCCTGCACAATGGAATACATCTCTACGTCATAAGTGGGATACTTCCGGACTGTGTCTGAAAGTGTCTCACTATGATATGCCACTGGATGCCCGTGTTGAGTAAGGACTGCCCCAATAGCATAGTCAGAGGCATCTGTCTCGATCTCAAATGGTTGTTGCAAGTATGGTAATGCGAGCACTGGTGCCAAGTAGAGACGATGTTTCAACTTTGTGAATGCCTCCTATTGAGATTTAAAACAAAATAATTTTTCTTTCACTCCTCCCTTGGTGACTTGACTCAAGGACCAAGTGATATGAGAAAATCCCAGCATGAACCTGCGGTAGAATTTGGCAAAACCCAGAAAGCTACGGAGCTCTGTCAGAGTGGTTGGAGATGGAAAATCCCCAATGACTTGGACCTTGGCTGGATCCACATGCACCCCCCATTCATCAATAATGCATCCCAGATACTAAACTTGGGTCATGACAAAAGTGAATTTCTCCAAATTGTCACATAACTTGTGTTGCCGTAGTGTTTGGGGAACCTGTCGGATGTGGTGGAGGTTCTCTTCCTAACTCTGGTTGAAGGTCAGGATGTCATCCAAGTATACTACTACAAATGAGTTGGTGAATGGCTGCAAGATGTCATCCATTAACCTCATGAAGGTTGCAGGAGCATTCATCAACCTGAAAGGCATAACCAACCATTCGAAAAGGTTGTCCTTGGCTTTGAAGGCAATCCTCCACACATCAGAGGGTTCGATTGGTACTTGGTGATATCCTGATTTCAAATCAATCTTGCTAAAATATTTCCCCCCTTCAGTTGGTCCAGAAGGTCATCAATCCATGGGATCGGCTACCTATTCCAGACAGTGATCTTGTTCAACACCCGATAGTCAATACAAAGTGTTCAAGTCCCATCCTTCTTCTGTACCAACATGATCGGGCTCCCACAGGGTGATGAACTCGGTCGGATGTGACATTTCTGTAGTAGCTCCTGAATCTACCTCTTGATTTCACTATTCTCCAGAATGGAGCACCGATAGATTGGTCCATTGGGCAGCGGCGCACCTGGGGTCAGATCGATGGAGTGCTTAACTTGACAGTGTAGAGGAACCCCTACAGGTGAGGTGAAGATGTCCTCGTACTCCTCCACGACCTTGTCCATATGTAGTTGTCGTGTGGAGGGGCCCTGTCTGGAGGTCATGGCCAACATCTTTTTCTTTCCTTGAGGGCATATCATCAGGAAAACAAATTTCCCGGTTTTGTAAATGAGCTTACTGCATTGTTTTGCAGTAACCAAAGAGATGGCGGTAGGCAGTGCTACCTCCGGTATCCTGTACAACTTATTTCCCAAAGTAAAAATAACAGCATGAGGCCTTTACTCATACACAACATGTCACTTCCACAAGTATGGTTGGCTTAATAATACATCACAAACATCAAGGGGAGCAACGTCACACAATACCTCATCCGTGAAGGGCTTGATGTTGTATGGAAGGTGACACTGTTGGCTCACACGAAGATCCATCCTTAGTGAAGCCACTCGATGGTCTATGGTTGTGGATGTGTTGTGGTCGGTAACCCCAGCCGCTTCACGACCTCTGTCAAAATGAGGTTCTTTTGGCTCTCGCTATCGACAATGAACTGTAGCAGGGAGCCTTTTACCCACACTTGGGAGTGGAAGAGGCGCTCCTCCTCCTTTGGCTCTTTGAGTTCCTCCTTCTGGATCTTCATGGTGTAAATGGTAGCATTGGGCTCTGCATCGATAATATGTTTCCCTTTGTAATTCCCCTTATCGAGTTTTGACTCAAAGTCAGAATATGCATCTGATTCCAAAGACTTCACCTTGGCCACCAGTGACTGCTTGGCCCGACACTCACTTGTGTTGTGAGTGGAGCTCTTATGGAACTCACACCACTTTCCCGTGTCCTTCTTCGGCTTCGCGGTGTTGTTCTTTTCTTGCGGCTTTGGCGGGTTGTCCTGGGCCACCTTGCCTTGGCTTTTTCCTTTGTTCAACGGTTTGGGGGTGCCTTTCCCTTGCTTCGGATTTGCAGATCCAAAGTCTAGCTTCTTCTGTTTAAACTTCTGCTCGACCTTGATAGCGTATCAGTACACCATGCCAAGCGAGGAGATGTCAAAGAACTCCATCTCGTCCTGGATGTACCTATGTAGGAAGCGGTAGTATTTCAGTACCAAATGCAACTCAGAATGCTTGATACCCAACTTTGTGCGAAGGGTATGAAAAATATTGGTAAACTCCGGCATGTCTTGGTCCCTTCCCTGTCGCAGCGTGGTCCACTTTATGTATTTATCCTCATAGCTTCTGACAGGGTAGTACTACTCCTTGATGGCATTCCAGAATGAATTCCAAGTGGGTGTGACTGAAAATAGTGAGGCTGTACTTTCATCCTTCTACTCATAGTAGGTTTCCCACCAGTCCTTGACGTGGGGGGCGGCTTTGAGAAGAGTGAAAGTAATCTTTTCCCGACCGAAAAAATCATGAATAGAAAAATACCCTTCTAGCAGATTTAACCATTTATCTACAGCGTCTACATCTATCTAACCCTCAAATATGGGAATGTCAAAGTTAACTTGTACCTTAAAGGGTGTGGCGCTTCCAGAGTAGCTGCTGGAAGTAGATGTGTCGCCCCTGGGTAGCCGTTGAAGGATCTGGGAAAAGTTGTCCATCATCGCGTTCCTTTGTCGCTCGAGGGCCTCTTTGAGCAATATTTTGATAGGATCTCCTACCCCCTCATATTTATTTTCATCCTCCATGGGAGGCCATTGGGATTTGTGAGGTCGGTCTTGCAAGGGTTCGACTAGTTCAAGCCCTAACTCCTTATATCCCGACCTCGTTGGGGACATGCAAAGAAAAACAAAGAAAGAGAAGACCACTCTGATACCACTGGTTCAGATTTAAATAGGAACACAACAAATTACAGAGATATCCATAAATATAGAGATGCAACAGAAATAATACTTCATTTCATTATTGTAAAACACTGAAATATGCTTACAAACAGAAATGGAAATAAACTAGCTCGGGCGATGGTAGCTTATCTCTGAGGAGAGATGTGGCGGCTACATGCCTCTGAGTTGTCTTACAATGAAGCTCGAAGGCCTATTTATTGTTGAGAAACAATGGAAAACCCAAACATCCAAAAACCTAACCCTAGGAGATTAATCACCAAACTATGGGCCCTATTTGGGTAAATTGGTACATCAACTTCCTGGAGTCGTAACTTTGGCATACGATCTCCATTTGACGCGCACAATACCTCGTTAGAAATATCTATCCAAGGACTACAACTTTTGAGTGAGAAACATATGTCCATGGTCCCATGCTGCTCCTAGTTTTCCCAAAAAACGTTGTTTAGGGCCTCAAAACGGCTTCAGAAGTTCAAGACCCGAAAAATTGCTAAAAATAGTAAACTTTGCTACAATTAAAGAAACTGAAAAACTGAAAGAAACAATGGTGGGGGTCCAAGTGGAATTGGTGGGTGGCTACCGATATCCACCTGGATCAAATCCTTTTCTGTGTCTTGTCCTTTTCTATTGGAGTCTCAATCTCCATATCTGTGTTAATAGGCCATGAATCAAGGTTAGCTTTCCACTCAATCTTTGGCCTGTATTCATGATCATAAGTTGAAGCATTAATGCATTTTATTTTCTTTTCAATGAAATCATGGGGGTCATAATCCCCAATATCTCCCATTTCGAAATTCATTTCTTTCAATAATTCTTCAACTGGCTGAAAGGCCTCCCTGGTATTGGCAATGAAAGGGCTTATATGCTTGCCCAATTTGAACAGATGTCCTTTCTTGGCAGGGACAAAGTGGATTTGATCCACATATAGGCTCTGTATAATAAAATCAGGGGAAAATATTCTCATTGGCATGAACACAGGTAGACAATAAGGAGGGATCTCACACCCATAGACCCTGATTTGAGTGTAATTCTCAAACAAATACCAATCATCCACACTAGTGTCCTTAATGAGCTAAAGGATCTCATTTTTCCGAGGCAGGTTCTTGGTGGGGAGATACCATGAATGATTTTATTATCAATAGCCATATAAGAGGATATGAATTGAGAGTAGCCCTTATTGTTGGCTTTTTGCTTGAAAATAACATCCCACTCAAAGACAAACCTTCTTTTCTTGTTTGAATCCATTAGGCTAAGGCCAAGGCACTCAAATTCATCAACATGAGTGTATAGGAACAAATAAAACATTAGGGAATAATATCTGAAGAACGAGGTGGTAGAAAAGTGGTGTAGTTGGAATTTGATGGACTCAACCAGGAAAGAAGGTATCAAATAGATGGTCTGGCTGCATCATCTCTCTCAGAAACCCTACAGTGGATTTAGTAGCAATATTGGCATCATCTTCTCCAAACATAAGGGAAACTACAGTGAGGATGGGCTACACTGCCTCTATAAATGTAGATATTTGGAAAGTATCAATAACAAGAGAGGGTTTGTGGCTAGGGGCCAAAATCATTTGCAAGAAGCCCTACTGTTCCCCAATTGAGAGGGCGACATAGTTGTAAAATAAGGTAATTTCGATGAATTTCACCGGATCAGTATAGAATGGGTATACTAAGGCTTTTTGAATCAACTCTGGGGTCACCTCTGTTATAGACATTTTTTGGGCACTGCAACCCCAAGCATAAAATGTCCACAAACCAAGGGCTCCTAAGTCCCTAAAAGTGTTGTTCTAACCCCTAAAGGATCAAGGTCAACTGATTACTGATTCTCCCAGAAGTTCTCCATGAAAAACTGCTCAGAACTGGTCAAAATAGGATCATTTCAGCTGCTCCATAGGCAAAGTGCGTTGCATCTCACCTAAATACACTGTGTGGGTGCGTTTCATTTCAAAAAGCCCTTCTATGGGGTGCGATGGGTGAGAAGTGACAAATGGCAGTGTCATTCCGTGAGGTGGAGAGGCATGGAATCTTCTAGAAACTTCTCCTGTGACACTTGCCTCTCTGAATTCGACCAAGGATGAGTAAGAGATCATCAATCTCCAAGTGGAAGCAAGAACTATCAGAGGGAAGACACTAATCAAATCACAAGCTGACTCATCTCCCTTACAGATATCTATATATGAATCCCTCATCCCAGAGATCCAGAGGCTGGAATTTTGCATATTGTAAGGAATTGCTGTTGGTTTCTTGAGACAACATCATAAGTGTTGGGTGATCTAGGCTTTGTATGAGGTTTAGAAGGGCTTACTTGCTGAGAGGATGATGCTGGGTCAGAACAACTAGTTGTAACTCCCTTGGCTCTTTCTTGTTTATCAATAAAAGCTATTCAAGTTTTCCTCCATACTCTTGTGTCATTTATGTTTTATGCATTTGTATGGTCAATTTACATCTGATCCTAGATTGTTTATGATTATAGATCCATGTTCTTGTATAGTGTCATGCTACTGTGATCCTACAGGTACTCTGTGGAGTTGGGCGTACAAGGGAGCAAGTACCGAAAGGCTATCAAGAGAGAGAGGAATCGAACTAGGAGATTAGCGCAAGACAGAGGTTGGTCTTCTTTGTTCTTTTCTCATCTATATTTCATAAAGGAAAAATGAAAGTAGCTTTACTTTGTTTGTTTCTAAGGTAGCTACCACACCTTAGTGGGATAAGCAGTTATGTATAGACACTTTTCCCTGTAACAAAATGGCGACTCCGCTGGGGACGAATTAGTTTGTTTGTTTATCTTCCTTGTTGTTTATTTTATAAACTTACAGACGGAGCCTGAAGTCGAGCCAGGTAGCTTTCGAACTGCATTTGCTATGCAAATGCAAAGTAGATAAATGCCGCTTCAGTCAATCTCTGGGATTTGTTTATAAATTAAACAACTGATTTACAAACTCTCTGATTGCCCCTTGTGGTAGCTCTAGTAACCTCCTTAGATCTACCCCTGATTGTTGCATTACTGATTACCATTTGCTCGGCCAAAACCCATGAACTGAACTGCAAACTGTGACCCGGAACCCAAGCAAAGTCTCGTCTCTGGCCCAACGCAGGTACTATTCTGTGAATCTGAAATTCAGCGCACTTCCCGAGTAGGTGCGCTGCATTTCAAATTCCATGTGTTACAGGTGCGCTTATCAGACTAGGCATTGTTCAGTTTTGGTTTCTGTGATTCATTCTTTTCAGTTCTATTCATGAATTTTGTTGCCTGTAATCAGTATATCTCTGTTTGAAACCCCTTTTCCTTGCTGTTATTCCGCCTCCTTTGTGCAAAAGAACTGTAAATGTTTTTGTGTATTTGTTGAGTCATTTTCAGTTCTCCTTTGCAAAAAGTAATGTAATCGTACTGTCATCCTTTGATTTGAAAGTGTCGCAAGTGTCATTTTCAGTCATAGGAAAGAGTTTGGTTGCTATTGATAGTCGATTATCTTGTTACTATTGTATTTGGTCCGAATTTGTAGTTTTTCTAGTGTCAAAAGCAAGTATTCATTTCCAAATCTTAAAATGTTGTGATTGTCTCCATTTTTGATTTTGAAAAGAAACTTGTTAATAATTGTTGCTTGAAAAGTAATTCAGATTTGTGCATTAGCTTTCTTTTTACCATTCACATACTAAGAAAGCCAAAAACAAATACATGAATGTGCATTTGCATTTAGACTGTTTGATTGGTTTGATTTAGGACAATGCATTTAGTGTGTGCTCTTTGTGAAAGAATACTGTCTCTCTTTCCTTAGTAGCTAGGATTTTCATTGCACAAAGAAGATAAAAGACTGTTTATCATCTTAGATTGCATTTTAGGAATTATACATCTACATCTCACGGTGAACCTGAAAGGCAAATTTCTTAAGCAAGGTCAACCATAAAATAAATTTAATGAATCTAACAACGCTTTGGAACCTAATGCACAACATCTAGAAGTCTAGGCTAGAGATGTATTCCGGCGTCGTAAAGCCTGGTAATTGTTGTTCTCACTGATGGTTGGGTGATTCCTCCACTTTGAGACGATAAGTGCCAGTACGGACTTGTGCTCCCACGTACCGTCGAGTATATTTTGGGAGACCACAATAGGCTTAATCCTTTATCCATAGGAAGCCGTGTCTGCCGCCCTATCGATCGTAATGCACTGAACACAGCATTCGGGAAGATTGACTGCCGTACTGTAAAAAGTATTCTGCAGTTTTGCAATTGGTTTGGTAATCCCTCTACCTAGATTTCCAGAGCAGTCCCTTTCATTCCTTTTCAGACTCCTTAACGGAAAAGGTCCATCTGAGCACTTGTCACTTCAGGCTCATTAAAAATCGAAGGCGACTAGAGTCATCTTTTGTTTTTTCTTGACTCTTAAAAATTGAAAAAAGAAGTTGTGTCAAAGCATCTAAAATTTATTTTAAACGGAATAATCATCACCCTTTCCTACGTTGATCTTAGGTTGAGAAAATGGAACCCACCAACCAAGGAATTCCCCTTGGAGGAAATCCTAGTCCCTTATCCTCTTGGGGAGATGTTGGTGCACCCCATATGGCCACATTGTCGCTTCCAGGATTGACAATCGGCTTGCCCGTATGGCTCTTCTCAACCTCTGTCATTCAGAACACCGCAATTCCTGAACAATCGAGTCAGCAACTAGATGAATCCAGAGTTACCCACCAACCTTCTACTTCCTCCAATTCTTCCTCTCCTCCTTCCTCTTCGCTTGATGGGGTTGGTAAAGCCAAAAATCAAGTACCTGAGAAGAAGAAGGAAAAGAAGAAGAAAGAGAAGAAGAAGAAGGAGCCAAAAGCGAAAGGGGGCAACCAAGCGTTGTCTAGCGAAAATCCACACACTGCACCGACCAGGCCTAAATCGCCATGTGTCATTTGCAAAGGAGACCACTATCATAGAGATTGTCCCTGCATCCCTCGGATCTTAAGGGACTGGTCTCCTTGTTTGCACAACCCGGTGTCGTCAACCTCTGATGATCATGTTGAAAGCACACCGTCGACTAGTGAAAGTGAAGCCCCAAGACAAAAAGGAAAATATAGATTTCCTTGTAAACTGTGCGAAGGCGACCATGCCGTCCATCGTTGTCCCTTCTTAGACGAGGCTAAAAGAGTTTTGGACGATTGTCCAGTTTCACCGTTACGACTTCCTCCTGGATATAAAAAACTCTTGCCGAGTCCGTCACTAGTTGAAAAGCCGGCTGACCCGCCCAGGTGGTCGGTCGAAGCATCTATCATTGAAGACAAACCATCTGAACCCATACCAGATGAAAGTCAAAAGGTCGAGGCGGAAGTTGACCCGGTCTTGCCTTCAGGGGTTCCATCTTCAGATGATACAGTCACAGAAGAGAATAAGGATGACACTGTCCAAATTCTTTTCATAAGCACATACTCCGATGAACATGGGGGAAATTTACCCATTCCTTTACCGCAGGAAGGAAGTTCGTCAGAGTCATACCCGGCCATCTATTCAGTCCCACCTCCACGCAACCTAGTTGTTTCCTTCGACTGGAATCAACTAGGCAGACCCCGTTTACCGGCTATTGTACCATTCTGAATTATTGCTCAAGTATATCGAATGGTTATGGCTGGTACCATCATAGATGAAGGGGCTTTTGTGAGTATCCTTTCCTCGACTGCTTGGAAAGCGCTTGGTTCACCATCGCTTTTGCCTAAGATGAGAAATCTAACAGGCTTTTACAAAGGAACCAGTCGACCGATAGGGATCCTTCCCAATGTGCCCATAACATTGAGAGGGAAAACCGTTCACATGAACGTAATGGTAGTTCAAGGACCCCTGGATTATAATCTACTCCTTGGACGAGACTATATTTATTGCATGGGAGCCATTGTCTCATCACTCTTTAGAGTGATGTGTTTTCCGCACGAAGGAGGAGTGGTCAAGCTCGTAGACCAGCTTTCATTTCCCGGATCACACAGAGCAAATAGTCATATGCCATCCCTGAAAGGTCTTTTCACGCAAGGAATGTATCATCAATCTCCAGTCCGTCCACCTGATGAGCACGAGTGATTCGGGGGACATGAATGAAACCCAGGGGGCATGCCCCCTAGTCTACTTCAGCAGGACAACTTCAGGTATAGGGTAGGTTTCCGCGAGAGATATATGACTGGACTGTACTCCCGTCCGTGATTGGAAGAGGGGCTTAGACTGGAATAAGATTCTCTTGTCAAAGTTATGTGAGTGGATTGTCTATTTCGGTAGACATCGCCGAAGAAGTGTTTTGTTTGTGCTGTGAATAGAACAATCTTTGGTAACCTGAAAGAGGTAGACCTTTCCTGATAAAACAAATGTTTTGTTGGAGATTTGAAAGGTGACCTTGAAACTCTATTTTATACCTGGGGGCATGCAAACCTTTTGGCGTGCAAGCGAAGAGCGACTATTTATTTTTTAAATTTGTAAGTCCTCTAACCCTTTAAACTCGTAGGATTGGTCATTTCCTAGCTTGCATAAAGAAAGGATGTGGGGCAAAACTCTAAAAATTTCCGTTTTTAAATGAGACATTCTTATTATACGACTGGATTAATCGAGCAGTTTTAGCACATAGTTCAAGCTCGTTAAAAATAAACATAAGCCATGAGCAAATGTTTCTTCCCGCGTTTAAGCTCATTAAAAAATGAACTATTTCTCGGTAAATAACCATCGTGAATGTAGTACTTCAGCCTTTAAAGCCTTGGTTGTGTTCTCATCATCACCTCCACTCTGTATTGGTCGATCATTCACCTCCATTTGATTGTTTACCCCTTTTTGAGGAACAACTACGAAGAGTGATCTCACTAGCCATGCTTGTAACACTGCTGTGATTGGAAAATTCCAAACCTTACCTGGAATCAGCTGCTACCCAATTTTATCACTCGTTCCTCAAAAGACGAGTCTCCTTTAAGCTCTTTTCAACTGACTCGTAAAATATGAAAAGATTGCCGAGCCATTGGCCTCTCTAGCTCGTTAAAGGGACCGGAAGTGCTATCCCTCCTCTAGATTTTAATCTTTTTGGACCTGAGGGATTATTACACAAAAAGATCGAGCGCTTGTTTTGTTCGGTTCGTTAAAAGTATCGAAAATTCATCCCTTCTGTATTGTTTTATACTTTTTCGGACTTAAGGGATTAGATGACGAAAAAGGAATTTTGGAGTTTCCTTTACGTTCCTTTTCAGACTCTCTAAAATTGAAAAGGACTGAGTTATCTTTGTCGTTAAACTCGTTAAAACTTAATAGCGACAAACTTTTCCATAGCAAACAAGAACGAGTTTCACTATCGCTAGGCTCGTTAAAACATAGTGATGGGTTTGCCCGAAGGGCAAATTATAGAACAAGCATATGTTATCCTCCTCAAGCTTGACAAAAATAAAGAGGTACTGGTCAGCAATGACTGGGGAAAAATTGGGAAGAAAACTTGAAGAAACTTTGTTGGTAGCAAGTCGCTCTTGAACATGAAACTTTCACTCCGCATCCAAGTCGGGTTGGGTTGTTTCATTCACTGGTCACATCACCATGGTCCCATCACACCATCCACATTTGGGGTTAATGCTACCAATCCATCACGTCAGTGTCTCCGATATGTTCAAGATAAGTCATTTAGAGAATTCACCTGTGTCTCACCCGCTACAATACATTTACACTCCATTCTTTCATGACCGCCACCCTGGACCTTATGTCATCAGATCATTTTCACCTCCATTAAAATCATTTGCTCCGTTCCGTCTCATTGATGTGGGATTCATTAAGGCCCTCCTGTGACGGATCGCTTCTTGTCGACATCAGCTCATTATCCAAGAAGTTGGTCTAGGAACACCCCGTTCAGTACTTTGAAGCTTGCATGCCTCAATGGCAAGTTTCTCACTTTCGACGACAGGTTTACATCAATGACCTTCGACCGAAAGATTTTGCGTGGTGTTCGATGCCAAGTCCTTTATTCACACCACGTGAATTGTACTGCAGTACCTTGAGGGTCATTATCATTATCAGTGATTCCTCTTGCGCCTGTTAACAGCTCACATCATTGGCTGGTAATCAGGCGATATCTTTCCATGTTCGACTCCAGAACATCTCTTACATGGATCGACTTGTACTTCGAGTGAAGATCAAACGAGATTGAAGACCCCAGATCTAGTTTCATCCATCCGGGCTGCAATATATATTCAGGGAAATAAAGACATCAAATGTACATCATTGCTGCACAGATAATCATCCAATCAAAGGGATGATGGATCTACCAGAATCATCAGTCTACACTCAGATTGTCTGTCCTATGTACATGAAAATGAATTTATAAAGCTGAGCATGGGAATGCCCGCCTCAGCTAGATCATGAAAACATTATGAAGATAATGTATTGTATTGTATCTTATTACAGGTCTCCTCTCAGCTTGAAAGAACTTCGGATCCTCATAATAAAGCATTTCACTCGACATCAAAAGATTAACGACCTCATGCTTTAGGGGGCAACTGTTATAGACATGATTTTTGGGCACTGCAACCCCAAGCATAAAATGTCCACAAACCAAGGGCTCCTAAGTCCCTAAAAGTGTTGTTCTAACCCCTAAAGGAACAAGGTCAACTGATTACAGCTTCTCCCAGAAGTTCTCCATGAAAAACTGCTCAAAACTGGTCAAAACAGGATCATTTCAACTGCTCCATAGGCAAAGTGCGTTGCATCTCACCTAAATACACTATGTGGGTGCGTTGCATTTCAAAAAGCCCTTCTATGGGGTGCGATGGGCGAGAAGTGACAAATGGCAGTGTCATTCCGCGAGGTGGAGAGGCATGGAATCTTCCAGAAACTTCTCCTGTGACACTTGCCTCTCTGAATTCGACCAAGGATGAGTAAGAGATCATCAATATCCAAGTGGAAGCAAGAACTATCAGAGGGAAGACACTAATCAAATCACAAGCTGACTCATCTCCCTTACAGATATCTATATATGGATCCCTCATCCCAGAGATCCAGAGGCTGGAATTTTGCATATTGTAAGGAATTGTTGTTGGTTTCTTGAGACAACATCATAAGTGTTGGGTGATCTAAGCTTTGTATGAGGTGAAGAAGGGCTTACTTGCTGAGAGGATGATGCTGGGTCAGAACAACTGGTTGTAACTCCCTTGGCTCTTTCTTGTTTATCAATAAAAGCTATTCAAGTTTTCCTCCATACTCTTGTGTCATTTATGTTTTATGCATTTGTATGGTCAATTTACATCTGATCCTAGATTGTTTATGATTATAGATCCATGTTCTTGTATAGTGTCATGCTACTGTGATCCTACAGGTACTCTGTGGAGCTGGGCGTACAAGGGAGCAAGTAGCAAAAGGTTATCAACAGAGAGAGGAATCGAACTAGGAGATTAGCGCAAGACAGAGGTTGGTCTTCTTTGTTCTTCTCTCATCTATATTTCATAAAGGAAAAATGAAAGTAGCTTTACTTTGTTTGTTTCTAAGGTAGCTACCACACTTTAGTGGGATAAGCAGTTCCGTGTAGACACTTTTCCCTGTAACAACCTCCAAGATTTTGGCTCCAATAGAAGATATGAAGTAATTTTTCTTTTCAACATAAGGCACATTCAACCATGAAATAAACTCGGGGAAATGATAACAAAAGGTGCAATTTGGTAATAGAATCCTGATTCGACTACTCTGAAAGGGTCTTCCCCCTTGATGTGGTGGCCATATAGGTTGAACCAGAGGTTTGAGAGGTGGTAAGGACAGGATGTGCGGAATATTTGTTCCTCCGTGTCCATCAGTGGCTCAACATAGGACGAGAGTTTGACTACCTAGGGTTTGGGGGTCTGTGGGGCCAACTTCTCAATTTTTAGCATGGAGACAAAATTGCAGGTGACAAATTAGTGGGTTACCTTTTTGAATGGGTGAGAGTTGGCGAACGACGTTGGTGAGAGCTTTGGGGAAGTCCAATCAATGAACGACATTATGGACCAATCGAATGGTGGGAGAAATAGACTACAGGGAGAAAAAATTTAAATTCAAACGACTGAACGAGAGGGGATTTTATAGGCAGGGAGAAACGGTCATATGACATCATACGAGCTCAGCAGGGTGGAGACATGTGGAAAAATATTATTGGAAGGGTGACAGGTGGACGAGTGGGAGGGGAAAATTTATTATTACCTTCGGTGCTCAATTGATGGCATCATTGGCAGGCTAATGTGTGGCGGGTGGTCCCCACCTTTATCCAGTGGGTGGATGAGCGGGGGGGGGGGCAGGATCAAACTGAGACCCCCCAGAGTTAATCTGGGACATCGATCGATTGATCTTGCCCAATTGAATTTTCAACTCCTGGGGGTGGCATCGTCTTTTCGGTAATGCCAATTCCCCCCCTAAAGTGCTTCTAGGGTTCGGTCGGGCAGAGATGAGCGACGATCTGCCCTATGACTTTCTCAAACTTTAATTAAAGTGCATTCCTTATGCATCTTCTCTTTTTCCAACCTTGTGCATGCCCTTGGTTCTTTTGAATTCCTGCGACGAGTGCCTCTCCCCGTCAGAGATCCTTTCATTGGACGTTTTTCAATTTGGAATTAAAAATAGAGTTTTGATGCCTCCTCCCTCCGATATTCTCTATAAAAACTAGGTGCTCAACCCTCTCTATGTCCTTGGTTCTTTTGGGTCTCCATGACCAAATGATACTCCACATCGAAGCCCCCTTCATTATATCAGAACTTTTCATGAAACAAGTTTGATAGGAGTTATGAAAATTCCATCCTACGAATGACCAACCTCAGAAATGGTGTCATACTAACATCATCACTACCACATCTGATCTGAGGCCTTCTCCTTCCAATATCGGGTTTCAAAATGTCGAGGCTCCTATATGAAGTTTTGGGTTTGCCTTTTAAATAGACTGCTGAGGTCTCTTATGTTCCAATCACCAAAATTCCGAAGTCCCGATATGCCTTTTTTCCTGTCCTTTTGATATCGACTCTCGATTTTCAGCTCTTCCTTTAGATTTTGGAATTTGGTCCTCCCTTTTCTGGCTTTCCAAGATTGAACCCATCCTTTTCTATACTAGGGATGGAAAATAGGAACATTTGTCATAATCACAAGAGGGTATGACAAGTGACAACACACCACAATATGTCAAGTCAACCTACCTTATGACAAAGTCATCTCTGCCCCAAGAGGCACCTATTCAAAACCCATCCAGTGCATATAAATAGATCGTTTGATCTCCACTCCAAGGGAAATTCAGATCTTCTATGATATGTCTCTCTAAGGTAAGCAAAGGAGAGAATAAGGAGAAATTCAGATGACTTGAAGTTGAAGGAAAAGAAAAAGGGTAAGATGAAGAATTAATTAAGGACAAATTTTTGTGATAAATATATTCTTTGTGAGAAGGGTTGAGCTCCCTATGGTATAATCTCTATGAGAAGGGCTGATTTCCCTGTGGTGAATTATCAACAGAAAATGACCAAAATATCTATGGAAGGTCCGAGTTTCTTGTGATGAATTCTCTGTGAAAAAAGGTGAGATATCTATGGTTACTCCCTGTGTAAAGAGGTCAAAACTTCAGTGACTACTATTTGTGGAGAAGGGTTGAAATTCTCTGTTGTTAACACTGAACGTCAAACCTATGTTGTAGATCCCTTGACTGAGGTGGCTGAGGAAAATCGTAAGGGATTTTTGGTGGACATTATTGCTGACCTTGACCGCGCGATTCAAGGAGGATACTCGTGGACAAGTGAAAGAGGTTGGAATTGGCATCTTTTGGTTGTCTTCTGGAAATAATCTTGATGGTTAGTGTGACATTTACCTTGGCTTTGATGTATTTGCTATTGAATTGAATATTTTTCTAAGAAGAACACTGTTGGGTTTTTCCCCTAGGTTTTCATAGGGTAAACATTGTGTCTCTCTTGTGCGTTGTGATATCTACTGCTTCAATGTATTTATGGTTGAATTTATGAATGTATAATTATTTAATGATACATTAAGGTGCTAAATAAAATTCTACATTAGTGGATGTAATTATCAAGTTTAGAAATAATTCTTATATTATTTTTACTCAAAAAATTGTTATGCAATCAACTCACAAAACAAAAGAAAAGATAGATCACTGACTTAAAAATTATCCTCTTCGAGGGTGAAACCTCCTTTACATGACATAAATGAAAAATTCTTGGATGATTCAAATGATAAGACCTTGTTGGTATATATAGGAGTCTAAGGGGTCAAAATATAATCAGAGCCTACATAACAATAATAATTTAATGGGATAACAATAACAATAGTGGGCTTCTATGGGGCACAAAAATAACAATATGGGGGATACATGGGCACAACAATAACAATAGGGGGCTACACAAAAATAAAAATAAGGGGGATACACTAGTATTATAGGGGCCTAACATGCCCCTCTCCTTCAAAAAAGTGTTGTCCTCAACGCTTGATTAGTTCCAAATGCTTCTGTATAAATTTCTCATCCTTCCATGTGGAATATTTAGCAATTAAGTTCTTCCACTTAATGAGATACTCTGAAATTAACCAATTTTGTAATTGTCGGGTTCTTGTTTCCATGACTGCTTCAAGATCAAATATGATTTTTCCTTCTTCGTCAAGTTTTGGAAACTTTGTTTGAACTGAGAGTTTGTCATTGATAACCTTCTTTAAGCATGAAACATGAAAAACTGGGTGTACTCAGGAAGACCCATGAAGCTCCTATTTGTATGCCATAGTAACAATCTTTTGCAACACCTGGTAAGGACCTTAGTACTTGGGTGATAGTTTATTATCCTTCTTAGCTTGCCTGAGGGACATTTGTTTATATGGTTGTAGCCATAAAAATACCCATTCCCCTACATCATAACTTCTTTCACTGTGATGCTGATTTGCCTTTTTTTCATTCAATTCTGTGCTAGAGTGAGGTTATCCTTTAAGAGTTGGAGAACTTGTTGTTGACTCTCAATGTGATCTTCCATTGATTGAACCTTATAATTTTTTCTTAAAGATGATGTGATGGATGGTGTATGATATCCATAAGGTGCTATAAATGGGGTAATTTTTGCTACAGTATGGAAGAAAGTGTTATACCACCATTCAGCTAGAGGTAACCACTTGATCCATTGTGTTATTTATCAGATACAAAGCAATGAAGATATCCTTCCAAACGTTTGTTCACTATCTCAATTTTCCCTTCATATTGAGGACGGTAAGATGAGTTATGAGCTAATTGAGTACCAAGACAAGTATATCAACTACCACCATGATGACACTTTTTCCTTCAAAATTGGGTAAAATTATGATAAAATCCATTGAGACCTCCTCCCATCACTAACTTGGAATGAATAAAGAGTGTAACAAACCTGGGGTCTTAATTGTCTCAACTTTAATTGTTTGGAAAACCAAACATGCTGCTACAAACATATGAATATTAGATTTAAGGTTTGTTGCACACATTTTGTCAAAGTTCCGAGGAAGCATATGTACCTATTTTTTTCAGAGTATCAAGGTCATCAACCATTAACACTTTGTGTCACTGTAAACCTATTCTGCAGATTTGTAATGTAAATGATGCTAGTAAGACCGTATATGTATGTAACAACCTAGGTAAGCCTATTATTTTGGCAAGAGTTTCATCCTAAGAGGTTTTCGTCTCACTCACTCATATTTATTTCTAAACACAGATGGTTGGAATTTTTTTCCCCTCAAACCTCACCCCAAAGCTAGGGTGGAATTCTTCATCAAAGTCTTAGGTGAATCCTAGTGCTTTAATCAAGCCTTATTTAAAAATGATTTGGGAATAATTTAAGCTAATTGGATAAATTATTTTATCACAAATAACTTGGTCTATTAGATCATATTGTGTCACAAAATTGGGTATGTGGAACACACGAATTTAGCTATTGACAACCATGATAAATATTTTATTAATAAATGAATAGATGATGTTTACATTTTGTGAGAGGCCCTAGCTATATACTGCCTTGGGTGCCTCTTAGTGAACAGGCATGATCCTTTGCCTAATAAACTATAAACTAACTAATTTTTTATATAACATTGCCTTCCTCTCAAAAGAATGATTTGTCCTCAAAGCATACGTAACGACGGATGTTGCTAACGAAACGCTTCAGTCTCCCAAGAAGCTTCTTCTTTTGGTAAGTCCTTCCACTTGATCAAGTATTCCTTGATTGCAAGAGATCGAAGCTTCCTTTCTCTGGTAGATAAGATACCTTCTGGTTCTAAAATGGCCCTTCCTTCATCATCTAAGGATGGAAGCATTGTTTGCACTGATTGATGGTCACCCAGTGCCATTTTAAGGTAGGAGACATGGAAGATGTTGTGAACACGACTTTTCTCTGGAAGGCTTAAACTATATGCAACTTGTCTGATCTTTTTATTGATTTGATATGGTCCATAGAACTTCAGTGCCAACTTATTTTTCCTTTTTGTTTCAAGGACGATTGTTTGTATGGTTGGAGCTTGATAAATACCCATTCTCTGACGTCAAATTCTCTTTCGGTTCTATTTTGGTCCGCTTGTTGCTTCATACGTTTCCTTGCATTATTCAAGTTTTCTTTTAGGGTTTGAACGATTTTTTGGGTTTCTTCTAGTTGGTTTTTAACAACAGGTAGATTTTTCTGGATGGTAGCTAGATCCTTCCATTTTGGTGGTTCATATCCATACAAAGCTTGGAATGGTGTCATTTTTGCTAACGTATGAAAAGTAGAATTATACCACCACTCAGCGAGATGCAACCATTGAGCCCACTTATTTTATTTTTCTGTAGCGTAAAAACGTAGGTAGTTTTCCAAACATTTATTGACAACCTCTGTTTGTCCATCTGTTTGACCGTGATAAGCGAAACTCATATTTAGGTATGTTCCTATGTGGTTGAACAATTCCTTCCAGAAATTACCCTTGAATTTGGCATCTCTATCACTGACAATGAATTTTGGAAAACCGTGTAATTGATATATATTTTTGCAAAATATAAGGTGATTTGTTTAGTTGAGTTTGATTTCTTTATTTCCATAAAGTGAGCATATTTTATGAGTCTATCGACCACTATGAAAATTTTGTCCTTGCCTTCAAATACGGGTAATCCCTCAATAAATTCCATTCATATTTCTTCCCATTTTTGATTCGAAATGTTTACGGGATGAAGTAATACAAGTGTCATAATATTTTCACTTTTATTTCTTTGACATGTGTCACATTATACTACATACCTCTGAATATCGCGACTCATCCCCTTCCAAAAGATGATTGACGTGCATTGCAGTAAGTTTTAAAGAATCCTACATGTCTAACTGACAGTGAATCATGTGACTCCTTGAGTATCTTGGATTTAAACTTAGAGTCTGCATTCAGATAGATTCTTCCTTTGTACAATAGAATATCATTCTTCCATAAAAATTTTGAGTTGTCTGGAAGGTTATCATTCTTGCACTATACGAGTGCTGACGGTCGGGGAATACAATGGTCACGATGGAACGACGGATAGGGATGGACGACAGACAACGCTGGTCGACAGAACAACAGAATATTAGTGTGCTCAGAGGTAGAGAATGGATGGAGGAGACAGGGACGGTGTAGTGAAGAACTTGGGGGGATATGAAAAAACAACGGAACAACGTGCAACGTGCAGCGGAATAGGAATGAAATAATGACAGCGGAACAACATTGCATGAGCAATGGATGCAGCGCAATGATGGCACTGATACCGGATGGAACACACGAATTTAGCTTTTGACAACCATGATAAATATTTTAGTAATAAATGAATAGATGATGTTTCCATTTTGTGAGTTTCCCTCTCTATATACTACCTTGGGTGCCTCTTGGTGAACGGGCATGATCTTTGATCATGCCCTTTGCCTAATAAACTATAAACTAACTAATTTTTTATACAACAGTATGTAATTTGAGGGTTTATACCGAGAGGGTGTTCCCTCTTTGAGGGTTGAATTGTAAAATATTATGTAAAAAATATTTTAGTGCATGGTCCCCCATACTTAGACACCATGGCTAAAATATTAGAGGGTGGAAAAAATTATCAATCCCTTCGAGTGTCAATTAATTAATTTTTTTGGAAAAAATAAATTAAAATCCTCAGTCAAAAATTTAATTAATTAGAGTCAAAATTAAATGTATAGAGAAATTAAATTCTCCAAGTAGAAAAATCCGTAGGTCCCAAAGGAATTAATTTTTGGAGGCCCCCTATAAAGGGAATATTGGAAATTTCAAGAGAAAATGGACCCTTGGACCTTGGTGGTTAAGTCAAAGTCAATTTTTTGAGGAAATTAATAAAAAATGGGTTAAATGAGAAATTCGAAAATCCCTAAAAAAATAATTATTTCAAAGGGAGAGATTAAAAGAAGATCAAATATATTTCGATGGTTGAGATTACTTTGACGAGGATCAAGCCAACTATTCGTTATTTTTCCACTTGGAGGATTTATCTATATATAGAGAGTCATTTGTGTGTCAAATCCATCAGATATTTGGCTAAGAAAATTATGTAGAAAAGCTGATGTAACACTATTGTCCCGCTAGGAATGTTTTTTGAATCATAATAAAGAATTTGGGGTGCAGTTCATGGTGTTTATTGTCTACTGATTTATGGTATGTGCTGGGTACGAGCTTTCCTATATTCTGCTTAAATATTTTTAAAGTTTGTTTTTCATTAGATGGTGATAAGAACATTCTATTGGTAGGTTTTGGGTCTATCTTAGATGAACTGGTTCACCATATGTCTAACAATTTTTATTGAGGAAAATATATAGTGTTTGCAGGTTCCCCAGTCCTTGGGCTCCAATTTTACAAACTGTGGATGTAGGTTGACCTCGTTTGGACTCCAAATATTTATATGGTTTATTTAAATTAGCTAAGGATGTAGCTTGCATCTATTCTTAGAAATACACTTGGTCATTTATAAAAAAAAATTCATAATTATTTTTTTTATCAAAATTTATCTCAAAAGCCTTGTATATTTGTACATTTGTAAATAATTTTGTATAATATATTTTTTAAATTATTTTCTAACTGGGGTTTTGAGAATTTTTGTGTATATTGGTGTTTTGGATATTTTTAAATTAATCTTTACAAGTGTGATCAAGCAAGAAGAGCTAGAATTGAGCTAGATCTAGGTCCTTGAGGGTAAGAGATAGTCTCCTATTTTTTTGCGGGGCCAACTACTGAAGAAAATTTGAAGCACACTGTAGATCTTAAGCAAAATTATTTTTTCGAAGTTGGGGTTTCAAGTTTTGGGCATCTGAAGCCCGGATCTGCCCTCTCTAAGGCCAATGTCCTCCTCTCCATGCCCTATGTCATCTTTCTAAGGGCTTGCGTCATGATTTTCAACCCTTCTAGGGTTGGCCGTAGCCTCCAGGCCTCTCGACCTTCCCTCTTCGATCATGTGTCAAGATTTCAAGGCCTTTTTTGGCTTAGCCATGGCCCCTATACCACTCAGCCCTATGGGCCCTAGACGACAACCTCTAGGGCTTGCATAGATTTCCAAGGCTCTTCCTCACCTCGGCCTCCTACATCCTCCTCTTCTACCCTTCACTCTCCCTTTAGGCCTTTATTTTCTCCCTTTTTAGCCCTCCTTTAGCCTTTTTCCTTGGATGCTAGGAATTCTAGGCCTCTCATAGCTAAATGATAGCCCTATTGGACCTAGTGCTATCCATCATTGGCCCTAGTTTTCCCTCTACCCATCTTTGAAATTTTTGAACTGAAAATTGTTGGGTTTTGTAGGAAGAAATTTACTCAAATCTTGTGTTTTTAGGTGGCATCTTCATTGGAAAATTTTGGGCAAATTTGGGAAAGTGATCTACAAGGCTTTAGGCTGAGGGTTTTCTCTCTAAACCATTATTTTCTCACTATCTTTCTACAAATGTAATAAATTATTCATAACAGTGATTTCAATGCCCCAAAATCTCACCTAAGTGAGTTAAGCATACTTACAATTTCATAGTAAAATTTTCCTAATTTTTTGGCTAGTTGGGAATTGAATTTAGAGCTTAGATATACTTGTTAGCTTGCTGAAATATCACTACATAACTAAATAATCATATCTGATAATTTCTAAATAACACATCTTAAGAATCCCTAAAAACTCACAATTGCACATTGGTAAATTGGTTTAAGCATCTAGAAAATCTTGGGCAGATTTTGGCATATTTATTGCGCTAATGGCTCACTAATTGCATAATTTTCTCACTATTGTAATAAGAGTTTTCAAATCTGATATACACTGAATATTGCATTATAAGTGGGCTAAAATTCATAAATTTACATTGGCAAGTCATTAGGCAGCTCATTGGTCATTTTATGTTTCATATTGCTTGGCAATTTCTTGGTTTGAAGTGATATTGTTCACTGTTGTCCTATACTTTTTCATAAGTGGCTCTTTCATAATTAAATTGGCTCATAGTGGTTTATATTGTTAAGTTTTAATAATTGCTTGTCTTGTGTTAAATTTGAGAATTTGTTAACTTGGCACTTAAACCACTCAAACATTTAAGCTCTAAATCTTCTAATCTTGTTGATAAGCTAAGTCACTTTGGCATTAAGATCTAATTGACACTGTGGTTGAAGCATAGTTGAATAAGTGCTCTAAATTAAGAATATCATAATCTTAAGAAGCTTTTGGTAATTTTATTGTTTTGAAAAATTTGCATCTTAAGTTTTATTTTTGTATTCATTATCATTCAATATTGGCATTGCCTAAGAGAATAATCGTGGTTTAAGATTGTTAATTGAATATCTTGAGTAATTGACATCTTGTGGATTCAACATTGGCACTAAATTATTAGCACTTTCTTAATGTCAGATTGCATTTTAATTTACAATTACTCTTGCCTTTAAAGAATCATCATAACTTAAGTACTTAAACCTTAAGCAATCTTAACTAATAATTTCACTCATAGTCACTACATAAGCATTCTAATATTGATTTGCACTAATAATTTACCTCCAAGCATAAGCTTGGTTGATGAACTCCTAGGAAAACCCTTTGTCATATAGCTTGAAGGATTCGACCCTTTTTAGTGGTTAACACAGTGACCTTGTAGTCGTCAGATCCACAGTCTCTGCAGTGCCAGAGGCACTCAGTGGTTGGAACACAGGGGATGTATCATTAATCAAGCCTCTTCTTGCTTCTTATTGGCTTCCATCCCACAACCTAATCTAAAGACTGGTCTCAAAACAGTTAAGAGGGAGGTTCCATTAAGACTAGGCATATAATCTAAAGTAACCAAGATCCTTTCATTTCACCTAGATCTTAGGATTTTCATAGGATATTGGTTAGTTGATCAATTTAAGCAGCAGTTGTCCATCTGGTTACTTGGTATTGATTTGTATTAAGCAAGAATTTTGACTCCATAAGGTACTTGTCTCATTTCCAAATCTAATCGAATCCTTAAGTCTTGCTATATTAAACTGAGTAGCTAGGCCACTCAATTGTGTTTGCCGAATAAATTGGTTCCCAACTTGTCTTTCATTCTCTCATCTTCATAGGGTGTACCCCTTATAGCCTATTGTTGGGAGATAAGTAGAACGAAGTGGGTAGGGGTCAAAGTGACAACCCCTGCCCTGAGCCATTGTTGTGGTTCCTGTACAATATGAGCGACAACATTTTATGGTACCGTTGCTTGGGAGAAAATTTTGATCCTTGGTTTTCAGGACAACTTTCGAATCTTTCCATATTTTCTTTTATCATCTCTCTTTATTCCTTGTCCCGCCAATGACACAACATTATTTGGTTCCATTTTTGGGGGCAAGTATCTTGTTTCTGGGGTTTACGACACTTTTCAATCCTTCATTTTTCCATCTTTTCATTTTAGCTGCTAATGCCACACAACATTTTTTGGCACTATTTCCAGGGAGGAGTTTATCTCATTCTCAGTGCTTCAATGACATATTTCTAATCTTTTTCACAATTCATTAGCCCATCAAGTGGCATAACATTTTTTGTCACCCTTCCTCTCATCATTTTTCATATTTTTATCACCTTATCCTTTGTTCTCTCACTAATCCTTTCATCTTGTTCATCCACACCTTTAGCACTTGGACATTTAGGTTGGTTTCTTGTTTGGGTAGTTACTCCACTTGTTCAACCATTCACAAGATCTTACTCTAGAAGGAATCCCGATAACCTGATTAACCCTGCTCCCAATCTTGAAAAAGTTCTAAGAGCCCGAGTAAACAAGGCACATTCTAGAGAGAAATTAAATTTTCTCGAACATGAAGCTCTCCTTGATCTCCATTTTCTTTTCATTAATCTCGTAAATCAAGAAATCATGGGTGATTTTTACAGGCCTTGCAACTTCACCAACATTGAAGGATGTCCTCATGATTTTCCAAATGAGTCTACTATGAGAAAGTTGCCAATATTCTAAGGAAACAATGACATCAATGCTGAGGATCATATAAAAAGGTTCAACTCCTTCATCCAAAGATATTCTCATTCCACTGCCTATAACCATGAAGATGTCATGATGAAATTATTTGTTTTGTCGTTAGAAGATAATTCACTTGACTGGTTTCATGACAAAGCAGATAATGCCTTCGACTCCTTAAGGTCCCTCATTGATGTGTTTAAAGTTAAATATGGGGACAAGAGGGAAGGAAAGTAATTGGTTAAAGAATTGAATATTATAAAGAAAAAAGAAAATGAAATAGTGGAAGAATTCAACCAAAGATTTAATGGTCTTCTAAAAGATATGACTCAAGATTATAGGCCTTTTGACAAGACAATTTTGGAACAATATCTCAAAGCTTTTAACGGTGACACTCAATATGAGATTAGACGTGCCAAGCTCATTACCTTAGCTACTGCCCAAAATACAACTGAAGAGTTGGAAAATGATAGAAAAGCTTAAGGTAAATCATAGGTCCCAGTTTTTTTATAGAGGTCTTGTTAAATATAAGGGAAAGGAAATAAAAGAAGAAGATCCATAATTAATTAAATAATTAACTCAAGTAGTCAGGGAAATGAATATTGAACATGCCAAACAAAGAGTGATATACAAGTTAGAATGATTCAAATGCAAAAAATGCAGCAAAGAAACTCCCCTGCTGAGAAAAGTCCTCCTAATCCTCAAATCAATATGTTTAGGAGGGAGTTCCATTTGCCTTTAGAGGATTGGATAAAAGTTATGAAAAATAGACATAGTGTTGAAACTCTTAATTTGAGTAGTGTCAAGAGTGAGAACGAGGATTGGATTTTAGAACAATCTACACAAGACATCAAAGAAGGAATTCTTGGTATCCTAAAGATTAATCCAGATTTTAATTTAGGAGAATGGATAAGCCATTTAAGAATTGATGTGCCTATAAAAGAGATGATCAAGAATCCAACTAAAGGGAATGAAGTCAAATAAACTATCAAAAGAAGAATATCAGGGTCCCTTACCTTGCTCACCATGTAATAATTGATGAGCCGCGGTATTGCAACAAAAATGTTGCAACTCCCAAGGATATCAACTTTAATTATCAACCCAAGGTTCGTACAAACTTAAGAGGTATCGACACTATATGTGCAACATACAATGTGTTCTTCCTTTGCTGTCATAATGTAATGGAGTGTATGTACTGAATTCAAATCCTAAACTAATTGAAGAAAATGAAATGTTCGAAATGGAACCTTAACCTATTGCAAGAAAGAAAGTACAAGGAAAGATAATGAAATCAAATGCTAAAACAAACTATTTTCTAACTAAGTTAACATGTATACTATCCTATTATCCTAAGCATGCATATTCAAACCATCAAACCTTCTACTGATGTGCATGTAAATAAATAAATAAAATTTGTTTTTCTTTTTGTCGTTTTCATGTGATGGTGAATGGTGAATGGTCAGAAGGTTTGGGAGACAAGTAGGGACCCTTTTCTAGCTTCCTAGAGAATTTTCCCTCAATTTGGCCTCAAAACAGACTTTCCTACAGGATGCTACAATGATTTTCTACATGATCCCATGATTTCCTACAAGATATAAAAATTTACAATAATACATCGAATGACCAAGAAAATCAAATCCAAATTGGATGGGACAAATTTTGGTATAAACTATGATGTCTTAAGTCCCCATTCCAAGTGGAATCACTAAAAATACCTCTGTTAATCCATGCAAAAAAAAATAAAAAACATTACTAGTCGAAAATCTAGAAATTCGAGAACTAGTGAGCAAGTAAATGTAAAAAGTTCCTAACCAAATCAAGTGTAAATGCAATGGGGTGATTTTTCTTATGAACTAGAATGTTTCTGTGATCTAATTCAAGTGGAATCAAATTGATTGAAGCTCATTAGAATGTTCTAAAAATAGTAGAAATTTACCGTTCTTTGCTAAAAAGGAGGTCCAACAATCTAGATTTGGGAATGAGAAGACTAATCCAAGCAACTTAATGATTATTATGAATTTCCAAAGATTTTCCAAGGATGAAATAATGCATGTGATCCTACAAAAGAACTTACATTAACCATTAACTCAATCCTACAACAAGAAATCATTAATACTGCATGTAGAAATAGAAAGAAATAAAAACTAGAGATGCATGTGAATAAGCAATGAAAAGAAGGAAAGAAAATGATACAAAAGAGATCTGAGGCTTCTGGGATGGCCAAGCCCAAGGAAACTCAGAGAACTATGGAGGATAACAAGATTTAGAAGCTGAACATGACACCAATCTTCATTATTTTCATCAATGGAATTACATCCATGCAAGAAAATACAATGGAGCTATAAAAATACAAGCTCTCTACATCATAACCCTAATGAAAATCTCTCCCCTAGAGGAAAATTCAACTTGGTACTTATAAAAAATGATTAAGAATCATTCCCCATGAATGAAGGAAGCTTTCCATACCAAAATCCCTTGATTAGTGGATCTAGTCCCCAATACTAGGAATTTGCATTAAATGGTAGGGAACACATTCCTAGATTTTCTCAATCATTCCGTAGAGGCAAATTCGACTTGGTACTTGTAAAAAATGATTAAGAATCATTCCCCATGGATGGAGGAAGCTTTCCCCACTGAAATACCTTGATTAGTGGATATGCTCCCTTGATTGGTGGATCTGCTCCTTTGATTAGTGGAACACATTCTTAGATTTTCTTAGTCATTGGAGTTCCACAATTTGTGCCATAATTCCATAATATATTGTTGACTTATTATTTATTATTGACCCGTTGGAAATAATACTGGGGGGGGGGGTGAATCAGTATTATCAAATTCTTTTCAATATATCTTCCAAATTTATACTTTAATTTATTCTTCAGATATTGATCATTAGTTTGTATGTCAATACCATATAATAATGAGCAAGAACAGGAAAAACAGATAATCACACCAAAGAACACCAGATATAAGGTGGAAACCCAATGTGGGTGAAAACCACCTGCTGCAATATGTCTCTATATTCTTTCAATTAGAAACTTCTTTTACAATGATTTTGTACTGGTGTAGTCCTTTACCAGTACGCAGGCTGCAACCTGCTGAGAGCTACAACCCTCTCTCGTTTTCCAGTCTCTCCTGGAAGGGAGCTACAACCCCCTTAGCTCTTGTACTAGCTAATCTACTAGTACGTAGGTGCTAACCTACTTCTTTTCTTCCAAGGACCACTTTTCATAAATTTTCAAACTGGATCCATATCAAATAACCATCAAGTACATGTGAATCAACCAATCTCCTTTTTCAATCAACCAATGAATCAACCAATAACTTCTCAGAATGCAGTAACCAGAACAACAATACCAGTAATCTCAACCCAGAACTCTTCAGCAATAGATAAAAGGCAGTCAACAAATATTTCAAGAAAAGTCCACAACTTCACCAATAGAGACCTGCGAATATCCGTAGCTCTTCTGTGTCTAAACTGTGCAGATCCGCACCTTGTCCTTCTTCTGCTCTGCGTACCTCTGCACCTACTCCTTCTGCTGCACTGCGTACCTCTGCGCAGATCCACACCTGCACTGTCTGCCTGACAGCATACCTCCGCACCTGGTCCTTCTGTTCCTCTGCGTACCTCCGCACTGTGCCTTCTGCTGCGCTGCGTACCTCGCACCAGCGCCTTCTGCTTTGCTGCGGACCCCTGCACTTGCGCCTTCTGCTGCGCTGCAGACCCCCGCACCTGCGCTGTGGATTGCCTGCGGACTTCTAAATAGAGCCAAATTAACAGTCCTCCAATGTGCCACAGACAGTCAGATCCACAGATCTGATCATGCGCCCGAGAGATCACGACCTATCAATAGATTCACCTTAAATTTCACCTTGATTTAGATCTAGCTTTTCAAACCGATCACCCAAAATTTCAGATCTTAAGATATTCAAATTTCACAAGTGACTAGCCAAGTGATCTACTTTCCTTTTTATAGGCAAGCCCTTATTCAAACCATGGGACAAAACCATCGAAAACCAATACAAGGGATCCAAACTGAGGTTCAGTAATTTAGATCTTATACCACGGACCAAAACCATAGGATCATGAACATCGAGCTAAATACCATGGGCCAAACATAAGAATTCCCGCGTGTGCCCACTTCTTTGCATTGGAGTGAGTGAACTGGGGTCCGCACCTTCTGTTCGGATAACCTGCGGACATGACCGCACTTTGTGAACGGTGTGCCTGCGGGCCCGCACCTTTTGAACAATGTACCTGCGAACCCCTTATTTTCCATCATTTTGAGAGCCTGAACAAAGATTTGCCACTTGAGTGAGTTGCCATCAAGTACAACACTTGTGCCATAGCGCCAAACCTGAATCATAATGCCAGCAATCTCCCCCTTTGGACTTGATGGCAACCCCAAGATCCTCAAAGTCATTCTCCCCCTTTGACATCAAGGGAAAAGGGTTATGCTCCCCATGAGAACATGCTGAAGTCTCTGCTCTGCTGATCACGCTCCCCCTGACTATAGACTAGATCTGCAAAAGAAAAATTCTTCAAGAAGAACCATAATCTACCATACACCATACATGACCTTTGAAAAAAGAGATAGAGACATATTAGCAGCAATATTCAGATCAGCATCCATGTTCTCCTTCTGTACTTTCTCCTCCAATATCTTCTACCATAATGCCAACAATGCATTATTAGAAGAATATATGCTCCCCCTGAACCTGTGCCATTCGATCTTCGACCAATCCATAACCCAGCAAATATACGCGTATACCCCATATGAAACTCGCGTACAACCCACAATCTCTGAAATAGATGAGATTCAACAACAAGATGATGCATCAACTACCCCCAGCTTTTGCCTGAGGTATTCAAAGGTCTCCCTGGGCAGTGGTTTGGTGAGTATATCAGCAACTTGTTCCTTAGAAGGAACATACTCTAACTTGACCTTTTGTTCAAGCACTTGTTCCCGAAGAAAATGATATTTGATAGGTATATGCTTGGTCTTTGAATGCATGACTGGGTTCTTTGAAATGCTGATAGCACTTGTATTATCACATAAGATGGAGATAGGTGGTGTACAAGTGATTTGAAAATCCTGCAAGGTCTGCATCATCCAAAGGAGTTGAGTGCAGCAAGATGCAGCAGCCACATATTCCGCTTCAGTTGTAGATAAAGCAATCGAACTCTGTTTCTTGCTGAACCAAGATACTAATCTGGAACCCATAAAGAATGCACCACCACTTGTGCACTTCCTATCATCCATGCTTCCGGCCCAATCTGCATCTGTATAAGCATGAAGTGTGAGATCTGTATCTCTAGGATACCATAAGCCATAGTTTTGAGTTCCTTGAGGGTACTTGAAGATTCTCTTAACTGCCTGAAGATGAGTTTCCTTGGGATTTGCTTGAAATCTTCCAACTATTCCCATTGCATGCATGATGTCTGGTCGGGTACCTGTCAAATAAAGTAGACTTCCAATCATGGATCTATAGGTTGGTTGATGTACTGCTGCTGATTCATCATTTGCACTGAGGTTGCATCCTGTAACCATATGGGTACATATTGGTTTTGGATCTTCCATGCCATACTTCTTCAAAATCTGCTTGAGGTACTTGGTTTGAGACAAAAAGATACTGCCTTCATTTTGTTGGATTTGTAGACCAAGAAAATATGTCAGCTCTCCAAGTAATGACATTTCGAATTCTTTTTGCATCACCAAGGCAAAGTTTTGACTCATATTTTCTTCATTGCTGCCAAAGATAATATCATCTACATACACAAGAAGTATTAGCAATTTGTCATTTTCAATTTTTATATAAAGATTGCTATCAGCTTATCCCTTTGAAAAGCCTTGTTGATGAAGATATTTGTCCAAACGATAGTACCAAGCCCTTGGGAGCCTGTTTAAGACCATAAAGAGCCTTTTTTAGTCTGCATACAAGATTTGGATCATTCCCAAGAATGAAACCATCTGGTTGCTCAATGTACACCTCTTCTTCTAAGTCTCCATTCAGAAAGGCTTATTTCACGTCCATTTGAAATACTTTGAACTTCTGAAAGCTTGAGAGAGCAAGGAACATTCGGATGGCCTCAAGTCTAGCAACAGGAGCAAAAGTTTCTTCAAAGTCTATTCCTTCTTGTTGAGCATACCCTTTACAAACAAGTCTGGCCTTGTTTCTAATTACTTCCCCATTTTCATTCAACTTATTTTTGAAGATCCATTTTGTCCCTATGACATTCTTATATTTTTGTCTAGGAACCAACTCCCAAGTGTTGTTCTTTTTGATCTGCTCAAGTTCTTCATCCATTGCCTTGACCCAACATTCATCTTTGCATGCCTCTCTTACATTTTGTGGTTCAGTGGAGGAGAGTAATGCCAAATAGCTCGAAGGTTCTGCAATTGTTCTTCTTGTTTGTACAGCTGCCTCCTTTTGCCCCAAGATTTGAGATTCTGGATGATTCTTTTGAACATACCTGGATGGAGTCTTCTCTTCTATCCTTATCTGTTCCTCTGGTGCCTCTTGAGGTTCTTCTTCGTCATCAGTCTGATTTGAAGGATGATCTTCATCCACTTCGATATTTTCATAATTTACTTGCCTAGGAACGTTTCCTTCTTCATCAATCACTACATCAATGCTATCAACTATTCTTCCAAGTCTTTTGTTGTAACACTTATACACTTTTCTGTGAGGAGAATAACCAAGGAGAATCCCTTCATCTGCTCTAGGTTCAAACTTGCCAAGATGTTAATCATTATTCTTAATATACCATTTGCTTCCAAAGATTTTGAAATGTTTACCGAAGGAGTCTCACCATACCAGAGCTCATGAGGAGTTTGAGTGCTGTTCACCGGGACATTTTTTTTGTTGAGAATAATGACCGCAACAAATGCAGCTTCACCCCAGAAGGTTGTGGGAGTTCCAGATTCATCAAGCATTGCACGAGCCATTTGTTGAACCGTTATGTTCATCCTTTCCACTACTCCATTTTGCTGAGGAGTCCTAGCTGTAGAGAATTCCCTTCTTATTCCATGTTCTTCACAAAAATCGAAAAATTCATTTGAGGTAAACTCCCCACCTCTATCAGACCTGAGGCACTTAATTTTGTGATCTGATTCATTTTCAACCAAGGCTTTGAAAGATTTGAATTTTTCGAAGGCTTCGTCTTTGTGCTTCATAAGTCCTATCCAAACCATTCTGGAGAAGTCGTCAATGAATAATATAAAGTATTCTTCTCCTTGAGGTGACCTTTTCCTAGATGGTCCACATACATCTGTATGGACTAGTTCAAGAGGCTTGCTAGCTGATCCTTCCTTCTCAGGGAAGTTAGTTCTGGTTTGCTTACCAAATTGACATGATTTGCATATTGTATTGTCTGGAATTTTGATGTTGGAAGACCATGAACTTCCTGGTATTTGCATGCTTTCCTCATCTGTGAAAAGCTTAGATGCCCCAACCTCTGGTGCCGTAACCAGTGTTCATCATTCTTGCTCAAATAGCATTGTTGTTGTCCTTCTTCAAATATGTATAAATTATTTGGAGTTCTTATGCCTTTGATCACTGTTTTTCCTGTATCAAGATCACGAACACTACATCCATTTGATCGAAATATTACCTCAGTTCCTTGATCGCACATCTGATTGACACTCAGTAGATTATGCTTCAAGCCATCAACATACAACACATTTGCAGCCTTGACTTTCTCTTTCAACTGAACAGTGCCTTTTCCTTTTACGACTGCAGGGGTATCATTTCCAAAAGAAACTTTCTTTCCCTTTTCTAAAGCACTATATGGTTGAAGTTTTTCTTTATCACCTGTCATATGCTTCGAACATCCACTGTCGATGTACCATTGATTTTCCTGTCCTTCTACATATAAAGTTATCCCACATCTTTCTGGTTGTGGTTCCTTCATTCTCCATGTTCTGGCATTTGAGGTTTGTTCCTTCTGAGTTGTCTTCCGAAACCTGCTCCTGCATTCAGAATCTTCATGACCGAAGTTATTACAAATAGAACATTCAATTTCACTTTCAAGGGCGGAAAAGTTGTTATAGGTCCTTTTCGTGATTCCAGTCATACTTCTTTGTTTTTGAGCTTCTCTAGTCATGATTGTCTTATAGGCAACACATTGAGCTGCTTTGTGACCAAAGTTATGGCAAGAGAAACATTGGCCATTGAAGAAACTCCTGCGATTATCAAATCTATCAACCAACCGATTGTAGTTTCTACTGACATCCATTCTTGAGGCAAATTGGGAAGATTTTACCTGTCGCTGGTGGTAGCTTCTATTTGTCCTTAAGGTAACTTGCCACCGATTTTCTTGATAGTCTTTGTTCGTTCTTGAGGTAAACTGTCCCTGATTTACCTGATGATTTCTATTAGGCCTTTGCTCGCTCCTCCTTGCTGCATCAAGATAACTTTTGGAGGTGGATGCTTGAGATGCTTCTCCATTATATCCTAGACCTGTCTTGATTAGAGGAGGACGCTGCACATTGATAATCTCATCCAGAGTTTTAGACCCTTTAACAAATTTAAGATTAAGAGCTTTTGTTTTCTCAATCTCTTTTCTAAGACTAACAATTTCACATTCCAATTTTTCGTGATGTTTTTCCCTTTTAGCCAGTTGACATTGCATAGAATCAATAATCACATTTTTCTCTTCTAAACAAATTTTGAGATTAGAAATCTCTTCATAAAGACCTTCTTCATCTATAGCATCCATATAATCATCATCTTCAAAAGCCATTAAAAGTTTATAATTATTACCTCGTTCATCTTCGTCACTATTTGAAAGTCCATCACTATCTTCATGAGTGTAATAGCTTTTCTTATTTGCATTCTGTTTCTTGTTCCATCTAACAGGTTCTTTTCCATTTTCAATCTTATCCTTATGAGGACATTTGGCAGCATAGTGACCGACTCTTCCACAAGCAAAGCATTTGAAAGGTAACTTACCTCGGAATCGTCCAGCACCTCATTGAAGGTTTTTGACAAAATTTGATTCTTCTTCTTCTTCTGACACGTGTCCTGACTCATAGTAATCTCCTTTGCCGAAAGCCTTGAAGGCAGCTTCTCTCCTGTCTGATGGTCCTCCTTTCCTCATTTCATAAGCAGTCAGAATTTCGTGCAGCTAAGACATGGTAAGGTTTCGTAGATTCTCATTTTCTTCTATTGCAGAAACTTTAGATTCAAACCTAGGGGACAAAGATCTTAGAACCTTTTCAACCACAACAACCTCTTTTATTTCTTCACCCAAATTTTTCATACAATTAACAATCTCATCTACACGAAGGAAATAGTTAGCCACACTTTCATCATTGTGCATTCTGAGATTTTCATACTGAATTATGAGGGTTTGAAGTTTTGCTCGTTTTACCTGATCATCTCCTTCATAGCTCAGAATAATCTTGTCCCATATTTCTTTTGCGGATTTATACTGCATAACCTTCACGAATTTTGATTGAGATAGACATCCTAGTAGAGTATTGACAACCTTTGCATTTGTTTCATATTTCTTCTTCTCAGCCGGATCTGTAGGAGTTGCTGATGGAAAAGTGTACCCTGTATCTATGATATTGCAGACTTCTGTACCAAGAGATTGAAGATAGGCAGTAACTCTTACCTTCCAATATACGAAGTTTGTCCCATCAAAAATTGGTGGCCTGATATATGCTTCTCTCTCATAGTTGCTCATGATGATGGATCTTCCTTCAAGCGATCAAGCTTCTTCAGAAGGACCTGCTCTGATACCAATTGTTGGAAATAATACTGAGCGGGGGGGGGTGAATCAGTATTATCAAATTCTTTTCAATATATCTTCCAAATTTATACTTTAATTTATTCTTTAGATATTGATCATTAGTTTGTCTGTCAGTACCATATAATAATGAGCAAGAACAGGAAAAACAGATAATCACACCAAAGAACACCAGATATAAGGTGGAAACCCAATGTGGGTGAAAACCACCTGCTGCAATATGTCTCTATATTCTTTCAATTAGAAACTTCTTTTACAATGATTTTGTACTAGTGCAGTTCTTTATCAGTACACAGGCTGCAACCTGTTGAGAGCTACAACCCTCTCTCGTTTTCCAGTCTCTTCTGGAAGGGAGCTACAACCCCCTTAGCTCTTTTACTAGCTAATCTACTAGTACGTAGGTGCTGACCTACTTCTTTTCTTCCAAGGACCACTTTTCATAAATTTTCAAACTGGATCCATATCAAATAATCATTAAGTACATGTGAATCAACCAATCTCCTTTTTCAATCAACCAATGAATCAACCAATAACTTCTCAGAATGCAGTAACCAGAACAACAATACCAGTAATCTCAACCCAGAACTCTTCAGCAATAGATAAAAGGTAGTCAACAAATATTTCAAGAAAAGTCCGCAACTTCACCAATAGAAACCTGTGAATATCCGTAGCTCTTCTGTGTCTAAACTGCGCAGATCCGCACCTGGTCCTTCTTCTGCTCTGCGTACCTCCGCACCTACTCCTTCTACTGCACTGCGTACCTCTGCTCAGATCCGCACCTGCACTGTCTGCCTGACAGCGTACCTCCGCACCTGGTCCTTCTGTTCCTCTGCGTACCTCCGCACTGTGCCTTCTGCTGCGCTGCATACCTCGCACCAGCGCCTTCTGCTTCGCTGCGGACCCCCGCACCTGCGCCTTCTGCTGCGCTGCGGACCCCCGCACCTGCGCTGTGGATTGCCTGCGGACCTCTGAATAGAGCCAAATTAACAGTCCTCCAATGTGCCACAGACAGTCAGATCCATATATCTGATCATGCGCCCGAGAGATCACGACCTATCAATAGATTCCCCTTAAATTTCACCTTGATTTAGATCTAGCTTTTCCAACCGATCACCCAAAATTTCAGATCTTAAGATATTCAAATTTCACAAGTGACTAGCCAAGTGATATCCTTTCCTTTTTATAGGCAAGCCCTTATTCAAACCATGGGACAAAACCATCGAAAACCAATACAAGGGATCCAAACCGGGGTTCAATAATTTAGATCTTATATCACGGACCAAAACCATAGGATCATGAACGTTGAGCTAAATACCATGGGCCAAACATAAGAATTCCCACGTGTGTGCGCTTCTCTGCATTGGAGTGAGTGAACTGGGGTCCACACCTTCTGTTCGGATAACTTGCGGTCATGACCGCACTTTGTGAACGGCGTGCCTGCGGGCCCACACCTTTTGAACGATGTACTTGTGAACCCCTTATTTTCCATCATTTTGAGAGCCTGAACAGAGATTTGCCACTTGAGTGAGTTGCCATCAAGTACAACACCTATGCCATAGTGCCAAACCTTAATCATAATGCCAACAGATCCTCAAGTAGTAGGGAACAAGTCCCTAAATTATCTCCTCCTCCAACCCTTCATAATCTGCCCAATATTCTCATAATATTCCACAAAAATTAAATAATATTATGCACAAATATTCAATTATTCATAAACCTTCCTAATGAATATATTAAAGTTAAAAATAAATTATGTAATGCAAAAAGAGAGGCTTAATGTGTTGAAGGATGGTTATAGGCCTTAATTTATGTTTTAAATTAGAGCATGGGCCTTAATTTATGTCTAATTTAGAGGCCCATCATACCCCCTACTGAAAGTGTTTCTCATTCTCTGAGCAGCTTAGTGACTTCATTGTGCCTCATCCATGGCCCTGGTGGCCTCTCTCTTGTGCATTAAGAATATTCTTTGTAAGCTCTGCAAGGACAAGCCAAAAAACATATTTGTGCAAAGAAAAATCTTTGTTTCTTGAGACCATTTTCTTGCCTTCTTGCCCTTTATTCAAGATGGGTTCTTGAATATTTTTTAGTTTGGCAAGGTCTTCCACACCCTTATCAACCATCTGCTACCTTGTTCCGCCATTTGAACACCTATAGCACCTTCAAAATGCATTTATATGAGATCTAGGACATCCTATAGGAGTTCCTGTCAAACCTACAGGAAACATATAGGAAAACCTGTTAAAACTACAGGAAACCAGTTTTGAGCATAAATGATAAACTGGTGTTAGGGCAGGCCATCAACTTGACTCCCATGCATTTCTCCCATTTTTAGGCCCTGGACAAAAGCTAGAAATATATTGGAGACCTCTTGGAACACCTCTTTTCATCACTGTAGTTTGATTTATATTTTGATGGTCAATGCCTTATTTCTTTTTGTTGCCTTCTTCTCCCTTGTGGCCTAGTTGACTGCCTAATGGCCTTGGTCTTCTCTGAAAAAACTTTGCCATCTTGGGGTTTAGCATAATTTATTCATTTCTTCCTTTTTGTAGCAACATTCTGCCTTCCTGTAGTAGTCATTCCACCTCTTTCAAAGTCTTCTGACTGTGTGGGAGTGATGAGAAATGATAAGAGGGATTGGATGATGATGCTTGGGCTCAAAGAGAGTAGTGTAGGTTTGTGAAAATGAAGAGGATGCTCTATTTGTTTTTTTTTCAAGAATGAAATGGGATGGATGAATGATGAATAGATAGTGAATATGAAGTGGATGGAGGGCTTGGAGTGCTTTGGTGACCTTGGCCTTCTCCAAAATTTCTTCTTTTAACTGCTGTCCTCATTCCTTGAAATCATCACCCTTCATAATTTGACTTTTCAACATTGCATGAGGGAAAGAGTGAGTTGCAATCAACTAATTGAAGGCGGCTGAGACTGCTGACCCATCCTTAGTTTATAAAACCTCATCTCTAATGCATTGGCAACAAATTTCTAACTATAATATGCTCAAGGGAAGAGGTCAAGAATATTACATACCTATACCTACCTGATGGTTGTTGGAGAGACATGCATGCTGCTGCTGAGTTGATATTGATGTGCAAGTGTTGGATGGTGATGCTGATGATCCTGATGCTACCGCTAAGCTCTGGAGGAGATTCTTTGACATTTGGATCTCCTTTAAAACTGCTCACTGCCAATCCTGTAGGTTCTGTTCTGTATCCTGTAGGTGTACAGGACAACGACTTCTTTTTTCCATATCTCGCAAACTGTAGACTAGATTGAGCTGAAATTTTTTTAGCATATTTCCATCATCATTATGCACCTCTCCATATAAACATTTTGGTCAATGGATGCACGGATCTCAAGAAAAACTAAAAATGGTTGAAGGTGATGGAGGCCGATTTCTTGGAAACCATGCACTGGAATTTGCTAAAATTGCTTGGGCATGTTACCATCATGCATATGCTTCTCCCCTGAAACAATTTTGTAAATGGATGCACAGATATTGAGAAAATGCAAAAATGGCTGAAGGTGATGGAGGCCAATTTATTGGAAACCGTGCACTGGAATTTGCTGAAATTGCTTGAGCATGTTACCATCATCCATATGCATCTCCCCCTGAAACAACTTGGAAAATGGATGCATGGTTTTCAAGTTATGGCAAAAACAAATTTCTGCTCTATGTATTTTTGTATCCTATAGTAAAACAGAGCATCCTGTAGTTTTTTAGGACAACAAGCAAATTGAATGGTAGAAGCTTGAGAATGATGGGTGGATGGTGGAAATAGATGAGGGTGATCGATTGGCATGACCTTAGCCTTGTTGGAGCATTTGAGCAAAGTAAGAGAAAGTCAAAATTTGGCTCCTTTTGATTAGGCTTGACCAATTTTCATTTTGGTACCAACTTTTTCTTGTTGCTTGCAGATGTTGGAGAGTACGTGCATGCATGGAGCAATGATTTTTATTTTTTCTCTTTTTTTTTCTTCTAGGCCTACTAGCCACCTCAATGAGGTTTTTAACTAATAGGTCTGCCTAGGTGCCTCAAAGGAGGTTTTCACCTAGGATCTTTTTTTTTTCCTTTTTTTTTTTCTTTTTTCCAACCCATTGACCGCCTCATGGAGGTTTTCAATCAATGAGCCAATCTGTGGCACCTCCAAGGAGGTTTTCACCTTAGATTTTTATTATTTTTTTTTCTCTTATTTTTTTTTTACCCTACCCTACTTGAAAAACAAAATCACTTTCAAGTATAAGAATACTTCCAATGGAGCCATGTGCACATAAAGATGGTAGACAAAATGATGTGGAGGCTTGAAATGTATGCTTTGACATGTACTTGGATTTCAGAGACCAAATGATTTGACTTTGAAAGGATCAAGCATAGTTGAGGAAGACAGTGATGCTGCAACTTAGTGACTCTCTGGAACCATATTTCAATATAGTTGTGATGTCCCTGATCTGGATCATTCTTCATGTCTTCTTCTACCATGACCTTCAAATCTTCTTCTTTTTGCTGATTTTTCTCTTGAATACACGGAGGATTTGATGGTAACCATGAGGGAGATTTCTCAATCTTTGATTTTGATGTCTGCTCTTCATCAAGTGTAGCCCATGGTTCTTTGATCTTCTCTTTCGAATCTTCTTCTTCTGGATGTAGTCCTTCAATGATATTAAGAGAATCTCTTTTTTGCAATACTCTTCCTGAGCTATGGTGAATACCATTGAGCTCAAGAGGAGATGTTTGGAAGTGTTGTACCTCAGCATTGTAAGTGGGCTGAGCTACTCCAATGTGTGGGTTTGGAAATGGTGGTATAGGTAGTTGAGTGGGAATGTATATTTGAGAAAGATGTGGATGGGGTTGTTGTTGTGGTGGAGGTGAATGGTAAGGATAACATGGAGTTTGGTATGGAGGATATTGAGGAAAATATCGAGGATATTGTGGATGGCTTCCATAAGTTCCTTGCCAACCTTGTTGCCAAGATTGGTTTTGGGGTTGATATGGCCAATGTTGTCAAGGAAAGGGTGTGTTCCAATTACTTTGAGGTGGATATGCATAACCTTGAAATTGGGAATTAGGCTCTTGCATCATATCAGGCTGAATAGGCTTCCATGGTCCTCTTGGAGCTACATAACATTGCTGCATTGGCAATTGACTTGCTCCATTGTTCTCTTGGTGAACTTCCTTCAACCTTGGTAATGATGGACAATGTTTAACATCTTGTGATTCTGCAAAACAAATATCATCATTTTCGTTTCCTTCATCTTGCATTCTTAACATTTCTACTTGTTTTGTTAGATTGCTAAGAATATCTGTTTTAAAATCATCAAACAAATTTCCAAGTTTAGCTTGACTTACTGATCTTAATGCTGATTTATCTACTCTTGCTTTTCCTCTTGATATGTGTTTGCATGTTTCACAAATTTCGTCAAATGATAATTGATATACATCACCTCTACTCATGAGATTAAGGAGATCAATCCACTCATCCCTAATTGTTTTAAGTAAGAGGGTTTTTAGTGTGTTGGATCCTAAATGATGTAGTTTTCCTCTCTTAACTTTGTAGATGAACCTCTCTATTAGATCCTCAAGGCTCTCATCTTCTCTTTGATTCATTCTAAAGGTTCCTTCTTTAATATCATGATCTTTATACTTTTCTATAAATATGTTTTGCATATCATTCCATGATCTTATTGAATTAGTCCCTAAACTCATGAAACATTTAAGAGCTCTATCCTTCAAAGTTGCCGGAAACAATCTCAATTTTTGAGTTTTTAATAAGTAACCATAAGATCTACAAACAATCTCAAATTCAAAGAGAAAGGTTTCCGGATCCTCTGACCTTATACCATGAAATTTTGGAAGAAAAAATGGAGGGATGTTCTTCATGTGCACTCTTCCCTCAATATCTTGAATGGGAAATCTGATAGGATCTTCCTCATTGTCATCATCGCCATCAATTTCTTCTACATTCTTCGCCATCTTCTTCTTCTACCTGCAAAGGTGAATGGTGATGTGGCTCTTACTACACCACATGTTCAAATGGGGGGGTGTGTTGGTGTTGGATATTTTTGTTTTGTTTTTATGATTGAATGAAAACTATAATGCAATGCAATTTTCTACTTTTGAAATTAAATATGCCTAACAAAAATATTTTTTGTTTTTGCAAAAAGTAAAAAGAAATGAATCAACTAGGGAAGAAAATAATGCATACTTTGGCACGTCCTCGACAACGGCTCCATAAAGTGATGAGCCTCGGTATTGCAACAAGAATGCTGCAACTCCCAAGGCTACTGACTTTAATTATCAACCTGGGGTTCGTACAAACTTAAGAGGTATCAGCACTATATGTGCAACATACAATGTGTCCTTCCTTTGCTATCATAATGTAATGGAGTGTATGTATTGAATTCAAATCCTAAACTAATTGAAGAAAATGAAACGTTTGAAATGGAGCCTTAACATATTGCAAGAAAGAAAGTACAAGGAAAGAGAATGAAATCAAATGCTAAAACACACAATTTTCTAATTAACTCCTAAGAGGATTTGCTTCAAAAGAATTCTAAGTTAACATGTATGCAATCCTACTATCCTAAGCATGTAGATTCAAACCATCAAACCTTCTACTGCTGTGCATGTAAATGAATAAAATAAATTTGTTTTTCTTTTTGTCTTTTTCATGTGAGAGTGTGAAAGATAATCTCTTTTGGTGATGTGGAAAGTGGCTTGGAGATGATGGTGAATGGTTAGAAGGATTGGGAGACAAGTAGGGACCCTTTTCTAGCTTCCTAGACTATTTTTCCTCAATTCGGCCTCAAAACAGGCTTTCCTACAGGATGCTACAGTGATTTTTTGTAGGATCCCCTGATTTCCTACAGGATGTACAAATTTATAATAATTCATTGAATGACCAAGCAAATCAAATCCAAATTGGATGGGAAAAATTTTGGTATTAACTAATATGTCTTAGGTCCCCATTCCAAGTGGAATCACTCAAAAAGACCTCTATTAACCCATGCAAAAAATAAAATAAAAAACATTACTAGTCGAAAATCTAGAAATTCGAGAACTAGTGAGTAAGTAAATCTAAAAAAATGCCTAACAAAATCAAGTGTAAATGCAATGGGGTAGTTTTTGTTATGAACTAGAATGTTTTTTTGATCTAATTCAAGTGGAATCAATTCGATTGAAGCTCGTTAGCATGTTCTAAAAAATAGCAGAAATTTACTATTTTTTGCTAAAAAGGAGGTCTAACAATCTAAATTTGGGAATGAGAAGACTAATCCAAGCAACTCAATGAATATTATGAACTTACAAAGCTTTTACAAGGATGAAATAATGCTTGTGATCCTGCAAAAGAACTTACATCAACCATTTAACTCAATCCTACAACAAGAAATCATTAATACTAAATGCAAAAATGGAAAGAAATAAAAACTAGAGATGCATGTGAATAAGCAACGAAAAGAAGGAAAGAAAATGATACAAAAAGACTCTAAGGTCCCTAGGATGGCAAGGCCCAAGGAAGCTCAGAGGCCTATGGAGGAGAGCAAGATTTAGAATCTGAACATGACACCAATATTCATTATTTTCATCAATGGAATTACATCCCTGCAAGAAAATACAATGGAGCTGCAAAAATACAAGCTCTCTACATCATAACACTAATGAAAATCTCTCCCCTAGAGGAAAATTCGACTTGGTACTTATACAAAAATATTAGGAATCATTCCTCATGAATGGAGGAAGCTTTCCCCACCAAAATCCCTTGATTAGTGGATCTAGTCCCTAATACTAGGAATTTGTATTAAATGCTAGGGAACACATTCCTAGATTTTCTCAATCATTCCCTAGAGGAAAATTCGATTTGGTACTTGTAAAAAATGATTAAGAATAATTCCCCATGGATGGAGGAAGCTTTCCCCACTGAAATCCCTTGATTAGTGGATCTGCTTCCTTGATTAGTGGAACACATTCCTATATTTTTTCAATCGTTGGAGTTCCACAATTTGTGCCATAATTCCATAATATCTTGTTGACTTATTATTTATTATTGATCCTCAATTAGTAGGGAACAAGTCCCTAAATTATCTCCTCCTCCAACTCTTCATAATCTGTCCAATATTCTCATAATATTCCACAAAAAATAAATAATATTATGCACAAATATTCAATTATTCATAAACCTTCATAATGAATATATTAAAATTAAAAATAAATTATCTAATGCAAAAAGAGAGGTTTAATGTGTTGAAGGATGGTCATAGGCCTTACTTTATGTTTAAATTAGAGGCATGGGCTTTAATTTATGTCTAATTTAGAGGCCCATCAATAATATTGATAAATCTTAAAGGATTCGAACAAGGGTCTCTCCACCTAAAGATCTTATGAAGGAGCCTGTTGTACTGAAATCTAGCATGGGAAATTATGGTGTCATTTCTAATCCCATGGTCTTTCTTGATAGTGATGAAGAATATAAGGGCCAGATATGACACATGAGTTTTGACAGTGTTTGCTCTAAACCCGGAAAAGGGGCTGGGATTGTCTCGACCTCACCTTGAGGAAATATTTTTAAATTTTCTTTTCGGTTTGAGTTTGAGGCAACTAACAATATAACTAAATATGAAGCTTTGTTGATGGGCCTCTAAATAGCTAGAGATCTCAAAATAAAATCTGTAAGTGCGAAAGGAGATTATGATCTTGTCATTAAACAGGGTAAGGGTATCTTCTCATGCAAAAGTGACGGACTTAAGAAGTATTGAATTATTTGATGCATTTTGGTTTTCAAATTATCCCTAGAGAAGAAAATGGCCAGGCTGATGAACTAGCCATAGCTACTTCTACCTTTCAAGTTCCCGATAATCTAATAAAGGATAAGGCCACGATAGAAGTTGTTTTGAAACCCTTAGTCTTGGATAATGTTGAGAATTGGAAGTGTTTGATAATGAAAAATAGATCATCTGCTTTCTTAATCATTTGGATGAGTTTGAAGATTTTCAATCTTGTTCTAAAGAAGAAGAATCTAATGCCAAAAGTAAAGATAGGGTTAGCCCCATTTTCGGAAATATGGTGGCCATGGAACAAATCTTTAATAGGAATGATGCCACCAAAAGTGCCAATGATAGGAAGATGGATCTCGGTGAATTCATTGAAGTTAAAATTGATTTTCTTGAAAATCCTAAAATGGTTAAAATAGGTAAAGGGGTTTCCAAAGAAGATAAAGAAAAATTGATTGATCTGCTTATTGGATACCGCAATGTCTTAGATTTTCATATGATGAGATCAAATGTTACAGAAAGGATGTTATATAACATACTATTCATTTGAAAGATGAAGATGCTAAGCCATTTAAGCAGAAATTTAGGCAAATTAATCCTATGTTAGCTCCTCTTGTTCAGAAAGAATTATAAAAATTCTCGCTGTAGGTATAATCAGAGAACTCAACATTATTCTTGGTGCTCCAATTTGGTGATTGTTAGAAAAAAGAATGGTACTATATTATTGTGTGTGGATTTCCAAAACCTTAACCTGGCTTGCAAAAAAGATAACTATCCTTTGCCTAATATGGAAAACATGCTTCAAAGGATAACCAAATCTGGCACGATGTCATTATTAGATGGATTTCCTGGTTACAATCAGGTTTCGGTTAGGAGGGAGATTAACATAAGACTACGTTAACCACCCCTTAGGGTAATTTTGAATATCTCATAATTCCTTTTGGGTTAACAAATGCAGGGGTTACTTTTTAGAGAGTTATGGATTATTCTTTTAAGGAATTGATTGGAAAAATCATTGAAATTTACCAAGATGATCTCACCCTTTTTTCAAAAGATGGTAAGGCTCATATAAACCATCTTAAGAAGGTTCTTGACAGGTGTTGGGAATTTGGTATATCTTTAAATCCCACCAAATCTTTGTTTGGGGTTATTGAAGGAAAATTATCGGGACACATAATTTCTAAAGATGGTAACAGGATTGACCCTGAAAGATTTGAGGCTATTCAACAATTCCCTTTACCACAAAATATTAAGTCCCTCTAGTATTTCCTTGGAAAAATAATTTTTCTAAGAAGATTCATTCCAAACTATGCAAAAATTGCTAAACCCATCCAGTGTTTGTCGAAGAAGGATGAAAATTTTGTATGGAAAGATGAGGGTAAAAGGGGTTTGAGGACATTAAATATTCTATAGATAAAGCTCCTATCTTGGTCAACCCATATTATTCAAATGATTTTATGATATTTTCATTCGCCTCCAAAGATACTATAGCAGGTGTCCTATTACAGAAAAACAAGGAAGGTCATGAACAACCGATAACATTCATGAGCAAATCCTTGTAAAATTCAGAATTGAAGTATAACATTATGGAAACGTAGGCTTATGCATTGGTCAAGTCCCTTAAGAATTTCAAAAAATATGTGGGTTATTCCGAGATTATTTCTTTTGTTCTGCATTCTTCCACTAAGGATATATTGACTCAAACCGACTGCTTATGGAATCGTGCTAGATGGGTAGCTAAAATTCAGGAATATGATCTTGAGATCAAACCAACCAAATTTGTCAAAGGTCAAGTACTAGCTCAAATGTTAACATAAAGTAATGAGAAATATTTAGAGACAATTTTCCAGAAATAAATAGTTGAACCTTGTATCTCCCCCAATATTTAGAAATTGGAAAGGATTGAGTGGTATAAAGACATTATTTATTATTTGACAAATATGACATGTCCTGATCACTTGGTAGTCCATAAGGGGAGGTATCTCAGATTAAAAGAATCCAAATATTGTGTCTTAAAGGATGGCCTTGGATGGAGAAATCAAGATGGGATAATACTTATATGCATTGATGAGGATGAAGCTAAGAAGATTATCATTGAGTTCCATGCAATATTTTGTGGAGGGCACTTTGCAGCAAAACCACGACCCACAAGATTTTGCGTGTGAGATATTATTGACCCACCATTTTTTTAGATGTGCATAAATTTGTTAGAAAATATCAAGAATGCCAACTTTTCACAGGAAAGAAGAAATTAGTAGCATTGCCTCTCTAGTCGGTCGTAACTGAGGCCCGTTTTCAGAAATGGGGGTTGGAATTCATTGGTAAATTTAACCAAAATTCTAATAATGGTTATTCATGGATTTTGATTGCAACAAATTAATTTACAAAGTGGTTTGAGGCCATCCCAACAAATCATGCCATTGAGAAGGTTTTCATGGATTTTCTTCAGAATCATATTATCACTCGATTTGGTGTTCCAGCCAAAATTACGACTGATAATTCCAAAGCATTCAAATCTTCCAAATTTTCTTCTTTAAGATTCAAGTATGGCATTATTCTATCCCATTCCTCAAATTATTATCCCCAAGGAAATGTTCTTTCCAAATCAAGTAAAAAAATTCATCTCTATCCTTAGGAAAATTGTGGGGGATAATAAGCGATCATGGGATAGTAAGATCAAGTGTGCATTATGGGCAGACAAAATCACGAAGAAAAGAGCCGCTATGAAAAGTCATTTTGAACTTGTTTATAGTTTGGAAGCCACCTTTCCCGTCCATCTCAAGCTTCCAACCTATCAGCTCCTTCAACATTTTACAAAAGACAAAGATGCGGTACATAAAATAATTGATCAGATTATGGAACTTGATGAAGCCAACATGAATACTTTTGATAACAAATGTTAGAGCCAGGCTAGAAAAAAAGAAGGATTTGACAAGTCATCATGGAACATGTCTTTACAAATTGGCGATATGGTGTTATTATGGGATCGCAGAAATGAGAAGCCCGATAATCATGGAAAGTTTGATATTCTATGGCTCGAGCCATACATCATCAGAGGGATTGTTGGCGCACAAATATTAACAGAGTTGAGACCTCGAGTTTGGGTACAGGGGCCAAAAAAACTCCGCTTTAGTATAGCACAATGTCGACATTTTCACCTTACCCAGAGAGGATAAGGAGTCTCACCTGAGGCGTGACACGACCTTAGTTAGATGGGGAATGGAATCCAGTACCGAGAAAAGTCACAAGAGGAAGGGAGGGGTCAAAGAGCTTGAAATGTATCAATAAAACATCTACTCACAACAAATCTTGAACATATAAACTAGAAATACAACTGGTGAGTGCCAGTATTGTAGCAAGAATGCTGCAACTCCCGGGCTGCCAACTTTACTTTTATCAACCCGGTAGTTCGTAACAAACTTGGAAGCATCAGTGTTGTATGCACAAGTACTAGTTCTCACTGCAGGTTGTCACTTGGTTAGCTGGCGCGAGATCACTAGGAGCTCAAGCCAACTTCTATAGATTTCAGAAGAAGCTCTATGTGTGATGAAAGGAAAGAAAGATTACTCTACAAAGGCTATTCTAATTGTAGAAAGGAGAAAGACTGGAATGTAAAGCAAAACCTAGTAAAGCCTACTTAACAAGCTAATTCTACTTTTGCCAAAAACACTATGAAAACCATGAAAGAAATGCCATTACCTACTCAAGGAAGTAAACAATATCTAACCATGCTATTTCTGGAAGTAAATAAGCAAAAAACATATTTTTGGATTTTTATGTGTTTTTATGTGAATTTCACATGCATCTAATTTATTGTGTATGAGTGTGGCAGCGAACAAGTGGTGTTGGAGGGTGGTTTTGGATCTTGGGAGGATATAGGATGGTGTGGATGGGTCCTAGGAGGTCTTAGGTGGCCTTTTGGAGGCTTTTCCCACACTCGGCCTTCAAAAGAAAGCCTATAGGAAAAACTATAGGATGACACAAGAAATCTATAGGAGGAAAACATGGAAACTACAGAAGGCCTACAGGAGGAGGCCAAGAGCAATTTCTGCTGTTTTGAGGGTGTGAGAGTGGGTGAAAAATGTGGATGAAGGTTGGAATGAGGTGTTGGGGTGCCTAAGGTCTACCATGAATCACCAAGAGAGAGAAAGATGATTGGATTTGTTCAAGAAGAGAGGAATAAGTTCTATGAAAAATAAAGGAATCTAGGGCAAAATTGAGGTGAGGTTTGGGAGACCTATAAGGCATGGATCAGATGGAGGGTGTGATTGCTGGTAAGCTGGCATATTGCTGGAAGAGATCTACTACATAGAAAATTTCAGTCAACCAAGAAAATCAAGCAACCAATGAAATGAGTGCATACTAGGAAAAACAAAGTTTTAAAAAAATGGCCTAAACTATGATGCATAGAAGGAAATGCTGGGAAATACTGTAAGGAAGGAAAGCATGCAAAAGGACTATTGCAAATCAGGAAGTGAACATGATGAGTAAGATCTAAAGTAAAGCAAAACTGGACTATCAACCTACTAGAGAGTTGCAAACATTAGAAGTCCTATGAATGAGCAAAATTTGTGTTTCTGGGGCAGCAAGAGAGCCTTTGTCTCAAATCATGGTCCCAGAGGGAGGAAGAGAGGCAAATGCACTACTGCTAGCCTTTTGAATATTTTATGATCACTTCTTAACTTGCTACAGAAATTACAAATGGAAGAAAGCGACTAAATCATCAAAAGCAACCTATTCTTAACTATAAAAGAAATACATCTAACAACAAATTAATCTACAAACTGAAGTAAAGCATACAAATACAAGTAAAGAGAATCTTGGCTGCTTGGATTGGGCCCTAACCCAAGAGCTTCATCCCTCTGAGGTAACTCAGTGCTAGCCCATAAAGGTTTCCATCTTTATTATAAAAAAATAACAAGATTACATAAAACTGTCACACAAAAATATGCTCGAAATTTGAGCAGAGTTTACATAAGTAAAAAGTCAACCCTAGTGAGGCCCTAGGCCTCTCTACTTATACATCTGAAGCTATCAATAGATTCCTTAAAATCAGGGAGGCTTGGCTCCCAAACCTTGAGATAACTATCAGTCATCCTCCACTTTGCTCGGCTGCCTTCTAATGCATGATTCGACTGCTTGTACTCCGTGCTGAATGAAGGGGAATTCAAAGTGAGGGGTAATAAATGAGAGGGATTCCCTCCTATGAGTCCTCTCCTTTATCTAATTCGAGTTATTGCTGCAATTTGACCACTGGATCCTTGACTCTGACCTCAAAATCCATCAATAATCTGCATTAAATACATGTTAGACCACATCGCATAATAACTAACTCAAATCACTCTATAAGCATAAATATAATCATAAAATCATACAATAAGCTAAGAGAATGGTTGATTTGACTAGGTTAGGAGGTAAAATGAGCCCATATAATTACCCATTTATGAGGCTCATCATCACCCCCCTACTGAAGGTGTTGCTCATTCTCTAAGCAACCTAATCAATCTCTTCATCTTTTATGGCCCTAGTGGCCTCCCTAGCATTCCAAGCTTCTAATGTGGTCTGCTCATGTTATCCATAAAATCTTGCATTCCTGTCTATGTCCTTCCATTGCTCCTCCTCTTCTTCTTCTCTTCTGCTTTCTAGCATGCCTAATATGAGTGGAGGACTCAATTTGAGGCCAATCTAGTTGACCTTCAGCCTTTGCATGGAGCGCTTGTACATTTGGCACTCTTTTTAATGCCTCCTTCAGCATCATGGGGGAATGGTATTCCCTGATCTGCAAACTATGGGGTAGGGTGTTCCATCTTCTCATACATGCATGCACATAGTCCTCCCCAAGTAGCCTAAACATATCTTCAAAGTGTGCAATGGCTTGTTTTTGATTGGCTAGATATTTAGGGGCAATTTGAGGGTCATTTGTAAGCAGGTTATGTATGCTGATGAGTGCCATAGGATATGATGGCTCAACTATTATCATCAATGGTTCATTCTGCTCTTTTATTAACAATCTTTTCATTTCTGATACTCTCAATTCCTCATGGTTCATCCATGATGCCATGGCCATTAATTGCAGATCCCCTAGCTTAGCATTGGGGTCCCACACATTCATGTCTATGAGGGCCATGTTGTGTAGGTAGAACTATGCCATTTTTGCTTTATCCTCTGAGGTGCTTTGGTCACACAAATCCATGAACTGCTTATAGTCTTGGAAAGACATTGTGCTTCTTTGTGCCAAAGTCTTTATTTGGAATTGAAGCCATTGATCCTTCAGATAGAGGCCATAATATTTGGCTAGTGTTCTGCATTGTAATGCTTCCATGGATAAGCTAGCCATGTATGCTAGTTGAGTCTCTTTCTCTTGCAGCTGCCTCCTTAGTAGTTCATTCTCATTTTCAAGGTGACTTCTTGTAATGGCCTCTCTGTCTCTGAGAGCACTCAATTCTCTACCCATTTCCCTGAGTTTGTTTTCCATATGGCCAACATCCTCAACTCCTTTGGACTTGGATATCTGCATCCACCTATGTGTTCTCACTCTCTCTTTCTCCAATTCGAAAAACAGTGGAATGGCAAATTTCTATGGGATTATCCTGCCTCCCTCAAGTGGATTGTAATAAGAGGCAAGAATTGGTTGGGGGTCAGGTTCTTGTAGTGTTACACTAAAAAATGTCACCTTGACTACTTACAGTTAGTATGGCTCCAATCAACAAGTCATGCTACCCTCTTAGGCAAGTCTCATGCCTCTGTTATCCATCTCAAACTCAAAGAAGAGAGAAAGTCTTGTAAAAATCATGTTTATCTCTGGGGTCGCAGGTTCTCTCTAGCCTTACCTGCGGGGACGCTGATCATGTTCACAAAATATGCGTCCATGGACGCTCTGTATATTAAGGGACAGGTGCGTCCCTCTGTAAAAGGCAAAATGCGCAAGTTTTATCTTAAAAAAGTTACTTGTGGTTACTTCTAGAACATTCTAGAGGTCGGTTTGATGAAATGGATGCGCCTCCAGTTGGTTCATGTATCTCTATTAAGAGGGAGCTTATCCCATCAATAAGGGAGCTATCCCACCCATAGAGGGGGATGATCCCATTGATAGTGGACCTGAATAACCTCTTTACAGCACTATAAATAAAGGCATTGAGCCAGAAGGAGGGGAGGTTGGAGCTATACATTTTCTTTGGGTAAATGCTGCAGGATTTAGGTCTTCCATTAGAGCCTTTGTGAGGAGAGATTGTCTTCACTTGATTCTACTTGGGAGAGGGTGAGCTTTGTCAAAGTAGAGGAAAACCCTTGATGGACCCTGGGAGGAACTTGCACAACACCAAGGCCAGGTTGTAAGAGTTTCTTTGTTTCGTTATTAATACAAACTGGTTTATTTTTCTCAATAGCTTATGTTAATGAGTTATTTCATGTGTTCCTTGGTCTGCATGTTGAATATATGTTTTATTATATGAAATGCAAGTGCTTGGTAATTGTTTGATTGTTTGTGGTTGCAGGAATTGACTTGAAGGAGGAGCTCATCCGGATCGTCAAGAACGGACTTCAACAACAGCGTTTTGGAATAAGGTAAGCCTAAACACTTGTAGTTTTCATGTTGTAAAAGGTGTATTTAGAGAAAGATCACTCCATTTTGTCTTGTTTGTCATTAGAATGTCTTAGACTTCTAGGAAGGTCAGTCGTGTCCGCACCCTTGACAGATTCCGTGTGACAAATTGGCGACTCCGCTGGGGAATCCATTAATGAGAGAGTTTTTTCCTTTATATGAACTTTGCTTTGAGAAAATCATTTTTATTTTCTGGTTTTTGACTGTGAGAATTAGTATTTGGGTGGCTTAGCTGTAGCTTTAGTTGGCTTTAGTTTTTCTTCCTTTTTCCAGAAAGACGCAGTCTCTGTGTGCTGCACAGTGCGTCCTTGGACGCGCTGTTGTCGACTGCACAGTGCGGGGTCGCACCTGTGACAACTGCTGGCCTGCGTCTTCCTGTAAAAGTTAAGAAAATTCCATTTTTGCCTTAAATTACTTTTAGATTTTGTTTTTTCTTAGTGTTTTCTGCCCAGATCCTTTAGTACCCTGTCAAGAATTCTTACCTGAACTGGTTTTGTGAGCTTTGAGTGTTTTAGTGGTTTTCAACGAAGTTTAGACCTAGGGTTTGATTTTTGGAAAGGCTTTGTAGTAACTTTGAGCTTAGAAAGTTGTTCCAGCCTTAGATATCTCTGGTTAGTCAACCTTCTTAGAAGTTGAGCCTGTCGTAAAGTCTCCTTGTTTGAGCAACTTGTCATTTGAGTTGTTTTGGGTCAAATTTCGAATTGCTTGTTTTTAAAGTATTGATTTCCATTTTCAAAAAGGACAAAAAGATTAGAATTTTGTTTTGACTAGTTTTTGGTTCTGCAATAAGCTAGTCCTTGATTTGATTGTGATCAAGTAAAACACCTTAGAAATAATCATTGTTAGTTTTGACCTCGTTAAGATTGCTTAGAGTAAATTTGCCTTTAGTTTGCTTATGAGTGCATTTTCATAGATTTTAAGAGTTGTTAAGATTGATTTTTGGTTATATTAGATTTATTTGCTTTATTAAAAGAAAAATACAAAAACATCTTCTTAAAAGTCTTGTTTCAAGTAGCTTTTTGTTTTCAAAAGAAGGAAAGAGTTTTTTCGTGCATGTAAAGAGAAGTTATGTTTTTATGCTTGGAAAAGAAAAACGAATTGTTTCTTTGATTGTCTTCAATTAAGAAGTTGCTTTTATAAGGATTGCATTCTCTCAACTTTTTAGTTAAGCAATTCATCGAAAAAGTAAAGTAGTGGATAAATCATTTTAGGTGCATTTTGTAGTGGTTTCGAGTCGAGTCAACATACCACTAGTTTCACTTCCATCACCTTTTGACTTAAGAAACAACCTTAAAAGTAACGCTTAAATTAAAATCAATCTAGTAATCTTTATTTTTCTAGGGCTCTGAAGCACCAACATAGCTTAGGCTAGGGTCTTGGAGTAGGTGAGTACTTAACTCTCCAAGACTACAAAACCAAACAGATAGTCTATCTTGAGTAGAACAAATCCAATTGTTTCAGTTACATTCTGGGAAAGCTCCTCTTAAAGGAGAAACACGAGCTCGTGTCCGAACCAGTGAGGGGATCATTCCTCCCTCGTTGGGAACGACGCCAGGCAGTACGTATTACAAACGGTAAACCTCGGATTAACCATTGTCGAGGAGCCAGGGGTCACTTATCGGTAAACCTTGGATTGTTGTCAAGGAGCCGGTAAGGGGATTGGAGCTTGCTACTCTGCCCTTGCGTGCTGTCGGAGTTTAGACTGTTCCCCCAGGTGTAATTGTTGTGATTGGTAACCTTAGTGGCCATAATATCTAGGATTCTACCCAAGGTGACGGTGGAGGGAAGGTCCCACTGTACCTGGAGCAGACGTCGGTTATACTCACTTGGATTTTCTGGGGGGTTCGCTTCACTTCGAGACGGTTAAAGTGGAGGAACTTGGTCCAGTCTATTCATTAAGCAGGTTGCCGGGGTAACTGTTCCACCCACTATTTCTGTACTGAATCCTGCGAGGTTGGGCCTAATCACCAACTAGCGCTTTTGGTCCGGAAGACTACTGTTTGTGTGTGGTTTGACGCTCTAGATTATTTAGGCGTGTGCTTCAAATTTGATTGGTTCTTTAGAAGACTTTAGGTGGTTTGATTTGAAATTTTTTACTTTGTTTTCGTGTGTTGTAGTTAAAATCTTTAATTGTGGCGGAATTACCGAGAAGGTCCCGTCGTATTGCGGGCCAGTCTCCTGAAGTTGTATCTGTGGCCGAATTGTTGAGAAGATCCCGTGAACTTAGGGGTTCACCTCCTCGAGACGACCCCAGTTATTTAGAGGGTTTAAAGGTCCTTGTAACTCCTAGTGGCAGTAAAGTAGGTTCACCTGAAGAAGGAGAATCTTCTTTGGTAGTCCATCCAGATTACCAAAGATTAGAAACAGGTTACAATCCCGAAGCTGTTACAGTTTCCGAGCTTGCTGGTAGTTTTTCATCTGCCAGTGAAACAGGCGAAGAACCTGAAATTTCAGAACCTGTTACTCCAACTCCTAGTGTTCCTGATTCACCAAGAATAGAAAGAATTATCACCGAAAATCTTCCTGTTGGATTAATTGCTATAGAAGAACTTGTTCCAGAGGAAGAAATAGGCGTTTCTGATTCTGAAGATCTAATTACCCTTGATCTAAGGGAGCGTGAATCCATCTTTTACAGTCCTCCTAGAAGTGAGTCTTGGTACCTTGCATTAACCAATTTTTTAGACAACTCAGTAGGTTTTTCTACACCTCGTACTCCGGTTCCACCTAGAGGAATTCATTCTCCTGTAAATATGTCTGGTCAGTCGTCTGTGTTTTCGCAAAGTCCTGAATCATTTTTACATGGCGGTCCTTCTGTTCCTACTGGGTATCAGTCACTTTCTGGTACCTTTGCGGGAGCATCTCCTCAACCTGTTGATCATGGGTTATTAGTTGGAAACAGTGGTAATGTACCATTGAGTATAGGTGAAGTTTATATGATGTCAGGTTCAACTCCCATTAACCAACCTCAAGGTGGCCAATTACCGCCTGGGGGGCAACCTTCGTTAATGCCTGGGGGGCAACCTCAAGGTACTTCATTTGTGACTGGGGGGCAACCTCAAGGGTATCAACCCCAAGGGTATCAACCCCAGCCTCAATACGTACCCCAAAGTCAACCTCAGTATCAGTATCAACCTCAAGGATGGCAACCTCAAGGATGGCAACCCCAAGGGTATCAACCCCAAGGGTATCAACCTCAAGGATACCAACCTCAAGGTCAAGGTCAACCCCAGTATTCGTATTTACCTCAAGGTTATCAACCTACGGGTCAATACCCTGGTCAAGGTTATCAACCACCTCAAGGGCAATCATATGGGACTACACCTTACAGTTATCAACCCTATCCTCAATACGGCTATGGATCTCAGTATCCTCAACCTGTTACGAGTCAATACCCTGGAATGTTAACATGGGATCCGTCACAGGGTCAACAGATGTCGCAACCAAGTATACAGTCGGTACCTCAAGCAGGACAACCTGCAGTTCCTGGTCCACCCCAGCAACCGCAACCTGTCCAGTCAAGTGTTCAGACCCCTGTAACTTCTGTAGTTACTCAGCCGCCAATTGCACCGAGTACTCCACCTCACACGGCTGCAGCAGCTACCGCTTCATCTACCATGCTTACATCTGGAGTATCGGCAGCTCCGGTTTCTACTGTCCCTGTAACCGTTCCTCAGACATCTGTACCGTTGTCTGGACCCACGATTCAAACCACAGTCCAGATGCCTGCAGGTCAACCTGGTACAAGTACGGTTGTTACTACTCAACCTCAATTTGTTCAACCTCCGTACCAGGGACAGTATCAACCTGGTCAAGCTGCCCAACAACCGGTTTACCAGTATCAACCGTATCCTGGGTACAATTATCAACCACCTCAACAACCCCAGTACGGTCCGGTTAATCCTGGTTTTCCAGGAGGATATAATATCCCCAATGCGAATCCTGTTCCTAGTTATCCTGGATATCCTCCTCCTGGGGCTGGTATTGTGACTCAGAGTTTCAGAGATCCTAACCGGCAGTTACCATTTATTGCGACTTTAGATTTACCCGACTTGACGCGCCTAACGAACGATCCAATTCAATATCTTCCGTTCTGGCCGCCAATGCCAAATAAGTTGCCCAGCGATATACCCAAGTTCGAAGGTAAGTCTGGAGAGGATCCGTCTAATCACGTGATGACTTACCACCTCTGGTGTGCATCAAATTCCATCTCAGATGATTCTATCCGCTTACGTCTTTTCCAGCGTACACTCATTGGTCTCGCAGCCAAGTGGTACATTGAGTTACCACGGGCTTCTTTTTACAACTTTAGCCAGTTAGCTACTTCATTCTTAACTCATTTTCAGTTACCAGTCAGATACGATAATGGTACAGAATTATTAACTTCGCTAAAACAATCGACATCCACGTACATTTCTGATCACATCCATGAGTGGAGACGTCGAAGGAGATTAGTGAAAGTTTTTATCCCGGACCAAATCTTAGCTGAATGGTTTGTAAAATCATTATTACCAAGAATTACTGAAGATGTAGCTAAGGCCGGCGTAGTTACTGAGGAGCAAGTCATTGCTCAGGCACAATACCTTGACTTAGTTTACACTCAGTCGGGTACGTTACACGAGAAAATTCCGGATCTTCCAAAGTCAAACCAAATCGCTGCTGCTCCTTCGGGATCTCATGCCGCTGATGGTATGATCGGTATCGTGACTACGAAGAGTAAGAAGAAGTCTTCCAAGACCTCCAATACTCCAATTATCACTTTGCCTGATTCTCCGACAGGAGAGTCTTCTCCTCCTGAACTTACCGCCGACATTCACGCTGTAGAGTCATCTACGGCCAAATCCAAAAACGGTGGTAAAAAGAAAGGAAAGAAGAAGGCTAAAGCAGACAAGGCTCCAAAGGAGAAAACGGAAAAGTCGGAAACCAATGACGAAAAGCGCAAACCTCGTTATCCTTGTCTTATTTGTGAAGAAGATCATTTTACGAGAGACTGCCCTCATCGGGCCGAGGTAGTGAAAATAGTCAAAGGTTCTCCGACTCCTGCTGTGTTAAAGAATCCATTTCCCGAGCAGGAAAATAAGATGATAGGTTCTTCTTCGAATGCCAGTGAAGAACCCATTTTGATGATGTCTCATGTCAGGATTGCGACTCGATCGCAAGATTATGGTAGTAAGGCTCCTGTTGATGGTAAAGAAGCAGAATCTTCTCACTCTAACCCATCAACCTCAGCTCCTGGTTCCGATCCACTACAGATCGAAAAACCTAACCCAGACTTAGTGATTAAGCCGCCCGCCAAGGGTGTACTTCGAAGGTCTGCTTTCAATCCACATGCGAGAGCAGCCCAGAATTACAACATTGTTGAAGACTTAGCTGTTTCACCTTCAGCAATGTCGGCACTCGAAGTGCTGCAATCATGTCCAGCGCAACGAAAATTGCTTTTGTCGGCTATTGGAGCTGTCGATGTTCAGGACCCGAACCTAATGATCTTTGATCTAGAAAGTAGTACACCGCGTCTCCCCCATCAAATGGCTTTCCAAATTCCAGTGATAGTCAAAAACAGGCCTATTCATCGGACTGTGATTGATGAGGGAGCTTCTACGTGTATTATGTCGATTCAATGTTGGAGATCGCTTGGTTCTCCTTCGTTGAACCAATCCCCCACCATCCTTAAGGCCTTTGATGGCCGTGGGTTCCGTCCGTTTGGTATTCTACAAGAATTGCCTATAGGGGTCGAAGGTAAAACCGTTAGTCTGGATGTGGAAGTGGTTGATGCCCCTCTAGACTACAACCTTCTTTTGGGTCGAAGTTGGTCATATGCTATGACAGCGGTCGTTTCATCGGTCTTCAGAGTCATTAAGTTTCCACATAACGGTAAGATCGTGACTATTGATCAGCTGACATACTTTTCATCCGACCCAACCTCTTTAGAAACTATCCAGCATGTTGGTAAAACGACAATCCCTTATAGGGACATTGGTGTAGGTTTAGTTAAGGATTCCGGTTTACTGGGAACTTTTCCTCTCCCTCCACTCAATGCAGACCCTTCGTTCGCAACAATTCATATGATCACGTCAGAAAACATTATTTATGATGATCCTTGGTATGTTCCCTCTGACTCTGAGCTAGACTCACTCGGTGATGTTATGCCGTTGAGTCCGTATGAGATTGCTTATGAAGCTCTTATGTCTTTTACCGACTTTCATTCAACCGACCAAATGAATGTGGTCAGTGAAGAGTCACTTTTCACCTCACCCTTAGAACGGATAACGTTTCCCGAAGAAGTGTCATCTGACGAACAACTTCGCGAAATCCTAAGTGTAGATGATCTACCATGGGACGATCTCCATCACAGATCTTCGTTTTTACCTAAGGATGATGTCTTTGAAAATGATTTTTCATCTATCTTTACCGCTGAATATGTCAAAGACGCTCAGGATCCAACGAAACATTCTGATTCAGAGCTGAATTTAGGGAATATTTCTCGTACTATTCCCATTGATATTTCAGTGAAGCCCGGAATCAAGGAGAACATTCATATAGGTGCCGCATGTACTGACGAAGAAATTGAAACTTACAAGGCCCTATTCCAAGAATTCCGCGACGTGTTTGCCTGGTCCTACGAAGAAATGCCAGGAATCGATCCTGCCATTGTTGTTCATGAAATCAAAACCTACCCGGATGCTAAACCCATTCGGCAACGGTTGCGTCAGATTCACCCTCGAAAAGCAGCTGCAATCAAAGCCGAAGTCGAAAAGCTGTTGAAAGCAGGTTTCATTTATCCGATCCCGTTAACGGATTGGGTATCGAATATTGTTCCCGTCAATAAAAAACAAGGAACAATAAGAATCTGTATCGATTATAGGGATATCAATCGAGCTTGTCCAAAAGACAACTATCCTACGCCTTATATCGATCAAATTATTGATGATTGTGCCGGAAGTGAGATGTTTTCCTTCATGGATGGTTTCTCAGGTTATAATCAAATCAATATTCTACCTGCCGATCAACCAAAAACGGCATTCATTTGTCCATGGGGGACATTTGCTTATTGCAAATTACCTTTTGGCCTTAAGAATGCCGGTGCTACTTTTCAACGGGCCATGTCTTATGCATTTCATGACATCAAGCACATTGTGCAACCCTATCTCGATGATTTGCCTGCTCATTCTTTACACCGAGCTGATCACCTTGTCCACCTACGAGCAATCTTTATGAGGTGTAGGCATTATCGAATTCGGTTGAATCCCCACAAGTGTGTTTTCTGTATAGAAACAGGTCGATTGCTGGGATTTGTTGTTTCCAAAACCGGCATTCGCGTCGATCCCTCGAAAGTCGAGGCTATCATCCAATTGCCTCCTCCTTCGAGTTTGCGCCAACTCCAAAGCTTGCAAGGGAAAGCAAACTTTTTACGCCGATTCATCCCTAACTACGCCGAGGTCACTAAAGGTTTTACACGGTTGTTGAAACAGAATGTACAATTCTTTTGGGACGAGATTGCTCAACAATCTTTTGATGCACTGAAACACGCGTTGACCCATGCACCGTTATTGCATCCTCCCAACTACAACCAGGACTACTTCTTATACCTCGCAGCTTCGCATTCCACCATTGGAATGGTGTTAGTTCAAGAAGATGAATTCAAGGCAGAGCATGTGATATATTACCTTAGCAGAACCTTAAATCCAACTGAGTTAAAATATTCGCATGTGGAGAAATTGGCCCTGGCAGCCGTTCAAGCTGTCCAGCGTTTTCGTCACTACATTCTTCTCCGCAAAACTACTGTTATTTCGGATTGCAACCCTATGATTTATATCTTGACAAAACAACTGCTAGGGGGCAAGTACTCTAAATGGATCGTCATCCTGCAAGAGTTCGACTTGGAGTTCGAGAAGTCCAAGTCTAAGAAATCTCTAGTCTTCGCGGAATTGATGTGTGATTTCCCGAGTGCTGACACAGAGACTGTGGCAGAGGAGTCCATTGCGGACGAATCTTTGTTTCTTATTAGCACTGTAGATCCGTGGTATGGGGATATAATCATCTATCTCCAAACCCAAACCTTTCGGCCTGAAGCTTCCAAGGAAAACCGTCGAAAAATTCGGTTTCAATCCCAGCAATACAGAATTATTGGAGATACACTTTATCGCCTGGGGGCAGACTTAGTTTTTCGACGTTGTTTAACTCACGATGAGGCTGAGAGAGTTTTGAATGATTGTCACTCTGGAGCATGTGGCGGTCATATGTCTGGGTATGCCACAGCTCAGAAGGTGTTGCGCGCTGGCTATTTCTGGCCGTCTATGTTTAAAGATTGTATCCTTGCCGTCAGAAAATGCCACAACTGTCAAGTGTTTGATCGCAAGATGCGCGCTCCACCTGCTCCTCTCCACCCTATAATTGCCGCTGGTCCATTCGCCAAATGGGGCATTGACTTTATTACTTGTAACCCTCACTCGGCCGGGGGGCATGCGTATATCATCCTTGCGGTTGATTATTTTACTAAGTGGGCCGAGGCGATGCCTACATTCGACGCAAGCGGCAAGACAGCTGCACTTTTCGTATTCAATCATATCATAACTAGGTTTGGTGTCCCACAAGCAATCATTACGGACCATGGAAGCCATTTTCGAAATGTCATGATGACTGAACTTACAAGCCAGCTTGGTTTGCGCCACGATAGCTCTACACCTTATTATCCGCAAGCCAACGGTTTGGTTGAGTCAATCAACAAAGTTCTAGTCGTCATGATTCGACGGATCATTGGTATCCATCGAACGAATTGGCATAACATGTTATTTTCGGCACTATGGGCATATCGAACTTCAGTGAAAAATTCAACAGGTTTCACCCCTTTTCAGCTAGTTTATGGCTTAGAAGCTGTGTTACCTATTGAGTGCGAAATCCCATCACTTCAAATGGCTGTCGAATTACTTCCAGCTACTTCCGAAGAGGAGAAACGGTTGTTATACTTAGCTAAATTAGATGAGACTCGACGTGACGCTACTTTAGCTATCGAGACTCACGCGAAACGAATGAAAGCTCAGTACGATAAAAATGTAACCCCTCGAAGTTTTTCGGAAGGAGACCTAGTACTATTATATGATCAAGCGAACGATAAGCTAGGTGCTGGAAAATTCGTTCCCATGTGGCATGGGCCCTACATTGTAAAGCGAAAGCTAGCAAAAGGGGCTTATGAGTTAGTTGATTTTGATGGGGACTCTTTGGGCAAACCCAGAAATGGACTTTACCTAAAGAGGTATTATGCTTAAAATGATGGATGGAGAAATTTTTAGATAGGTTAGATTTCTTTTCTAGCTAGCAAGTGTGTTAGTTTAGTCAGTGTGCTTAGCTTAGCGAGTGTGGTTTTTCGTCATTATTTTGGCTCATCTTGGTTTTACTCTTGATATTGTAGATGTCGACGCCTCTCCAAACATACATTGGATTTGCTGATGGTGCTTGTCGTAGTACACGGAATATCTCTTCCGCAGCTTGGGTTATCTATTCGCCCTCTGACGAGTTAGTTTCTATGCATGGGGTAAGCCTCGGTCAAACAACGAATAACATTGCAGAATACAGTGCAGTGGTTGAATTATTATCCGAATCTATTTCATTTGGAATTCGACGTTTGATAGTGAGGTTAGATTCTGAACTTGTTGTATTACAGCTTAATAGAGTTTATGCCATTAGAAATCCTGTGTTATTAAGGTTGTTTTTGAGAGTGCGTCTCTTGGAACGTGAATTTGATTACATTGAATATCAACATATTCCAAGGTCTTTGAATACATTAGCAGATGCAATTGCTTCTCGAGTGTTGGACAGACATTTATAATAATCATGCAAGTAAATTTAAAAGACATTTCATCATACATGTTAAACAAGATAAGCCGGTAATAGTGATATATAGATATAGATAGAAGTGTGTCCAAAAATATATACATCGTCTTCGATCATAGGTTTAACACACCTTATGATCGGCAAAATGATAGTGCAAAAAGTCAAAAATGTCACATGTGACTACAAAAGTGACTAGTCAATCACTGGTGGTGCTCTCTGTACGACACCACTGCGCGGGCTATCTTGCGCAGAAATCTCCTAAACGGTCCAGGGACTGCAACCACGAAGCGCTGAAGCCTCATTGGAATGTCATCCATAGTAGTCTCAGGTATATCTGCCGTGAGACGCTCTAGATCATGCTCCAAATCGGCTAGTACTTCTGCTGTCGCATCCTGTAAGGCCGGTGCCGGTGCAGCTGGATGTCGTCTGTCGTAAGGCCGGAGATTGGCTGGACGCTGTGGTCCAACATCTGCATTTTTAAAATTTTACTGTTACTTTGAGACGATATATATGAAAAATAAAAAAAATACATAATTAGAAAACTTGTGAAAATGAAAGTACCTCTGTCATCCCATTGTTCTCCCTGTGGAAGAACCATGTCCGGATCACCTCTGAAATCCATTCCGGCATATGGAAAGTCTTGTATCACAAAAAGCTGGCCCTCTAGCCAGTCGAAGTAACTGTCAGAGAATCGAACCACTGCAGCACCCTCGTCAGGATGCCGGGCCATCACCGCAACCCATCGAACAAGCTTTGGCTCCCGAGGACCCAAGTCATCAACAGTGAGTTGCTGAGGGATCAGCATAGGAACTCTCTCCAAGGCAAAGCTCACGACTAGAGGCCCATATCCAAAAGTCTTTAGTCGTCCGTTCTTTGCCTTGGTTAGTTGGCTCTTCATATGAGCCGACACAGCTTCGCACCAGTTGAAGATGGTGCCTTGGTAACAGTCAACTGCCATCCGCATTTGGGATCCGGAAGCAATGTGCAAGGCGGCCGCGCCACAAATCCTAGTGACCGTAAATGCAATAACTCTAAGTTCCGCCAGAGCGATGTGCTTTATCTCCACGCCCTTTTTATGGCGAGTCCCTGGTCTGCACCACTCCTCGCGGAGATCATCAAGGGATTGGCCACCCGGCCTGGTCCCCGCAAGGTTGAGTTGCTCACCTCTGTTTGGCAAGCCAGTGAGAAAGTATACATCCGAGGGCTCTATCTCGAGCTGGTGCCCTCCAATGTAAAAACATTGATCTTGAACGTTCCATCGCTCAACTAGCCATTCCAAAAATCTTACCTGGCCCCTCATGCCCGGTATGGTCCAATATTTGTACAATCCACATGTTCTTAAGGCATCCAGAGAGGGTTGGTGGTTAATCGCAGCTTCATCGTCTTCTACGTGCTCTCTCTCTCTCCAGTCTAACATGTTTTGGCCCTGCACATCAAAAGAGTCAATTAGAAATTAATTTGAGAAAATTTGGTGGTTTTTTGAGAGAGTTAGGGTTTTAAAATGCGCCCTTTGCGGAAGACGCACCCCGGCTTTTTAGCACAGGGCGTCCGGACGCAGCTCGCCTGAAGGCGGACTGCGTCCCCAGACCTTTTTCCCGTGTGAGAAAAAGTCGGGGGACGCGGCCCACCCGAAGGGCACCTGCGTCCGCCGAGGGGCGCATTTTGAATCCAAAACCCCCCCAAAAAATGAAACAGAGACCAAAAACAAAAAACTAAACGGATAAAAATGAAGAGTGGGATGTGTAAAATACCTCGGTGAAGCGGCGTTCGATTCCGACGGTCAGATTTTCCGCAGCAACCACGGGAAGTTTCTTGTCAAAAGCTCCTTTTTCAACCTCAACAGTGAAACGGTAAAAATGACATGGTAAAAGGTCTTTTTATAGGTTTTTTGGATGAATTAGTTCATTTTTTACCATGAAAAGATGTTTTCAAATGTATTTTTGCCTATTTTAAACAGGTATGAGTAATGTGTCGCTTTTGTGCAGGACGAAGGGATTTCAAGGGAAATTGTAATTTTTCACAAACAAAATTTCAGAGTCATCTTTTAAGCCCTTTTCTGACTCCTAAAACATGAAAAGATCGCCGAGTGTTTCTTTTTCACTCGTTAAAACGGAATTAAAAGACGGTCCCCTTTTAGCTCTTTTCTGACCGTAAAATCAGGAAAAGATTGCCGGGTTTTTGTCGTTTCAAACTCGATAAGGAAATAAAACGACGTGTCTTTGATCGCTTTTTACTTTTCAGGTCAACGATTCTATTATGAAAGTACTCCTTGGTCGCAAGATCAAGCGGTTCCCCCAGGTATTATTTTATACTTTTTCGGGCTTGAGGGACACAAATATACGAAAAAGTTCAACGTGGAGTTTCCTTAAGTTTTTCAGACTCTCTAAAAATGAAAAACGCCGAGTTTCTCCTATACTGGGCTCGTTAAACTTTTACAGTAAAGGACCTGTTCAATTACAAACAGGAACGAACCACTCCTTCCTAGGGTTCGCATTTAAACTAGGTTGGACTCGTCCGAAGGATGAGCTTATAATCAAGCATATGTTATCCTCCTCAAGCTTGTTAAAAATAAAGAGGTACTTGCCAGAAATGGTGGGGCAAAAAAGAGAAGAATGAACCTATTTGTCACCTTTTGCCTCAGAAGAAACTTTATTACCGCTCTTGAACACGACACTTTTCATTCACCTGGGTTGGGAAATCTTTTACCTCACAGTTGACTAAATCACTTTGAAAATCTTTAACCGGGTTCAGGGATCGACTTTGAGTTATTCGTCACCAAACCATCTGTTGTGTCGTTATGTGTTCAAGAGGTCTGCAAGCAAAACTTTCATCTGCAAAATACTTGTCATCCATTGACCATCCCTGAGTCAGTCCTTACAGCAACATTTCTTCAACTTGAACAATGATTTCGTGTTGCAGGCTTGCCTGCAACGGGTCGCTTTCTATCGACATCGACACATTATCTAGAAAGATGACTTAGGAATCGACAGTACCTTGAAGTCTGCATGCATCAATGGCAGGTTTCTCGCCTTTGACGTCAGTTTACATCATTGACTTTCGATCAGAGGATTCCGTGAAGTGTTCGACATCAAAACATCTATTCACATTTCACGGGTTGTGCTTGGTACTTTGAGAACCATTGACATTACTGGTGGTTTCTCTCACGCTTGTTAACAGTTTACATCATTGACTGGTAATCAAGTGGTTTCTACCATGTTCGACATCGAATCATTTAATCACATGGCTAGAATCGTACCAATTCGGGAAGTAGAAGTGAAGACCCTGGATCTAGTTTCTACCATCCAGGCTGCGAGGAGTTTTGTATTCATTATCTATGTAGACTAATCATAAACAGATGGCTGCGTCCATACTGTGTCTACAAAAGTCTATAAAAATGATGTACTGCAAGATCATTCCTATATCAGAATAGTTAGTCCATTAGTTAAAGTTTTGAATCTGAGTATGGGAATGCCTACCTCAGTGATGATATAATCTTATCCATGTATTTTGTGTTGAAAATTGCAGGTTCCAACCGGGCCATCCACAAGGCAATCCTTGAAATGATAAAGCGCTTCACCCTTCCTAGAATTACAAAACCCTATTCTATTCCAGGCTTCGCACTTTAGGGGGCAATCTGTTACACTAAAAAATGTCACCTTGACTACTTACAGTTAGTATGGCTCCAATCAACAAGTCATGCTACCCTCTTAGGCAAGTCTCATGCCTCTGTTATCCATCTCAAACTCAAAGAAGAGAGAAAGTCTTGTAAAAATCATGTTTATCTCTGGGGTCGCAGGTTCTCTCTAGCCTTACCTGCGGGGACGCTGATCATGTTCACAAAATATGCGTCCATGGACGCTCTGTATGTTAAGGGACAGGTGCGTCCCTCTGTAAAAGGCAAAATGCGCGAGTTTTATCTTAAAAAAGTTACTTGTGGTTACTTCTAGAACATTCTAGAGGTCGGTTTGATGAAATGGATGCGCCTCCAGTTGGTTCATGTATCTCTATTAAGAGGGAACTTATCCCATCAATAAGGGAGCTATCCCACCCATAGAGGGGGATGATCCCATTGATAGTGGACCTGAATAACCTCTTTACAGCACTATAAATAAAGGCATTGAGCCAGAAGGAGGGGAGGTTGGAGCTATACATTTTCTTTGGGTAAATGCTGCAGGATTTAGGTCTTCCATTAGAGCCTTTGTGAGGAGAGATTGTCTTCACTTGATTCTACTTGGGAGAGGGTGAGCTTTGTCAAAGTAGAGGAAAACCCTTGATGGACCCTGGGAGGAACTTGCACAACACCAAGGCCAGGTTGTAAGAGTTTCTTTGTTTCGTTATTAATACAAACTGGTTTATTTTTCTCAATAGCTTATGTTAATGAGTTATTTCATGTGTTCCTTGGTCTGCATGTTGAATATATGTTTTATTATATGAAATGCAAGTGCTTGGTAATTGTTTGATTGTTTGTGGTTGCAGGAATTGACTTGAAGGAGGAGCTCATCCGGATCGTCAAGAACGGACTTCAACAACAGCGTTTTGGAATAAGGTAAGCCTAAACACTTGTAGTTTTCATGTTGTAAAAGGTGTATTTAGAGAAAGATCACTCCATTTTGTCTTGTTTGTCATTAGAATGTCTTAGACTTCTAGGAAGGTCAGTCGTGTCCGCACCCTTGACAGATTCCGTGTGACATGTAGCTCTTGTGCTTCCTCCTTCACCTCTGGATGTCCTCCTACCTTTTTCTCAAGCTTTTGTGTCTCCTGTAGTTTGGACAGTGGCTCCTGTAGGACTGTTTCGAGGTCCTGTAGAACTACATTTTCCTTCCATGTAGAAGATCTTGGAGTCCCCCTTTCTTAGGTTATAGGAGTCTTGGAAGGATATTCTTTCACCTTGGCAGATGGTGAATCTTTAATGGTAATGGGATCTTTGAGGAGGGCTGAGGTTTGCCTGTTTTAATTCTTGTGCTCTTGCCCTAAAATACATGGAGGTTTTTATTTTCCTCTTCTGCTTTAGCTTGACTGGTGTATTGAGGGCAGTGAGGGTAGCTGCTGCTTCTCTTTCCAAAGTTTCAAGGGACTCTTCTCCTTGCTCTGCCCTCTCTGCCTCCTTTTCTCCTTCTTCTGTCTCTTTTTCTTCCTCCTGCTCTGTCCCTTCAACTCTCTCCTCCTCTATTTCTTTTCTTTCCTCCTCCCTCTCTTGCTCTGCTATGCTACCACTGGCTTCACCTTCTCCTCCTTGTTGTTCTCCCTCCTCACTAATAGTAGGATTGACATCATAGGTTAATGCCTTGATGTCATCCTCAGCTGTCATATTTCTGAAAAATTCCCATGCTATGGGGATTGTAAGGGTATGGAGGGCTTCCTCTACTAGGATTTTGATTAGGCCATGGTGAGCTAGCTGCTGTGAATTTCCTTCTTGTACCTTGGTGCTGGAGTCAATGAGGGATTGAAGGAGAAAGTAAGGGATACTGAGCTTTTGATGTGCTGGGGTATCCATGCCATATCTCAATTCTTGGAGGATTCTGAAATGATATCCATAAACAATGCTGTACCTCCCCTCACAAGAAATGTATTTGATTATTTGGTAGCTAACCTCATCCCAGGGATATGGTATACTAGCCCTCCTAATTCCATTTTTGTCTTCAACAGGGGTTTCATTATCTTGGAAAAATTTCTTCTTGGCAGCCTGGCCAATTGGTTTCTCATCTTTACTCCAAGGCAACCCAAGAGGAAGGGTAGTGACCCTACTGATGAATTCAGGGGTTATATCGATGAAGATGCCTCTTATGGTTACAATGGCATGAGTTCTTGTGTGAGGGACTAGAGAGAGAGCAAATTCTTGGGCAATTTCATCATCAAACCCTCTAAACTTCTCAAAGAAATTCATCCAGTTTTCCCTTGTAAATATGTCCACCACTTGAGGATGTGCATGGAGTCTAGTGGAGTTAGTGGGCTCTTTTCTCATAAACCCCCCTGTCATATTGTCTGTACTTCTTTAGAAAAAAACAAATATGGAGGTGGAGATAAGGATTTTGAGTTAAATAGGAAAACAGAGGGGACTGTGCTTAAAAAAAAAAACAGAAATTCCTTTTATGTATTTTTACCCTCCTAAAGACTTATTTCATCCTCAAATTGAGATCACTTCCTTCATATATTGATATTTAACAGGGGGAATTCATGAACCCTACCTCTTCAGACTGGAATTTGTGTCAAAAATCGTGTTTTCCCCCTTCGAAATGGCTCACTGCCCCTCCTGTAGAAGCCCGCTGTCCCTCCTATAGATTTCCTGTAGGTACTCCTATAGAAAATGCTGAGAGCAAGAATATGGAGGAAATCAATGGAGGATGGTGGTTACGAGGCTCTAGGGCACGAGAAGACTGTTGTGTGACTAAGTTATGAGGAGAAAATGAAGAAAAGGTGGTGAGAATGCGCGGGGAGGAGTGCTCATTATTTTTTATGGATATTTTTGGTTATGAGTGCTGAGCTGGCAAGGTGTACGTTGCCCGAATTAGGACCGTTGGTCCCCACCTGCTTGGTCATCATGGCCCCCCCTCGTAATCATCCCTCATTATTGCATCGGAGTTAACTCTTCCTTCCACTACCTGTCCTTGGCATCTTATGCTTGAGTTGACTGTGCGCACATGTGGGTGACATCTCGATTGAGTGGAGTCAACTAAATGAATGTGGCCAAGTTAACTGGCCATCTTTCAATTTCAACCATCTTGTTGCCTTCATATTATTTCTAATTACACAAATGCAGATAGAGGAGTGATTTAGTTACTTACCTGTGATCTGAGTGTATTTGCTGTGAGGTGCTGTGGTTTTCTCTGCTGCATGCCTTCATTTTTATTCATGCATGCTGCCTCTGCTTGCTAATGTGTGTGTTGTGCTTTTGCAGGTTCTTCTTTTGCTGGAGTTGAGCTGCATGGGCCTTTTCAACCTGCATATGTGCACTCCTTTGTTGTTGGTTCTGGACTTCTATGCGATCAGCTGCTACAGGAATTCCTACAGGAGCTCCTGTAGTTGCTGCTCCCTTGGAAACTTCAGCTTTTCCCTGTGCTTGTATCTCAAGAATAATGCTAGAGGTGTAATGAGTGATGGAGGGATAGTAGGTAAGCTTTAGGCAAGGTTATTGGTGCCTTTTCCTTTTTTTAGTTTTTTTATTTTTTATTTTTTTATTTTTGTTTTTTTCAAAACTGAAAAACTGTCTTTCTGTGTTTTTTTCTTGGAAAGGAAAAAAATAATGATGCTTGGAGTGTGATGCAGGCTTGGAAATGATGGTAAGGAGGCTTGAAGGTGATAAGAGGGATCATAGGTTCCTCATGAAGCTATTCTTGTCCCTCAAACTGCCTCTTGTAGACACTTTTGGCTCTCTGTAATTCCTACAGGAGCCTCCTGTAGAAAACACAATTTTGAAAGAAAAAAGGTACAGTGGGGCGAAAGAGATGCCAAAAATGATGGAGGAAGGTGTGGAGAAGATGAGATGGGTGTTGGTATAAGTGTCAGGGTTCCCTTGGCACCTTCTTATGTTCCCTGTAGTCCTCCTGCAAACTTGCAATGCAATCAAAATTCATTTTTCTTTCTCTTTTTTCCTTTTTTTTTTTTTGGAAAACAACTAGGGCGCCTCAGAGAGGGTTTCATCCTAATTGCCTGCCCTGGGCGCTTCCAAGGGAGGTTTTCACCCAGGGATCTTATTTTTCCTTTTTTTTTTATGACATCACTTGGCCGCCTCAAAAGAGGTTTTCAACCCAATGATGGGACTCAAGCGCCTCATAGACGTTTTCACTTGAGTCTTTATTTTTTCTCTTTTTTCTTTAGTGAGTGGGTGAAGTGGAAGCTAAGACATGCTCCAATACCATCACTGTTTTATTCAAGCCTTCAATAAACTCTTGCTTGGAGAGGGATTTCTTATAGACTTTCAACCAATGCCCATTGACAAGCATTAGGATGGCTTCATCATCAATGGTTCTGATCAAAATTGAACCATTGTCATTACATTTCTCCACAGTGTAGGGTCCCAGCCATCTTGTCCTCATCTTGCCTTTGAAATCCTTGTATCTTGAATCATAGAGTAGTGCCCAATCTCCCTCTTGGAATTGCTTCTCCCTGATATTTTTGTCATGCCATATCTTTCTCTGAAGTTGAACTACCTCTGTATGGAGAAGGGTTTGCAATCTGTATTCATCCAATCCATTGAGTTGAAGTAATCTCCCCTTTTGTGCATAGCCGAGGTCTAGGTCCACCTGAGCTGCCATCCTTAGGGTATTGAATTCAAACTCTATTGACAACAAAGCCTTCTTCCCATAGACCAGTTCATAGGGTGTGAACCTGGTGGTGGTCTTCCATGTTGTGATGTAGGCTCAAGTGGCCTCAACTAACTTGTCTGCCCAGTCCTTTTTGCTGCCGCTCACTACCTTGGTTAGGATCCCTTCCAATGCTCTGTTAGTGACCTCCACTTGCCCAGTGGCTTGTGGATGGTAAGGGGTGGAAGTCTTGTGCTTGATCTTATGATGTGTGAGAAGGTCTTCAATCAGGTTGGAAGTGAACTGGTTGCCTTGATCTGTGACCAAGTCTCTCGGATACCCGAACTTGTAGAATATGTTTTCCCTCAAAAACTCAGCTACTTTTTCCTCTGTCGCTGCTTTGATTGCTTTTGTCTCCACCCACTTTGTCAGGTAGTCGATGCACATAATGATGTACTACTTCTGCTTTGAAGGGGGGTTGATAGGCCCCACAAAGTCCATGCCCCACTTCTCAAATGGCTCAAAGGTCACTTGAGGCTGCATGGGAATTTCATCCATTGGAGTGGGTTTCCCCATCCTCTGACACCGATCACACTGGCTCGTGTATCTCCTCACATCTTGATGAAGAGTGGGCCAGTAGTAGCCTGCTTGCAATATCTTGAAGGTGGTTCTTTTTGCTGCAAAATGACCTCCACAAGGCCTGTCATGGCAGGCTAGGAGGATGTCAAGGACTTCCTCCTCCCTGACACATCTTCTCTGTAGGTTTTAACCCCGTACAGAAATTACCTGCATACGAATTCTAAAACACATAAAATAAACAATGCGAGAGCATAACACATAAAATACATATACACAAAGATTTTCCCCTGGATCCCAAAATCGGGACTACCAGCTTGATTTTTCATTATGTCCCTTTCAATGTTATAATACATATTTATACATGCCGAAGCATCCAATACCATGGACCGAAAACCATTGCGTCCAAAAAACATGTGCGAAAATCATGCAAAAAACGATAGGTGGGTCTGCCCATCCTAACATAGGGTCCAAAACCAAAATTTTCCGGGGAGCTACCTTGGACCCCATAAAGTGGGGTTATGGGTACGCCTCAAACCCCCTGTGAACCCTCCCGCTACACAATCTGCACAACGAAGGGGGGCTCTGCCCCCCCTCTAACCCCCTGGTTAACTACGTGGGCTAGTCGTGGAAAGAATATAACACAACCCAACATTCTCCCACTTGTTGCTTTCTTTCCACAGGGGGCCACAAGAGAGCTTAGTCATTTTTCCAGCCCTGAAACGCCCATTTTCTCTCTACACCAAGAGAACTTCTCAGAGCTCATAGATTTTGTCAATGCATCTGCAGTATTCTTCACAGTGTCCACCTCTACTAGCAACACCTTTTTGTCTTCTATCATATCCCTCACAAAGTGATACCGAACATCAATGTGCTTTGTCTTTGAATGATATGCGGGGTTCTTTGCCAAGAAAATTTCACTTTGGCTGTCACAGTCTATCCTTATAGCTCCCTGTACTAACCCCATACTTGAACACAATCTCTGCAACCAAACTGCTTCCTTGCTTGCATGAGTGGCTGCCATGTATTCTACCTTTGTAGTTGATAGTGCCACTACAGATTGTTTCTTACTCATCCAACTGACTGCACCTCCAAATAGGTTAAACACATACCCACTTGTAGATCTTCTCTGATCCAGATCTCCAGCCCAGTCTGCATCAACAAAGCCACGAATATCTAACATTCTATCCAATCATGATCTTCCTTGGTGGCACAAACCATAATCACTAGTGCCACGCAAATACCTGAAAACCTGCTTCACTGCTGTCCAGTGATCCTTCCCTGGTTTGACATAAACCTGCTCAATACTCCCACTGCATGTGCAATTTCTAGTCTAGTATAGACCATTGCATACATCAGGCTACCGACTGCACTTGCATATGGAACACGGGACATGTACTCTTCCTCTTCTTGTGTCTTGGGACACTGTTCAACAGATAACCCCACACCTACAGGAATAGGAACCTTCATCGGTTTACTATCCTACATATTAAACCTCTGCAGTATTGTCTTGACATACTTCCTCTGGTTTAACTAGAGCTTCCTCTTTGCCTGATCTCTTTTAATTTCCATGCCCAAAATATAGTTTCTAGCACCAAGATTTTTCATGTCGAATTTGGAAGACAATTAGGTCTTCAAATCCTAGATAATTTCTTTGTCATTTCCAACCAGCAACATATCATCCACATACAAGACCAGATAAATAGCACGGTCACCAATTAATTTAAAAAACACACAGTGATCTACTTTTCTTTTGGTGAAGCCAAGTCCCCGTATAAATGTATCAAATTTATAATACCACATCCTTGGCAACTGTTTTAACCCATACAAAGACTTCTTTAACTTGCATACCAGTTCTTTCTTACCCTTCACCACAAAGCCTTCAGGTTACTTCATGTATATTTCCTCTTCTAGATCCCCATGAAGAAATGTTGTCTTCACATCCATTTGTTCTACCTCAAAATAAAAGTAGCAGTAACAAATAAAAGTAATCTAATAGAAGTTACCTTGGCAACATGAGAAAAAATATCACCAAAATCAATTCCCGACATCTGGGAATAACCTTTTGCTACCAACCGAGCTTTGTATTTCTCCACCTTTCCTTCCGCATTTGTTTTCTTCTTGAACACCCATTTGCTGCCAATGGGTTTCCTTCCAGCTGGAAACTCCACTAGATCCTAAGCCTCATTTTTGTACAAAGATGCCATTTCATCAACCATGGCCTCTTTCCAGAGTTTGCCATCCTCTGAATCTACTGCTTCCTTCATAGTTCTGGGATCATCGTCAGTAATAGATAAAGCAAAATTTGAACAGAAAGCAGATGGACTATACCTTTCTAGCTACCTTCTTTCTCGAACTGATCTTCTCACACTCGGAGTTTGTGGCTCTTCATCATCTCATTCCTCCTCTGCTGTAGAGTCTGATTCTTCCTCCTTAACCTCAAACTCTATCTTCTCAGGTTCCTTTGGTTGGAATTCATGTTTAATAACATCTTTTACCTCTCTGAACACCACATCTCAGCTGTACACAACCTTCCGTGTGACTGGGTTCCAAAGCTTATACCCCTTTAAACCATCCTTATACCCAATAAAGATGCACTTTTCAGATTTACTATCCAACTTGGTTCGTTTCTCCTTTGGAACATGTACATATGTATCACATCCAAATACCCTCAGATGTGAAAGAGAGGGTTTCTTTCCAGTCCATACCTCTTGTGGAGTCTTATCCTCCAACGCTGATGAAGGTGACCTTTTGACCAGGTGACATGAAGTATCCACCACCTCTGCTCAGAATTCCTGTCCTAACCTGGCACCACTGAGCATGCTTATTGCCCATTCCATCAACATCTTATTCATTCTTTCTGCAATTCCATTTTGCTGAGGTTTATATGGAGTAGTATTCTGTCATGCTATACCACACTTCTTACAAAATTCTTCAAATTCCTTGCTGCAAAACTCTCCACCATTATCTGTCCTCAGCACCTTTATCTTTTTCTCTATCTGACTTTCCATGAGAGCCTTAAATTATTTAAACCTGTCAAATATATCCATGTATTCCTTGAGAAGTCATCTATAAATGATACATAGTACACATAATTACCCAGTGATGGAACCTTCACAGGTCCAAACACATCATTGTGCACAGGTTCTAATCTCTGTTTCGCCCTCTTACTACCAGAGGGGAAACTCACCCAATTCTGCTTCCCATATACACAATTTTCACAAAAATCAAAATCCAGAGAGCTATTACTCATACCTTCTACCATACCTTTATCATGAAGTATTTGAAGGCCCTTCTCTCCAATATGTCCAAGCCTTTGATGCCACAACATGGTCTTCTCTCTAGAGACCAAATATTTTCAGCTCCACTTTCAGGAACCACAAAACTGTTGCACCCATCAATAACAGTGCTACCTTGCAGCTTGTACAGAGTTCCAATTCGAACTCCCTGCATCAATACCAGTGCTCCCTGAACCATTTTGCAGGTATCATTCTCGAACACTGTTTTTACACCTGAAACATCCAGCTTGCTTACAGAAGTTAGATTTCTGGCTAATGTAGGAATATGCAGAACACCCAGAGGTTTTCTAACCCTTCCACCTTGCAACTTCAACTTTAGTTTTCCACGACCATTGGTTCTAGCCTTCCTATCATCCCATAAGAAGACATCACCACCATCGTATTTATCATACTCGCAGAACCACTCTCTATGGGGAGTGAAGTGAAAGGATGCACTTGAGTCAATCAACCATGCCTCATGATCTACATGTGTACTTGAAGAAACCAAGTACACATCCCCACCTTCATCTGAGGTGGTTTTCACCTCTGTAGAAGGAGCATCATTAGATCCCTTTCCTTTATCAGGAGCTTTAGATTTACAGTCCCTTTTGTAGTGCCCTTCCTTTCCGCATTTCCAGCACACCACCTTTACAGGTTTTCCTGGAGATTTAGATCTCCCTTTAGATTTAGATCTCCCACTCGATGACTTATTTTTGTTTCTATTCTGGGATTGTCCTTGTATAGACAAGGCATCACCATTATGGCTCTCCATATTTTTCCATCTCATCTCCTCCGCTGGCAAGGATGAGACTATTTCATCAAATTGCAAGGCAGTTGCATTGCTACCTATTGCAATAACCAGACTATCCCACGAATTTGGTAGAGAACACAACAAACTGATGCACTTATCTTCATCTGAAATTTTAATATCAACAAATGCTAACTGACTTACCATAGTATTAAATGTGTTTAGATGCTCTATCACCGAGTCTCCATCTTTCATCCTCAGGTTATACAGCTTTTTCTGCAGGAACAATTTATTCACCAGAGACTTAGATTGGTACAAAGTCCCTAACTTGTCCCACAAAGCCTTTGTCGTAGCTTCCCCTAATACATTCAGCAATACTGAATCTGAGTCACACAATCATATTGTGCTCTTTGCCTTCCGATCCAACTTCTTCCATTCTTCATCGGACACTCCCGTTGGTTTAGTATCCGGATCTACTGCGATCCACTGATCTTTATCCACCAATAGATCCTCCATCTTGAGTTTCCACAACTCAAAACTATGACCATTAAATTTCTTGATCTCTATCTTTCCACTGCTCGCCATCTTCTTTCACCACCAAAATCGATCTCGCAGATCTCCCACTGAATAGGGTCTACCATAGGCCAAAAAGTGTCCCCTTGAAGCCAAAACTACTATGATACCAAAAGTAGGTTTTAACCTCGTACAGAAATTACCTGCATATGAATTCTAAAACATAGAAAATAAACAATGCGAGAGCATAACACATAAAACACATATACACAGAGATTTCCCCTGGATCCAAAAACCGGGACTACCAACTTGATTTTTCATTATGTTCCTTTCAATGTTATAATACATATTTATACATGCTGAAGCATCCAATACCATGGACCGAAAACCATCACGTCCAATACCATGGACTGAAAACCATTGCGTCCAAAAAACATGTGTGAAAATCATGCACAAAACCATAGGTGGGCCTGCCCATCCTAACATAGGGTCCAAAACCAAAATTTTCTGGGGCGTTGCCCCGGACCCCATAAAGTGGGGTTACAGGTATGCCTCAAATCCCCTGTGAACCCCCCCACTACACAATTTCCCAACGAAGGGGGGCTCTGCTCCCCCTCTAACCCCCCGGTTAACTATGTGGGCTAGTCGTGGAAAGAATATAACACAACCCAACGTTCTCAAGATTTGATCTGGGTGAAGTTTGAAGAGATTGCCTCCAATCTAGGTGAAAGGGGCACTTTTCCTTACTATCTTGCTATTCTCTTTTGAGGATAGGTGTGGTGGGAACTGTGCTAAAACCAAGTAGTTTGCTATATCAGCGAACCATGGAGAGAGTATTGATATAGCAAAGAGGTGTTCATATGGCATTTGGTCATCCACCATTCCTTCGTCACCTGCAGGAAAATTTACTCTAGAAAAAAAGTCAGCAACAATATTCTCTTTACCAGGCTTATCAATGGTCAGATCAAACTGCTATAGTAAAAGCAACCATCTAATAATGCGAGAATTTACATTTGGTTTGTTCATTAAATATCTAATTGTAGCATGATCAGTGTGCACAAAGGTTTGATTGCCGGTGATATAATGTTTGAATTTGTTTAAGGAATGCATGACAGCTAGGAGTTCCTTCTTGGTCACTGTATAGTTTAACTCTACCTTTGACAAGTTTTTGCTTATAAAGTATATGGCATAAGGTAACTTTTCATCAATTTGTCCTAAGGCTTCTCCTATTGCTTTGTTCGGGGCATCTATGTGAATGTGAAAGGGTAGGGCCCAGTTTGGGCCTTTGAGAATTGGGGTAATCACTAGCTTGCTCTTCAAGGTATCTAGGGCTTCTTGACAGTTTTCCGACCATATGAACTCAACATCTTTGCCTAGGAGGCCAAACAAAGGAGAGGATAACTTGCTGAAGTCTTTAATGAATCTCCTGTAATATCCAGCTAGGCCTAGACAACTTCTGACATCTCTCACCTTTTGAGGAGGTGGGACCCTTTGGATGATGGCAATTTTGTTAGGGTCCACCTGCAGTCCTTGTTGAGATATTGCATGACCTAGCAGGGTCCCTTCAGTCATAAAAAATTCACATTTTTCTGGATTGAGGGACAGGTTCATCTCAATACACTTATCTAGAACTTTTCCTAGGTTAGATAAAGCTTCCTGAAAGTCAGAGCCATAAGGAGTAAAATCATCCATGTATATTTCTACTGCATCATGAACCAATTCAGAAAATACACTCAATACCGCTCTTTGGAAAGTGGCTGGAGCATTGCACAAACCGAAAGGAAGGACCCGATATGCAAAGGTACCCCAAGGACAAGTGAAAGTGGTCTTATCTTGGTCTCCCGGGCTGATTTGAATATGATTGTACCCACTAAAATCATCTAGGAAGGAGAAAAACTTTTTCCTTGCCAGATCGTCTAACACTTGATCTATGAAAGGTAAATGAAAATGGTCCTTTTTAGTGGCTTTGTTCAATTCCCAATAGTCGACACAGATTATCCACTTACCATTTTTATTTGGCACTAGCACAAGAGGGGAGATCCATTCATTGTCAAATATGGGATAGATGAATCCCGCATTAAGAAATTTCTGCAGTTCTTCCTTAACAATATCTTTGAGTGCTGGGTTCATCCTCCTTTGAGGCTACCTGACTGGCTTGCAATCTTCCTTGATGTATATATGATGAGTACATACCGAAGGATGCACTCCCTTCATCTCCTTATAACTCCAGGCGAAGGCATCTAGATGTTTTCTCAATATGCTGCATAGCTCTTTCTCCTGGGAATTAGATAGGGATGGATTGATTTTCAATGTTCTTTTTGGGCTGAACTCTATGTTTTTAACACGGAGAGAAGTGGGATCAGCCACATAGAGATCAATTGAGGGGTTGTTTTGGGTTTCTCTTACTATGTCTTCTAATGGTGATACACTGGGAGGTGGATTCTGAATCAAATTTTCAATCATATCATCCTCATCTTACGGTTTTCCTCCCATGGTGATTTCTAATGTACAAAGTGGTGCAAAATAAACTTCATCCTCATCCTCCTCCTCCAACTAGAGAGGTAGATCATGTTCTAGCAAGGGTTGGGCAGGAGGATATAGGGTTAATTGCTTGGACATGTGCCTGTTATTTATGGTCATGTTCCCAGCTCGGCAGCTGATGTAGGCATCGACTGTAGCCAACCAGGGTCTTCCTAGAATGAGAGGATACCTAGTGAGCTTTGCCTTTGGCTGGAGAACTATGAAATCAGTAGGGTACTCCCAAGAATTGATGGAAACCATCACATCTTCCACAATCCCCTCAGGGGTCACTGTGGAGCGGTTTGCTAGCTGCAGCACTGTCGTGGTCTTCCTCAAGGAGCCTTGGAGATTAAGGTTGAGAATTATGTCCTTTGTCATCACATTAATGGCAGCTCCCAGATCAATCAAGGTATGTGGGACCATTGTGCCATTGATGTGGACATCAACTACTGGGCTTCCAGGGTCTAGATACTTTAGACAGATTATTTTCCCCAACATCAGGTCGGATAGTTGTCCTATAACGTTGATGGTTGGGGCATCTCTCTTGCGCCTTCCTAGATGCCTAAAGCACTACTCTTTGATCAACCTATTATAGATAGGAACATCCTTTATGGCTTGGAGAAGTGGTATCTTCACACATAAATGGTCCAATTCTCCCAGGAGTTCAGTCTCTTCTGGGGTAGGTTGGGTTGTCATGGATAGTCTCTCAGGAAAGGGTGGATTTGCTTTAGGTTTTCTTTCCTCTTTATCTTCCTCAACCTCCTTGGGTGGAGACTGGCTATCTGGGAGAAATTTCCTGGATCGCAAGTTCATTTCCTGAATCTCCACAGCATAAGTTGGGCATGATGGTTCCCCACTATACACTTGCTGAGCCTTCTGTTGTTCGGGTTCGGATTTGGCTGGGCAGGCATTTGGGGTTGCCTTGGTGGAGCAGAAGGTATCGGTTGTGGTTGGGAAGGTGGTGGCGGTAGAAGAATGGGAAGAGAGTTGTATTGGGGCCTCCACCCCTGATGAGATGCATTCCACTGAGGTTGCGACTGAGCATAGGATTGAAATGAATGGGTGGATGGTTGGGCATAATATTGAGATGTGAAGGACCAAGGAGGAGGTGTGGACCAGGAAGGATGAGTAGGGGGACCCCAAAAAGGTATGGAGGTGACTTGGTTGGGGTTGTAGTATGCCTGAGATGTCCCTTGCATCCCCTGTTGGTATGGTCTAGGTCCATGCGACCTCCTTTGGTTTATGTAATAGATCTGTTTAGTGACTCCTTCGGCCCCTTGGTATACATCTTTAAGTTCGGGCAGGGAAGAGAACTTATTTGTAGAATGATCTTCTTCACAGACTGAACAAACCTCTATAGAGTTCAATGGGCATTCATTCCTAGGATGCCTCCTGGTGCATCTAGGGAAAAAAATGGCCAAAGTCCTCTCTACTTCCTATTGATATGTAAGCTATCCATTTGCATGGCAAGAGTCTGCAACATCTCACTCTTTAAGTCTTCCAACATGTTTCCAATTTCACCTTTAATGGATGAATTGGAAGAAGAGGTACTGGCTATGGGTTGAATCCCCCTACCTTTCTTTCTGGTTGCCCTAGAATGGTTTCTAAAAATAGTCTTTATGTCCTCATAGGATAGTTGGTAGATGTCTCCCCCGGCCAGTAGATGGAGGGTGTCTAAAAGGTCTTCCAAAATTCCCCTGAGCAGGACCAACTTCAGAGACTCAGGGTTAAGTGTACACCTGGCCCTTTTGTAACTGAGCTGGAATCTCTCTTCATAATCTTCCAGGGACTCATCACTTCCTATGATCATTCAAAAGATTTATTCTTTAGTATCTTTTGACCTAAAATAGTGTCGATACTTGTCATTAAAGGCCTGCTGCATCTAAGCCCAAGTTGTGATGCTATTTCTAGGTAATCCCATGAACCAGCGTAATGTTGTATCCTTGAGAGTAGAAGGGAACAGTCTCAACTTTTGATCGTCTTCTGCATAGTCATAAGTTCGACAGATGACAACAAACTTGAACAAGAAGGTGTTAGGATATTCTATAGGTAGACCATGGAAGTGAGGTATGGTTGAAGGACTTATATTATTCATTTTGGTGTCCCCATTGGTTTCCCGAATGGGGAAAGTACCCTCTATTCTTTCTCCATTTCCCTTAGCATTTTTGTTTTCAGCCATTGGCTCCGGAGGAATGTTTTATTCTTCTTGTTCTTCTTCCCCTATAGGTTTTTCAAATATGTATGGTTGTTCACCTAAGCGTTCTTCTTGATTGCAACCACTGAAGAAGAGAGAAGGTTGGCTGTGTGAAACAGTGGGGGTGTGGGAAAAAATTTTCCTAAGTTATCTCTATTCCTACAAGGCATGAAAGGAAATATTTTTGGTTGGTTTTTTTTTTTTTTCCCACACTGAAAGTTCCTGCAGAAACTGAAATTGTGAATTGCACAAAACAAATTGAAACTAGCTGAAATGAACATGCTAAATGGAAATTTGCAGAATTGAAAAGGAAAGCAAGGAAATGCAAAACTGAAAGAAAATAAATGACTAGTTTACTTTTGCCGAAATAAACTATAAGCAAAATGTTGCAATAGGAAATAGAAGAAAGCAGTAATCGTAGAATACTCTGATGCTTCCCTGGAAACGGCACCAAAAAGGTGGTGAGCGCTAATATTGTAGCAAGAATGCTGCAACTCTTGGGCTGCCAACTTTACTTTTATGAACCCGATAGTTCGTAACAAACTTGGAAGCGTTGGTGCTGTATGCACAAGTACTAGTTCTCACTGCAGGTTGTCACTTCGTCAGCCGGTGTGAGATCACTAGGAGCTCAAGCCAACTTCTATAGATTTCAGAAGAAGATCTATCTGTGATGAAAGGAAAGAAAGATTACTCTACAGAGGCTACTCTAATTGCAGAAAGGAGAAAGACTGGAATGTAAAGCAAAACCTAGCAAAGCCTACTTAACAAGCTAATTCTACTTTTGTCAAAAACACTATGAAAACCATGAAAGAAATGCCATTACCTACTCAAGGAAGTAAACAATATCTAACCATGCTATTTTTGGAAGTAAATAAGCAAAAAACATATTTTTGGATTTTTATGTGTTTTTATGTGAATTTCACATGCATCTAATTTATTGTGTATGAGTGTGGCAGCGAACAGGTGGTGTTGGAGGGTGGTTTTTGAGCTTGGGAGGATGTAGGATGGTGTGGATGGGTCCTAGAAGGTCTTAGGTGGCCTTCTGGAGGCTTTTCCCACACTCGGCCTTCAAAAGAAATCCTACAGGAAAAACTACAGGAGGACATGGGAAATCTACAGGAGGAAAACGGGGAAACTACTGGAGGCCTACAGGAGGAGGCTGAGAGAAATTTCCACTGTTTTGAGGGTGTGAGAGTGGGTGAAAAGGTGGATGAAGGTTGGAATGAGGTGTTAGGGCACCTAACGTCTACCATGAATCACCAGGAGAGAGAAATATGATTGGATTTGCTCAAGGAGAGAGGAAGAAGTTCTATGAAAAATGAAGGAATCTAGGGAAGAATTGAGGTGAGGTTTGGGAGACCTACAGGGCATGGATCAGATGGAGGGTGTGATTTCTGGTAATCTAGCCTACTACTGGAAGAGATCTACTGCATAGAAACTGACAATCAACTAAGAAAATCAAGAAACCAATGAAATGAGAGCATACTAGGAAAAACAGAGTTTTGCATTAAAATGGCCTAGACTATGATGCATAGAAGGAAATGCTGTAAGGAAGGAAAGCATGCAAAAGTACTATTTCAAATCAGGAAGTGAACATGATGAGTAAGATCTAAAGCAAAGCAAAACTGGACTATCAACCTACTAGAGAGCTGCAAACACTAGAGTCCTATGAATGAGGAAAATCTGTGTTTCTGGGGCAGCAAGAGAGTCTTTTCCTCAAATCATCGTCCTAGAGGGAGGAAGAGACACCATGGCACTACTACTAGCCTTTTGAATCTTTTCTAATCACTGCTTAACCTACTACAGAAAGTACAAATGGAAGAAAGCTACTAAATCATCAAAAGCAACCTATTCTTAACCATAAAAGAAATACATATAACAACAAATTAATCTACAAACTGAAGTAAAGCGTACAAATACAAGTAAAGAGAAGCTTGGCTGCTTGGATTGGGCCCTAACCCAAGAGCTTCAGCCCTCTGAGGTAACTTAGTGCTAGCCCAGAAAGGATTCCATCTTTATTATAAAAAAATAACAGGATTACATAAAATTGTCACACAAAAATAAGCTCGAAATTTGAGCAGAGTTTAGATAAGCAAAAACTCGACCCTAGTGAGGCCCTAGGCCTCTCTACTTATACATCTGTAGCTACCAACAACTTCCTTAAAATCAGGGAGGCTTGGCTCCCAAAACTCGAGATAACTGTCAATCATCCTCCACTTTTCTCGACTACCTTCTAGTGCATGATTCGGCTGCTTGTCCTCTGAGCTGAATGAAGGGCAATTCAAAGTGAGGGGTAATAAATGAGGGGGATTCCCTCCTATAAGTCCTCTCTTCTGTCTACTTCGAGTTATTCTTGCAATTTGACCACTGGATCCTTGACTTTTACCTCGAAACCCATCAATAATCTGCATTAAATACATGTTAGGCCACATGGGATAATAACTAACTCAACTCACCCTATAAGTATAAATATAATCAGAAAATCATACAATAAGCTAAGAGAATGGTTGATTTGACTAGGTTAGGAGGTAAAATTAGCCCATATAATTACCCATTTATGAGGCTCATCAACAACACATATATGATTATATTAAAAAATTTAAGAAACCAAGTAACCCTTCATGCCCTACACAAATATCCCAACAAACTCCATTTTCTATTAATTTGTGCAACAATACAATATTACATTTGGCTTAAGAGCCTCACATCAATTTTATAAAGCCACATAAGATATCAATAGATAATGACATCAACAGATACAATGTGTCTTGAACAACTCCACAACAACATTTCAGTACTCTCTTCTCTATTCCCTTTCTGCACGCCCTTCTTTATATTTCCGCCCTTGCTTGGACTACCAGTTCTTTCTTGGAGGCTCCACCTTCTTGCTCGCTCGGCTGCTTCTGTCACTCAACTTTCATTATTCTTTTTCGCTCGGATGTGGCTACTTTCTTCTGCCATTCCTCCACAACTGATAGTTCTCTACGAGCTCCTTCCTTCTTGTTGACTGCCTCCCTTACAACTTCCCAATGACTATTTCTACAAAATATCATCATCCTTCCAACTTATCATCTACATTATTTAGCTCCCAAAAATGAAGGACCCAACAAGCCTATACCACAGTTCAATGACTCGTAACCGAGTCAATATTTTGCTGGTGCTGCTGATGCTGTTGATGCTCTTGGTGCCGCTGTTGCCTCTGGTGCTGCTTCCTGCATTGCTTCCCCTTGGCTAGTCCCTTCAAATGAAATACCCAACTTAAGAACTAAATAAATGGTTTCCTTTATGAACCGAGTATATTCATTGAGGGCTTCCTGCCATGTGTCTATGAGAGTAGCAACCTAGGCTAGGAACTGAGTTGTAATGTTGGTTGTAGGTTGGTTGGGAATTTTGTCAGTAGAGAGTTCCACTACACATATGTTTCTTCATTGTGCTGTTGCAGTGTTTCCAAATGAGTCTGTGCAAGTGGTCGGAGGTCCCAGAGTATCTACTTTCTTTTGTGGATTCATCTTCTATCTGTTATATTTGGTTCTCAAGCTCATTAACAAGTGGCAAGATATCCTTTCACTGATTCTTGTCCTTGGTACCTTGGGCTTCATTGAGAAAGTGACTCACATGACTACAAAGAGGGTAGACATGCTGGTTCTTCTTGCTAAAAATACAGACCAGTCGTGCACTTGCTATATAAGGGTGTGAGCTTCTTCCGTTGCCTTGATGAGTGAATCTTTGAGGTTCATTGCGTCTACAAGTTTTTGTTCGATCTTAGCTGCATGCGGGGTCTGGCAGTTCCCTTTGGGTGCCAACAATATTTCACTTGAGCTTGTGATTTGTCGATATCAGATCAACACATGCTACTTGAATATGATCACAACATTTAACAAGGGTACAAGAATTAAAAGCCTCCGGGGAATTAAGCACTACTTCTGAGACCGAAGGCCATAAGGCCTGTAACTTTTCAGTTATTTGATCAACTTGATTCTTGATATGTTGCTTCTCTTGGAGCAGGTGATCACGTTTTGCAATGAGAGTGAGGATCTGTTGTTGCTTTTGTGCATGCTCGGTGGCTAGGATGCTATTTAACACATCTACTCGACATGTGACTTGTTGAATAAAATTAAACAATTGGGCTAAGGACCAGCCCTAGAGATCGGAGTGGCCCATTGTCAACGGTTTGAGAAACCGAGTCTAGAACGACTGTACACTAGCAACATGATTTTTAGAATGCTCTTGTGGTGAGGTGGATTGTTGCGAATCTTCGACTGTTAGGGGATTTGTATGGGAGGGAGTAAAATGATATGGTACTTACGGAGGGAAATGATTCTATATGGAGTGCATTGGTAATGGGAGGGGTAATGATCTGTTACGTGACTGTGAGTGGACCTGAATCAAACAATAAAGATAACATGGATTGTGGCACGAATTCTCTGCTGGTAACTGCCATGATGGACTGAACAATAAAGTCTACCTCCATTTCTGTTTTTGTTCCTAGTAGTGTCCCAAAAGGTAAGGTGTCTAAGATGGTGGCGGAAGTGGATACTGTATGGGGTGACAGGTTATGCGATCTAGGTGACTCAACAAAAGTTAAGGGTGGATGTTCTTCGACAATGGGTGTTGCAGTGTATGACTAAAGTTCTTCATCTGTTAGATCAACAATATTGGTGGAAGTGGTCGTATTCTTTTTCTTTGACTCGACTGGAGGTTTTGTAGCTTTCGAATTATGGGGTTTTGGAATCACCGGTTTTGACTAGGAATGGGCACCCACGACAAGGAGTGAAGCAATGAGAGGAGCACCAGCCACAAACTTTCACAAATTCAAATCCGACCAGAGTATAGTTAGAGCACCAACCACATACTATCTTCATTAGAGTAAAAGCTTCATTAGAGTAGATGAAGTTGGCCTTTGCAGTGTTTGGCTGCATGACCTTCAAAAATTTAGACTCGACCAAACTTCCCAAGATGGAATTTACAACCTTTGCACTGGTATCATACTATTTCTTCCCTACAGTATCTATGGGAATATAGGTTGGATATTGATATACACCTTCAACAATTTCCCATACATCTGTTCAAAGTTCCTGTAAGTATGCCCTCATTCTGAATTTCCAAAAGACAAAGTTAGTTCCATTAAATGAAGGTGGCTAATAGAAAATACTCCCCCTTTACTACTCATCTTGACAGATCTCCCTTAAGTGATCAAGCTTCTACTAAGGGACCTGCTCTGATACCAATTGTTGGGAAGAAATCTGGGGGGGGTTGGAGGGGGTGAATCAATATTTTAAAAACTCACTTAAACCTTTCAATTTCTTATTCAGATTTCTGTACGCTACTGTCAATAAGTAAATCAACATATGTATGTGACTATGATGAAGGAAAACCACGCATATCTAGTTAACTAACTTTTCATATATTTCATCATTTGTTCTACTTTAACCAATGTATCATTACTTCATTAGCCTTTAATTAAGTAGTAACCATGACCAGTAAGAAAAAAATAAACCGTCGCACATAAGAAACACATCAACACATGAGGACACCAATATTTTTAGGTGGATATCCAATTTGGGAGAAAACCACCGCTGTCGTCATCTCTATCTTCATATTTTATTACAAAGGAAAATAAATTACAATATTGTATTGGAGTAGATTCATACTAGTACGTAGGCACCCACCCACAAAAGGATACAACCTTCTCTCGTTCTCCATCACCCACTAGAAGGGAGCTTTAATCCCCTGGTCTCTTTTACCGGCACATACTGGAAGGGAGCTCCAACCCCCTGATCAGATTTTCTAGCTACCACTAGGAGGAAGGTTTGACTTCCTCACTAAAGGCTCCAACCCTCAGCACCTTTGTGGGCCACATTTCATAACATTTCATAATGGATCCACCTGACTCACAACGTAAAAATTTTAGGCCACTTTTCATCATATTTTCATACTAGACCCATTACCATCATTGAAGCCCAATACCGAATAACAATTATGAAACCAATCAGTGAACCAATTGAATCATCAAAGAAATCAATGAATCTTAATCAATCAATACAAATCGATCAAACTAAATCAGAGTATAACATATCAATGCACAACTACTAATCAATAAGCCAAACATTGTTACCCATCATAGAAACCACTTGCTACTATTGCAAACTCTGATTAACCATATGTCAGAATATATACACTAATCTTTTGAGTCATTCCCACATATGTACACATTTCTCTTGAAGAGGACCTGCATACAGATCTTAAAATACTGAACAACTGAGTCTAAATAATTGTCACACTAAATCAATCACTAAATCACATAGTAAACCCATCATAGATCATTGAACCAGATACAAATCATCATATAGTAGCATCATCTCTAGTCAACATATCATTCCATAAACAATTCAACCCAACCAGAACTGTCAAACATAAATTATCATAAGAGATACTTCATCGACAGACAACAACAAGCATAACAGAACTGATTGGACAACATTAACAACTCATACTGCAAAACCCTAGCATATGTATGCAACTCTTATAAAGCACTTCAACGTATGTACTCACTTATCATTCACCACACTTGCATACATACATGTCCATATTGCCAAATATATATGCAACTAGTCAGAAGAAGTTCTATGTATGTATGAGACTTCTCAGTGACAAAACAACATACAAATTTGTAATCACTGAATCATAACCTCACTGCATATCTGTCAAACCCAAATATCAACATACAAAATGTTAAAGACACATATCATAATATCATCTTCACATATTTATCAAACCCTAAATAGATTATCCAATATGTGGTCATTCCAGAGCTGTTAAATCTGATCCATCTCCATGCTCCCTGGTGCACACCTATTTCAGATCAATTTATTCATACATAATCCATCACATGCACACTTAATATTTTGATCTCCATCTCCTTATATAGTATGAACCTTAGCTAATACCTTAGTAATGCTGATGGTATTCTTTTACGAGATCAAATATCCATTGTTGTGCTCCTTACTATAGGCCAATACCATGGTAAAGACCTCTGGTATTCATAATACCATGGTGCGGAAACTGTATGTGACTTTTCTTCACTATACCCACGTATGTACACAACCTTTATTCACAGGACCCACATACACTTTTCAAACTTCACCTTTATCATTCCTCTGTCTCTGAGATGATATTCCTTGTCTATCTCACCTGTAGTATCTACATAACCATCACGTTGACATATTTATCAAGTAGGTTGCCATCAAGGAAAACACATTAGTCATAATGCCAACAACATAAAACTCAATTTTAATGCTTTTTTCCAGACAAAATTCAGTGATCTTTAGAGAGGAAAAATAAGAGGCGTTGTCAAATACAAAAGATGAAGGAACACCAAACCTTGAAATTATATGGATTTTGAGAAAATATCATACATGTTCATCATTAACCTTTTTCAATGGGATTGCTTCAGTCCACTTGGTTAAATAGTCAGTGGTAGTGAGAATATATTTATGTAATTTTGAAGAATTTGGATTAATCTCAATTATAATGTCCAGACCCCATTATTCCAAAGGTCCTTCAACTTCCACAAGTTGAAGAGGAAGAGTTGGTATTTTTTATTTTCCAGGATCTATTTGACATGTTTTACATTTTCTTGCATAAGCATAAGAATATTTGAAAATAGTTGGCCAATATTCACCTACTTGAAAATCTTGTGTGTAGTGGTATTTCCACCAAAATTCCCACCAATAGGTCCATCATATAATTTAGTCAATACTTTTTTTGCATAAGATTTCTCTAAGAATCTTAGTAAAAAATCATCATAATTATTCTTGAAAATAAAACCATCAATTAGTTTATATTTAGCACATTTTAACCGTAAATCTCATTTTTGACTAGTTGCTAAATGATTAGGTACAATTCCATGTGTTAAGAAAAACTTGGTATCATAATACTAGGTGTTTGTGGGTACAAGGACATAGTGAATTTTATCTTGGATTACCTCAAACTCATTATACCAACCTTCTTCCAAATGAGAACTTTCTTTTCCATATGAATGATAACCTTTTGATTCAGCTGACAATTTGCATAAACCTTGTCCTCCTATGACATTTTATGGTTTAATATGAAGATCATATTCTTGAAGCATAGTCATCTAGTATGGTTTCTTTTCTCCCAAGTCTTTCTATACCAATAAATTCCACATAGCAGGGTAATGAAATATGACTTTGGTGCACGATTTCAAAAGAATGGGCCAAAAATATTTGACATATTTGTAAACTACATATGCTTTCTTATCTATATTAGGATAATTTAATTCAACCCCTTGAAATCCACAACTCATGGGTATTTCAACATCATCAACATTCTTCTGAGTAAGGATTGTTGCATAATAGATGTTAGATGAAAACAAATATAATATTTTTATTATTATTATCAAAATTAGGGCCAATCAATGTTGGAGCAACTGCAATAGCTTCTCTAATGTTTTCAAAATAATTCTTTTCCATTATACCCCATTAAATGTGATATTTTTTAATCATGTCTTGCGTAGGTTTGACAATCTCTACGAACCCAAGAATGAATCACCTAACTAAATTAATCTTTCCAAGAAAAGACTGCATAGTTTTATTATGCGAGGAAGAGAAATCCACATAATAACTTTAGCCTTGTCTATATCTATTACAATCCAAATTTTGGAACCTATAAATCCAAGTAGTTTACCCTTGGTGACATAAAAAATTATTTTATTTGGATTTAAAGATATACCATATTTGCGACATCTATTATATATTTTCTTCAAACAATCAACATGTTGTTCTCTTTTCTTTGAATAAACAATTATATCATCTAAGTATACTACAACCATAAAATTATTAATGAGTCTATTGAAGGCAATGTCCATTTCTCGTTGAAATGTCGCTTCTACATTTATTAGACCAAAATGCATTTTATGATAAGCATAAGTGCCCCATTTGGTATAGATTTTTGTTTTGATTTGATCTTCTAGTCCAACCAAAATTTGTTTATAACCAGAAAATCCATCTAGCAAGGAGAACATTTCCAAACTATCAACAAGTTGTAAGATTTATTCCATATGGGGAACATGGTAATTATATATATATTTTGATTGTTTGTTAAATTTTTTAAAATCAATACAAATCCTTATGTACCTATTCTTCTTATGAACTAGAACTAAATTTGAAGCCCATTGAGAGTGTCTAATTGGAAAAATGATTATAGCTTTGAGAAATTTCTTTAATTCATATTTGATTTGACCTTCCAATCTTGGATGCATCTTTCTTATTTTTTGCTGAAATGGTTTACTGTCTTGTTTCATTGAATAACATGTTGAATAATATTGGTATCATATATCTTAAGGTCATCATTTGTCCATGCGAAAACACTTTTGTATTCTTTAAACAACTTGATAAATTTTGTTCTTTCAATATGGGTACAATTTGTTCCTAAATTAACTTTCTATGGATTCCTATCAGTTTTAAATTCATAACTTCATATTTCATCGATGAAATATTGGTCTTACAATTAGTACTTACTTTGAACTTATTCTGAAAACCATATAATTTTTCAAGGCAAATGATTGATTTTGGGATAAAATTCTATTGTTGAAGTTCGTCTGAAAAATCTGAATTAATTGAAAAAAATGCTGGTATTAATCTATTATTGATCCTTTAAAAGTATCTCAACAAACCTTTATTTGATCATCTTGATTAAAAACTCTTCAATTAGATATGTTTTCAGGAACAGATGGTCTAAAAAGAATTTCCACAGTGAAATTTTCAAGTGAAAAGTTCTCAACTAGAAGAAGCCTAGAGGCAACATTTGCCAAAATGTCAGCATGACTGTTTTGTGAATGAGGAATTGACTTTAACTAAAAACTATCAAATTTTTGGGCTAAATTCCACAACTCTTGCTTGTAATTTTAAATGATTAGAGACATAATGAAGGGTTTTATTGCATTTCCTAACAATTATATCTGAATCACCCAAAACTTTAATTTTCTTAACTTCCATTTAACAACTTTCCGAAGACCTTGAAGTACGACTTCATACTCTACACAATTATTGGTGCATTGAAAGTAAAGTCTACATGAAAGAAGAATTTTATTACCTTTTGGATCTAGTAAAACACAACTGACATTGATGCCTTTTGTTGATTTGGAACTATCAAAGTATAAAGTCCAGAAATCAATATTTACATCATTAGATAAAATAGAATAAGAAGAAGAATATGATATTTTCTTTGAGTCTAAGAAAGGAATTGTGAGGAAATTCAAACTTTCAACTTCTGATTCTAGAACACAAGATTCTTCATATGCATAATTACCCAGGATGGTATCAAAAGAATAATCCTAACAAAGCTTGAGAAAACATAATTGGTTCATTAGGTCTTTCAAGATCAACTACAATATGTTTCATGTGTTTTTCTCTTTCTACGTTGATCTTATTAGGTCTACCATTTAATGGTAGCCATATATGTGAGAAATATCCATTAATTTTTTCAGACTGGTCTCTGCTAAGCAACAAACCATAATATTTTGGGTTATCTGTAACAATACTATTGATAATATGATTTTTTTAGGATTGGAAGCAACCCTTATAATCACATAATTAATCTCCCAAATAACTTTAACACTTGACATATCAAGCTGCACAATTTGAGTAGAAGACTATATGGGAGTAAGCTTCATTTTTTCAGCTACTAACAAAGGCATAACATTTGATGAGGCCCCTAAATCCACCATACAATTGTGTACATTTCTATTACAAATATCAAAGGTCAAGATAAAGGGAGGAGTACAAGAAGAGGATCTATCTCGTATGAGGGTTGCATTTATATTTGATATTATTTTTGTAGGGGATCTTTAGGGGCTATTTGAATTGGAAGTTTGAGTTTGAGGTGGGCCAATTCCTAAGAATTTAAGGAGTTTATTATTTTTCTGAGTTAATTTTGATAACTCAAACGGATAAATGTTTTCCATATTTTTCTTCATGTCTTCCACCAAATCATAGTCAACATGTTCGATTTGGGGAGCTATATTTGGTGTAGCAGCTTTATCAAAAGTTTGTGTCTTTCTAAGAGGACTAGGAGGATTGGTAACAACTAGAGTGGGAGTTTGATTTTGAATTCTTCTCCTAGTCTGAACAACATTAACCTCCTCCTCATATTCAGCTAAATAATTATCAATTAATCATCCTTTTTTTGATCTCATACTTTTGTGATCCATATTTTTTTTGGAATTGACTTTTAGATTAATCACATCATCATTATTTGTTGGTCGATGTTTCAAACCATCTAATGTGGTTCATCCTTAGGACCAAGATGAAAAAATCGATCTAACATTAGCATTAAATAGCAACAATGCATCATGTTCCAGAATAAACTGTTAAAAAATAAAAAAACTTTAATCAACATAAGAACATTGAGGTAGAGTTTAGCTCAATATTTAAAAAAATATTAAAATATTTTGGTTAATAAGAATTATTTTAGTCAAAATAAGAACATTTTTAGTTCAATATTTAATAAATAATCTGGCTAATAATAATAATAATAATAAAGTAAAATTTAAAATTACTCAAAAAGAAAAGGAAACAATTGATAGAAAGAAAAAAAGAAAAAAAATGAACAAGAGGAATTGATAGACAAAACGTAGGAAAGAAAAATACTATTAACTAAATTAATAATAAATTATTATATTTTATATTAAATAAAGGAAAAGGAAGGGACCAAAATTTTTAGTCTTCATTGATAATTATAGCGTCATTGTGCGAGTTGATCTTTTTACCGTAGGAAGTTGAGAGGGGCCATTGAAATTAAGAAACATGCAAAAAATCTCAACAGGGACGATGCTTGGAAATTGAGTAAAAGTTGGATGCCTGCCCTCTCCTCTTAATTGTTTAGGTTTTTCCTCACCCCCCACCCCCCCCTCCCTTTTCTTTTATTTGATATAAAATATAATAATTTCCTATTAATTTAGTTAATAGTATTTTTGTTTCCTACTTTTTGTCTATCAATTCCTTTTTTTTGGTATCTTTCTTTCTAGCAATTGTTTCCTTAACCTTTTTGAGTAATTTTAAATTTTACTGTATTATTATTATTATTATCAAGATTATTTATTAAATATTGACCTGAAAATGTTTTTATTCTGACTAAAATAATTCTTATTGACCAAAATATTTTAATATAATATTGACCTAAACTCTACCTCAACATTCTTATGTTGAGAAAATATTTTTAATTTATAATGACTAATTCTACTTTTTAACGGCTAATTCTGGAACATGATGCATCTCTGTTATTTATTCCTAATGATAGATCAATATTTTCATCTTAGTCCCAAGGATGAACCACAATAGAGGTTTCGAAATGTTGACCAACAAATAATGGTGATGCGATTAATCCAAAAGTCAATTCCAAAAAAAATAATCATCCTTATGAGACATCCCATAACACATTAACATACTTGTTAGATTCAACTTATTCCTTCTTATCTTCTTGTGGTTGTTCTGCTTCTTCACCATTTAAAAAAACTTTAAACATATTTACAAAATCCACACATGTTTCTCAAAATGATTATCATTATGGGCTCTACATAAATCATCTTGTGCATAATTATCAATATTCGATTCTTCAACAATGGTTTGGATAGGGTTGGGAGGTTGGTTTCTCCTAAATGGTCTCATGATTTCTTTGTTGAAGGAGTTTCTGAAAGAATAGTTTGAAATCAATATTGTCTTTTGAGATTTCCTTTATTAACTTCTGAATAGAATCTAAGTCAACAACTTATTTTTCTTTTTTCTCTTCAACAACTTTACTAATTGTTGGTTTCTTTAGGATAGAAACTATTTTGGTTTTTTCTTGATTTGCTGCCTGTTTTGAAGCCATTTTAATAATTGTTTTCTCAACATTGAAATATTCTTCCATATTTTGAGATAATGTTTATTATTTTTCTCTTATAAAAATGAATGGAATTGATGAGGGAAGAGCTGTAGTATAGACCTCAATCAAAATTTCATCACTTGATCTTGAATTAGTTTGAATCACATTCCAAAGAGAAAGAAATCTCTGATTAAAATATTTAATTGATTCATTAGGATTAATTCTAATATTTGAGACTTCTAATATTAAGGATATCATGGATTTACCCTCACCAATTTTTTAAAGAAATTAGGTTTGGAATACATCCCAACTAGTAATTGAGCCATCAACTAATGTAAAATACCAAGAGGTTGATTTCCCCTCAAATGTATAAGGAAATTTTTTACATACTTTATCTTCATATTATCTTGCTCCTAATTTCAAAGATAACATAAATTGTTTAATATGTTCATTAGTAGAAATATGGCCTTAAGGATTAAACTTCTGAAAAAATCTTTCAGGATTTTTAGGTAGGTCATGCTGGTTCCCAACAATATTAACAGGACCTGCTGATAACCAAAGTTGACTAGCCACACCTGGACTTGTAGGAGGAGAACCTGAAGACGGTGGAAATAGAGGTGGATAACCTTTAGATGGATGTATGGCAGGTGGAGAAGTTGGGGTGGAGGAATTGAAGGAGGAGGAGCTACAAGCTAAGTGATAGGAAAGACAAAACTTGGAAAATGTTCAACACATACATGGTGGAGGTAGAATATGAATGATAAACATTGAGTTGATTCTATCATTCACAATGATACATATATATAGTACATTGGTGTGACCCTTGGATTCACATTCCAAGTGGTTTCTTGGACTCTGGTGGCCGTTCATATTCCACACCTACCCATAGAGGATTAGGTGTCCAACATTCCCCCTTTAATCCAAAGGGGTGTTGGAAATAATACTGAGAGGGGGGGTGAATCAGTATTATCAGATCAATAAGTTTTTATTTCCCAAACAATTTTATGTACACTACTTCTGTGAAGTTAACTAGTGTGTACACACTACTGTGATTAGTGAAACTAGCGTAGACCCAGAGAACTTGTGATTTAGTTAATTTATCATGTGTTGATCTATAACCAATGCATCAATAACTTATTAAAAAGTGCAGTAAAAACAGAATAAACCATCACATATAAACAACACACATGAACATCAAGATTTAAGGTGGAAACCCAATGTGAGTGAAAACAACCTGCTGCTGTCGTCTCTGTCTTCTTTTAATAATAAGAAAATCTATTTACAATATTGTACTGGTGCAGACTCATACCAGTACGTAGGCACCCACTTGCAGAAGGCCACAACCTTCTCTTGTTTTCCAGCTTCTACTGGAAGGGAGCTACAATCCCCTAGCTCTTGTACTAGCCAATGTGTTTACTAGTACGTAGGCACCAACCTACAGAAGGCTACAACCTTCTCTCTTCCTCTAGGGACCATGTTTCATAAATTTTTAGACTAGATGCTCCTGGTACACAAAAATACACATGATGGCCTCGTTTCATCAAACTTTCATACTGGACCCATCAGAAACTTTGAAACTCAAACTGCATCAACCAACAATCAGTTAATCTGAACAATTAAATCATTTTCACCAGAACACTGTGCTAAACCCAGAAACCTGCATCATCATTTGTAACCAGCTGCAACCTAAAAAATCTTTCATCAGAATGTATATGCTACTTTACTGAAACCAACCTATGTGTATACGCTACTCCCTTTAATCAAACCTGTGTATACCTTCAAAACTACTGAAACATAAAACTTCTGAATCAAGTCTATACCAACCTGCAATATATTGAACATCTACTATCAATTTACAGAGCCTTACATAGGCAGTAGCAAAGATCACCCTTCTCACTTATACAATCAATCAATCAGATATCAAACTCCTTATGCATTCAGTTTTACTAAGAAGACTTCATTGACAAACAACAGTACTAATCAAATATATCAGTCATCTATGAACAACATACTTTTTCTTTTGCATACGCTACTTGGAAGAGCCGAACCGACATGTATACGCAACTTCACCAAAGCAATCTAGTGTACATATCTGCAAATATTAACTCATAACCTCGCTGCTATTCTGGACTTCAGACAAACCCAGATCATGACATTCAAAGAATAAAACATGTGTACACAATTAGATCTGGCCCAACCAATATCAGATCATTCAGTGATAAGTTATTTCAGATCTCAAGATCCTGATCCAACATTGAGTTCAAGGTGCACAAAATATTTCAGATCAAATCACCAAGATAACGCCTACAACATAAAATATACTTGAGATAGAAGTATTCCTTAGAAACCCTTTTCACTTGCACTGCTTGGCCTTATGATATTCTCCTCATATAGTTTTAGGCCTTTCTCAATACCTCGGACCAAAACCACTTAGGACCCATGGTATTCTTGGACAGGATCAAATAGTTGTTACTATGCTCAATATTGTGTGCTAATACCATGGTATTGACCCCTGGTATTCTCTACTCTTGAAATTCCTTGATTTTCCAACATGTATGCACTTTTCTTCTTGTGGGAGTGTGTGTATACGTATATGCACTTTTTGTTCTGTGGACCTGTGTGTATACGCTGTTTTGACTAAGTGGACCTGCATATACATCTTAACTACTTTTCACCATCCTTTACCTTCAACTTCTTCATTCTGATTAGTTGACTTCTAATTCCATCTTCCTGTTCTTTTGTACCAATGCCTCGTTACATCTGAATGGATCTGTTACACTTGGGTTGCCTTTCATCAAAACTAAACTGACCTGTGAGTGAGTTTCCATCAAGGACAACACTTGTATCATAATTCCAACAATCTCCCCCTTTGGACTTGATGGCAACCATGATGGTGTTGATTAATGCAAGCTGTAGAAACTGTTAGAGATAACAAGCAACACCAAAATACTCTCCCCCTTTGACATCAAGGGAAAAGGGCAGACCAAGTTATTCTCCCCCGTTGATGTATATAATGTTGTCCATGATCCTCCTGAGCACATGCTGAGTCTGTAGAGATATGATTCAAAAGCATAACATGACTCTATAACTCAACTAAGCGAGTATGACCTCCCTATGACCAATGACTCATACATACATCAATCACCCAACCAAGTGGGGATACACCATATTTGACTCATCCACCCAACCAAGTGGGGATATATCAATTGTTCATACATGACAGAAATACAACAATTATTACATAATCCATCCCATGCAAAGTCGGGATACAAATTACATCATATTTTCAATAGGACTCATTGAAATATAGACCATGATAAGAGAAGTCATATCACATCCTAGATATTTACATGACTTATGCAACAAATGATATAATTATCTGAAGCCATAGCTGAACTCAACAACCATGATGCCAACAATGTTGAATGTGAGTGAAGGTTAATGCTCCCTGTGTTACCTGTGCATTGTCAACAAGTCATTCATGAAGGCATCTTTGTCAGTCAGATAAAAATCAATGAACGAAGCATATCGTCAAACTGTAATCTTCAATATTAGATAGAGCACCCATTTCAGAGTCTGACCCATTGTTTTTCTGTTAGAAAAACATATACGCTCCAGAAACCCGCATTTATACGTGACTATACTTCATGAAACCTATGCATAATAACCTTCCTCTGAACAATGGATTTAACAACAAAATGATGCAACAACTACTCCCAGCTTTTGTCTGAGATATTCAAATGTTTCTCTGGGAAGCGGTTTAGTGAATATATCAGCAACCTGTTCTTCGGAGGGAACATAATTCAATTTAACCTTTTGTTCAAGCACTTGTTCTCGTAGAAAATGGTACTTAATGGGTATGTGCTTGGTCTTGGTGTGCATGACAAGATTTTTTGAAATACTGATGGCACTTGTATTATCACATAGAATGGAGATGGGTGGAGTACATGTGATCTGAATGTCTTGCAACGTTTGCATCATCCAAAGTAGGTGTGTGCAGCAAGATGCAGTAGCCACATATTCTGCTTCAGCTATAGATAAGGCAATCAAACTTTGTTTCTTTCTGAACCATGACACTAACCGAGAACCCATATAGAATGCACCTCCACTAGTTCTCTTTCGATCATCAACATTTATTGCCCAATCTGCATCTGTATATGCATGAAGAGTAAGGTTTGTATATTTAGGATACCATAGTCCAAAGTCCTGAGTTCCTTGAAGATATTTGAAAATTATTTTCACTGCCTGGAGATGTGATTCCTTTCGATTTGCTTGGAACCTTCCAACAACTCCTACTACATGCATGATATCAGGTATGGTACCTGTTAGATAGAGCAAACTTCCAATCATAGATCCGTAAGTTGGTTGGTTTATTGCTGGTGATTCATCATTAGAACTGAGACTGCATCCTATTACCATTGGAGTACATATTGGTTTAGAATTTTCCATTCCGTACTTCTTCAAGATCCGCTTGAGATATTTGGTTTGTGTAAGAAAAATACAATCTTTTGTTTGCTGTACTTGTAGACCAAGAAAATAAGTAAGTTCACCAAGTGAGGACATTTCAAATTCTTGTTGCATTACTGAAGAAAAATTTTGACTCATGGATTCTTCATTGCTACGAAAGCTGATATCATCAACATAAACAACAATAATTAGCAGTTTATCATTCTCAACCTTTGTGTATAAATTTCTATCTGCAGAACCTTTTGTGAAACCTTGTTGTCGTAGATATTTGTCAAGGTGGTAATACCAAGCCCTTGAAGCCTGTTTCAGACCATAGAGAGCCCTTTTAAGCTTGCATACGAGTTTTGCATCATTTCCAAGAATGAATCCTTTTGGATGTTCAATATAAACTTCTTCTTCTAAATCTCCATCAAGGAAGGTTGATTTTACATCCATTTGATATACTTTGAATTTTCGAAAACTAGAAAGAGAAAGAAAAATCCTTATGGCTTCAAGTCTGGCAACATGTGCAAACGTTTCTTCAAAATCTATACCTTCTTGGTGAGCATACCCTTTACAAACAAGTCTGGCCTTGTTTCTAATAACTGCTCCATTTTCATTCAGCTTGTTCTTAAATATCCATTTTGTTCCTATAACATTTTTATCATAAGGTCTAGGAACTAACTCCCAAGTATCACTCTTTTCAATTTGGTCAAGTTCTTCATCCATGGCCTTGACCCAACATTGACCCAACATTCATCTTTGCAAGCTTCATTTACATTCTGAGGTTCGATGGAGGATAGTAATGCTAGATAGCTTGAGGTCCCTGTAAGAGTTCTTCTTATCTGTACACGAGCCCCCTTTTCTCATAGAATTTGTGATTCTGTATGATTCTTTTGAACATACCTACATGGAGTATTTTCCCTATTTGTTGTATCTTCTTTTGGCACTCCATTGGTTTCTTCTTCTATATCATTTTGATATGATGTGGGAAAGCATCCCTCGACTTCCTCACTTTCATATTCCTCTGTTGATTTCATTTGTTCTGAATTTCTACATGCTTCATCAATTACAACATCAACGCTTTCATCAATTTTTTGAAGTCTTTTATTATAACATTTGTATCCTTTACTTATGGATGAATAACCAAGAATAATTCCTTCGTCTGCTCTGGGTTCAAACTTACCAAGTTTTTCAGCAGTCCTTTTGATGAAACATTTGCTTCCAAACACTCTAAAGTGTTTTACAGTAGGAGGCTTACCATACCAAAGTTCATATGGAGTTTGATTTCTATTTATCAGAACATTTACTTTGTTGAGAATAGTCCCAACAACAAATGTAGCTTCACCCCAGAAGGTTGTAGGAGTTCTAGATTCATCAAGCATTTCTCGAGCCATTTGTTGAACTATTTTGTTCATTCTTTCCACCGCGCCATTTTACTAAGGAGTTCTTGCGATGGAGAATTGCCTCTTTATTCCATGTTGTTCACAAAATTCAAAGAATTCATTTGATATGAATTCTCCCCCTTGATCAGATCTGAGACATTTTATTTTTCGATCTGATTCATTTTCAACAAAAGCTTTGAAGGTTTTAAACTTTTCAAATGCTTCATATTTATGCTTTAATAAACCTATCCAACACATCCTGGAAAAATCATAAATAAATAAAATAAAGTATTCTTCTCCACGAGGTGACTTTTTCCTTGTTGGACCACATCTGTATGGATGAGTTCAAGAGGCTTACTTGCTGATCCTTCCTTTTCATTGAAGTGAACTCTTGTTTGCTTATCGACTTGACATGGTTTGCATGTGGTATTTTCTGGGATGCTGATATCTGGAAGATCACGTACTTCCTTGAGCCTGCATGCTTTTCTTATTTGAGAAAATCTTAGATGTCCCAATCTTCTATGCCATAGCCAGTTTTCATCTGTTTTTCTTACATAGTGTTAGTTCCAGTCTTCGCAGCATATCACCAGGGATCAAAATGGGCTCTTACTATGTTTGGTTTTCAGAGATGTTTTGCACATGAGTTTCAGTGCAAATCATATCCTAAGTATGTCCATCAGAAGTAGCTCGGAAAACTATTTCCAACGGTATATCACACTCCCGTAACCGGTTCCTGGATCAGAAGATATGATCAAAATGAATGATTGGTTTTTACAGAAAGAGGTTTTTTTCAATCACATACCAAATAACAGAACCTCCTTTAGTTTATGCACAGATGTTACTATGTGGGAGATATGCAGTGATATTTGGAGCCTACATTAAAACAAAACAATTTTTTCATTTGTTTTACTGTTTTAGTCATTATAGTGCGGCGCCATTTTACAACAGATGGAAAGTAATTTTGTGCAACCTAAGGAGGTTTTTGTCAACCACGAGCCATTTAACAAAATTCTTTTTCGGTTTATTCACAGGTGTCGTGAATTGGAATATTTGACTAGATCTTTACAACCTACTTTTACAAATTTAAATATTCAATGATTTCCCGTTTTAGAGATTATTTTGTGGCACAGATTCCGAGAAATTGGAAACGAATTTCCAAAATTTGAGAGAAGTTTTTCTTAAAAATGACCTTACCTACAAAAACCTCTTTCAGTTTTGTAACGGGTGTTATGGTTCAAGAGATACGAGTTCATCTTTAACCCCTATTTTTAGAAATTCAGTCCAAATTTAATGTAACTGTTTCTATCTTTAGGGAGATGGTTGAGCTCAACTCTCTTAATACAGGGATGAGCTAATTGTATATATTTTATGAATTTCAGAGTGTAAAGAGTTCAAATTTTTTAGTAGAGGAAAGCTGCTTTGGTCTGTGTAAAGCTTTTTCTGAATATTATTTTTAATGGAGTAGTTTCTACCCTTTAGATTTGGGATCCATCACGGTGTTTAATGTGCAGCATGTTTTTCCTGTAAATTCATTTCCATGTTTTTTTTTTTTTTTTTTTTTTCTGCTAATTTCGTTACAACATTCTCTAAGGGAAGTATTAGGAATCCATCCATGCACGATGCTCCTTTCACAATGATTATGTTGTTTAATGTAGTGGTTATCTTTTCAGAATCCATCCTTTGTTAGATGCTCTATTGAGTAACCCTGTGCTTCTCTTTCTTCTAAAGTTTCCACTGTATATCCATCCCCTTATTGATGCCTGCAGGGCAATGGTATTTTTTCTCTTTTATTCTCTCATTATATCTTTAATCCGACTGAACATTGCACTTACTTTGCCCCAAGTTTGCCGGTAGAAACTAGCCTCGATTCCATAGTCCAATGGTCCCTTCTTTTGCTATTTTCAACTCACAAATTTCAATCAAATCCCAGTACTTCATAGCTAGCCTAAGATTCACTTATTGCAGCCACATTTTGTAGGCAAAGAGAGAGGCCTCTCTGGTCTGGCAGGGCTAGATGTGAGATCAAAAGCTTGGTCTGTGGTTACCTCAGAATTGCCTCTTATTAGCCTTGAGATTCATTCTTAGTGCCAACAAATAGCATTGTTGCAGTCCTCCTTTGAGTATCTATAAGTTGTTTGGAGTTCTTGTTCCTTTGATCATGGTCTTCCCTGTATCAAGCTCATGAACCACACATTCGTTTGTTCGAAACACAACTTCATTTCCTTGATCACACATTTGACTGACACTCAACAGGGTATGCTTTAAACCATCTACATACATGACATTTCCAGCTTAACCTTTTCTTTCAAAAGAAAAAACCTTTACCTTTAATGACAACTGGAGTGTCATTTCCAAATGAGACATTCTTTTCTTTTTCTAAAGCATTATATGATTGAAGTTTCTCTTTATCACTTATCATGTGTTTGGAGCATCCGTTGTCGATGTACCACTGATTTTCTTGTCCTTCTGCATAGAGAGCTATTGCACATTTTTCTGATTGAGATTCCTTCTTTCTCCATATCTTAGGATTTAATGATGTTTGCTCCTTTTGAAGTGATGGCCGAAATTTGCTCCTACATTCAGATTATTCATGACCAAAGTTGTTACAAATTGAACATTCTACTTCATTTTCAAGAGGAGAAAAGTTATTATAGGAACTTTTCTTGATCCCTGTTACACCCCTTTGATTTCGTGCTTCTATAGTCATGATGGTTTTGTAAGAAACACATTGAGTAGCCTTATGCCCAAAGTTATGACATGAAATACATTAACCATTAAAGACATTTCTGAAATCATAGAATCTTTTGGCATTGTTTACCTATTGGTTGAAGCTTCTGCTGATATTCATCCTTGGAATAAATTGGATATGATTTACTTGATGAGTAATTTTAGGTCTTTGCTGACGATTGACATACTGTTCAGTGGTCTTTGCTGCATCAAGATAGCTTCTGGTGGAGGCTGACAACTTCTATGATTGAGATGATTCTTCAGTATATCCAAGACTTGTCTTTATCAGAGGAGAATGTTGAACCTTGATGATTTCATTTAAAGTTTCAAATCCTTTAGAAAATCTAAGATTAAGAGATTTTGTCTTCTCAAGTTCTTTTCTTAGACCCACAATTTCACATTCTAGATTTTCATTGTGTTTTTCTCTTTCAGTGAGTTGGTGTGTCAACATATCAATGATCATATTATTTTATTCTAAACATATTTTGAGTTTAGTAATTTCTTCAAGAAAGTATTCCTCTTCTAAGGCACCTAAGAAATCATCATTGTCATAAGCCATGAGTAGTCTGTAATGTCAGTTTCATCTTCATCACTATTGGATAAGCCATCACCATCTTCATGCGTATAGTAACTCCTTCTATTCACAACATGTTTTTTATTTCCTTTTTCATATTCCTTTCCCTTTTCATATTTACCTTTATGAGGACATTTGGCAGCATAATGACCGACTCTACCACAAGCAAAGCATTTGAAGGTAGCTTACCTCTAAATCTTCCAGAACCCTATTGAAGCTTCTTGACAAAATTTACCTCATCTTCTTCTTCTGAAATGTGTTCTAATTCATTGTGCTCTTCCTTTTCTTTTCCCTTTGCTGATGCTTTAAAAGCGGCTTCTCTAATATCTGATGGACCTCCTTTTCTCATTTCAAAGACAGATAGAATTCCATGGAGTTAGTCACAATAATAGTTTGAATATCCTGTTTTTCTTCTATCGAAGACACTTTTGACTCAAATTTGGAAGACAAAGATCTCAAAATTTTCTCAACTAAAGTAGCTTCCTTTATCTCTTCACCCAGATTCTTCATACAATTAATAATCTCATCTATATGTAAGAAGTAACTAGCAACACTCTCATCATTATGCATCTTAAGAGTTTCATACTAAATTCTGAGAGTTTGAAGCTTAGCATGTTTTACCTGAGAGTCTCCTTCGTAGCTCTGAATGATTTTGTCCCATATCTCTTTGGCTGTCTTGAGCTGCATGACTTTGACAAATTCTGATTCTGACAGAATTCCTAATAACATATTGACAACTTTGGCATTGGTTTCGTATAACTTCTTACCTGCAGAGTCTGTAGGAATTGCTGCTGGAAATTGATATCCTCCTTCCACAATTTCCCAAACATCGGCTCCAAGCGATTGTAGATAGGCTCTGGTTCTTATTTTCCAATATACTAAGTTGCTCCCATTGAAGATTAGTGGTCTGATGGATCCCATGCCTTCGTGATTATTCATCTTGAAATATATTCCTTCAAGCGATCAAGATTCTTCTGAAGGACCCACTCTGATACCAATTGTTGGAAATAATAATGAGAGGGGGGTGAATTAGTATTATCAAATCAATAATTTTTCATTTCCCAAACATATTTATATACGCTACTTCTGTGAAGTGAACTAGCGTGTACACGCTACTGTGATTAGTGAAACCAGTGTATACCCAGAGAACTTGTGATTTAGTTAATTTATCATGTGTTGATCTATAACCAATGCATCAGTAACTTATTAAACAATGCAGTAAAAACAGAATAAACAATCACACATAAGAAACACACATGAACACCAAGATTTAAGGTGGAAACCCAATGTGGGTGAAAACCACTCGCTGCTGTCATCTCTGTCTTCTTTTAATAATAAGAAAATCTGTTTACAATCTTGTACTGTTGCAGACTCATACCAATACGTAGGCATCCACCTGCAGAAGACTACAACCTTCTCTCATTTTCCAGCTTCTACTGGAAGGGAGCTACAACCCCCTAGCTCTTGTACTAACCAATGTGTTTACTTGTACATAGGCACTGGCCTACAGAAGGCTACAGCCTTCTCTCTTCCTCCAGGGACCATGTTTCATAAATTTTCAGATTGGATGCTCCTGGTACATAAAAATACACATGATGGCCTTGTTTCATCAAATTTTCATACTGGACCATCAGAAACTTTGAAACTAAAATTGCATCAACCAACAATTAGTTAATCTGAAAATCTTATCACTGTCACTAGAACACTGTGCTGAACCCAGAAACCCGCATCATCATTCAGAATCAACTGCAACCTAAAAAATCTTTCATCAAAATGTATACACTACTTTCTGAACCCAACATGCATGTATACACACTTCCTTTAATCAACCTGCGTATACCTTCAAAACTACTGAAACATAAAACTTCTGAATCAAGTCTGTACCAACCCGCAATATACTAAACATCTAATGTCAATTTATAGAGCCTTACATAGGTAGTAGCAAAGATCACCCTTCTCACTTATACAATCAATCAATCAGATATCAAACTCCCTATGCATTCAGTTTTACTAAGAAGACTTCATTGACAGACAATAGTAAAACAACAATACTAATCAAATAGATCAGTCATCTATGAACAACATACTTTTTCTTTTGCATACACTACTTGTAAGAGCCAAACTAACATGTATATGCAACTTCACCAAAGCGAACCAGCGTACAGATCTGCAAATATTAACTCATAACCTCACTGCTTTTCCAGACTTTAGAAAAACCCATATCATGACATTCAAAGAATAAAATTGGTGTACACAATTAGATCTGGCCCAACCAATATCAGATCATTCAATGATAAGTCATTTCAGATCTCATGATCCTGATACAACATTGATTTCAAGGTGCACAAAACATTTTAGATCAAATCACCAAGATAGCCCCTGCAACATAAAATATACTTCAGATAGAAGTATTCCGTAGAAACCCTTTTCACTTGCACTGCTTGGCATTATGATCTTCTCCTCCTTATATAGTTTTAGGCCTTTCTCAATACCTTGAACCAAAAGGACCCATGGATTATTGGATGGGATCAAATAGTCGTTACTTTGCTCAATATTGTGGGCTAATACCATGGTATCAACCCTTGGTATTCTCTACTCTTGAAATTCCTTGATTTTCCAACATGTATGCACTTTTCCTCTTTCGAGAGTGCGTGTATACGTATACGCGCTTTTTGTTCCATGGACCTGTGTGTATACGCTGTTTTGACTAAGTGGACCTGCATATACATCTTAAACTTATTTTCACCGTCCTTTATCTTCAACTTCTTCATTCTGATTAATAGACTTTAGTTCCATCTTCCTGTTCTTCTGCGCCAATGCCCTATTACATCTGAATGGATCTATTACACTGTGGGTTGCCTTTCATAAAAAATGAATTGACCTCTGAGTGAGTTGCCATCAAGGAAAACACTTGTATCATAATGCCAACAAGGGGTATGTATGAGTCCAATAGGAGAGATGTAATACAAAATGTGCGAAAATGATGGCAGCACTAGGCTGAATGTGCTCTTTGAAATGTTGGTATAAGGGGGTGGTTTAAGGATGACCACTAACACTGGAACACTTAGTGCAGTTCTCGGAACTCTTCCAAAGCTAGAAAGAAGATGAAGTCTTCTGCTAGTGGAAGTGTCCTTAATGATTTGGAGAGGGAGACATTCAACCTGAAACAGGGAGGTCTACAACCTGTAGTGAATCAAGGATGACCACCAACTATTGAATGCTTAATGCAATTCCTGGAGCTCTTCCAAAACTGCCAAGAAGCTAAAGTCTTATGCTAGAGGAAGTGTCCCCATTCTTTGAAGAGGCATCACCGACTGAAGGCATGCTCAGGGGCATCTTTATCTTTGGCTACAACTTTGAATCTGGTATGGCAGGTTGTGGCTCAGGCTCATTTGATGTGGCTTCGAAGCTTGTATCTGACCACCACTTCCCCCCCTGTCAGATACAAGGTGAGAGGATGGAGAAAACTCAACTGCAAGACTGTTCAATACTCTAGAACAAGTTCTGAGATATGATTGAAATATATTCTTGGCTTTTGAAGCCCATTGCCAAGAAGCGATCCATCCAAGATGAATCTTTATTCTTGAAGGAGGTTTTTTTTTTAAGCATCTGTGTGAAGACTGACTGGTTTTCTGACAGTGCTTACATGGATGAAGATCAAAATAATGATCTTTCACATGGCCAACTTGGTCACAATGTTGGAATTTAATATTCTGTTATTGTTGTTGTGGAAGAGGAGTAGAATCTAGAATAGCTGAAGGTGAACTGCCATGAAGAAACCCAACAATCTAAAATTTGATGGTTTTTGAGTAATCTGGAATATGAAAGGACACATCCTTGTCATATCCTAGACCTATTCTGTGCTTGTTATGGACAAGCTCTTCCCAAGGTTTGATGACCGACTTGGGAAGTGTAGGCTGAATTTCTGCATCTGCATGTAACTCTGCTACTTCATTGGGGACTGGATCTGAATCAACTGTAACATTATTGAATTGTTGTTTATGGGAGTTTGTTTCAATGTTCTGAATAGAAAGAAGTTCAAAATAATGACTCTACTGCTATAATTGTTCCTGTTGTAGTTGAGATTCAAGCTGCAAAAAATCAATTTGTTCTTGATCATATTGTAGATAGGTCTAAATTCCTGAGAGAGAGCCTTTTTTGATTTGGAATGTGTCATCAGCAATATCAAGAACTCTAATAATTCATAAAATTTGGCCATTTTTGGGACTTCAACACATGGACTCAATGGTCCAACCAACTAGCAACAATGATGCTTCAACACATTTGAATGAAGAGCGAACATAAATTCATGCAAGGAGGCTCTCCATGTTCTCCATTCTCAATGGTATCAAAGGATAAAAGGAGTGCTAACTACCATGCAATCTCTTTTTTTTTAATCGTTAGCACTTAGATTTAAATCTCTAATAATAAGACTAGGTAATATTGGTGCTTCAAGCAATAGTGGAGAGGATTTTTTGCAAGATTATGACATGTATTTTTTATCAACAAATTTGATTGGTCATCATTATCCATATGGTTAACATCATGGATTTCCACTCGACTTCTACTAGATTCAAACAACTCCCCTTTTTTGGTTTTTTGTTTTTGCAATAAACTTTTGAAATGAGAAATGGAAATATTGCAGGTGATGTTTATCATCCATCGAACACTTTGAATACCAAGTTTATGAAGTCATCTCAAGAAACTTCTTGGCACGCATATATAAATTCACCAACGATTTACAAATTTTAGGTTTTCAAAGAATGAGTCAACGTACATAGAAGGAACACCATACAACGTACCTACACCGCTCATGGAACGGTCTTCAAGAAAATAATGCAACATACCATGATACACCAACCAACTTTCAAAAAGAAGTTATATCAATAATATTAGAATGTGCATTCACCAACTCGATATAGAAAACAACCTATACAACCACTTTTCAAGAGGCACAGACTTCCAAACTTCAAATGATGGTCAACGCGGGGTAAATTAGGATGAAGTCACTCCAAACTTATGCTCAATATTTAATACAACGTACTCACTCAACACACAGAGAAAGTATTAACTAACCCACTTAGGTTGAACGATATAGCTCGCAATGCACATACTGAGTGCTCCATTCGACTATTAGATTGCTCACGGACTTGGCTTGATGTTTGCCATTTCAGGTCTCTTTTTCACTCCTCTAGTATGGAATCCTTGAAACATTGTTGTCCAACGTGTATAGCAGGGGAAATATTAGCACTAGCTCAGTGGAGATTAAAAAATTACTAAATGAATTCAACTGCCAAAAATGATGTCTCTTGTACAAGTATTCAAGCTGAAAATTTTGACATAAATTACAAAGATATATGGGTGAGTAAGCAGTCGATGAGAGTGTAGCAAGACAGTGGGAAGAGACCCTAAGAAAAAATATAAGATGGGCTCGAAGAGAGTTTTTAGGAGCAAGAATATTCAAATCCCTGTTCAAAGAGAGTTCTAGTTGCAAATGTAGGGACTAAACATTCCAAGACGGGGTCGAATGTTGTTTATGATAATCTAGTTGGAATTGCTGCAAAGTACAATCTTTTTCCTATATAGTGACAACACTCATGTGAATATTCCAATGTGAAAAGGTGTGTACCAACCAAAAAATTGTTCTAATATTGCAAATTCGAGAGACTTTACTACTGAGTGAATGCAATACAGGAGGATTATAGGTCTGAAAAAACAAGGAGAGGCAGGATTGGCAGATTCCTCAGAGTGGTGCAGTGGGAATGGATGGACCCCCTACCAACTCTCTCAGTGTAATACTAGCAAACGTTTCAATGTTTCCAAAATAAGTAACGCAGAGAATGATAGGAACATTCAAGCCACCATTTTTACATTAGCACACGGTGTAACAGTCAACATAAAAAATGTCTTATTCATTTGCAGGGATAGAACTAGGTAGAAGAAGACATGTCAAAGCTAACAAGTACAACCATAAAACTAGTGATTCAAATTTGAGCAGGGTAGGGTTTCGCCAGCTCTGAAGGGAAAAGAACGCTTCCTATGCACCAAGATATTGCAACATAGTTAACAGTTCCAAAGCATACTCAACACACCATTGAAAGATTACATTGCTCCATTCATCGCATAGTATTCAAGGCTCAATGCACAAAACTTAATGCTCAAAGTGACACAAATGGATAGAGGACATATTTATTGTGGCACAGCTAGCAAATAATTCAACTAGAATTTAGTTGATGGGACATTCATGAAATGAAAGATTGATAGCAGAACTGGTCACAAAACTAGTGGCTCAACTTTGGACAAGGCAGGAGATCGCCCGCTCTGATACCATGTTCAACAAATACATGGCGGAGGCAGAATATGAATGATAAACATTGAGTTTCTTCTATTATTCACAATGATACATATATATAGTACATTGGTGTGACCCTTGGATTCACATTCCAAGTGGTCCCTTGGACTCTGGTGGCTATTCATATTCCACACCTACCCATAGAGGATTAGGTGTCCAATAGAAAAGAAGTAGTAGGAACTATAGAAAATTGAATAGGTGAAGGGGGACGCATTTGAGTAGGTGTGGTTAAAGGATGAGTACTTACTAGTATAAATATTTGTGATGCTGCCATTTTATATTCCCAATCAATTTCTTCAAAAGGAAATAATTGATTCGTTATTGATGAAAATTTCGATGATGATTCAGGGCTAGCTTGTGAAGAAGAAGAAATTAATCTTAAACTTATTTTTTATGTCTTCTCCTTCTTGACATATGGAATAAAATTGGAGATAAACCTGAAAGTTTAGTTTTCGAATGAGTGTAAAACCTTGAAAATTGTAATTAAGGGTGAATGGGGGTAGAAGAAACTTCAACAAATTATTGTATAGATGACTTTGGAACATGTGTAACTATTGAAGAAGTATATTGTGGTTCACTTGAATGAACTAATATAGGAGAGGTACTGGCATCATATGACAAAATGGGAAGATTAGATTTAGAAGAATTATCAGGCATACATCATCCATGAACCTCCTTCTAATGCCATATTTCTTGACAGGAGGAAAAGTTCCTAGTTGCAATTGTTAGGAAAAATACTGGGGGGGGGGGGGTGAAGTAGTATTTTAAAACCTACTTGACCTTCTTATTTTCTATTCAGAATTCTGTACACAAATTTAATGAATTAAACCTGCGTATGCACGCTACCATTATGAAGACAACCACCGTATATCCATTTAACTATATTTTCAATTAATTCTTCATCATTTTAACTTGAACCAGTGTACCAGTCCTTCATTAGGGATTAGTTAAATGGTAAATAAGTGCAGTAAGAACAAAATTAATCAACACTCATAGTCAACACATATGAACACCAAGATTTTTAGGTGGAAACCCAATGTGGGAAAAAACGACTATTGTTGTCATCTCTATCTTATTCTTAAAAAACATTCTTTACAATTTTGTAATGGCGCAGATTCATAGTGGTATGCAGACACCCACATGTAGAAGGCTACAACCTTCTCTCGTTCTCTAACACCTATTGGAAGGGAGCTACAACCCCCTTATCTTCAATTCCTTATGGATCACTTTTCAGAATGTTTCAAATTGGATCCACCTGATCAACCTATAGGCCACCTTTCATCAAATTTTCATATTAGACCCACTACCATCATCAAATCACTAAATCAACTAAAACAGATCAATCAATGAATCTCATTGCAACCAATCAATCTAAACCAAAACAAATCATGTGAATGTACTATCAATCATCAACCCATACATTGTTATTGAAACCAACTGCTGCCACTACAAACCCTGATAAAAAATATGTCAAAATATATATATATATATATATATATATATATATATATATATATATATATATATATATATATATATATATATATATATATATATATGACATTGTTCTTAAGAATATCCACGTATATACACACTTTCAATGAAACATACCTGCGTACAGATCTCAAAACACTGAACCCTCAGACTGAATCATTGCACTACTAAAATCAATCATAGACACATATATCCTTCATCACAGATTTCTGAGCTACTTACAGATCATTCATACCAGTTCAATATTTCATTCACAAACCATTCAACTTCATCAGAACTATCACATACAGATTATTATGAAGAATACCTCATCAACATACAACAACAATCACAACAAGACTGATCAAACATCATTAACTGCACATACTTCAGAAACCCTAGCATATGTATGCGACCCTTACAAAATACATCCGCGTGTGTACGCACCTTTCATGAAGCATATCCACGTAAAAATCTTTCCATCCTGCAGAATCGATACACGACTATATAGAGGCATACCCACGTCTGTATGCTCCTTTTCTGAGACAAACTTGCGTACATATATTTAATTATTGGCTTATTCCTTTGCTGCACAACATAAATTCAGTCAATCCCAAATCTCAGAAATTATAACATTGTTATCACAAATCAACCCAAAATCATGTATCATTTTAGATCTACAAGATCTGATCCCATATAACATTCCTTGTGCAATCTTATTTCAGATTAAAAAAATTCATCAATAGCCCATTACTTGCACACTAAACACTTTGATATTCATCTTCTTATATAGCTTAGGCCTTATCCAATACCATGGGTCAAATCCTTAGTAATTTCGATGGTATTCTTAGACGTGATCAAATATTTGTTTCTACACTCATTACTATGGGCCTATAACATGGTAAAGATCCCTAACATTTAGGATACCATGGTGCAGAAATTGTACATGCTTTTTCTTCTCCATACCTGTGTATGTACGTGACTTTGCTTCACACAAACCACATGTATTTATCAAAACGTCACCTTCATCATTCTCCTATCTCTGGACTATTATGCCTTTGTCCAAACTCTCTGCCACATGTGTACTATCCTGTTAGCATCATGTTGACAAAGTTCATCGAGTAGGTTGCCATCAAGAACAACACATTTTTCATAATTCCAACAACAATGATTGAGTATTGGCCCAACCAAGGTCCCAATCAGACCCCTATATTTTTGGTTTGGCTGTATACTCTCTGGAACAAAACCCTGGTTTCCTATTCTACTCTAAAAATAAACTATATATATGCTAAAATAAAAACTAAATTAGGGAAAATATGTGACATAAGTTAATATTTATAATTAACTACAAAAAATATACAAACTATCGTGTGTGTGGAAGTTTATTGAGAAATTTAACAATAGGAGGGGTTGGAAGATGGGGAATAATTCAAACATAATATTAAGAAAAATACTATGAATGTTTGACTTTGAATGAAATATGGGTTTGGTCAACCACATAGAATAATTTCGAGTTCTTTTTCAAAATCTTATGAACAGTGGTCTAATATTTTTTTAGATTTATGTTTTTATTGCATTCAATTTAATTGAAATTAAATAACAAAAATAAATCTATCTCATAAATGAGAAAAACTCATACAAATATATTTTTAATATCAGAAATTAATTTCAATGAATGCAAAACAAATAATAAATCTGAAATAGGCAATTTCGAAAATAATATATGCTTAGTTATTTCAAAGGAAATACTCACTAATACATTCTAACATTCCACAAAATTTGATATGTAAATGAAAGAAAATGAAAAATACCAGAAGTGTCTATTAATTAATTAAATAGATCACAAGATATCAAGTTCATAACTCCAATAACTCATCACAATCTAAAATGGACTTCAAAACTTGAATAACAAAGTATTGGTTCCAAAATCAGAGCCTTAAGTTTCAACAATTTCCAACCTTTTCTACGACATGATTGTTGTATAATAAGAAAAGTAAATAAGATATGATACAATTTCTTCTAAACATAGAAAACGTTTAAAGATTTTCTCAACTAATGAAAATACTAAAAATAAAAATCTTATCAAATTAAAATATCTTCTTCCTGAAACTAAGGTAAGCCATTTTAATCTTCTTCCTAAATTTGAGAAGGTGAAGTTGACTTGACTATAATATTTCTAGGAGCATGCTAAACCATTCCAAATACTTCTTCGGAATTTGTTGAAGATAGATTGGTACGAAATTGTCAATGTTGAATTGACAAGTGTATAACAAATTTTTAGTGTACCTCTTTTTGTAGTTATATCTTTTTGAAAACTTGGAAATAAATTTCATTGGATCAAAAGGAATTTGAAGAATGTTCTGAAAACTTTTCATTCCATGTACTCATTTCCTTTATTTTTTTTCATCTGATATTCTTTTATCTTCAACTTCTTGCTGGTTGAGTGTTAATGGAACTGCTTCCTTGAGAGGTTTTGGGTGAGTCATATCAAATTCTAAAATCATCTATTATATCCAATCCTTAATCCAAAATAGAATCACAAATACTAATTGCATATTCAATCCATTCTTTAATTTCTTTACATTTTGAATCCATGAAGCAACTTAATATTTTTGTCTTTCTTTGATAATTTTACAACATTTTAAGATTGAATTGTTTTCCCCATTCAACGATACACCCAAATTTCTTATTTGTCATTTTATATTCCTCCACTATTGACTCAATTTTTTTAGTGAGAGACAATAACTGCATGACAAAACTGTAAATTTTTTCCACCTGTTTATAAAATTTTAGCTGAACTTTCTTTAACCTCTAATTTACCTGTAAATCTTGTTCTTTTAGGAAAGTAATACTTGCAACAAATTCTTGGCTTTGATTTAATTGTTGATGTTGTAAGGATTTGTAATCATTCTTGAAAGTCGAATTTTGATTTTCTTGAGCTATTTTCAAATTTTCCATCTCTTTAGTATGATGATTAGTCAAATTATTCAACCTTGTCTGCCACAATTATTCCAAATCTGTATTATCAGAATTATGCATTTGTTCTAACTATTGAAGAATTAGAGATTTTTTTTAATTAATTAATTAATTAATTTTTTTTTTTTTTTTTTTTTCAATATTGTGGAATGTTTCTTCCATTCTGTTGTAACTTAATTTTACCTATGCATTTGATGTTTCTAAAATGCATAAGTTTTTTTTTTTTAAACTAGTTAAGTTTAATTTTTGCATTATGTAGTAAAGAGAGCTAGTACAAACGCCACTCTTAGATTTTGAATAGCTGTAAAAGGTTGTTTTATTTTTATTACTTTGTAAATAATTCAATTTCCACAAAAGTGTTAAGCAACAAGCACTTTCCAACGGTTCAGATTATACTCGCCTAGATCAACGACCGACTCACTCCCTACAAATAAAGAGGGGGGGGGGGGGGGGTTCAAAAAGTTGTTTTCCTATAACCACTCCTCCTTATGTGACACCCTCTTGTTAATTGCAGGACCCCCCTATCCTATACTGCTTACCACCTACCCCCCCCACGCAAGCCACTTCCGCTTGCTGTCAACCTTCCCGCCAACCCTCCCGCTATTTTGGCATGCCGCTATTGCCCGTGTAAAATTAATTATTGCCAAATATCCCAATAAAATTATCTAATTTCTCGTTGAATTATTAATCACCCTAGTTTAATTCATTAAATTTGATGTGCCAATAAAGGTAATTCAAAATAAATTGTTGAAACCACCCGTTCCAAATTTAATCTCTTCTACCACTCCATTATCTATTCTTTTCGCCATTCATGCATGAAGCCCTCTGACATACCGAAGACGACCAATCATAGCAATCCTCTGGTCCAACAACCATCATTTTCATTGGGTAATTTATTTAGTTAGTTTCTATTATATCATTTTCTTGAAATGGCTAGTCAAAAGGGAAAATCCAAATTGGTTGTAGAGAGTCCAATCCTACCTCTTGTAATTAACCTCGATGAACTTCCCTTAGTTGATACATAGTATAAAATCACTGAAACCAAATATGAATTCAATCTCTATGAACTTCATAATTGGGCATATCAAAAATTTGAGGATGACAGTGATGAATTTTGCTTTTGGAAGTCAATGTTGCCATAATTTTGTTTTCCCCAAACTCACCATTTCCTTCAATTCATCATCTTGTTGGGAGTGGAATCCCCCCAAGGCATGTTTTGGGGCTTAAAGCCCAAGTTTTTACTAAGTCCATTGTAAAGACTCCGTGATTTGTGGGCGCGGAGCACGAAGTCATAACAGAGTCATGGGGTTGTCTGCCCTTGTTTTTGTAATGAAATGTCAGTTTGGAAGATCTACCCATTGTCCACGAGCCATGGGATTGTATAAATAGAGCGAGGCTCTAAGTGTAAGAGAGACATCTATTTAATATAAGTGAATAGAATAGAAGGAAAAGAAGCATTGAGTCGAAGTGTAAGTCATATATTTGGGTCGTAGAGTAGGAGAAGGCTCTGCAGTTGAGTGCGCAGAGGCCTAGTAGTCCACAACTGAGTGCACGGACCCCTGCAGCTGAGTATGCAGGGCAGGTCAAGTTTGTAACCGTTGGAAGCAAATAAAGAGAAGTTTTACCATATTTCTGTGTATATTTTCCTGTTTTATGTATTATTGGGTATGAATTGCAAGTTTACTGTTTTTTTACTGCACGAACTCATATGAATGTGATGAATAAGTAAATATAACATAAGGCATCCGTTTACATGAAGAAAAATAACTGGTATAAGAAGAAAAGTAAGATCTCAGGTGTGACTTAGGGAAATAGTGTAGATTGCTGCTCCAGCAGTGCGAAAGCCCCACATGCCCTGGTTAGGGCTGCGTGTAGGAAAATATATCAGGGCGCGAAGGCCAAGGAAGTGCGTGTAGTAACTATGGGAAGGGAATAATAGTTGGACCTAATCAACCTCTCAGACATCTCAAGGGTGCAGAAACCTAGTTTCAGCACCCCCCCAATACTATAGGGATTTGTTTGGATAATTAACTCTGAACCTGGGTCAGGTCCCAACAAGCCAACAAATGGTTCTGTTGTCGGGACTGGGATCTGCATAGAGATGTCTGATGTCGTATCACTAGAATCCAACTAAGAAGGAAATTGAAGGGTGGTTGGATAGGAAGATTCACGAGTTCGCGGCATAAGAGAATAGTAATCCGTGACTATCAAAAGAAGAGTGGTTAGATCGCTACCTGTACATAGAGGTCCATGAAATTTTCTTCACATCTTTCCCTACTGAGCTATACGATTGGATCACGAAGCTAGCAGATAGCCAAGGAAGGTGCAAGCTCGATAGACCTATTGTGTGGACCCCAAAGTTGGTGCACAGATTGGAAGCATCAGAGGATAAGATTAGACGCGCTGTTGATCACTAACTTGATTGAATTATAGGAGGATTCATCACTGAGTTCGTAGTAGATACTTTAGTCAGCTATAGCGAGGCAGAGCGACACTTCCTCAAAGGACCGTGAGGTAAGTACGTTAAGTCTTTGAACACTTGGATTAAAATTCTACTGTGTGAAAAGTGGGTTATGTGAATACATTGATGTTTGGGGCTACGCAAAGTGGGAGAATTTACAGAAACGAAGTTAGTGGAGGACTAGAAACTAGCCCCTTAATTTCACCTCTGCGAGGGGACGAGGAAAAGCTCGCGAAGGTCTCACCAAGAAGTGTGATTAGTTTGATAAGGCAGAGGATTCTGTGCATAGAAACCCCACCCACACTACCGCCAATTTCACCATGTTCACCCCCATGTTCACCCATACCACCTCCGCCACCACTGCGAGTCAATATGACAAGCACGATAAAGCTGACAGTGTTCAAGGGAGTAGGAAATGAAGATCCAGACCAGTTTTGGTTCTTGATAAAAGCTGTATGGGAAGCACAGGGAGCTACAGATGACAATATAAAGAAATCAACGTTGGTCAGTGCTCAGCAGGAACGCACGTTGACGTGGTAAATTAAGCATTCCAATGACAATCCAAATGCGGGGATCGCGGATATCTAAACTGCGCTGAACATAGAATTTAGTAGGCCGAAGTCAGAGGTGTAGTCAATCATTGGGTTCAAGGATATCATGATGCTACCAGGCGAGACTCCTTGGGAGTTGGATCAGAGAATAAAGTGCACAATTCACGAAGCTAACATGACTTTGACAGATGGACAACACCGCGAATGGTTTGTAGGATCGCTAATGCTGCATTTAAGGAACGCTCTGTCCCAACAGAGGCTAACAACTCAAGCCGAGGCCTTGGAGATTGCAATAAGGCTGCATGAGACCCCAATATAGGATCCTAACCTAGGAATTCTGTAGATCCACGCGCGGTTGAAAAACTTGTGCCTTAAGATGCAGAGTCTAAAACAGGACAAGACAGCTCGCCCAGAGGTGTGCGATGAGGTATCGTGTGTTAAATGTAAGCGTCAAGGTCATGACAAGGACCATTGCCTAATTTTCATGAATTACCTCGTGGGAGGAGGACCAGTGCTGTTAAGACCAGAGGCACAAGCAGGACCCAGCATGATGCCTACGTTGTAGTGCGCGATTTGTCAAATAGAAGGAAAGCATGCTACGGACAACTGCCATTTATTGCATAAGTACATGCAAAATTAACAACAATTGTTATGTAATTTCTGTATATCAGTGGGACACGATGAGCGCACCTGCAGAAGCTATGACTTGATGATGGATAGGACTCCCACCTACAGAGTTCAGGCCGAAACGCGACCCCTTGACCAGAACACAGGGATGGTGCGAACAAATTTCAGGGGCGCAGACGAGGCCGAGGTGGAGGAGGAGGACCTGGAAGAGGTCGTGGATAGATGATATGTTACAATTGCAAGGGGCCAGGGCACTTTGTCCATGATTGTACAAATCCAATGTGCCCATCATGCCTATATTGTACATTGTTTGATCATGAGATGGAGGATTGTCTCACATTGATAGCAAGGCTATGCAACAAGGGAGCGCTCCAACCTCCCCTGACTCAAAACCTACAAATAATGAGGTTTGTGCCGCTCGAGGAAGACCCTAATGTGAACATTGTGCTCCGAAGTGGAATTACGACAGGGGATGATAAAGGCAAGCAGCCTAAAGATAGTACTTAGATTCGCAAGGTTCTAACAAAAGAAGCAGAGTTTGGTTTGGAGCGCGCTAAGGAAAACTTCATGGAAGCTAGGAAGAGCTTCGCTGATGCCTCCTTTTCAAGAAGCAAAGACAGATCAAAGTTGGAAATGGACCCATCGATGCTCACAACATTCCTGGAAACATGCATGAAGCTGTTGCACGACAGCAAGTCTGTAAAGGGACTGTTGGAACTCATAAATAGATACGTTGGGACCGCGCTAGGAGAACCGTGTGTATTCCGGAAGATCGGAAAGCATGCAACGAGGATGAGAAGAGAACTGATATTGACCGTGCAAATTGGAGAATATGAGATGGACCAAGTGATTCTGGACCTAGGATCGGATGCGAACATTCTGTCGAAGCAGACATGGGAGCGCATGGGAAGGCCTACATTGCAATGGTCTCCTATCCAATTGTGAATGGTGAACCAACAAAAGATCCTACCTATGGGAAGATTGCAGGGAATCACCGTGGACATTGAAGGAGCAAGCACACTGGTAGATTTTGAAGTGATAGAGATTTTTGATGACAACAATCCCTACCCTGCACTATTAGGGATAGATTGGGCCATTGACATGAATGGGGTGATAAATCTAAAGAAGCGCAAGATGATTTTTGAGAAAAAGTCTCTGTGCGTAATTTTATCTTTCGACCCTGTAGAAGGATTGTGCTACACAGAGCCAGTGCGCGACTATGAAAGCGACGATGATTTAGACTGCATCTACAAGATAATTGCACGAGAGAAAGACTGGGTAAATCCCACTGCGGATGGGTGAATCTCATGGGAACGCGAAAGCTCCTGTACATCGGATTCTTATGAGGAGATAGAGCGATGGAAGAACTGGTTACATGAGGTAACCGTGCTGAACTGTAACATGATGATGATATCATTGCGTTGCGTATCGACAAAGGTAAGGGATCTACCTACGTATGATGGGTTAAGCGAGGTAGATGCCTTCCTAAACAGATTTGAAAGAGAAGTGCTAGAACAACAACATTTCGAGGCTTTGAAATGGGTGCTGCGCTCTATGTCCGCGAGGTGGTGGGGTGCGCACCAAGGAAGCTTTGAGTACTGGCGTGAATGCAGGATAATGATGTGCATATGGTTTGGGAAGCCTCAAATGCAATTAACAGACAAGATTGCTGGTTGGATTGATCCGCGCGTGCACCTATCTAGATGTATACAGGAATGTGTTAAAAAACCTGCATGGATGCACATAGACTTCGTGTTAGAAGACACTGTCAGTAAGCATGTGCAGGCATGGAAATTGCGCGAATGACCCCTCCAGTTGGAACAACAGAGTATGGAAAGAACGGGTGTGCCGAATGTTATCCATGTAGAAGCCTTTAGCGAAGTATGTGAAGTGCTAAACAAGGTATATGATGTGCAACAGACTGATTGGGACTTACACGTCCCAATGGTTTTGTGGTCTTATAGGAAAACGTGCAAGAAACTAATGGAGCAGACACCTCTGAGGCTGGAGTATGGAGTGAACGCTAAGTATAAAATGGCTAGTCCGCGCATAGCAGCGCTGGTAGATATGATGGCTCGTGGAACCTTGGAAGAAGGGATCGCGTAGCTGAATGAAGCAGAATGCTTGGTACCTGAAGAAGAAATCCGACTTGGTGATCTTAGGCTGCAAGAACATATGAAAGAAAGGGTGCGATTAAGGGAGAAAAGTGCTTTGCTAGAAGCGAAAGTCAAGGAGCTTGAGGACGAAATAAAGAAGGAGTTTCTTGATAAAAAAACCAAGGTGATAAAACGAGGTGCGCACGATCACGTTGACGAATTTGGGGACTACCGCCAAGATTTGATTAGCCTGATGCATTGGATTGGACCGCGTATTACTAAACGGATCACCCATGGTGGCGCGCTACAGATGATAAAGTGTGTGACACAGCCAGTAACAATAAAAGGTGGATGTTTTCCAGGAAAAGTGATGGATGACTGGTTGAAACCCTATACAGGTGGCGCGACCACCTGACTAGCTGTGGAAAGTACAACCTTAGTGCTCTAGGTAGTTGAAAGGAGGCATGGGACTAAAAACTACTCTACCTGGGAGATGCACGATGTTGGAGCTGCGCGCAGGAGCAAAGTGTCACAAGGTCCATGACTACGCAAGGGGGGCTGCGCTGCCACACGGGTTGGCTGGAAAGTGACTGTTGTAGTCACTATTCATGATGTGATGCTTGACTTGAGACCAAATGGAGTGGGAGACAAGCATTTAAGACACACTTTATGGGCGATATTTGGGAAAATCTGCTGCCAAGGGAACATTAATGTACCGGATTTGGGGGGAACAATTGAATTCAAATTCAAAAGATGCTATAAATTATAAAGGGCTTCCCAACAAACAACACTTGGTCATTTGTGAATTGAGCTGTTGTATGCCCCATCTATTCTAAGCCAAGACCTGGTTGCCTGTGCAGAGCATTGATTGAGCCCTTGATTGAGCGATTAAGAGATTTCTGGACGAGCAAGATGACAACCTTTGAAGAAGCTAGGGAAATTGCAGAGATGACCGCCGAAAAGGCCGTACAGGCCATGACTGTAGAAGATGCCCCTGAAGGCACTAGGATTGTGGCAGAAATCCCTAAATCATTGTGCACACCGAGACCAAAGAAAGATAAACAACCAATGATTCCGGTGCGTGTGTCCCCTCGAAATCTGCTACGCACTAGATTAACGATGGAGAAAAAAGGCAAAGCAGTTAACTTGGAAACCGACGAGGAGGAAGAAGACCTGGAAGACCTCATAATTGAAGATGACGAGGATGAGGGCATGGAGGAAGAAACCAAACCTACGCACCGTCCAACAAAGTTGCCTACGTATATCCTCCCATGGAAGGGGAAGGTAAAAGTACCCAAGAACCTTTGACGAGAGCAAGCTCTCTCCAGACTCCGCTCCTCCCGGATGACATCATCTTTGAGGGCACGCACCTAGGACGGGTGCCAAACTTGAAGTTTGAAGATTTGGATCTCACTGACCACGAGAAATTCCCTCACCTAGAGACTATGCAGCTCATGAAGCCCAAGGAGAACACCGCAACAGGGCTATAAAATTGGAGCCGCGAAAGTGGTTACATAGAGTGGAAAACGCAGGGTTATTAAACCTGCTATGGGTGCTGCATTCCACCGTGCCCCAATGACGATCTTCGTCATAAGGCAACTACTCTGCCTGGTGCATAATGGGTGTTTGTGGCTGGAGGAGCCCATCCCCATCACGGACCACTTAATCCATCGCATTACTTGGCTCCCATGTAAAGGAGAGGACCCCACAGATATTTCGGAGGGGAAGAGAAGTGATTTGGACATCGCAGAGGCCATGAAAAATAAATGCAAGCTAGAGAAGAAGAAAAGGGGCTACGCCATATCCAACATCAACAACAAAGCAGTTAAAGTTGTGACCTAGATACTGGCAGGTAAGCTCATATGGAAGTGCCACGCGGACAAGGTGCCAATGGTGATGGTTGCAATTGCTGAGTAGTGCGTGGAGGGGGTCCAGTTTAACTGGTCCGAATTCTTGTGTAAGGAGTTCCTGGAAAATTTTCGCGAGGCACAGGAATAAGGAAAAACGTTCCACTATGCATGGCTTTTGCTGTCCATAGTGCTGGTGGTGGGGGAATTGTCGGAGGATAGCTAGTTCCCCACAATTGCAAGGGATCTGCTGGAGGCCACGAAGTACGCTTCGTTATGGGCCACTAAGGACGCGAACCAGATCCGTGACAGTAAGATATTTTGGGTGTTCATGGAAATGAATATCAGAATGGGGATTAACCACAAGCCACGGTTATCACCCACTATCTACAACAACATGCAAAGTTTTATAGAATTTAAAGCGGACTTCCACCACATATACCTCAGGGCGCGCAAGGAACCTACGAATAAGTGGAGCGAACTACCCTTCATAGCCACTGATGATGTGATTTTTGATGTATTGGAGACATACCTGCCGGAATGGCGCGCCCAATACATCGCCGTGGTGGAAAAGTCTGCTACGCAGAAGAAGAAGGAGGAGGCCAAACTGTGCATGGCATAGTTGGTAGAAAAGAGAAGGCAAGAAGCAGCAGCAGTAAAAGTGCAGGAGGCACGAGACGCTGTGCAGGCAGCAACAGAACAGAAAAGGTCGCAACAGTAGCAGCATAGAAGGCAACAGAGAAGGCACGCGAGGGCTAGAAGTCACCTCCGCCGGAGCGGGAGAAAGAAATGGAAACAGAGGAAGAAGAGGGCCACACAGACCCACAAATAGCATCAACATTATTGAAGTGCCAATGCTCGAGCGAGCGGACGGGGCCGCGTAAGAAGGTCAAAGCATCTAAACTATCTATTGACCCGATCACCCTTACTGAGGGGTATCTGCACGACATAGGCGAGACGGTGCACGATGTCACTACCAAGGCCCTCCAGAACTTCACAAAGGAGAATCAAATTGTGTTGGGGGCCCTCTGGGCATAGATTCAGGAGTTTCATGTGCGCACTCCTCAGGTTGGTATTCTTTCGACCAACCTCCCAGTAGGGACAATTGCAATGGAGGAAATGCTACGCGCTCGAACAACCAACACAATAGTGCTGCCAGATGGGGTACTGGTTACAACAAATGAGGCCGACAGGCCTATGGTTAGTAGCTTTAAAGGCCTTGGGATCAACATGGCTACGCTCCCGTGGGAGATGATCTATGTTCTACAAGATGGGATTACTACAGAACTACGGGCTAGGGAGAGCTGTGCGTTGCAAGTGCTAAGTGAGAAGAATATCAACATGGAGTAGTTGAGCTTGCAGCGTGACGAGGTTATGTTGTAGAACAGGAAGATGGTACAGGTACTAGAAGAAGTCTGCCAGATGGTCCTTGAGCTGGCCATCTTAGCAGACGCACCAGTAGAGGCGCGCACCCACAGATTAGCAGCGGGGGTGCGTGAGGCGCGAGAAGAAATGGCCAAGGTTCAGCTGGAGCTAAACCTTCAGACAACAGAGCTGCGGTTTAAGGTGCAACCATCCACCCCTCCAAAAGTAAGAGAACAGCACGCCAACGCTATTACATCGGGGATGCAAGAGATCAGTAGTGTAGTAAGGGACCACACCATAATGTTAGAAGAGTCATTAGAGGTCCTCATCAATCTACAGGAGGACCCTAACATCTAGCGCTTAGAGACAGAGGTGCTTGAGCTCCAATAGCAGTATGACAGCGTCAAAGGGACTGCACAGACGGTGGCCCTCATTCACAGGCTTGCACAAATGCAACAGGCCAAAGCGCTGAAAGAGCAAGTGGATGCAACACAACACAAAGAAGTAGTTTTGAAGGTGCGCGTTCAGCCTTGGATCAACGAGGCCTTCTTCATTACAACAACAATTGAAGGCATGCTCGTACAAATGCACGGGATGCAGGAACAGATCCAGGGAAGAAATTCTGACATCGTGGTCTCGGAACAATGTGTATAGGAGATTCAGAAGGTAGCCGCTCAATGTGCTTCTGACCTTGCAGCTGTTTGAGTAGAGTCGGAGGGTCTCCACGCGAAGATCTCCGCACCGATAGAGTGAATCGAGGGCGAGTCACGATGTTTGTGTTGGGGGCCTATTGGGCGTGGAGTCCCTCCAAGGCATGTTTTAGGGCTTAAAGCCCAAGTTTTGACTAAGTCCATTGTAAAGACTCCGCGATTTGTGGGTGTGAAGCGCGAAATCATAATAGAGTCATGGGGTTGTCCACCCTTGTTTTTGTAATGAAATGTCGATTTGAAAGATTTGCGAGGCTCTAAGTGTAAGAGAGACATCTATCTAATAGAAGTGAATAGAATAGAAGGACAAGAAGCATTGAGTCGAAGTGTAAGTCGTATCTTTGGGTCGTAGAGTAGGAGAAGGCTCTGTAGTTGAGTGTGTAGAGGCCTAGTAGTCTGAAGCTGAGCGCGCGGACCCTTGCAGATGAGTGCGCAGGGTAGGTCAAGTATGTAAATATTGGAAGCATTAATAAAGAGAGGTTTTACCATATTTCTGTGTATCTTTTCTTGTTTTATGTATTATTGGGTATGAATTGCAAGTTTACTATTTATTTACTGCATGGACACATATGAATGTACTGAATAAGTAAATATAACATAAGGCATATGTTTACGCAAAGATAACTAACTGGTATAAGAAGAAAAGTAAGTTCTTAGGTGTGACTTAGGGAAATAGTGCAGATCGCTGCCCCAACAGCGTGGAAGCCCCACAACCCCTGGTTAGGGCTGTGCGAAGGCGAATATATCAGGGCGCAAAGGCCAGGGAAGTGCACGAAGTAACTTGCGCGAAGGGACTAATAGTTGGACCTAATCAACCTCTTAGACATCTCAAGGGTGCGGAAACTTGGTTCTAGCACCCCCCCTTAATACTTTGGGTGAGACCTCAGTCCACGCTCTGCGGATTGTTTCCAAAAGGGCCAGTAGTACAGGGATTTGTTTGGTTAATTAACTTCGAACCTGGGTCAGGCCCCAACAAGCCAACACACCTGGTGTGAGAGTCATTATTTTCCCAGACAAAGAGCTATAATGGTAAGAAACAATGAAATTTTGTCTCAATAACCCCTGAGTCCTTTTTTCAAGCATTTCATATCAATCCCCAATTCCCCCTTCATCCTTTTTCAACTGATTCCCTCATGGAAATTTTTTAGAATCTTACCTTTCAGCAACGAGCCCACATTTTTTAGTCTTTTCTGCCTGAAAATTCAAAATTACCGAGAACCAATCCCCCATATTCTTTTCTTATTTTCTTAGAGATGTTTAGATAAGTGATTTCTATGGTTTCTTGTCTCTTAGAGTATCAAACTGATTAGTGGGCATATGAAGTTATCTTGGTTTTTGTAATAGTGTTTTCATGTGGAAGCAAGCCCTCAGTTATGTTTAACTTTATTCAATTTTTATCAGATGTTATAAATGACCAATTCCTGAAATTCAGTGTTGAAGGATATTTCAAACATTAATCTGTTCTAGTTTACTTATTTTTGTATCATCAGTCAGAGAGATTTAAATTCCCATTGCATAATTTTGAGTCACAGGTTAGACCCCAATCAGTCATTCACTAGACCTCTCTGGTGAGGAAAAACATAGATGAGTATTCTTTTAGTGATTATGTTAATCAGTTTTCACATATGGCATTATGTATTTTGAGTAGTGATGCAGTCCATAGAGTCTCCACAGGAATTAAAATAATTTTACACCTCAGTGAACAATCTAAAGTTGGAGACTAGTATCTTTATCAAAACTTTACATAAATCAAAGTCTAAGGATGTGAACTCCCTCCTTATAGATTCCCAATCTTTTTGCCTATGAGGATGTCTGCTTTAGAATTCATTAGTCAAAGAATGAATATAGATGATATACATTTTGTGTCAAGAAAATAGAAAGCTCGGTTCAAATTAAAGGCACAAAATGGTCCATTTATTGTTAACACCAGAGCAGCAAGGAAGGAAGTAGACATTCTACTCAAAGATATGAAATTTAAATCAAGTTTCAGTTGGCCTTATGAGCCCCTATGAGTGATTTCAAAGATAAGGTTTGAGAAAAAGTCAAAACTTTATGTTCACACAAATAGTCCAGAGATTGAGCAGTTTGCAAATAGGGAAGAATGGGAGGAAAACACACTACAAGAAGCTGAAGAGAAGACCACCAGTATGACAAAATTAGAGACTCCAAGATTGAAAGAAAAGGAATTGAAATGGCCAAGAGAAAGTGTGTCACCTATAAGTTCAACACCTAAAGCAACCAGTTTCAAAGTTTTCAAAAGGAGAAAATCAATAAATATAGAAGAGGAGTGATCAAAAGGTAGACAGTCAGAAGAAAAAACTACAATAGTGTTATCAGGTGAGCTTGCTTTTTCATTCCAGTAATCTAAAGAAATAACCTATTGATTCTCCTACTTCTCCTATTTCTCTATCTCCAATTTAACAAATATATTTTCTAGATTTAGAGAGATGAAGAAAAAGAACGATGCATTGAAAAATTCCACTTATACCGAGTTCTAGAAAAATTCATCCACCACTCAACATAGGTTATTATTTGCACTAGACCCTGACAAAAGGAAATTTCAATTGGCATTCCTAGGGCCAAAAGTACCAATTCCTAAAAGTGCAAATAACTAGAAAGCTTTTGTGTTTTCCTTTGATACTAAGCATATACACCCAATAGATCAAATTGATCTCCACAAATGGGCAAGTGAGATGATTTATTCATCATTTACAAGTTCAACCATGGTAGCTTCTAAGTTGCAAACCTCTTGAATAATATTCATTCAAAGCTTAAATTAGAAAGAATGTCTTCCTTAGCCAAGGATACCCGAATAAAAGGGCTGGAATATTTGTTGATAAAGTTAGGGGTGGATCCCAGTGATGTAAATGATGCTGAAGAAATAATCAAAAGAAGAAATCCAGATTTAAAAGACCTCAGAAAACAACTAAATCTACCTAAAATATAAAATCCATAAGCTAAAGTAGGGAAGCTAGAAAAAGAGAAAGAAAACATGTTGAAAATGCTTGTGGAGCAGTACATCCAAATACATAAAGTTTAGGCTAACATGGAAAGGTTGCTGAAGGAAAAGGAGCAAAAAACAAGTGCAGGGACATCTACAATGCATATAGAGACAGTTAGTGAGAAAACAACATAAAAATTATCAAAGCCTATGGGAGATTTATCCCTAAGGAATGTGTAAATTGAGAAACTGAAAGTAGCACTCAAGAGAATGGAGGAAAATGAGCTTAAATAAGAGAATGCATATGTATATGAAATACATGAAGCAAATCAAGCTAACCAAATAGCCTTAAAAGTATTAAGATGAATCACTGACAGCACAAACATTATCAGAATAAAAGGAAAAGATATGGGTTGATATCAATTCAACCATAACAAAGCTTTGGACATCTATTGAGATTATCTTTGAACAAGAAGAATTGGTGACAAGAGAAAAATCAGCCATAACGAAGATTAAAGAAGACTTGGATCACAAGCCAGGAGAGGAAACCATGATAAACAAAGTGATGAATTGAAAGACCAAAGATTATTGGAGGAATAAGGACTTGAAGATAGGAATGCCATAGTCCTAGAAGTCAGAAAAGTTTTGACTAAAAGAAATTTAATGTTACAATTAGAAAATAAATGTCAAAACTTAGAAGTGCAGGTAAAGAAATTCCACAGGAAATTTAATATCTTACGGAAAAAGGGACTTCCACCTCTAAGAGATTCTAGTGGCCAATTGACTCCACTAGAAAATTACCAGCATAGATTACATGAAATAGCAACAGATAGATCAAAATTTTCTAAAGTAAAAGGAATCATAAGTGGTAAAGCATTCACCGAAGGCCTAGAATATGATTTATTTATCCAACATGAAATTCAACATCTATTTATTAGTAGGCCAACTTTTGAAAAGTTCATAAAGGTGGACGAAACATACAAAAAATTAATTAAATTCTCCATTCCAGATGACAAAATATGGGACAATTTACTCGAGCTCATCGAGTAAAACATAATGCAACATTTAAGGGTAGTAACACAAAACAATAGGAGTTGAATACACATTTTTCAGGTGTCATCATAGAAAAAGAAGGAGCACAAAGAGAGAAATAGACTTTTAGGCAACAATTACCAATAACACCCTCGAATAGAGTGTTGAATATGCAAATCAGTTCATAAAAGTCTATTTTTATATTGTATTAGTTTGATATATCCAAATCATTTTGGATAAGATTGTATTTTGTAAAGGATTGTATTCGATTAAGCTATTTTTGAATTACACTCTATAAATATTTTGTAATTTGAAGTAAAAAGGGTTGAACCCTTATGATAATCAAAAGACATTATTGTACTTCTCTAAAAGCTTTTGAAGATAATAAAAGGATTCTGACTTCACTCTTAACAACATTTGTGTCCATGTGAGTTTTTATGGTATATTCATATATGTTTTTCATCATATATTTAAGGTAACATAGGAGTTAGGGTAAGGCTAAGTTAAGTATTAACTTCCCTAATAGCCTGCTGCAAATTTATCATCTTTATGGAGATTAGCTAATTGAACTATCCTTGTAAATTAGTTCCTCTGCACCTTTAAATTGTTGTCTCTCTATTATTAGGTCCAGAGAGACTTTTAATAATTGCATCTCTTAGACATAGACTAGAAACTTCTACTTCTACATCTTTTCCACCTGAAGCAGTTTCACAGCCTGAGCCTTTTGAACTCATAACTATTCCTGCTGAATTCTTAAATTTACCACCTAAAGTTTTGGAACTCCTTTCCAAAGGAGTATATCTTCAATATTCTTTATTAGTTCATCAACTTAAATCCTTTGAGCTTCATGCCTCCCTTTCCGAAGTTTTTGATATATAAGTAGAGCATGAACTTGAATTGCTTGAATTAAAACTCGCTGATTTTATTTCCTCTATTACACATACTTATCCTTCTGTTTCTGCCAAGCCTGAAGAGGGACTCAGTATTTATACAAGTACTTTGTCCTTTGAAGATGAAGAAAAAATCATCCTTTAAGTCCAAAAGCTAGTTGTTCATCCTTAATTTCTCAAAAAGCATACACCTCCACCTTAGTCATCTTTAAGCAAAGTTGTCTCTCTTAAACAAACAATTTTATGACAACCCCAGATGGGTGGATTTAGGCCAACTGTGACAACTCGGTATGAAACATTAATACTTCCACCATCAAATAAACTTCATGACTTTCTGAAGGATATTTGAAACCTTTGCCCAGATTTAATGGAGAAACAAGGCCATCTATAGAAGATCATTTGGATGCATTCCTTGATTTTGCAGACACTATGAATGTTGAACATGAAGATATTTATAAAAGACTGTTTTTCCAATCATTAGAGGGAAATTTCAGAATATGGTTCATGAAATTACAAGAAAATTTTGTAAATACATGGACTGAATTAACCAATATCTTCAAAAATCAATGGGGAATTAAAAAAGGATCCTATGTATTAGTTAACATAATTTGAAGATTTGAGAAGGAATCTTGGTGAACCTTTTGCTGACTTTATCAAAAGGTTTAATAAGATTTACAAAAATATTCCACGAGACTGTAAATCCCCAGTTACTGCATCTAAAGTTATATTTTCTAAAGCATTTGATGATGATTTTGTTGTAATGCTCAGAGAAAGAAAATATGAAACCTTAACATATATGCAAACCAATGCAGTTAAGGTAGAAGCTAATAGGTCAACATATAGTAAATTGAAAGCCAAGGTAGAAAAAATTGAAAGGAAAATGAAATCTAGAGAATAAAATGTTTCATCCTCAAAGAATAAAGAAGAGGAACACAAAATAGATGAAATAACTTCATTATTAATAAATTTGTCTAATCGAATTTCAAGGATGGAAACTTAGCCCAAAGTAGCTCAACAAGTTACAAATAGACTTCGAGTACAATATAGAATACCTTTTCAACCACATATGTTGTAGAGAGAGAGACCAAATAATGACCAACAAATTCAACCTCCATTGATGATTAATAATCAAGATCCTAAAGAAATTATACCAGTTATGACCAATGATATCAATTGTTTTGATGACCAGTCTTCTAAAAATGATATTATTCCTCTTAATCAAATTCCTCAACTTGCTCAAAATAAACCATCTATTGAGATGTCGAAATACCATGATTTTTTTGAATTTCTGATTGCTGAGTTAAATACAAGATATGATTTGAGACCTAGACAAGGCCATGGAAGATCTACAAAAAATATTACTTTTGATATTCCATCTGAGAAAACTAGAGTAAATTCATCCATTCCACCCGAAAATTAGCCACAAGACCAGTCTACTATAGAAAAGGCTATCCATACTATTTTCAATGTCGAAAGAGAATTAGAAAGGGTAAAAATTCCAATTCCCTTATCTGGACTTTCAAGGAATCCAGGTTATAAGAAACAGGTTTCTAAATGGATATAGTCTTCAAGTGTAGATGCTGAAGGAGATGTGATTAGCTTACATGATGAGAAACCTTTAGTATTTTTTGGGCTTATTTAAAACATAATAGATAAAAGTGTTCCGCCTTTCTATGTTACATTAAAGGTTCATGATTTTCTATTGTACAACTGTATGTTAGACTCTGGTGATTCTCATAATTTGATGCCTAAAGTTATTATGGACCAACTTTAGTTGCAAATTACAAGACCCTATCATGACTTGTATACATTTGATTCAAAGAAAGTACCATGCTTGGGGTTAATCAAAGATTTAGTTGTTACTCTTGCTCAAATTCTTGTCAAAAGCATAGTAATGGATATAGTGGTCACAAAATCCCTCCTAAGTTTGGTATGTTATTATCAAGATCTTGTTGTGCTAAGCTTGGAGGAAGCTTACAAATGGATATGTCCTATGCTACCATTCCTGTTTATGGAGGGGAACATTTAAGGCTATATAGGGAAGTCAGGTTTCTGCACACTGTCTGCAAAGCTAATAAAGTGGTAAGTCGCCCTATATATGATATTGATCAAGATATAGGGTGTTTTATTTTAGCCTTAAATCAGCAGTATAATCCACAAAATCAAATTGAAGACATCATAAATGTCCCTCAAATTTCAGAAAATGATGTTTGGAAAATGTATTTTGATGGAGCTTTTTCTAAAGATGGAGCTATGGTAGGAATTGTTTTGATTTCACCAGAAAAGAAAAACATTACTTAATCCTTTAAGTTATATTTTGAAGTCAATAATAATGTAGAAGAATATGAGGCTTTAATTTTGGGATAACAGTTGGCTAAAAACTTGAAAGTGAAAAATCTAGCAGTATTTGGTGATTCATAATTGATAGTGAAACAAATCAGAAATCTCTGTCAAACAAAACATCCTAGACTCAGAGCTTACAAAAATGAAGTATGGGATTGTGTGGGAAATTATTTTCAAGCTTTTAATATTTCATCTATCCCAAGAGAATATAATATTCATGCAGATTCCTTAGCAGTTTTTGCAAGTACTTTCAAAATTCTAGATTCCTTACAATTACAATATCATATTGAAGTGAAATATAGGCCTTCCATCCCAAACAATTTAAGACACTAGAAAGTTTTTGAAGATGATGAATAGTTAAAGAATTTTTTGCAAGCCATTGATGAATCTTTTGCCTTACATGTTGAAGAAGAAAACAACGGTGATGCAAAAGAAAATGTGGATGAGTCAAGTATGAATTTTAAATAGAAAATGGTTGATCATGATATCATCTAGTTACCTAATAATTATATTCCAAAGGGATTAGTCCCTCTTGAAAAATTGTTTGATCAAAATGAAGTACCAAAATCTTCATTGTTAAATTCACAACAAGAAGATATTCAATATTGCAATATTGGTACTGCAGAAGAAGTAAGAAATGTCAAAATCTTACCAATTTTGCCTCAGGATGTCAAAGAAAAATATATCAATTTATTCAAAGACACAAATATGTATTTTCATGGTCTTATGAAGATATTAATACTTACAATACAACTATCATTGAACATAAAATTCCATTGAAACCATGAGCTAATCCATTTCAACAAAAGTTGAGAAGGATTAATCGAATTTTATTGCTAATTATTGAGAAAGAGGTAAGGAAGTTGTTAGATGTAAAAATTATTGTACCTCTAAGATATCTTGAATGGATAGCTAACTTGGTCCATGTTAGAAAGAATAACGGAGAAATAACACAGTGTGTTGATTTTGGAAACCTGGAAAAGTTATCTTTGAAAGATAATTATCCATTACAAAAGATGGATCAATTGCTTCAAAGAGTAACAAGTTCTAACATGATTTCAATGTTGGATGTTTTTTCTGGATATAATCAGATTTTGGTAAGCCAAGAAGATATGGAAAATACTACTTTCACAAACCCATGGGGAACTTTCATGGATGCAAAAGTTTCTTTTGGTTTGATTAATGTCAGTGCAACATTTTAGAGAGCCATGTATTTGGAATTTAATGGTAAGGTAAACAAATTCATAGTTATTTACCTTGATGATTTGACAGTATTTTCACACTTTGATTCAAAGCATATCAAACATTTAAGAAAAGTATTTCATAGATGTAGAAAATTTGGGATTTCTCCTAATCTTAAAAAATCACTCTTTGCCATGAGGGAAGGGAATTTTTTGGGACATATCATTTCAAAACAAGGAGTTATAATTAACCCTAAAAGTTTTTCAATAATCCAGGTAATCAGTCTTCCTAGGAATAAGAAAGAAATTCAGTCATCCCTAGGGAAGATAATTTTTTTAAGAAGGTTCATACCTAATTATGTTGAAATTATTAAAGACATTACTGATATGATCAAGAAAGTTAATGAAGTCAAATTGACTACCCAAGCTAGATTCTCTTTTTCTCAGATCAAAAAGATAATGTTTGAGTCTCCAATGCTTGCAAGTTCTGATTATTCAAAACTTTTCAGTATTTTCTCCTTTCCCTCAAATACCACAATATCAATAGTTTTATTGTAGAGAAATGAAGATAAACATGACCAGCCAATTGATTTCTATAGTAAAATCACGAGGGATGTAGAACTGAAATATGACATAATATAAAAACAAGCTTATGATTTGGTACAAGCTTTGAAAGCCTTTAGAATTTATATCCTGCATTCTCCTATAATTGCTTATGTGCCTAACAATGCAGTAAAGACAATGTTGACCCAACCTGATACTAATGGAAAGAGGGGGAAATGGATTGTTAAGATGGTAGAGTTTGATTTACATATCATACCTACAAAGCTGGTGAAAGGACAAGGTCTAGCTAAGTTTTTGGCAGAATCAAACTACAAAATTTTGGGTATCAATACAATAATGCAAGTTTTAGGGGAGAAGAATCCACAAGAAACTTCTTCTATTTCAGAGGGGAAGAATCCACAAGAAACTTCTTCTATTTCAGAGGGGAATAATCCACAAGAAACTTCTTCTATTTTAGAGGAGAAGAATCCACTAGAACCTTCTCGTAGTTTAGTACCTCTTCCTCTCCATATAGATGAAAAATTTCTATTGTCTCATTGGTATAAAGACATCGTACATTTTTTGCGTGAATTCACTCGAAATCAATGTAGATATTTTAAGCTCAGAGCAATGAAATACTATATAGTCAATGGAAATATGTACTAGAAAGATCCATTAAATATTCTCTTATTATGTTTAACTGAAAGTGAAACAGAAGGGGTGATTGAATAGTTTTGTGAAGGAGTTTGTGGAGGTCATTATGCTTGGAATGCAACATCACATAAAATACTTAGAGTAGGATTCTATTAGCCAGATCTGTTTTCAAAGGTTGGATCAAAGGTGAGAAGTTGTATTCCTTGTCTTTTTTTTGTAGGAAAATAAAGGTTAACAACACTCCCTCTTATTCTAGTTTTATGGAAGCTCCTTTCTTACAGTGGGGGATTAGATTTCATTGGTGAAATAATTCCTTCTTCAAGTAATCAACACACATGGATACTAAAATCAAATGATTACTTTACAAAGTGGGTGGAGGCTATTCCTGTAAGAAATTAAACATATGCAGTAGTTATGAAATTCATTGAAGAAAACATTTTGTCTAGATTTGGTTGTCCAAGACAAATAGTTATAGATAATGATCCAACTTTTAGAAGCATAGGATGATCGAATTTTGTCAAAAATATTTTACATCACTTTACACCTTATTATCCACAAGGGAATGGGGTGGAAAATCATAAAAAAAAAATTAATCAAATTCATCAAGAAGGTGTTAGCAGACCATAAAATAAACTGGGATAGTCATCTAAAATATGCAGTATGGGAAAATAGGGTTTCACCTAAAATGTCTACTCATAAATCTCCTTTTCAACTTGTTTATGGAATAGAAGCTATTTTCCCTACTCAGTTAGCATTTCCAATCATGAAATTTTTGTAGGAATCATATGAAGGGAATGATTATTTTTCAAGAAGAAGAAATCAAATTATTGAGTTGAATTAGGACAGGTAAGAAGTTCAACACAAACTTCTACAATATCAGGACAACATGAAAAGTTTTTTTGATAAAAATGCTAGAGAAAGGGATTTTAGACAAGGAGACTTGGTTCTTAGATGGGATGCAAGAAGAGAAGATAGAGGCAAGAATGTAATGTTCAATAACCTTTGGTTGGGACATTTCAACATTGTAGAAGTCAAGGCAATAATACATTCATTCTTCAAAATTTGGAAGGAAAATACTCCTCATTGACAGTCAATGGGCAATATTTGAAACATTACATCCAATACTGAGTAAGTTTTTTCCATCACAACCATTGTTTATATCAAATTTGTTTACATGTCCAGAGCAAGTGTGATTCTTCACAACAAAGACTCCAGAGCCTGAGGAGAAGGCACATGAATCTGTAATTCTCTGTATCCCTTAGGGCGGAGTAGTCCCCGGATGGAGCCAATGTTGTAACTTATTTTTATCTATGTATTTGATGTTTCTAAAATGCATAAGTTTTTTTCAAAAAATTAGTTAAGTTTAATTTTTGAATTATGTAATAAAGCGAGCTAGTACAAATGGTGCTTTTAGATTTTGAATAGGCGCAAATAGTTGTTTTATTATTACTTTGTAAATAATTCAATTTCCACAAAAGTGTTAAGAAATAGGCACTTTCCAAAGGTTCAGATTATACTCGCCCAGATAAACGACCGATACACTCCCTACAGATAACGAAGGGGGAGGGGGTCTGAAAAGTTTTTTTTTCTAATAACCACTCCTCCTTACGTGATACCCTCTTGTTAATTACAAGACCCCCCCCTATCATATACCGCTTACCACATACCCCCCCCACAAACCACTTCTGCATTCTTTCACCCTTCCCGCCAACCCTCCCGCTATTTTTCCATGCCACTATCACCCCTTTAAAAATAATTATTGTCAAACCTCCCAATAAAATTAGCCAATTTCCCATTGAATTATTAATCACCCTGCCAACATTTAATTCATTAAATTCGATGCACCAATAATGGTAATTCAAAATAAACCATTGAAACTACCCATTCCAAATTTAATGTCTTCTACCACTCCATTGTCCATCCTTTTCGCCATTCGTCCACGAAGATGACCAATCAAATCAATCCTCTGGGCCAACAATCATCATTTTCATCAGGTAATTTCTTCAGTTATCCTTTGTTATATCATTTTCTTGAAATGGCTAGTCAAAAGGGAAAATCCAAATTAGTTGTAGAGAGTCCAACCCAACCTCGATGAACTTCCCTTAGTTGATACACAACATAAAATCACTAAAACCAAATATGAATTCAATCTTTACGAACTTCATAATTGGGCATATCAAAAATTTCAGTTTGCCAGTGATGAATTTTGCTTCTAGGAGTCAACGTTGCCCCAATTTTATTTTCCCCAAACTCACCATTTCGCTGAATTCATCGCCTAGTGTGAGAGTCATTATGTGCTCAACCAAATAGCTATAATGGCCATAAACTATGAAATTTTCTTCTCAATAACCCTCTAGTCCATTTATCAATTATTGTCGATCAATCCCCAAGGCCCCCTTCATCCTTTTTCGATTGATTCTCTCATGGAAATTTTTCAGAAGCTTACCTTTTAGTAGTGAGCCCACATTTTCCATTCTTTTCTGCCTGAAAATTTAGAATTACCAAGAACCAATCCCCCATATTCTTCTTCGATTTTCCCAGAGATGTCTAGACAAATTTCTATGGTTTCATGTATCTTAGGGTATCAAACTAATCAGTGGGTAGATGAAGTTATCCTGGGATTTTTATCAGTGTTTTCATCTAGAAGAAAGTCCTCAGTGCTTTTTAATTTTAGTCAATTTTTATCGGATGTTATAAATGACCAATTCCTAAAATTCACTTCCGAAGGATATTTCAAACATCAGTCTATTCTAGTTTACTTTTTTTTTATCAACAGTCAGAGAGATTTAAATTCCCATTGTAGAATTTTGATTCATAGGTTAGACCCTAATCAGTCATTCATTGGACCTCTCTTGTTAGGAAAAACATAGACAAGTATTCTTTAAGTGATTATGTTAATCAATTTTCACATATGGCATTATGTATTTTGAGTAGTGATGCAGTCCATAGAGTCTCCATAGGAATTAAAAGAATTTTACACCTCAGTGAACAATCTAAAGTTGGAGACTGATATCTCTATCAAAACTTTACAGAAATTAGAGTTTATGGATGTGAACTCCCTCCTTATAGATTCCCAATTTTTTTGCCTATGAGGATGTTTGCTTTAGAATTCATTAGGAAAAGAATGAATATAGATGATATACATTTTGTGTCAAGAAAAAAGAAAGTTCAATTCAAATTAAAGGCAAAAATTGGTCCATTTATTTTTAACACCAGAGCAACAAGGAATGAAGTAGGCATTCTACTCAAACATATGAAATTTAAATCAAGTTTCAATTGGCCTTATGACCCCCTATGATTGATTTCAAAGATAAGGTTTGAGAAAAAGTCAACACCTTATGTTCACACAACTAATCCAGAGATTGAGTAGTTTGCAAAGAGGGAAGAATGGGAAGAAAACACACTACAAGAATCTGAAGAGAAGACCACCAGTCTGACAAAATTGGAGACTCCAAGATTGAAAGAAAAGGAATTGAAAAGGCTAAGAGAAAGCGTGTCACCTACAAGTTCAACACCTAAAACAACTGGTTTCAAAGTTTTCAAAAGAAGAAAATAAATAAGTATAGAAGTGGATTCATCAGAAGGAAAATACTCAAAAGAACAAACTACAGTAGTGTTATTTGGCGAGCCTGCTTTTTCATTCCAAAAATCTAAATAAATAACCATTGTTTCTCCTACTTCTCTTGTTTCTCCATCTTCTAGAAAACAAAATATATTTGCTAGATTTAGAGAGATGAAGAAAAAGAATGGTGCATTGAAAACTTCCACTTATACCGAGTTCTGGAAACAATCATCCACCACTCAACACAAGTTATTATCTGCACTAGACCCTGACAAAGGGAAATTTCAATTGGCATTCCTAGAGCCAAAAGTACCAGTTCTTAAAAGTGTAGATGACTATAAAGCTTCTGTGTTTTCCTTTGATACTAAGAATATACACCCAATAGATTAAATTCATATCCATAAATAGGCAGGTGAGATGATTTATTCCTCACTAACAATTTCAACCATGATATATTCTAAGTTGCAAGCCTCCTTGAATAATATTCATTCACACCTTAAATTAGAAAGAATGTCTTCCTTAGCCCAGGATACCAGAATAGAAGGGTTGGAATATTTGGTGATAAAGTTAGGAGTGGATCGTAGTGATGTAAATACTGTTGAAGACGTAATCAAAAGAATAAATTCAGATATACAAGAGCTCAGAAAATAGCTAAAGCTACCTACAACAAAGCATACACAAGCTAAAGAAGTAGGGCAATTGGAAAAACAGAAAGAAAACATGTTAAAAATGATTATAGAGTAGAACATCTAAATATAGAAAATGGAGGTTGACGTGGAAAGTTTGCTAAAGGAAAAAGAACAACAAACAAGTGCATGGACATCTACAGTGTAGACAAAGACAATTAGTGAGGAAACAATTTTTTTTTTATCGAAGGCTATGTGAGATTTATCGCTAAGGAATGTGGAAATTGAGAAGATGAAAGCAACACTGCAGAGAATGGAGGAAAAAGAGCTTAAATAAGATAATGCATATATATTTAAAATACATAAAAATTTCAAGCTAACCAAACAACTTGAAAAGTATGAAGATGAATCACTGACAAGACATACATTATCAAAAGCAAAGTAAAAAATATGGGTTGATATCAATTCAAACATAATAGAGTTTTGGACATCTACTGATTTTATCTTTAAACAAGAAGAACTGGTGACAAGAGAAAAATCAACCATAATGGAGATTAAAGAAGACTTGGATGACAAGCCAAGAGAGGCAAGAAGGATAATCAAAGTGCTGAACTCAAAGACCAAAGAAGAATTGGAGGAATTAGGAATTGAAGATAGGACTGACATAGTCCTAGAAGTCAGAAAAGTTTTGACTAAAATAAATTTAATGTTACAATTAGAAAATAAATGTAAAAACTTAGAAGTGCAGGTAAATAAATTCCACTGGAAATTTAATATCTTATCTCAAAAGGGACTTCCACCTCTAATAGATTCTTGGGGCCAATTGACCCCGCTAGAAAATTACTAGCATAGATTACATGAAATAGCAACAGATAGATCAAAATTTGCTAAAGTAAAAGGAAACATAAGTGGTAAATAATTCATTGAAGGCCTAGAATATGATTTATTTATTCAACATGAAATTTAACATCTATTTGTTACTAGGCCAATGTTTGAAAAGTACACAGAGGTGGAAAAAGCATATAGAAAAGTAATTAAATTCTCCATTCCATATGATAAAATATGGGACAAGTTACTCGAGCTCATCAAGTAAAACTAAATGAAACATTTTAGGGAAGCAACACAAAACAATAGGAGTTGAATACACATTTTCAGGTTCCAGCACAACAAAGGAAGGAGCACATAGAGCATAAACAAATTTTTAGGCAGTAATTACCAAAAACACCCTCGAATAGATTGTTGAATATGAAAATCAGGTTTAGAAAAGTTTGTTTTTATATTGTATTAGTTTGACATATCCAAGTCATTTTGGATAAGGTTGTATTTTGTAGAGGACTGTATTAGATATAGATATTTTTGAATTACACTCTATAAATATTTTGTAATTCAAATTAAGAAGGGTTGAACCCTTGTGATAATCCAGAGACATTATTGTACTTTTATGAAAGCTTTTGAATATAATCAAAGGATTGTGACTTCACTCTTAACAACATTTGTGTCCATGTGAGTTTTTTTTGGTATATTCATCTCTGTTTTTCATTATATATTCTAGGTAAAATAGGAGTTAGGGTAAGACTAATTTAAGTACTAACTTCTGTGAGAGCCTGCTGCAAAGTTATCATCTTTATGGAGATTAGCCAATTGAAAAATTTGTTCAAATTAGTTCCTATGCACATTTAAATTGTTGCCTTCTGTCATCTCTTGAATATATATTGTTTGGTTGTAGAATTATTCTACATGCATCAACTATATCTGGTGAATTAAGTATTCAATTTGAATGTTTAATTGTCATATATCTTCTACCTTTCCACTTTCAAAATCAATTCAAAGATTTTATGTTGTTATGAATGAAAATCAACCCTTTGAACTTCTCAAAAATATTTGGATTATACAAGTGTTAATGGTTTAATGCATTGGTCATCCAATTCAATTAAAACCCTTACCTAGATGATTTGTCACAGTTCCCCAGCCTAGAAATGTCTATAAAGATACAACACATTCTTCCTCATTAAAATATTTGTTTCTTTCCAATTTGATGTAAGTTCTTTAATTTTATCCAAGATTTTAACATACATATCAAAAATATTATCAACAGAACGCTGAGTCTAATTCATGAATGCTCCAAGGACTCAATTTGACTCTTCAACTTTTTCATGGTGATCTCCTAAATATTTCCAACTCAATTCTATAACATCCTTAGTATAATCATCATGCTTCCTTTTTTTGGTCCTTTTAACCATTGACTTGGTTTGTTAATTGAAATAATACTCACTTGAGGAAGAAATTGTTTTAATGACTAGTTCAATCTTAGATAATGGTTTAAAAATAGAAGAAACAATTGGAATTCTTGTTGAAATATGGGTTAGTGAAATTCTTGGATACCAATCTTTTAAAATTTGCATAGATGATCTAGGAGTATGTGAAGAAATTTGAACAATATCCTTATGAATCATCTAAGTCTCTAGGGTGATTTCCATTGCACTTTGTTGAACTTCTCTATTAATTTCTTGACCACTGTTTGAATGGTTTGTTGTGCTTTTTCTAATTTTTGAACAATTTATTCTTCTAAAATATCCATGCATATACAATTCTTTGGTTGTTCTGTTTGGTTGGGTGACTCAACATCAATTACCATTTTCTCCCTCGTAGAAATATCTTGCTCCTGATATACTTCTTTCTCTATGCTTGGAGGCTTATCTACTTGCTACTATACAATGCTTTCTTTTTCTTTTTCAATTACACCAAATGGAACATTAGATGATAATAATGAAGTAAGATCAAATGGAACTGGGGACTTTGGTACTTGAACATTTTTCTCTGGCATTAATATAGAATAAGTTTTCGAAGGAATATCAGTGAATCGAAAAGTCAAATTTTCAGATAATTTTATTTTTTCAAAAGGAGTTGAAGTATAAAGACTCTTATGGTTAATATAAAAATCATAAGTATTCTCCATAAGCTTTTGAACTTTATCCTTCTCCTTATATTCCATGGATATTTTCTCTTTGAGCTAATAGGTCAAAGATATCATCATGAATAAAAAAAATAATCATACAAAGGTTGTTGATGTTGAAAAACATTTGACATGTTTACCGATTTGTAATGATTTATGACAATGTTTTTAGGGTGATATCTAAAATAGGGAAAAGAGTGCAATCGATTATTCTGCAATTATTCTACTTCAACCACACCATTTCCTCTATCCTTTAGTACCATTTAACCAACTTTAATGTTTAATCTGGCCACGCCTTATTTTGCATTTGATGCAACATCCTAGCTTGACCATGGAGTGGTATCTGATTGGCTATTTCTATGAGAGCAAGCCTATCGGGTTTATATCTTGGCAACACATTAGGTCCTAACTTAGTTCCATAAATTATGATAAAAGAGAAGCTTTATTCAACAAAACAATCTCCAATTTCAGATAGAGCTTCTTCAAAATCCTTACTAATTCTAGGGGGAGTTTTTCCAAATAAAACTTCATGAAAATGAATCATGGTATTGTTGAAGATATCATTAAAGTGTTTTTTTTAAATGAATTTCCCATAAGATAGTCTATAATCCTATATGGTTTGTTGATGATCAAAAGAATATATTAATTCCATTAAAGGAAATGAAACAAAAGCCATGACAACACCCATGAGGTAAGAATAAGTATAAACCCTTTTCAAATCTAAGAGGAGAAGCTATAGATATTTTAATGGATTCTAAAATATTTTAAGACATGATATCTACCCAATTGAATCTCTTTGACTTTTTTTGAATTCCATATATAATAGGAATCAATTCAAGCTTACAATGATACATATTAGCTTATCCATATAATCTAGAAAATATCTTGACAATATATCTGCAAGGGGGTTTGAAGATTGCTATTGGATGATTTTTCCTTGTTTTCAATTTGCATCTTTCAGGATCATAGAGCCATTATTTAATAACTAAGTTATAATCCTTATTTTTCTTATTGGGAGCATTATCATTGAATTCATCTAAAAGATCTTTATTCAAAATAATTTAAGGAGGATTTCACTTATAAATATTACTAAGGACTCCAGGATTCTAGGAGGAAATCACATTCTGATTGTGGTCAAAGATTGAACAAGTTTGAATATGAGTGTGCATCAAAATCCAAATTATCATATCATAGTAATTATCATATCATAGTAGGGAAAAATATTGTTTCTAGTTTCGATTTTATACAATTATGTTTTTCTCATTTGTTTATAATCTGAGGAGAACTCATCATCTAAATTTCCTGATTCTATACATTTTCTCTCATCAAAAAAACTAAATATTTCCCATGAGTGCTTCCCTGCACCTTGAGTTTTTTAGGTAAAATCTGAAACGAGTGAAGGATTTAAATTGGTATGAACAATTTATAAGACTTACGTGACTGTCATTTTTATTTTGATTTCCTAAATTGCATGTCTGGACTTCTGTGTTTTTCCCTTTTTACCCATTTTTTAGATAAACTGTAACATAGTAAAACAAGAAATAAGAAAACAAATTTTATTAGAACATCTGAGCAATTTTTAAAATATAGTTTAAAGTAAATTTGATACTAACCAGTAGAGAGAAAAATTGGTGGAAGTTTGTTGTCATTTTTTCTGAAAAACAAGAGTTCCATTCATGAAGCGTTTGAGAAATTTTAATGTGGAAAACTCAAATTTTGGGCATTTAACAACTTCTTGGGAGAATTAAATAATGAATTAATAAAAAATCATGTAGAACAAATAACACTTGTAACATGCACACTGGTTCATTAATGTCCATGAAATTTTAAATGCAATCCAACGATTAAACCAGTTGTAAAACAAGGTTGTACTCGAGTAATTAGGAGGTCAAAGTTTTATTTGTCTGTTAAAACTTTATTTCACATTGGTTTTCCAATTTCCTAACCTCTGGTGTTATTTATGTAAAACAAAACAAAATGAAAAAATAATGAAAAATTATATAAAAATAAAAAGAAATGCATAAGCTAGCTGGGAGGTCGAGAGTTGAGGTTATCGGAAATCGATAGACAACTCATGTGATCTGAAAGTTAGGAAAATTAGGATAGTTGGAAGGTCAGGAGTGATGAGGTCAAGATAAATTTCAAAATATTTTAATGCTATCGAACTCCGACCTCTGACCTGAACCATTTATCATTGAAATTTTTATTTTTATTTTTTAAAGTTTTAACAATAATAAGTATGGTCGTTTGAAGCATTTTTAAAATAAGCAATAAATTGAAGGGTCCCTATTTTAAAAATTTTAAAATAAAGGGAGTATTTTTTTTAGACCTAATAACAAGTTGAACAATGAACAACAAATTTCAAGATTGAATTGAATTGCAAAAGTGGAGGGTTGTCATCTATAAAATATATCCTAAATTCCTCTAAGTTGGTGTCTATGAAGGATTGGTGTACTCATCTTCATGATAGGTTGGAGCTTGCATTTTTTTTGTAAATTATTTCTTACATAGGATTTGTGTCCTCACAAAGTGGTTGTAGTAAATTAAGGACTCTTTGCAAACAATTCAAGTGTTTCTTCTTCAAGTTTGGATCGTCACTTTAATTTCTGCGTTCATGCATTATGTTTATACTTGATTATGTGATGATATTTTATTAAGTAAAAATAGTTTAAATCTAAGTGAGACTGTTTCACCCCCACTTCTTAGTATCATTGTGAATTTTCAACATCCCTCTTCCTCCTAGTTTCTTGGTTATAACATATCTGAATATCCAACGAGGAATCAAGTTTAATGCCAACTATAAACTAGAGTTACAAATTTGACCCTTATAGAGTATTATTCATAGTCCCCATGTGGATGGCCCCTTTTGCACAAGTAATATGGGCTGATGTGGCATCCTTAAACCATGGTGGTCAATCAGAAAGGATAACTTCTGGGTGGCATAACACTTGTATATGAACCCCAATTGACGTCTTTATTGCACTGTTATAAAGGCCTTGATTGTAGAGAATCACTAGGGGGATTATAATTAGCAAGATATTTTGGACCCCAAAGTAATTATTTGATGCCTCAAACTACCTATGGAAGGTTTAATATCCGAATTCTCAAAAATAAGATTCATAGGTAAAAATGTCCTTGTGAGCTAATTCCTCCAATTTTTCCACTCTGAAAGCATTAAGATGGATGAAAAATAATATAATGATCCAATCTAGGTCATACCTACTAATTTTGGGAGGATTTCGGTCCCTAACCTATGTTACTGAATGAGGTGAGGTAGTTTTTATTCTTCCTTCTCCTTGGAGTACCATTTTTCTTTACTTGGAAATTTCCCTTTAAGCCTAATCTACCAAAGGTCATGCTACCCCTATATTATAGTTAAAGGAACTCTTCTACAAAATATATCCTTTGTCAAGTTTTCTTGAGCATTTTGTTCTAATTCCTCTATGGAAGGTAGGACCTGATATTCTTTCTAATCCAACATTTAAGGCTCATAGAGTTTTAGATTTTCCACATTCACCATTGATTAAATGCTTATGCATGGAAAAAGATAAAGTCTGTAGGCATTATCTCTCATTTTTTCTAGTATCTTAAAATTAAGAAACATAGTTTTGATTCTTAAATTTCTTACTAGGACCTTATAACCTCTCCTTGTTCAACTAAAACCACACTTTGTATCCCACTTTTGAGACTTCTTTATTCTATGTTGATCATGCCTAACCTTGTATGTTTCTTGTGACTTCTTTAATGTCTCTTGTACTTGCAAATGGATCAACCTATTTTTATTAAAACAAATTCTATTCTTAAAGAATCCACTGTGAGATCCTGCCTCACTCCTCCTTGGTGCCCATATACAATATCTAAAGGTGAAAGTGGAAAGTATCCAAAACAAGTTTCAAATGGGGACCTAATAGTAGAAGTGTGGATTGCTTTATTATATAAGAGTGATGTGTATATTCTAGATTTTCATCCTAGGTATTTGAATGCTTCTAATTATAAACCCTCAAAAACTGCAACAAAGTCATGTTTATTACTATTTTCCATTTGTATGTGAATGAAATGTTGTATAATTATTCAACTTTGTGGCCATATTCTCCCAAAATGTACTCCAAAATTCACTAATAAATCTCATGCCTTTGTATAAAATTATGCTCCTTGGTATCCTAACATGCACCCAAACTTGTTCAAAGAATATGTATGCTTCTTCTTTCCCTCAAATGGTCCTTTTATAGGGCATGGGATCACAAAACCTTTAAACTACCATGAATAGGTAGTAGTGTCCCTTCTTGGTTGTTGGTAAGCCTCCCACAAAGTCCATGGAAATGATTTCCAATGATGAGTGTGCACAGGTAAGGCATGTCATAGACCCTATTTCTTGTTACTAGGTTTGATAATACAACAAAGCATACATCCTCCAATGAATCTAGCTACAACTTCTTACATAATAGTCTAGTACACATATCTCTATAAGTTTGCCACTATCTTCCCTATACTAAAATACCCTGCTACCTTGGAGATGTGGGCCTCTTTTATTAGCTATAGTCACTCACCTTTAGGAATATGTAGCTTGTCAAATTTGCAGAGTAACCGATTGTAGAGATGATAGTCAATTGTGTTATCTCCATTGTTCACATGACTTTAGTTTTACAACTGCTGAAAAATCTCCTTGAAGTCCTCATCCTCTATATATGCCTCTCTATATGCATCATGGGAAAAAGGATCCATGTGCATTAGAGTTCCAAAGTTGTAATTTTTAATGATGGTGGCCTTAAAAGAATATCATGCAGGGAAAAACAACAAAGAAGAACCCAAGAGGCCTATATAAAATAATACCAACAATAAGAGTCAGAACCAGAGAAACAAGAAGAAGAACCAACAATAAATCAAGTAACAAAACCAAAAAAAAAAAAAAAACCTCAAGGAACACCTACATTTAGAATATATTTTGCTTGAAAAGTGGATCATGATAGTTTTGTAAAATTTCAAAGGAAACAAAGTCCTTTTGTTCCCTTCATGCATAAGATAGAATGTTAAAACTGTCATATATTTGGGCATGTTACAACTAACTGTAGAAGTAGAAAATATAGATCTAATCAGCGGAGCTTGCGGTAGTATCAACAACCAAGGAGTTTGGACAAAAGGTATAATCACACTTTTAATGGTTATTGTTATTCATGTAACCTATTTGGCCATAAGGAATCTGATTGCAAATCTAACTAATTGAGGAGAAGCACATTGCAATCAAGGTATATTTCTGACACAAGAAATAGGAGATTTGATCCTCTTGCTTCATATCTTCACCACATGGAGTGCTACACTTGTCATAACTTTGGCCATATGGGAATAGGTTGTTTATTTTCCTGTTACTCAAGGAAAAATTGGAAAGGACAACAAAAACAGAAAGCTCCTAGCAAAAAACCAGTGGAGGAAGAAAAGAAGCAGCTAAAGAACATATGGAGAAAGAAGGAACAACAACTCTTCAAGTAACGAAGAAAAAACCATATTGGAGTCCATGCTTATTTCATGCATAATTATAGAGGACTGCAGATGCTTACGAGCCTAGCATGGTCTCCTAGGGAGCATATGGTAGAGTATGGTAACTTGAGGATTACTAAAAACATGAATTTTGATCCAATTTAGCCATCCATTTTTAGATCAGTATGATCAACTACTCATGAGGTATGATCTCAGGGGCGTGTTGGCAACTGGATATGTACCTGAAGTAGAATTGGAAAAATTCATGAGAAAGGAGGCCTGAAAAGGACTAACACATGGTATCAGCGAGCCATAAAGCATTTATAATGTTACCCATTGTCTGGTAGAGAGATTTCTAATGCATGACAAAGGAGCAGGGGGAGCATTAATCTATTTCTGATAATTTTCTCCAGAATTTTGCATGCATTTTAGGTGCTAGTTCTAGGGCTTCAAGGCATCTTATTTATATTGTTATTTGTTTTCACTCATGTTTTCTTTGTAGCTAGTATACTTAATGTTTATGAGTGGAAAATCATGTTATCTCAACCTTGTTGCAACTTTTATTGATCACCTTTAAGCTACCCTAGCATGAAGACATGTGGCAATGACATGCATATGTGATTTGAGACATGGGCCAACCATATGTAGGCTGTTATATGTAGTTTGTTACAACCATCTACCTTTTATTGTTTTATCATTATGTATTGTTTTAGAGTCCAGTCAATAATATGTTGAGTCATCATGGTATTAGGCATGTCTTGGAGGAGTTCATGGAGTTATATTTGTAGCCACATGTATGGCATGATGTTGATGTAACAATCATGTTTTTGAGTCATTATTCCATAGGAGATGTTGAAAGAAACAATGTTCTTTGTTGTAAAATCCATGTAAAATGCTCATGACACTATGTACTTCTATTGTGTCATCAGTGGTCATCTAGTCATGAGTCATGAAGTCATTCTAGAGTCATGTATGAGGTCTTATGATGCTACTACAACCATGTATATATAATGTTATATGTTTTTTTAGTCATGGTCATGTGGAGTCTATGTCCATATGGTGCTTCTTTTTTGGTAAGGAAGCATTGTTTGCAACAAAAGTGGTTCATTATAGGTTGGAGTTGTTTTTGGAGATGTCACACGTTCAGGGGGAACATTTTATGTTCCTATTGCTTCAACCATGCATTGTTGGCATTGTGATCTGCTTGAGGTGTTCGTGGTGTACCTTATGCCATGCTATTTCCATTGGCAATATTGATCTCATGATATGAGTAGAGAGGTCGTGATTGACTATTGGTGTTGTTGACTCGAGATGTACATGTGTTCCTGCTATGTAGTTGTTTAGAGATTGTGTGTGGTTGCCTCATGTGGCTGTTGTTGGATATTGTTGTACATTGTTGTTTTTTTATGCTACTTATGATTGCTTGTGTGTATTGCTACTATTGCTAAAGGTCTTTGGTTCATATGCTACTTGCTGCTGATATGGAGGGCATGGATGATTATTGATGTACATTTTTTTTAGCCATGTGGTCACATGCTTCAGTACTTGCACTTGTTTTATTGTTGCCTCATCATATGGAGTTGACCCTTCGCCATTGATGTCAAAGGGGGAGTGATAGAAGAGGAGTTTGATTTAGAGGTTGTGTGGTTGCCATCAATACCAAAAGGGGATATTGTTGGCATTATGGATTGTGTAGTTGTAGCTGGTGTGTGTTGGCATTGATGTCAACCTTGTAGCATGCATTGCGGATGTTCAGTCATGCATATGTTTGATTGGTTGGGACTAGTTGTGTTGGCACTGAGCTGGTTGTGTTGGCCTCATGATACATTGGTGATGTCTTGTGATGATCTTTATGATGCATTGATGTCAACCTCATGATGGTATGCATGTTGGAATTGATGTAGGATGAAGGCATTCATGTGGCTTAATGCTTAGACAAGTATTGATCTATGTTGAGGAGCTTGGCAGGTTAGGTATTCATGTTGGGTCTATACTCATGACTTGTTGCAGTGGTGTTTTGGGCTCATGATGATGTTGGAGAGGTGTTATAGACTTGTGTAGATGTGTTTTAGCTTGTGCAGGTGTCAGAGGAGAGTAGAGGACTTATTGGCACTCATGTCAACTAGTTTGAGAGATCTTGGCATGTTGATCAGTTAGACAGGGTTGGAGGATTTGATGTGATGTTTTAGAGGCTTTAAATGAGCTTACAGAGAGTCTACAACATTGGGAGATGCTTAGGGAAGCATATGGTCAAGTTCAGGAGGTTTTGGAGTAGTTTCAATTGATTTTCAGGATTGAACAAAGGGTAACTTGGGTCCCCCAAAGAAGATATGTGTTATAACTCAGGTTGTCTTCATTAGAAAAGTGTTAATCCTGATATTAACACACTTACCAAAGGTATAAGGAACATTACCATGTACATACTTTGTTTTCCCCGCATTACTTGCACATTAGATGTTTTCCAGAAGTTGAACAATGGTAATTTCCCATGGTATGAGTTGGAATATTCTGTTGACTTAATCTATAACTCAGATAAGTGTTTAGTGTGTGAATACATTGATGATATGAGTAGTGGAGATGGTGGAGAAATTTTCTTAAGTAGAGGAGAAGATCCATCATTCTTAGGTTATATTGTGGAGTGAAGGGAGAGTAGATGTAACTACAGACAGAGGAGGTTGAGCGCCCAAAACACATGTGCACATAGAGGATGATTTACTGATGCATGTTCACATACATATGTAATGACAGAGGTCAAAGACTAGTTTTATGCACGGATAAGCCAACATAGTGACCGAGTTTACTACTACAAACTAGTCCTAATGGCTACATTATTGTATTCAATTCGTTAACTACTGGTTGGTCATATTATTGTAGAGTTGATGCATCAAATTGAGCCACTATCTTGCTAGTGTTGAGAGTACACTGTTGGTGGTGTTTATGATTATGATTTTCAAAGAGTCTTGTTGCTGGAGTTCGTATTTCAAAGCTAAATCAAGTTTATTAGAGTGTCTTGGGATCTATTATGAAAATAGATGAAACGAGGTCCACATAGAGCAGAGGAGCAGTGACTTCATGAGAGTGGAGTAGGGATTTTGAAGCTTCAATGAAATGAATAGTTTCTCCATACAATATTAGTTGGATAGTCCAATCAGAGTTAGGCGAGGATCATTGATCATAGTGGCCTTCAACGGATGGTAGTCCCTAGATCCATGTGAGAACATAGTCTTCTCAGATGATCAGTAGAATCAAGTCTCCTCGCTGATGGGAGTAAATTGATTGTATATGAGGTCGAGTCTCACAACTAATGGGAGTAAGAAAATCTGTGTAAAAGATCATTTCTTAACATAATAGAGATTCAGAGTAGTGCAACAACATCGACGATGGTTTTTTGATTAGAGAAGGGTTTTCCACCAGATATCTTGTGTCTCATGTGTGATGATGGTTTTTGTAGTTTTGTTTTGATGGTTTTCTTTTAATATATGCAACATATGTGTTTACATGTTTATCATTTACATTCACATGATATATGTTAAGCTGCTAACAAGTGTGTGATTCAGTAAAAGTAAATTAAACGCAAAAATTGCGAATAAGTCACACTACTAATTCATCCCCACCCTTAGTAGTGCTCAAGGTTTCCAACAACAAGGATGATGGAAAGAAATATGAAGGTCAACTCAAGGTATGTAAAAGTAAAAGTTGGTTAAGGTGTATATATTTGAATCTATTTTCTAATATATCAAATCACCTCAAATGTAGTTGGAACCCACTTAGTTGGATAGAGATTTGAAAGATATTTCCAGTGGTATATGGAAGTTCAAAAATTCCCTCATGCATCACAAGTTATCGCCAGTCAAAGGTGAGAACCCCAAAGTCAAATATGCAATGTTAAATTGGCGGAGGACCATTTGGAGTTAGTTAGTTTGGCGGTATTGCCAAACATGACAGAGCCTTTTAGTAGAACGGCTAAACAATGAGCTGGGAAAACGTGGTGAATTTTCCATATTGGGTTTTCCACCTAATATATGGTTTCCTTATGTGTTGATCATTGATGATATCATGATTTATTTATGCTTATGCATGTTTCTCATGGTTTTATATGTTCTACTACTAGTTAATTGTTTAATGTGTTGCTCATAAACTAATGCATGATTGACTAAATTGTTTAAAAGGGAGAAAAGTTTTAAATTGGTGATTTGCGGTACAATACTAGTTCATCCCCACCCCCTCTCAGTATTGTTCATGCTTCCAAAAATTTTTATTAGAGTGGGGGATCTTGGTTGCAGCTTAATTGCTGGAGAGTATATTTGGATAGTGTTGGTAAAAAAATTGACTTTTTTTTTTCTCAGAATGAATCCTCTAGGAGTATTTGTCCTCGCTGCTACAAACTTCAAGGTATGGAATAAAAATGTTAAATCTCAATTATTATCTTGTCAACCTAACATTTGGATGTAGGTATGTGAAATATGCAGCAAGGATCCACCTTCATATTAAGTGATGCAACATAATTCTCAAGTGGGATGTATTATTTATGAGAATCTCCATAATGTAGATTTGGAGAAAACAACAAATCTCAAATATGCCAAGGAGATTTGGGACATACTGCCAGTGTTGTTTAGAGGTGATAGTATTAGAAATGGAGAGGTCGAGAAGAATATTAAGAAGAAGAAAAAGAAAAAGGGCCATCAGAATCAAGAATCTCAGCCGAAAGAATCGCGCCCGCTATTGTGAATGGTTCAGTTGATCATTGAGAACTAGAGGTATTGCAGCAAAATGGATCTAAAGGTATAAATACTAATGAGTTTTTTTTAAGTTATACATTGGATGGTTTTGATGATATCCATGTTGAGTTGGATAGTGAAGATGAGATTTATATTAAGCTTCTTAAAGTTGAATATGAATCATCCATGGATGTAGTGGAAAATCTATATGCTGAAGTTAGTATACTAACAATTTCATGCAAAGATCAAGAAAACATTTTTCATATATGTGATGACAAGGAGATTGATCTGAAAAGAGAGATAATTAGTTTGAATATCCATCTACAAGAAGTTAAAATAATTGAAGAGGTTATGAGCATCCGAAAAAAAGAGAAGGGTTGAATTGAACAACTTGAAAGTGAAGTTGTCATGTAGAGAAAGCAGCTTGAAGAAAAATACAACCAGTTGAAGTGAGAAAAGAGTAATAAGACCTTAGAAATCTTGCTTGAGAACCAAATATATCCCATGATCAAATCCGGTCTTGGATTTCATAAGGGAGAATCCAACTCATATGTAGGAAAGAACAACAATGCAGAATCCAAAAGGCTTGTAGAAAACAATAGCATCAGAAAGAGAAATAATTGAGGAAAAAAGTAGCAAATCCAATAGTAGCAGAGAAAAAAACCTCAAGGAGCACCTACATCTAGAAGACCATTCACTCTAATAAAGGATTGTGGAAGATCTATCAAATTTCAAATGTATCAAAGCCCCTTTGTTCCATTGATGGAAAAGGCAGAGTGTTACATCTGCCACAAGTTTGGACATATTGCATCCAACCCTAGAGGCACATCTTTAAGATCTAATCAGTAGTATAGGAAGCCAAAGAGATCAACCATTAGGTATGTATATACATTTAATGGTTTCTATTTTTCTTGTAACTTGTTTTTCCACAAAGCGATTGATTGCATATCTGGCCCATGGAGTATATGCATGTTTCACGCGAGGCATAGATCTGATGGGATTAGTAGAAGATTTGATACTTTTGTGATATAAACTTGACCTAGGATCTTTTAAAGCATCTTGGCTTGTAAAATGTTCAAGAGTGAATGATTAACCTAAACCAACTTACAATTATATCATGCATGAAAGACTTAAATGAAGCTGTAATTTAAAATGAAATACAAAAGATTGAGACAAGAAGAAAATAAGGACAAGACTAGTTGATAACAATATTCTTCCAGTGTGGACTATGTCTCTAGGTCTTGCCTCCAAGGGAGTGACCTCTTTATTATTTTTCCCAAAATCAAAATTACAATGAGTAAAAATGCCTCCAAAATACTGCTACAAATGAGCTCTTTGCTACGAGGATGTGGCCTCCAAAATGCCGCCAAAAACTCCTTTGGTTGATACAAAAACCAAGTGTTGTGAAGGGTAGCAAGAAAGTCTCAATTTGAATTTTCCTTTGTCAAATTGAGAAAATTCAAATTTCCACATCAGCATACAACTTGGAGGTAGTTAACTAAGGTGACATGGCTCTTGTCACTCATTTAGCTCAGTGAATTTGAGTTAGAGGGCTTGGAGTTTAGTTATGCATGTGTGATTGCTAATTTGTAGCAATCCCGTTCAGTTATTTCTAGTTATATTTAGTTAAAATAGTTCCAACTGTTGATAGAACTAGTTGGAGGTCAGTTGTGCAATGGGACATTAATAGTCTAAATCAGTTATCATCCAGTTAACTGATCAACCAATTCAAAATAGATAGTGCATGCAATAAATTCGAGTTCCTTAGCTATGGTGGAGATTCCAAGGTAGTGTAACAAGCCATTGTAAACTAGTTTGAGTGTACAGGTGTTGCGTGCAACCATAAGATCAATCCTTGGGAATCGCACAATCAACTAGAGGAAAATTCCTAAAAAAAGGGGCCTAATTCCTCAAGATTTGTGCAAGGAAATAGGGGCTCAAGTTGAGGTAGAAATTGACTAAGTCTGGGTCAGAGATTCTGATTGAGTAGAGAGATAGGTTATTCACTTGCAGGTTGTGCTTAGAGTGGGAAAGAAATTGCAATACATTCTTTATTAATTTGTTTAATGCAAAGAGGCTTGAGGAGTTTTCCTTAACTGGGTTCCCATAGAAAAATAATGTGCATGTGTGGTTTTTTTTATTGCATGTTTGAGATTTTTTTTCTAAATTGAAAATTAAATTTCACAGATTAATAGAGTAGAATTGTGTCTCTTGATTTCGATTAAAATTTCTTGAGAAATTTCAATTCTATCACCATATTTCTACATGGTATCAAAGCCAGATTCACATTAAAACAAGAATTTCAAAGTTATTTCTCAGTATGTTCAAATTTGCATATTCAGTGTAGCAGAATCTCTTCAGAGTTTGGAGAATGACCTTCAATGGGCTGAGATTAGAGTATGCTTTGTAAGGCAACTTGAATTTCATTGCATGGAAGGACTGCATGGAGGTAGTGCTTGATGACAATGTATTTATGGAATATGTCAAGAAAAGCATTCCAAAACTAGGATCAGCTGAAGCCCAAAGCCTAGCCCAATGGAAGAGAGATGTAGCCAAGGTGAGGATAATTATCTTGGAGGGGGTGCAAGACCACATTGTCTCAAATATCCATGGGAAATAAATACCTTTCGCAATGTGGAAGGCACTGATAGAGCTATTAGGGAATAGAAGTGACCATAGAAAACTGACCCTGAAAGACAAACTTCAAAATATCAAGATGCAAAAGAATGATACTATTATGTAGTATCTCACTCGATTTACACAAGTTCGGGATGAGCTTGGATGGGTTGGTGTGAATGTTGTAGAAGATAGCCTGGTGAGCCTAACTCTTCTAGGCCTTCCCAAAAGCTGATATAGCTACCAGGACTTGGTGAACGGGAGGGAGAAATTACTAAATTTGGAATGCTTATGGTATGATTTGGTACAAGAAGAGATCAGGTGGAACACCAGAGGTGGAAGTTCATCCAAGGGAGAGGATGAAGATATTTTTTCATTGGTTGGGAAGGGAAATAAAGGAAAAGGGAAGAAGTCTCAAACCAAACCAGAATCCAGCCAAAGGGGTAAGAAGAAAGACTTGTCCAAAATAAAATGCTTTAATTGTCATGAATTTGGGCACTATGCTACAAATAGTCGACACAAAAAGATTACGAAGAAGAACTCAGGAGGAGCAACAGGTGAAGCATAGGCTTCACAATTTTAGCTAGACTTCACCCTTATCACATGCATGGTTAACACTGTTATGGGGAGTGTGTGGTACTTGGACTCATGTGCCTCATTTCACATGACAAGTTGTAGAGAGTTTTTCAGTGACTTGGAGGAGAAATATCTCCAGACGCATATTGAGCTTGGGGAAGACAAAAGGTATAGTGCTACATAGATTGGTACAATAAAATTTAAGAGGGAGTCATGATCCCATATTTGCCTCAACAATGTCATGCTTTTTACTGGCCTAAATAACATCCTCATCTTTGTAGTAGTTTTGGAAGACCATGGCTATGATGTGATCTTCAATAAAGGGAAAGCCTTTCTGAGACACATAGCTACTAGGCAGGTGAAGTAGATTAGGGTTCATGTGAAGAACCTGTATAAATTGGATGTGGAAGATTGTGTTGCATTAAGCAATAAGGAAGAGAAAGTGCAGAGTCATGACGTTGGTGAATTTTGGCACAAAATATTGGGCCATTTTCATCATGGCGCCCTGAAAATTATGCAACAAATAACCATTGGCCTCCCTAAAGGAGCACTTGAGTAGCAATATGTCTGCAAAGGTTGTACCTTGGCGAAGTATGCAAAATCCACATTCCATGAAAGAGACAACAAAGCACATGAAGTATTGGAAAGAGTACACTATGATGTTTTTGTACCTTTCTCGATAGTCTCCACTATCAGACATAAGTACTTTGTTATTTTTATTGTTGATTTCTCAAGAAAGTGTTAGATCTTATTCATGCGGAAGAAGGATTAGACATTCTCTAAGTTTGTAGAATTCAAGGCACTAGTTGAGAAAGAGATTGGAAATAAGTTGAAGGCTCTTAGGAGCAACAATAGAGGTGAGTATGTTTCGAATGACTTCAAGGAATTTTGTGCCATAGAAGGAATTTGAAGAGAGTTGACAACACCCCATAACTCATAACATAATGGGGTAGCTAAGAGAAAGAACCGGAGCATTGTAGGAGCTTCTAAAGATATGCTACATGACCAAGGCCTACCACTACATTTGTGGGAAGAGGCATGTAACACAATAGTCTACTTGCATAACTAGAGTCCTCATCGAATTCTTGGTATGATTACACTGTAGGATGATTTCTCAAGGAGAAAGCCGGATGTGTCTCACTTCATAATTTTTTGAGCCTTTATTTACTACCATGTCTCCAAAGATTCAAGGAAGAACCTTGAGATGAAATCATAGTTGGGGGGTTTTGTGGGTTACAAAAAAACTCCACACAATTACTATGTGTACTTACCTTCCCGTAGAATGATAGTTGTGCAAAGGGATGTAAATTTTGATGAGGAGAAAGCAATGTGGTGCTCTCTTGAGAGGGAGATTTAAATCCCACTAGAAGAGGAGCTTTTAGCTCCAAAGGAGGAGCCTCAGGAAGTTATGGAGCAACCAAAAATGGAGCATAAGAGAGGAGGCAGAATGGAGACATCCACTCAAGAAGAACCATCCATAGAAGGAAGAAAAAGAACCAAGGACGATGATATATTAGTGCAGGGTGTGAGGGTGAATGTGGGAGCTCCTTCAAATTTGCGCAGGAAAAGGAGGTCCCTTGAGAGGTACACTGACTACATGGCTCTAATAAATGATATTGTAGAGAATGAGCCATACTCTTTTGAGGAAGAAGTTTAGAAACCAGTTTGGGTTGATGCAATGATGGAATAATACGAATCCATCATGAAGAACAATGTTTGGGAAGTGGTCCCAAGACTGGTAGATAAATCAATTGTAGGTTCGAGATGGATCTTCAAGGTTAAGCATGTAGCAGACAAAAGCATAGAGAATTATAAGGATATATTTTTGGCCAAATAATTCTCTCAAGTTGAGGGAATTGACTATGAGGAAACCTTTGCTCCTGTAGCAACGTATTCATCTATTAGATCAATTGTTGCACTGGTTGCGCAGATGGGGTGGAAGATGCACCAGATGGATGTGATTTTTTTTTCTTAATGGGGTTATTGAGGAGAAGTGTACATAGAGAAACCATAAGGTTTTGAGATATTTGATTGGGAGTATCATGTGTGCTGACTCAAGATACCTTTGTACAATCTCAAACAGGCACCCCAATCTTGGCACACTCTGATCGACAATTATTTCACTGGTTTGGGCTTCACCAAAAGTGAAGCATATGTGAACCTCTATCATATTTTGGTAAAAGGTAAATTTCTTATCATGCTTTTATGTGTGATTATTTAATATTGACAGGTGATGAACAACTAATTAACTCTTGCAAGGAGGAATTTGCAAGGGAATTTAAGATGAAAGACATGGGTCACATGCACTACTTCCTTGGGCTATAAGTATGGAAAAGTGATGGGGAATTGTTTTTGTCTCAAGGTAAGTATGCCACCGAAAGACTACAGAGATTTCACATGGAGAGTTGTAAGCCCATGGAGACACTTATAGTGACCAACTAGAGGAAGGAGGATGCCACTTCAGGTGAAGAGGTTGATGCTACCATTTACCAGAAGCTAGTGGCTTCACTGATGTATCTTATGAACAAACGACCAGATATGAGATATGCAATCAACTATATGAACTAAGCTATGGTTAGGCTGAACAAATTGTATTAGAAGGAAGAGAATCATGTCTTATGGTACCTCAAAGGAACTACCCAATATGGATTATGGTACAAATAGACAGAGGGAGTGAAGTTGTGTGGCTTCACAGATGTAGATTGGGTAGGGAGTCCATTCAACCAAAAGAGTACATCAGGTGGATTTTTTAGTGTTGGGTCCACATATGTTTCCTTGTACAACAGGAAGCAAATGTCCATGGTAATCATCTTTGTAGAAGTAGAATACATGGCTGCAAGTCAATCAACATATGAGGTAATCTAGAAGACAAAGAAACTTGTGGGACTATTTGGTCAGGAGATGGATTCAACTGTAATCTATTGTGATAATCAGAGTTGCATTAAGCTCTCTAAGAATCTGGTATTTCACGATTAATCCAAGCATATAGATCTCTGGTATCATCATTTCCAGGATTGTGTGCAAACATGGATAATGTTCTACAATACATTCCGACATAGGAACAAGATGTTGACATCTTGACAAAGGGTTTTTTAGGAAGGAAGTCCGAATACCACAGGTGCATGATATGGGTGGTTGAAAATCATTTTTTGCTAAGAAGTGTAGAAAGAAAGTCCCAATTTGACTTTGCCTTGGTCAAATTGAGAAAATTTGAATTTCTACATCAACAAAGAACTTAGAGGTAGTTAACCGAGGTGACACGACTCTTGTCACTCAGTTAGATCAGTAAATTTGAGTTAGAGGGCTTGGAGTTCAGTTATGCATATGCGATTGCTAATTTGTAGCAATACAGTTCAATTATTTCTAATTATATTCAGTTAAACAAGTTCTAATTGTTGATAGAACTAGTTGGAGGTCAGTTGTGCAGTGGGACAACAATCTAACTAAGTGATCATCCAATTAATTGATCAATCAACTAAAAATAGCTAGTGCATGCAATAAATTCGAGTTCCTCAGCTATGGTGGAGATTCCAAGGCAATGTAACACACAATTGTAAACTATTTGAGTGTACATGTGTTGCATTCAATCAGATGATCAATCCTTGGGAATTGTGTAATCAATTGGAAGAAAATTCCTAAAAAATAGGGGCCTAATTCCTTAGGATTTGCGCAAGGAAATAAGGGCTCAAGCTGAGGAAAAGATTGACTAAGTATGGGTCAAAGCTTCTCATTGAGTGGAGAGATAGGTTATTCACTTGCAGGTTGTGCTTAGAGTAGACAATAAATTGTAATACATTCTCTATTCACCTAATTAATGCAAAAAGGATTGAGGGGTTTTTCCCAATTAGGTTCCCCTAGAAAAATATTGTGCATGTGTGGTTTTTCTTATTGCATGTTTTCAAATGTTGTTCTAAATTGTGAATTAAATTTCGTAGATCAATAGAGTAGAATTGTGTCTCTTGATTTAGATTAAAATTTATTGAGAAGTTGAAATTATATCACCATATTTATACATGGTATCTGAGCAATATTCACATTAGAACAAGAATTTTGAAGTTGTTTCTTAGGAGGTTCGAATTTGTAGCTTCATTATAGTAGAATATCTTAAGAATTGGGAGAATGAACTTCAATTATCTGAGATTAGAGTATGCCTTGGAAGGAGGCTTGAATTTCATTGCATGGAAGGATCACATGGAGGAGGTGCTTGATGAAAATGTATTGCTGGAATATGTCAAGACAAACATTCCAAAACTAGGATCAACTGATACCCAGAACCTGGCCCAATGGAAGAAAGATTTAGCCAAGGTGAGGATAATTATCTTGGAGGGAGTGCGAGACCACAATGTCTCAAATATCAATGGGAAATAAACTCCTTTCACAATGTGGAAGGCACTGACAAAGCTATTAGGGAATAGCAGTGACCATAGAAAACTGGCCCTCAAAGACAAACTTCAAAATATTAAGATTCAAAAGAATGATACTATTATGTAGTATTTCATTGGATTTACACAAGTTTGAGATGACCTTGGAGGCGTTGGTGTGAATGATACAAAATATGACTTGGTGAGCCTAACTCTTATAGGCCTTCCAAAAAGCTATCATAGCTACTAGGACTCGGTGAACGGAGGGAGAAATTACTGAATTGTGAATGCTTATGGTCTCATTTGGTACAAGAAGAGATCAGGCAGAACACCAGAGATGGAAGTTCATCCAAGGGAGAGGATGAAGAAAATTTTTCATTGGTTGGAAAATGAAATAAAGGAAAAGGGAAGAAGTCACAAACCAAACCAAAATCCAGCCAAGGGGTAAGAAGAAAGAATTGTCTAAAATAAAATGCTTCAATTATCATGAATTTGGGCATTATGCTACAAAATATCCACACGAAAAGAATACCAAGAAGAACTCAGGAGGAGTAGTAGGTGAAGCATAGGCTTCACAATTTTAACTAGACTTCACCCTTATCACATGCATGTTTAGTACTATGATGGGGAGTGTGTGGTACTTGAAATCATGTGCCTCATTCCACATGACAGGGTGTAGAGAGTTTTTCAATGACCTGGAGGAGAAAGATCTCCAGACACATATTGAGCTTGGGGACAACATAAGGTATAGTGCTACCTGGATTGGTACAATAACCCTTAAGAGGGAGTCGAGATCTCCTCTTTGCCTCAAAGATGTCATGTTTGTTCTAGGCCTAAAGAGAAACCTCATCTCTGTAGTAGTTTTGGAAGACCATGGCTATGATGTGATCTTCAATAAAGGGAAAGCCTTTTTGAGACACATAACTACTAGGCAGGTGAAGCAGATTGGGGTTCACGTGAAGAACCTATATAAAATGGATGTGGAAGATTGTGTTTCATTAAGAAGTAAGGCAGAGAAAGTGCAGAGTCATGATGTCAGTGAAATTTGGCACAAAATATTGGGCCATTTTCATCATGGTGCCCTGAAAATTATGAAGAAAATAATCACTAGCCTCCCTACAGGAGCACTTGAGCAACAGGATGTATGCAAATGTTTTACCTTGGGGAAGTATGTAAAATCCACATTGCATGAAAGAGACAAAAAAGCACACACAGTCTTGGAGAGAGTACACTCTGATGTTTTTGGACCTTTCTCGATAGTCTCCACTATAAAAAATAAGTACTTTGTTATTTTTATTGATTATTTCTCAAGAAAGTTTTGGACCTTCTTCACGTGGAATAAGGATGACACATTATCTAAGTTTGTAGAGTTCATGGAACTAGTTGAGAAAGAGGTTAGAAATAAGGTGAAGGCTCTTAGGAGTGACAATGGAGATGAGTATGTTTCGAATGACTTCAAGGAATTTTGTTCCAAAGAAGGAATTCAAAGAGAGCTGACAACACCCCATAACCCACAGCAGAATGGGGTTGCTGAGAGAAAGAACCAAATCATTGTTGGAGCTACTAGAGCTATGCTACATGACCAAGGCCTACCATTTCATTTGTGGGATGAGGCATGTAATACAATAGTCTACTTGCAGAACTTGAGTCCTCATTAGATTCTTGGTATGATTACACCAAAGGAGGATTTCTCGAGGAGAAATTTTTGGAGCCTCTATTTACTGCCATGTCTCCAAATATTTGAGGAAGAAACTTGAGCCGACAACAAAGTTGGGGGTTTTTGTGGGTTACACTAAAACTCCACACAATTACCATGTGTACTTACCTTCCCTTAAAATTAAAGTTGTGCGAAGGGATGTAAATTTTGTTGAGTATAAATTGATGCAGTGTTGTCTTGAGAGGGATCTTTAGATCCCACCAGAAGAGGAGCTTTTAGCTCCAAAGGAGAAGCCTCAATAGGAGCCTCAGGAAGTTGTGTAAAAACCACAAATGGAGGATCAAAGAGGAGGTAGATTTGAGAAATCCACTCAAGAAGAACCATATAGAGAAGGAAGAAAAGCAACTAGGGAAGTTGATAGATTAGTGCAAGTTACGAGGGAGAATATGGGAGGTCCTTAAAATTTGTGCAGGAAAAGGAGGTCACCTGAGAAGTACACTAACTACATGGCTCTAATGAATGAGCTTGTAGAGATTGATCCATCCAATTTTGAGGAAGCAGTTGAGAAAACCTTTTGGTTTGATGCAATGGTGGAAGAATACAAATCGATCATGAATAATAATGTTTGGGAAGTTGTCCCAAGATCAACAGATAATTCATTTGTGGGATTGAGATGGATATTCAAGGTTAAAAATGCAGGAGGCGAAAGAATAGAGAAGTATAAGGCCAAATTTGTGGCCAAATAATTCTCTCAAGTTGAGGGAATTGACTATGATGAAACATTTTCTCCCATAGCAAGGTATTCATCCATTAGATCAATTATTTCACTGGTTGCACAGATGGGGTGGAAGATCCACCAGATGGATGTAAAAACATAATTTCTTAATGGGGTTATTGAGGAGGAAGTGTACATAGAGCAACCAAAAGGTTTTGAGACATTTTTTAGGGAGTATCATGTGTGCAGACTCAGTCGAGCTTTGTACGGTCTCAAACAGGCACCTCGATCTTGGTACACTCGGATCAATAGTTATTTCACTGGTTTAGGCCTCACCAAAAATGAAGCAGATGGGAATCTCTATCATATTTTAGTAGAAGGTAAATTGCTTATCATTATTTTTTATGTTGATGATTCAATATTGACAAGTGATGAGCAGCTAATCAACTCTTGCAAGGAGGACCTTGCAAGGGAATTTGAGATGAAAGACATGGGTCTCATGCACTGATTCCTTGGGCTTGAAGTATGACAAGGTGATGGGGAATTATTTGTTTCTCAAGGCAAGTATGTTATCAAGATACTACAAATATTTCACATGGAGAGTTGTAAGCCCATGGAGACATCTCTAGTGATCAATTGGAGGAAGGAGGATGCCATTTCAGGTGGAGAGGTTGATGCTACCATTTTCCAACAGCTCGTGGGTTCATTGATGTATCTTGTGAAAACACAACTAATATGTGCTATGCATTCAACGAGCTAAGCCAATCTATGGTTAGGTTGAGCAAATTGTATTGGAAGGAAGTGAAGCATGTCCTATGATACCTCAGAGGCACTACCCAATATAGATTATCGTATAGACACACAAAGGGAGTGAATCTGTGTGGCTTCATAGATGTAGATTGGGCAGGGAGTCCATCCAACCAAATGAGTACATCAGGTGGAATTTTCAGTGTTGGTTCCATAGTTGTTTCCTGGTACAACAAGAAGTAGAGGTCTATGGTGCTCAACTTGACATAAGCAAAATACATGGCTGCAAGTCAAGAAACATGTGAGCTGAACTGGATTAGAAAGATACTTGTAGGACTGTTTGTTTAGGAGTTGCATCAAACTATGATCTATTGTGATAATCAGAGTTGCATTAAGCTCTCTAGGAATATGATATTTCATGATCGATCCAAGGATATAGATATCTGGTATCATAATTTATGGGAATGTGTGCATATGTGGATAATGTTGCTGCAATACATTCCTATAGAGAAACAAGATGTTGGCATCTTGACAAAGGTTTTTTCAAGAGGGAAGTTTGAATTCCACAGGTGCAGGATATAGGTGGTTGAAAAATCCCTTTCTTGCTAAGAGGGAGTGTTGAGAAGTGTAGCAAGAAAGTCTCAGTTTGACTTTGCCTTGGTCAAATTGAGAAAATTCAAATTTCCACATCAACAAACAATTTGGAGGTAGTTAACTAAGGTGACATTGCTCTTTTCACTCAGTTAGATAAGTAAATTCGAGTTAGAGGGCTTGGAGTTCAGTTATGCATATGTGATTGCTAGTTTGTAGCAATCCAGTTCAGTTATTTCTAGTTATATTCAGCTAAACAAGTTATAACTGTTGATGGAACTAGTTGGAGGTTAGTTGTGCAATGGGATAGCAATTAACTAAGTGATCATCCAGTTAACTCATCAATCAACTCAAAATAGCTAATGCATGCAATAAATTTGAGTTCCTCAGTTGTGGCGGATATTCCAAGTCAGTGTAACAAGCAGTTGTAATTTAGTTTGAGTGTATAGGTGTTTCATGCAGTCAAATGATCAAATCCTTGGGAATTGCACAATCAATTAGAGGAAAATTCCTAAAAAATAGGGTCCTAATTCCTCATGATTTTGTAAGGAAATAGGGGCTCAAGCTAATGCATAAATTGACTAAGTCTGGGTTAGAGCTTCTCATTGAGTAGAGAGAGGTTATCCACTTACAAGTTTTTCTCAAAGTAGGAAATCAATTGTAATACATTCTCTATTCATCTAATTAATGCAAAGATGCTTGAGGGGTTTTTCCCAGTTGGGTTCCCCTAGAAAAATATTGTGCATGTGTAGTTTTTCTTATGGCATGTTTGCAAATGTTGTTATAAATTATGAATTAAATTCCACAAATCAATAGAGTAGAATGGTGTCTCTTGATTTAGATTAAAATTTCTTGAACAGTTGCAATTCTATCAACATATTTCTACACCAAGCTCCAACACACTTGTTTACAAAAAAAAAACGCCGGCTGGAACTCAATTCAAAAGAATTTTGACACCATACATTTACAACCACAATGACTTTTGGCATAGTGGTAATTCATTTTGTATATATAGAAGGGAGGGTCCACATCCCCGAGGTCGAGGCAGCGAAGGTTGCATCCTAACCATATTATAAAATAGCATGTTATTAACCCCACAAAGGATTATGTTATAATTGTTAATTTTTTCAACTATGGTCAAATTCCACCTTAGAAAACTCAGATGACCGAAATGATGATTGCATTAGATTCCTCTTTTTGAGAGAACCAAAATCGACCTAAATATCACCCAATTTGGTCAAGCGGAAGTTGAGTTTTGAATTATTTTATTCATACGTGTATTATCGAATGGGTTAGCCCTAACCACATGTGTAACTGCTTAGGTTGGCCTCAACCCCAAGTGGACCCTCATGAAAGCATATAAATACAATAGAACTCAAGCTCATTTGGACACATTGAACAAGCCATATTCTCTTCTCTTATTCTCTTGGTTCACACAGGTATGTTGGAGGAAAGTTCAAACAAGTGTCTGAAGTCTTAGGGTCGAAGCTCGCACTGATCTAAGGTTTTCTAGATCTTGGACACTCACACAAAACTAGACATTTTAATCCCTGGATGCTGGAACCGTGCGTTATGAGAGCAACGTGGATACTTGGTCACTGGCACAGTGAGTTATGGGAGCGTCTAGGGCTTGTGGGTCATATTGGCCTATATTAGTCCCTGAATGCTTGCACAGAATGGTCCTGAGATCATCTTGGCTATTATAGATGCTCATAGAACAACCTTATGAGAGCGTCCAGAGCTTGAAGCAGGTTTGGGTATGTTCGACCCTGGATACCCTCATCCACTTCACTTGGGAGTGTCCAAATATGTTCCTGACGCAATCATCTGGTTATGAAGAGAGCGTCTAGAACTGCTATAGATGCTCACACAACTCCTCCTCCATGTTTCTGGGACTCATATATGAGATTTTAGTGTTTCGAAGATCCCGCTCAGTGACAACAGTGTTTAGATCAGTGAAAATAGTATCCAATAGTTGACTTCAGTTTGTGACAACACATTACAATCATCAGAATGAGGGTTTTGATTATAAGCATGATTAGATCTGTTTCGTGGATATCATAGTTGTTTTTTACATAGATAAAATTATGGATCATTGTACTCTCTTTTCTGAATCATTTGATGAAGATCTAAGAAGTAAAAAAATTGCAAGGGTTTTCCCCATAGTGGGTTTTCCCCTGGTCTTGGACCAATCTTAGTGTCTCTATGTGTGTGCATGCTTATCTTCTATTGTTCCTTTATGTTCCACTGCATTGATGATGATTATGATGTTGTTCTTTCTCTATATTTTCATATGTTGATGAATAATGGTGTAGATCTGAATAATGTAATGATGATATGGGGTGAACTTAATGTATTAATGAAGAGATGCAATTATCAAAGCAAAGAACAATGTAGCCCTATGAAAAATTAACAATAATAACCCATGCCAAATATAAAATGTGTTATATGTTGTTTTAACCATCAAATGGTGGTCCAGTCATAAATCACCATGCCTCATCCCATGCGGGATATGTTTTGGCGCGTTGTGTTTTTTATTGTTGGCTTGTTGGAGCCATATAACAAACCCAAACTTTGTATAAACATTGTCTTTTTTGTCACACATATGTTCATAACCAATCCATGTGCATCTTAATAAACCATACCAATTATACATATCCATGGTCCAATCACCAAGATTGTGCTTTTGTCATTGTCTGTCGCATTAAACATAGGATATTTTTTTATAACAAATAAAATAATATAAAACTTTGTGTTATAACCATGTTAATTCCCTGTGAATAATATCCCATCAGCATACCTATTTTAAACAATTCCAAAACAAATAATTAAGTAGCCCAATCATATGTGACTACATGGCTTTACAGTTTATCCACCAAACATGTGGCCGCTGAACCCGTCAACCCACACTTTTCTATGGGATAACAATTACCATAATTTAAAATAAATTAATCCATTGTCATACAACAACTCAATGGTGTGGCTTATTAGTTGGGTGTGTAACATTTTACACTAAGGTCATGGGGTTGAACCCCATGATGCCACCATTACATGATTGTTGTGTTGTACCGAACCTTCAACGCAACTGTGTGGCCATTTTGGCTACCATCGGGCTGCCACATGGAAACATCCCATTGGCCCACATGGCATACACCCATTGGTTCATGTGTGCCACTCAAGTGATCTATCAACCCACCAAAAAAGTGCCACATCATGCTTATTATACAACCATGTCATCTTCCAACTGGACGCTGAGTTAGCGACCATATGCCCACATCATCACTGCCACCTCAGTCATAATGCCATGTGTTAACTCCATGTTGTGCCACATGTCAGCTCCAGGATGTGACGCCTGTCAACTCTAGGACGTTCCACATCACCCTTTGACTTTTAGTTTTTTGTACGTTGTTGCAAAACTTTAGACTGCCATATCTTTCACATATGAACTCAGATCGATGTCATTCAAGTTGTGTTGAAATCGTCTCGTACAAATATTCAATAAGAAGCTATTTCCATGAAATTTTGAAGAATTTTAAGTTTAGGCCTTTTTGGATCCTCCCAAATCAATCCTCTCCACTAAGAGGCCTTTTGACCTCCATGATATCACTTAGAGAAAATCCTGGCTATAAGGGAAAAACTATAAGGTAACCTCTAATCAATCTCTTGAATTCAAACCTAGCGCTTTCAATTCGAAGGGGGATACCTTCTATAACTCAGTCAAATCTGTTTGGTTATGTACTTAGAACAATGGCTAGATCTAATTAGATAATATAAAATTGGTTTGGAAAGGAAAGGTAAAACTATTTGGCATGAAGTATCTGATACAAAGACATTAGCTATAGTCCATACGAATCAGTCTAACAAAGGCAAGATAGCTACAGGTTTCTTAGACAAATCATTAATGAGATGTGGTAGGAGACAGTAGAACTAAACATAAAAAAACAGAGCAACCATGTGAATTTTCTAATTGACATTTAAGTTGAAAAACACATAGGAAATATGAATAACTTGAAATAGAGAATTTACATAGAATTATGTTTCATAACCTTTATTCAAATTTACTAAAGATCATTGGATTCAATTTTTTACTAAGAAAGAGAAAAAACACCATAATAAAATTGACTGGAAACCTTCAACACATGAATCTCTGAAATACTGTAATACTGCTTGCAACAAGTTCTTTTAATATGAAGAAAATACACACCAGGTCTAATTTAAAAAAAAAATTGAACCCTTCTTCATTCTATAGATCTTGTCTTTATAGAAAAGATTACAAAGTAAAACAAGTTTCTTGTTCATACTTAATTATAAATTGCTAAATATAAAATAGTGTATATCTAATCCAAACTAAATACATTACATTCGTTCCATCATAAAAAAATAAAGAATCAATATTCTATATTTGAAGATCATGTTGTTGCTGGAATCGGGGCTGAATCTAAGGATCCCCAAGTCAAATTCAATGAGGTGGCTCTCCAACTAAAAGTTGATTGGGTGTTTTTTCTAAAAATAGAAAAGATTAATTCTAGCGAATTCCTAAAAAATAGGCTTCCAATATCAATTTGAATATCTCAAACCATGATAGTTGTGAAAAATATGAGAGAGGTTTTTGTTAATGGGCCTGTTCTCGAAAAAAAAGTCTTTGGGCTTTCAAAAATTAATCCCCAATTGTTCATAAATGTATTTTTAAAACAATGACTAAAACATGATTGCAAAATCCTAAAAAATAGGCTTCAAAGATCCCTTCTAATATTTAAAACTGTGATACCTGTGTAAAAATTGAGAGAGGTTTTTGTTAATGGGTCCTTTCTAGACTGATGCTGTTTTCATATTTAGAAAATTTCTTTCCATCTGTTTAGAAATTGCACTCGGATTTACTACCTTTTATAGGATAAATCAAAGTAAAATAGAGTTTTACAAATTTGGGATGTTACTCCAGCTGTTAGCGCATTAACACTAATTTTTACAAATCGGTGTTGACATTGAAACTATCAGTGCATTTTAAAACTATTAACTAAATTGTGATAACAACTGGCTCCACGGGGATGTTGTCAATCATAGATGGCGGTAAGAACCCCTATAGACCATAGGCCTGATCCCAACCCAACAAGTGCAACTTGCAATTGAAATCAAACTGAAAATGTAAACTAAAGCTAGCACTATACATGTTGCTACAAAAAATGCTCAAAGTGTGGAGCTTATTGGCACACCAACCTATCCTAAGATGCTGGAAATTTTTTGAATCAAAAGACACTAAAATGCCAATGCAACTAGTCAAGTAGCTGCTCAGATAGTATGAATTTTTTACTGTTCTTGATCCTAGTAAAAATGGCCAATATAATGGAAAAGGTGATTGGTTATGGATCTACTTCTCACAGTGGAAATATGGCTGGAAATTCAAGCTAAAACAACTCTCCATATAAACAAACACGGGATCATAAAAGCCATGAATTCCATAGTTTGTTTGCTAATATTCAAGTCACCCTATAATCTCACTATTATGGTTTGAGAGTTCACATGTTCTCTCTATGTCAAACCATTATTCCAATTGTGAATTGTCAACTCATCCTCAAAAACAAAATATTCCTCAATCAAAAAATCATAGGGCGACACTATAACCTCTTTTTTTGACAGAAAAAGGTTTTCAAAGCACTGATTCTAATATTGGGAATTATGGGATTGTATTTGAACCTATAAGACTTCAATAACCTATTGGCATTATGATATATGTGTTGTACTTGATGGCAACCCAATTGTAGCAGAACAACTCACTTGTATATGGTAACTAGATGAATCTATGTAACTAGATGAATCTACAAGAGAGATATTAGAAGTGACAGAATGCATGGCAGTTATGTTTACAAATGTGACAAAATGTAGGGAAGTTCAAAGGAATCATTTTAGAAGTAATATGGAAAATCACATTATAACAAGTCTATTCAGAGGGAACAAAGTAATGGTACAAAAGAATAGGATGAAGGAATAAAGGACTATAGATCAGAATCAAGAAATTGAAGAAAGAGAATGGTTTAAGAAGTATATGCTAGTTCACCTTGTCCAAGTAGCACATACATGAGGGCTCATGGAACAGAAGAAACGTATACGTATGCACACACTTTCACAGAAGGACAAGTGCGTATGGGATGGAAAATCAATGTTTTTGTTCGAGGTTTTGATCCGAGGTTTTGGTTCGAGGTATTTGGTCCGAGGTATTGGTCTTAAGTGGTTTTGGTCTAAGGCATTGAGAAAGGCATAAAACTATATAAGGAGGAGAAGACAAAAGGGATAAGAGCAGAAGTAATGAATATCTTATGAAGTGTTAGATCAAAAGCAAATATGCATGTTATGGGTTTCTGATGCTTTTCTTGATCTAGACTAAATATGCACCTAAGCGTTTGATGATGGATGAGATCTAATGATGGATCAGGATCATAATGACTTATCATTATGTGATCTGATAATGGATGGGCTAGATCTGATTGCTAACACATGTTTTATCCTTTATATGTGATGATCTGGGTATGTCTAAAGTCGGGAATTGCAGCGAAGTTATAAGTAAGTATTTACAAATCTATATGCTGGTTTGATTTGGTGAAGGTGCGTATACACGCTGGTTCGACTCTTCCAAGTAGCGTATGCAAAAGAAAAGTTTGATGTTCAAGGATGACTGATCTTTCAAATCAATGCTACTGTTTTACTACTGTCTGTCAATGAAGTCTTCTTAGATCTGAAAGTAAAACTAAATGCATAAAGAGTTTGTGTCTCATTGATTAATTGATTGAGAAAGAAGGGTGATCCTTGTTTCTATCTATTTAGAACTCTGTAATATGACAGTAGATCTTCAGAATGTCACTGATTGGTATAGTTTGTGGTTTAAAGGTTGTATGATTCAGTATCTTTAGAGGTATACGTAGGTTGGACAAAAGGAAGTAGCATATACACACAAGTTTGCTTCATTAAAGGAGCGTATACATTCTGACACATGCATTTTGAGGTTATAGTTAGTTATGGTTGTTGATGCAGTGTTCTGGGTTCAGATCTGTGTACTGATTACAGTGATCTGTCTATTCCTGTTGATTAGTTGAATTTGATTAAGTTTGAATGAATTGTTTGATTCAGTTGTGTTAGAGGTTCAGCGGTTTCAATGATTGATTGTTTTAGTTATATCAGAGATTGATGATGGGGTTTCAGTTATATCAGAGATTGATGATTGGGTTTCAGTTATATCAGAGATTGACGATTGGGTTTCAGTTATATCAGAGATTAATTGGGTTTTAGTGATTGGTTGATGCAGATGTATTTGATGGTTGTATTGCAGTGGTAATTTACGTTGAGCTTCAATGTTTCTAATGGGTCCAATATGAAAATTTTATGAAACTAGGCCTTCATGTGTAATTTTGTGTACCAAGAGTATCTAGTCTGAAAATTTATGAAACGTGGTCCCTGGAGGATACTGAGGGTTGGAGCCTTTAGTGAGGAAATCGAAGCTTCCTGCCAATAGTGGTTGGTGATTTGATCAGGGGGTTGGATCTCCCTTCCAGTAGTAGCTAGAGAACAAGTGAAGTTTGTAGCCTTATGTAGGTCGGGGCCTACGTACTAGTAAATATGTCAGCTAGTACAAGAACTAGGGGGTTGTAGCTCCCTTCTAGAAGAAGCTGGAGAATAAGAGAATGTTGTAGCCTTCTGCAGGTGGGTGCCTGCGTACTGGTATGAGTTTGCACTAGTACAAGATTGTAAACATATTTTCTTATTATTAAAATAAGACAAAGATGACAATAGCAGGTGGTTTTCACCCACATTGGGTATCCACCTTAAATCTTGGTGTTCATGTGTGTCACTTATGTTTGATGGTTTATTCTGTTATTATTGCACATGGTTACTATTTAATATTTAATAAAGTACTGATGCACTGATTAAAGATCAACATATGATGAATTAACTGAATCATAAGTTCATTGAATATACGCTAGTTGCCTTACGAACAGTTGTGTGCACACGCGAGTTCCATTCTCTGAAGTAGCGTATATAAATCTGATTATGGAAATGAAAAAGTTATTGATTTGTAAATATTGATTCACCCCCCCTCTCAGTGTTATTTCCAACATAAGTTTCTCAAGTTACCCAATGAATGTTTCTAAAAAAGAGATCTTATCCTTGAAAGAAAATTTGCATGAATGTAAATTGTTAGGTCCCTATAATACTAGTGTATCCCCCTTATTGTTATTGTTGTGCCCATGTAGCCCCCATATTGTTATTTTTGTGCCCCATAGAAGCCCACTATTGTTATGTTGTGCCCATGTAGCCCCCATATTGTTATTTTTGTGCCCCATAGAAGCCCACTATTGTTATGTTGTGCCCTTACATTATTATTGTTATGTAGGTTTTGATTATCTTATGACCCCTTAGACTCCTATATATACAAAGGAGGTCTTGTAATTTCTGTCATCCAAGAATTGTTCATTTATGTAATGTAAATGAGTTTTACCCCTCAAAGAGGATAATTTTTAAGTCATTGATCTATCTTTTCTGTGAGCTAGTTGCATAACATTTGGTATCAGAGCTTTGGATGCTAGGGTTTCTCTACTTCAAACAAGGAATATTGGAATTTTTGCTATAGCTTTGTTTCTACGAGGCTTGAAAAGCCTAATTTTTTATCATGTGGAACAAAAATATTGGTGAACTTGGTGCAAAAATTTTAGAGCTTGGTTCATTATATTTTCGAAGCTATGATCTGAGGAAGTTAGGGATTTTGCAGGCTCTATAATTCAATCTCAAATATGTGACCTAGGGAAAATTGTCATAACTTTCTTTTCAGGCATCAGATTTGAATTTTGTAGAAGTGACTAAAAGTGCACAAACTATATTTTTTCATGTATCAATTTCAGAGCTAAAGGTTGAAATAGTTACATATGGCATCCCATACAACTTTGATCTACTAAATCAATCCATAATTAGGTCATCATGGGATATTTGACATAACTCTTTCTTGAAGAATCCAATCTTGATCAGACTTATGGGGTTGGAAAGAAGATTTATAGAGCTAGAACAAGAATCAATTTCAGCACTTGGAGATCCAAAATTATAGAGTTACAACTGTTTCAAGATCGATATCCTAAAAGCAAGAAAAATGTTTGTATATTTTTAAAAATTGCACAACCTTTGTTTGAAAAATCAGTTTGAAGTGATTCCATGGGAATATTGAAGCATAAATATTAGTATTGGGTTCTAAAATGCCTCCTAATAAAAATAATTCTACACCCATTAATCCCTTATAAATCTCTACTATGATGCATGAAGAGGAAGAATTACAACATGATATATCAAAATTATGGGACTGAGTGCAACAAATTTCGTTCTCACAAAAAGCAACCAAAGATGAACTAAAAGGCAACATGGATGGTTTAAAATAAGACATGGAAGGTTTGAAGGATGGCATGGAATCTAAGATGGATGGTTTGAAAGTAGATATGGAAGGTTTGACAAAATTGTTCCAAGAAAGGCTTCTTGGTAGTGACAAGGTAATCCATGAAAACCATGATGAGGAAAAAAGGAATATGAATTACTATTTTAGAGACTCCAATGTGGGTTTTAAGAACCACCACCTTCTAAATGTATATATGAGGAAGTTTGATGGAAAGGATCCATAACATGGATACTACAGATGGAGCAATATTTTGATTTACAGGATCTGCAACCCTCACAAAATGTACGTATTGAATCTTTATATTTAGAACCCAATCAATTTGTATGGTATAAAAGGATTTATTCTCGTAAACCACTTGTCACTTATTCAATTTTTATAGTGGAAATGATAGCACATTTATGAACATACAAAGAGAAACACCTTCTTTAGCCAATTGATAAATCTCAAACAAAAGGGTTCAATGGAGGAGCACATTGAACACTTCCAAAAATTTAATATTTGGACAACTGAAATTCCAAAGGAACATATGATTGATGTCTTCATAGGGACTTTAAATATAGCATCCAACATGAGGTTCTCCTTTGGGAACCTGATTCATTGGAGAAAGCATTTGGGGTGGCAAGAAAAGTTGAAAGCAAAATTATGGCAACAAGGAAGTCTACCACTCATAACTATAAAGATGGAAGTGTTGTTGCTCCTAGTCTTCCACAACCTACAAGGTTGACACCATAAAAATTGGAGGAAAAAAGAGAAAAATGGGGTTTTTTTTATAGTTGTGATAGAAAATACACTAAAGGTCATAAGTGTGATGAAAATAAATTATTCTACATAGACTGTGAAAAGGAAAAATAAACATCAAAATAGGAGGATATACACCAAGAACCAACCCCATAGAAAGAAGAAATGAACCCAACCATATGTTGTAATGCATTGGTAGGAATTACCACTCCTCAAAATCTCAAGATAGAAGGATATATCACGAAGAAAAAGGTAATAATGATGATTGATTCGGGTAGTACCCATAATTTTATTCATTGTAAGATAGCCAAGGAATTGAATTTCTTCCTATATCCAACACCAAAGTGTCAAGTGATGGTTGCAAATGGAGGAACTATGAATTCCTATGGAAAGTGACATAATATCAAGCTGACCATGGGGGAATATGTATTGAATATTCTACTGCTTTCCATTCCAATGGGTGGTGTTGATGTTGCACTAGGAGTCCAATGGTTACAATATTTGGGGATGATAACCTTCAATTTTCAAGAACTTTTCTTGAATTTTTTTTAGGAAGGAAAGGAAGTTGAATTAAGGGGTATCACAGGGAAAATAGGAAAGATAATCAACTCTAAGGGCATGATAAAGATCCCGAAGAAGGAACAATGGGACGTAATTGCACAATTATGCTCTCTAGGGGTTCAAACATCGAAATAATCTATTTTTCCAGATCTCCAAAAAGTCTTAGACAATAATTACAAGGTGTTTGAGACTCCCAAAGGCCTCCCACCTATTTGTGATCATGATCATGTGATTCACTTGATTCCAGGAAGTGTTCCTCCAAACATCAGGCCTTATAGATATCCTTATGCCCAAAAAAGTGAAATTGAACTTATGGTTGCAAAAATGTTAGAGGCTAGTATAATTCAACCTAGTCAAAGTTCTTTCTCTGCTCCAGTAATATTGGTGCACAAGAAGGATGGATCATGGTGTATGTGTCCAAATTATAGGGAGCTCAACAATACCACTATTAAAGATAAATTTCCCATTCATGTCATTGAGGAATTGTTAGTTGAATTAAATGGAGAAATTTACTTCACGAAGATGGATCTTTGTTCAGGATATCATCAAATTAGAATGAAGATTGAATACATTCTGAAAACAATAGTCATAACTCATGAGGTTCATTATGAATTTTGGGTCATGCCTTTTCGCCATACAAATGCACCTTCCACATTTCAAGGTTTTATGAATTCCATTTTCAAACCCTTCCATAGAAAATTTGTGTTAGTATTTTTTGATGATATACTAATATACAACAAGCCTTGGAAGGATCATGTTCAACATGTTGACAACATGCTAAAACTATTGGAGGAGAAACAATTATATGAAAAAACCTCCAAATGTTTCTTTGGAGTACAAGAGGAGGAATATTTGTGTCATATTGTATCTCATGAGGGTGTTAAGGTAGACCTTAAAAAAATTAAATCCATTAAGGAATGGAAAATCCCCACAACCATAAAGCATATTTGCGTATTTCTCGGGTTGACAGGGTATTATCTCAAGTTTGTTAAGAATTATAGGAGAATAATAGCACCTCTAACATCATTACTGAATAAAGATGCATTTTCTTGGAATCCAGAAGCAATGAAGGCCTTTGAACATCTTAAAGAGGAAATTTGCCAAGAACCAGTCTTAGCTACACCAGACTTCACAAATTTTTTTTTATTGTGGAATTTGATGCTTCAAGAAATGAAATTGGTGTGGTTTTAATGCAAGAAGGAAGACCCATTTCTTTTGAAAGTAATCCAATCAAAGGAAAACATTTACATAAACCTATTTATGAGAAGGAAATGTTGGCAACACTACATGCACTAAATAAATGACGACCTTACCTAATGGGAAGACACTTCAAGGTAAAAAAGATCATGATAGTTTGAAATACTTTTTGGAATAAAGATTATCTTCAGAAGAGAAACAAAAATGGGTGACAAAGATGTTGGGTTATCACTTTGAAATCATCTACAAAAAAGGGAAGCAAAATGTTGTTGCAGATGCACTCTCAAGAAAGGATGAGGATGTGGAAGAATTTCTTTGTGCCATTTCTATTTTGCAACATGTGTGGATAACCGAAGAGAGGGATGAATGGAAGAATGATGAAGAGGTGTGGTCACTCATTCAAAATTTGTAGCAAGATCCCAATAAATTTGATATATTTAGTTGGAAAAATGATTCATTATAGTATAAAGATCACTTATATATTTGTAAGAATTCCCAACTCAAACAAAATATTATTTTGGAATTGCACACCTCTCCCTTAGGAGGCCACTCAAAAATTTTAAAAACTTACCATAGGGTCAAGAAGGATTTTTTTTGGGATGGACTTAAATCTGATATTCAGAATTTTGTGGAAGAATGTTTAGTTTGCCAACAAAATAAAGTTGAGACAATTAAGACCCCGCAACCTTTTTCCATTCCAAGTCAGCATTGGGAGGAGGTCTCAATGGATTTTATCATAGGTTTACCCAAGTCTGAAGGAAAGAGTGTCATCATGGTGGTAGTTGACATAATTACCAAGCATGCACACTTTTGTGCATTATATCATCCTTTTAAAGCTAATACAATTGCTACTGCATTTATGGAAACAATTCAAAAGCTTCATGAAAATCCAAAGATTATAGTAAGTGACAGAGATCCCATTTTCTCTGGAAATTTTTGGATGAAATTATTTTCTTGTCTTGGTACTCAATTATCTCATAGCTCATCTTGTCATCCTCAATCTAATGGGAAAACTGAGATAGTGAACAAATGTTTGGAAGGATATCTTCATTTCTTTGTATATGATAAAAAAACACAATGGGTCAAGTGGTTACCTCTAGCTAAATGGTGATATAGCACTTTCTTCCATACTTAATAAAAAATGTCCCCATTTATGGCACTTTATGGATATCATGCACCATCCATAACATCATCTTTAAGAGAAAATCATTAAGGGAATTTTGAGGTCTAAAATGGGCCTCCTAAGGAAAATGTAGAACCAAAATAAAATTTATAAGAACTAATAGGATTTAATATTATGATGTCATTCATGAGGGACGATTCACCATTTTTGGAGTAAAAAAGTAAAAATATTGAAAAATAACAAAATAATAAAACTACTTTTTTCAGCTCGTATTTTTAACTTATCTGCCTAAGGTTTTAGTAAAATTTTGATTGGAATTACTTATTGGATGAAAAATTTAATTCCTCATCCAAGGAGTACCCATGTTGCATACTTTCAATGAACCCTGCTACACAAAAATGAGAAATACAAGAAAAAACGTGATTGCAATCACGATTTTCATGTATTTATGATTTTTCATGTAGTAGGGTCCATCAAAAGTAAGCAACATGGGTACTCCTTGGATTAGGAATCAAAGTATGAATCTGATGAGTGTTGCCACTCGAAATTTGAGTAAGCCCATAGGGAGATAAGTTGAAAATATGGGTTGAAATTTTTAATTTTTTTTTTTTTTTTTTTTTTTTTTTTTTTTACGCTCTAAAATTTGATGTTGTAATCTAATATTATTCTATAATTTCCTTAGGAGGCCCCTTTTAGACCTCAAAATTCCCCTAATTTCTAGATTCAAGTAGTGGAAGATCACCTCGAGCATCAACAACAAGTTCTCCAACTCTTAAAGGATAACCTCACTCTAGCGTAGAATCGAATGAAACAACAGTAAGATCAACATCACAGTGAAATAAGTTTTGATGTAGGTGACTGGGTATTTTTACGGCTACAACCATACAAACAAACGTCTCTCAATCAAGCTAAGAAGGATAATAAATTATCTTCCAAGTACTACGGTCCTTACAAGGTGTTGCAACAGTTTAGTATTACGACATACAAATTAGAGTTGCTTGCATCTTCCCGAGTACACCCAATTTTCCATGTTTCATGCTTAAATAAGGTTATCAGTGACAAGCTACTAGTTCAAAAAGTGTTTCCAGAACTTGACGAAGAAGGAAAAATCATATTTGAGCCTAAAGCAGTCATAGAAACAAGAACTCGACAACTACGAAATCGATTAATTTCAGAGTATCTCATTAAGTGGAAGATCTTACCTGTTGAATATTCCACATGGGAGGATGAGAATTTTATACAGAAGCATCCAGGACTACTCAAGCATAGAGGGAAACACTTTTTTGAAGGAGAGGGGCATGTTAGGTCCCTATAATACTAGTGTATCCCCCTTATTTCTATTGTTGTTCCCATGTAGCCCCCATATTGTTATCTTTGTGCCCCATAGAAGCCCACTATTGTTATGTTGTGCCATTACATTATTATTGTTATGTAGGCTCTGATTATATTGTGACCCCTTAAACTCTTATATATACAAAGGAGGTCTTGTCATTTGTATCATCCAAGAATTGTTCATTTATGTAATGTAAATGAGGTTCCCCCTCGAAGAGGATAATTTTTAAGTCGTCGATCTATCTTTTCTGTGAGCTAGTTGCATAACATTGAAAAATTTGCATCAATCTGATCATCATAAAAAATGTCCCAATATTCCTTAAAACCTTCAATAGAAACAAGAATTTTAACATACCTTGTCATCTCGATTGACAAGGAAACTGTATCTATAGTTCAAGCTCTGAATTCTTTGGACAATGGAGTCACCATGAAAATTTTGAACTCTGGATTGTTTGAAAATGGAGTCACCATGTGAATGGTGCACAACCTCTTTGTGTTTGACCTTTGTTCACCATTAGAAGTCAAATCTCATCAGTGCTGTTCTTTTGAGATATTTTCTTGAAGCTTTTACTTCCCTGACAATGACACATAAATGTTATCACTTATAGAAAACCCTAGTTGTAAGGGAAAAAATCTAAGGTAAGCTCTAACCAATCTCTTGAATTGAAATCTGGCCCTTTCAATTCGAAAGGGGATCCCTTCTATACCTTAGTCAAATCTAACTAGTTATGTACTTAGAACAATGGTTAGATCTGATTGGACAATATTAAATTGGTTTGGAAAGGAAAGGTAAACCATTGGGCATGGAGTACCTGATGCAAAGACACTAGCTACATGCCATACAAATTAGTCTAATATAGGCAAGATAGTTTCAGGTTTCTTAGACAAATTATTATTGAGATGTGGTAGGAGACAATAGAAGCAAACATAAAAAAACAAAGCAACCATGCAAATTCTACAATTGACATTTAAGTTGAAAAATACATAGGAAATATGAATAACTTAAAAGAATGCATTTACATAGAATTTTGTTTCATAACCTTTATTCAAATCCACTAAAGATCAATGGATTCAATTTTTGACTAAGAAAGAGAAAATAACACCATAATAAAACTGACTGGAAACCTTCAACACATGAATCTTTGAAATACTGTAATACTTCTTGCAGCAAGTTCTATTAATATCAAAATAACACACTCCGGGTCTGATTTTCAAAAAATTTCGAACCCTTTTTCATTCTACAGAGATTGTCTTTATTGAAAAGAATACAAACTAAAGCTAGTTTCTTATTCATACTTAATTACAAATTTCTAAATATAAAAGAGTGCATATCTAATCCAAACTAAATACATTACATTCATTCCATCATAAAACAAAAGAAATAATATTTTGTATCTAAAGATCATATTTTTGCTAGAGTCACGGCTGAAGCTAAGGATCCCCAAGTTGAATCTAATGAGGTGGCTCTCCAACTGATCCAGGTGGATGTTGGTGGCCACCCACCTATCCCATTTGGACCCCCACAATTGTCTCTTTCAGTCTTTTCAGTTTCCTAAATTGCAGCACAGTTTACTATTTTTAGCAGTTTTTCGGGTCCTGAACTTCCAGAGCTGTTTTGAGGCCCTAAACGACGTTTTTTTGGGAATCTGGGGCAACATGGGTCCATGGACCCATGTTGCCTCCCAAAGTGGTAGTACTCGGATAGATATTTCTAACGAGCTATCGTACACGTCAAACGGAGATCGTATGCCAAAGTTACGACCCCGGGAAATTGATGTACCAATTTACCCAAACGGGGCCCACAATTTGGCGTTTCATCTTCTAGGGTTAGGTTTCGAGATGTGAAGGGTTTTCCATTGTTTCTCAACAATAAATAGGCCTTCGAGCCTCATTGTAACACAGTTTTTAGAACAGTTCAGAGGCATGTAGCCACCACATCTCTTCTCAGAGATAAGCTACCATCGCCCTAGCTGGTTTATTTCCATTACTGTTTGTAAGCATATTTCAGTATTTTCCATGAATGAAATGAAGTATTATTTCCGCTGCATCTCTGTATTTATGGTTATCGCATCTCTGTATTTATGGTTATCTTTGTAATCTATTGCGTTCCTGTTTAAATCCGGATCAGTGGTATCAGAGCGGTCTGCTTTGTCTCTGTTTTTCTTTGCATGTCCCCAACAAGGTCGGGATATAAGGAGTTAGGGCTTGAACTGGTCGAACCTTTGCAAGACCAGCCTCGGAAATCCCGACGGCCTCCCATGGCGGATGAAAAGAAAGACGAGGGGGCAGGAGATCTTATCAAAATCTTGATCGAAGAAGCGCTCGAGCGGCAAAGGAACGCGATGATGGATAGCTTTGCGCAGATCCTTCAGCGGCTACCCAGAGGCGACGCATCGGCTTCCAACAGCGACTCTGGAAACGCCACATCATTTAAGGTACAAGTTAATTTTGAGATCCCCATCTTCGAGGGTAAAATAGACGCAGATGCCGTAGATAAATGGTTAAATCTACTAGATGGGTATTTTTCTGTTCACGAATTTTCAAGTCGGGAAAAGATTGTTTTCGCTCTTCTCAAAGCAGCCCCCCACATCAAGGACTGGTGGGAAACCTACTGCGAGTAGAAGGATGAAAGTACAGGCTCACTATTTTCAGCCGCACCCACTTGGAATGATTTCCGGGATGCCATCAAGGAGCAGTACTACCCTGTCGGAAGCTATGAGGACAAATACATCAAATGGACCACACTGCGGCAGGGACGAGACCAAGATGTGTCGGAGTTCACAAACATTTTTCATACCCTTCGCACACAGTTGGTGATGAGCCCCAATTTTGGTACAATTTGGGCTCATTTTGGCCTATTCTACTTGCTCAAACCATTCATCTTTTATTGCTTATGCATGCATTTCTTAGTTTATTCATGTTGTTTGTAGGAAGAAGGGTAGGCACTCTATCCACGTGACTAATGCATTATGATTTCAGGTTTTTGCATTAAAAGGGAGAAAAGACCACGTGAAAAGGAGACAAGGAGACAATGAGGTGGCACTGCTGGTTTTTAGGAGAGGATGTCCACAGTCTTGGGACCCTCCTCGTGATTCCCACCATAGCTCCGAGCTCCAATCCATCTCCCCACCGAGCTTAGAAGCAGCCAGCTGTTCTACAGGAACAGCAGTTATAACTGTTCTACAGAACAGCAATTATGACTGTCCTACAGGATCAGCAGTTTAAACTTCAGTTGGACAGCCGAGCTCCTAAAATCAAGGACACCTGTTGGATGATCGTTTTTGCATAAGTATAGAGGCCGTAGCCTTTGATAGGTTGTTGAAACTTTCGCATTACTATTGTAATTCTGGAGCACAGCTCTGTGTTTTTGTTCCTTTTGTAAGCCAGTTTGGCATGACATCAGATTATGAATAAAGAAGGCAGATTTTGATCTAGTTCTGAGTTTTCTCAAGGAGCTATAGCTCTCAGGTTAGGGCCCAACCTGAGAGCAATAGATCTCCTCGGTGTTGTAATGTGTTTGCATTTAGTTCCAGCACTTTGAGTTTGTTTACTTTCACATGTAATTCGAATTTACAGTTTGTTAACTTAGTCTTTTTCATGAGCTTAGATAGGATTAGTTTATGGTGCATTTGTTTCAGTTGCTTAAGTTCAATAGGAGGATAGTTATACACCATTGGAGCTCCAGCAAAAAGGTTGTAAAGGCCCACTGCCATCTCTGTTAGGGATTGGGGTGCAGTCCATAACCAACCACCAAAAATACGCATTTCTTTACTTCATGATTGCTGCAACACAGTCACGGTTATGTTAGATGCTTCCATGTAATTCACACCTGCACCACACACCTTCATCACAGCTTCATGCACATTCCTCTTCGCGTTTTGGATTGCTGTTCATTGAATTCATAGCACAGGTAGTCTAGGTGAATGCATTTTCGTCTTGGTGACAGTCATAAGAATTTGTTTCATTTACACTGCTCTCCCTCGCTCCATTACCTCCTCCTTCGTCTTGATCACGCATGCAACCACATCCTTGACCACTGCTCCGCTCTGTTATCTTCCAAATTCCTCCACTCCTCACGTAACTTCATTCTTTAGCCCTTTCATTGACATAGCCCTCTATCTTCCAACCTACTCCCTACACTCATTCCCCATCCTATCCCTCCACTTCTGAGCCATCACCAGCCTTATTCCTACCTTACATATCTCCAGGGAAAATTTTAAGAACCCCCCCTAAATTTATAAATATAATAAATGGGCGAATCTCCATGGTATATAGGAAAAATGGAAGGCGATTTTATCAATAATATAATATGTATATATAATTTTTTGGCGAATCTCTCACTAGGCATGGCGAATATTTTACTCAATTATAAAACCTTGTAAGATCTTGGCGAGCCTTTCACTAAATAATAAAACTTTGTAAAGTCCTAGTGAATCTTAGCATAGGCTACATGCTGGTTTAATTCCCCCATTTAAATAGGCTACATTCCAGGTGAATACCATGGGTCAATACCATGTGCCATTTTGGTGAATACCATGGGTCAATACCATGTGCCATTTTTATTTTTATTAATTCTAATATTAGGGTTAATAATGGTTTCTTGAATGGTATTAATAACAATCTAGTCCATGGTATTTGTCCCATAGTATTTTGGCCATAGGTTTCACCTAAATACAACCCATTTTTTGAGTGTTCGTAAATATAAGGTGACTTATGGAGTAAATATAAAAAAAAAAAATTATTTGTTTACCATACCTCTTGTTTATTTATATTTTTATTAACTTACCATACCTCTTTTACAAATATGGTATTTGGCCCATAGGATTCACTTAAATGAAACCTCTTTCTTGAGCCTTCATAAATAGAACGAGGGTTATGGACTAAATATAAAAAGAGGTTTTATTTATTTACGATACGTCTAGTTTATTTATATTTTTATTTATTTACCATACCTTTTGTGTAAGTATAAAAAGACATTTTATTTATTTACCATACCTCCACTTTACTTATATTTTTATTTGTTTACACCCTTACATGTATATAAGGTGACTTACGGAGTAAATATAAAAAATGTTTTATTTATTTACCTTACCTCTCATTTATTTATATTTTTATTAATTTACCATACCTCTTTTATAAATATGGTATTTGGCCCATAGGATTCACTTAAATAAAACCTATCCTTGAAAATGGGCGAATGGATTCACTTAAATAAAACCTATTCTTGAAAATGGGCGAATGGAAGGTTGTAAGTCTTAATTCCAAGGGCTAAATTTACCTTTTTTACCCTCTCCCTTAAAATAAGGTGGGCTATTTGAGGTGATTTGTAAAAATGTACTATGATACAAAATATTCGCCCACTAAAAATTTAAAACCCCTTAATTTCGCCAAAGGGCGAACATTCGCCCCTAAAATTATCCTTGCATATCTCCCCCTACCATTCCATCACTCCTCCATCACTTCAAACACCCACGGTAGGTCATCCTGTAGCAATTTGTAGACTTCCTGTAGAAACCTCTGAGTTTCCTGTAGGATCCCCTGCAGACATCCTGTAGGAGGCCACTCACTCGGTTGCTGAGATTCTGAACGTGAGGAACCTCTGTGGACGGATGCTAAGGATCCCTGGGGACCTCTCCTAGCCTCCCCAACCTTTCCCACGCTTTCCTTCCTTCTCCATCCCATCTGCACAACCAAACCCTAATAAGCACAAAATCACAATCATTCCATCCACTTAAAGAAAAAATACAAAAATATGTCTTTTAAGATGCAAGCAGCTTAGATTCATGCATTTTCACTTATTAGAGGTAATGACAACATTGGTAAAAGTTTCATTCACATTCTTTGCGTTATAGAGGGTAGACTAGTCAAATTAGGGTTTCCTAGGTTTACATGCTTTGATTTGCTGTCAGTCCATTTTTGTCAAGTAAAGTAGCTTTCCTTTGAGAATAGCTTTCGTCCATCAATTAGTAAGCTTCTTCTGAGAGCCTATCGAAGTTGGCTTGAGCCCTAGCGGACTTGTGCCAGTTGACCAAGTGACCGCTGCGACAAGAGCTAGTACTTGTGCATATAGCACCGTCGCTTCCAAGTTTGTACGAACTACCGGGTTGATAAAATTAAGAGACAGGAAGCCCCAGGAGTTGTAGCATTATTGCTACAATACTGGAGCTCACCATCCTTTTTGGCGCCGTTGCCGGGGAAGCGTCAGAGTATTAGTAATTGTTGCTTTTCTTCTACTTTCGTACTCTTACTTCTACTCAGTAGTTTATTTCATTTCCATTCTGCAAAAGTAGCTTAGCATTTCCTGCTTTCATAGATTAGCATTTCCTGCTTTCATAGATTAGCATTTCCTGCTTTCATAGATTAGTATTTCTTGCTTTCCTCGATTAGCTTTCCAATTCCGCAATTTCATTTGAGCAATATAGTTAGTTGTAGATCACTCTGTTTCAGTTTTGCAGGTACCAAAGAAAAAAAAAGCAAAAGCAATCAAAAAAGAAAAGTCCTTTCCATTTCATGCTTCGTAGGAACCGAGATAAATCAGGCAAATTCCTACCCAACACCCCCACCACATCACTAAGTCACCCTTCTCTCTTCTTTGGTGACAGTGACCCAGAGGAACCTATAGGCGAACAACCTGAGATATACCAAGACCCTATAGAAGAAGAAGAGTTAGAAACCACTCCATCTGAAGCCATGGCTGATAATAGAAGAGAGGATGAGAGAATAGAAGGTGCATTCCCCATCCGAGAGACCAATGGAGAGATGAAAATGAAGAACATTAGCCCCTCCGCCTTGCCTCACTTCCATGGACTGACCACTGAGGATCCTGATACCTTCCTGTTTGAGTTTGCTGTCCTTTGTAGAACCTATGACTATACTGAAGATGAGCAAAAGCTGAAGCTTTTCCCTTCAACTCTCAAGGATGCAGCATTACGCTGGTTCATGGGATTACCTGGGAATAGTATCACTACTTGGGCTCAGATGCAGCAAGCCTTCAATACCAAGTATAGGGATTACTGTAGGTCTAAGGAAACCAAGGGAGAAATCTTTCGGATGACCATGGGAAATGATGAGTCCTTAGAGGATTATGAGGAGAGGTTCCAACTTAGCTATAAGCGGGCCAGGTGCACACTTGACCCTGAATCCCTCAAGTTGGTTCTACTCCGAGGAGTCCCTGAAGATCTCTTAGACACCCTTCACATGTTAGCTGGGGGGGACATTTACCAACTGCCTTATGAGGACATCAAGACTGTGTTTAGAAATCATTCCAGGGCAGCTAGGAAACGAGGTAGAGGAAATCTCCTCTCCACTGGTGTCCCTTTCTCCAAACATGAGTTTACAAACCAACTAGAAGATCTTAAGAGTGAGGTGAGACAGACCATTGCCATGCAGCTGGACACATTCAGGATCCAGCAGAAGAAGGAAGAAGCTGAGAGAGCCTTGGCTGTCTTCTGCCCTAGGTGCACCAGAAGACACCCTAAGAACGAATGCCCATTGCACTCGGTTGAAGTGTGTTTTGTTTGTGAGGAGGACCATCCAACAAATCAGTGTCCAACCTTACCTGGGTTTAAAGCCATGTACCAAGGGACCGAAGCCCCCACTGAACCTCTCTACTTCATCAACCAAAAGAGGCCACAAGGATCTAGACCTTATCAGCAGGGAATGCAAGGGGCACCACAAGCTTATTATAACCCCAACCAATCGACTCCCATGCCTTCTTGGGGTCCCCCTTCTCATCCTTCTTGGTCCATGCCTCCTCCATGGTCTTATCCACCTCAGTACCCTGCTCAACCTACTTCTCATTCATATCATTCACACGCCCAGTCACAGCCTCAGTGGAGTGCACCTCAGTCGGGGTGGAGGCCCCAATACAACACTCCTCCTGCCATTTTGCCTCCTCCACCAGTTCAACCTCAGCCTTTACCTCCTGCTCCTCCAAGGAAACCTCAAATGCTTGCTCAACCGAACCCGAACCCCAACAATAGACAGGCTCAGCAGGTATACACTGGGGAAACATCATGTCCTACCTATGCTGTGGAGATCCAGGAGATCAATCTTAGATCTGGAAAGACTCTTCCAGATCGCCAACCTCCTCCCCCAGAGGATGAGGAAGACCATCAGGAGAGTGAACCAAAGCCTATTCCACCCTTTCCTGAGAGACTTGCAACCACCACACAACCCAACCCGGAAGAAGATGAGCTTCTGGGAGAGCTCAAGCAGTTGTGTGTGAAGATACCACTTCTCCAAGCCATCAAGGATGTGCCCATATACAACAAACTGGTTAAGGAAAAGTGCTTTAAACACCCAGGCAGGAGAAAGAAAGATGCCTCAACTATCAATGTCATAGGACAACTGTCCGACCTTATGCTAGGACAAGTCATCTGCCCAAAGTACCTAGATCCTGGAAGTCCTGTAGTAGATGTCCACATCAATGGCACCATTATACCTCACACCTTGATTGATTTGGGAGCTGCCATTAATGTGATGACCAGAGATACTATGCTTAAACTCAATCTTCAGGGTTCCTTAAGGAAGACCTCGACAGTACTGCAATTAGCAGATCGCTCCACCGTGACTCCCGAAGGGATTGTGGAGGATGTCTTGGTCTCTATTGATTCTTGGGAATACCCTGCAGACTTCCTGGTTCTGCAACCAAAGGCCAAGCTTACTGGATATCCTCTCATTTTGGGAAGGCCTTGGTTAGCTACTGCAGATGCTTACATAAGTTGTCGTGCAGGAAATATGACCATCAAAAATGGTCCCATGTCCAAGCAGCTAGTCCTATACCCTCCTGCCCAACCCTCCTTAGAGCATGATTTACCACTTTGGCTAGAAGAAGGAGAAGAAGACGAGGTGTACTCAGCACCTCTGTGTACCCTAGATACCACTAGAAGAGACCCTCCAACCGAGGATGACTTGATCGAGAACTTGATCCAAAACCCACCTACCAGTGCACTACCCTTAGAAAAATTGGTGGAGGATGCCCAAGCTGGCACGTTAGTGGATCTTTGTACAACCAACCCTGTCACTCCCAGAGTTAAGAATGTGGAGTTCGGCCCTGAGAGAGCATTGAAAATTAGCTACTCCCTATCTCCTTCTCAGGAAAGGGAGCTGTGTAGCCTGTTGGCTAGCCACCTAGATGCTTTTGCTTGGAGCTATAAGGAGATGAAAGGAGTCCATCCCTCGGTCTGTACCCATCATATATACATCAAAGAGGACTGTAAACCGGTTAGGCAACCCCAGAGGAGAATGAATCCAGCCCTTAAGGACATTGTCAAGGAAGAATTGCAAAAACTGTTGGATGCCGGATTCATCTACCCCATCTCAGATAGTGAATGGGTGTCCCCTCTAGTGTTGGTTCCCAAGAAGAATGGGAAGTGGAGAATCTGTGTGGATTACCGAGAGCTGAACAAAGCTACCAAGAAAGACCATTTCCCCCTACCTTTCATAGATCAAGTGTTGGATGGACTGGCAGGAAAGAAGTTCTTCTCTTTCCTGGATGGGTTTAGCGGGTACAATCAGATTCAAATCAGCCCGGAAGACCAAGATAAGACCACCTTCACCTGTCCTTGGGGTACCTTTGCCTACCGTGTCCTTCCCTTTGGGCTATGCAATGCTCCTGCTACCTTCCAGAGAGCTGTCTTGAGCATCTTCTCGGAGCTGGTCCATGATGCAGTAGAAATCTATATGGATGACTTTACTCCTTATGGGGCCAACTTCCAGGAAGCATTGTCCAATTTGGGAAAAGTCCTAACCAAGTGCATCGAGATGAACTTGTCCCTTAGCCCTGAAAAATGTGAGTTCCTAATGACTGAAGGGACCGTGCTAGGCCATACCATCTCTCGCCAAGGGTTACAGGTGGATCCTAACAAAATTGCTCTAATCAAGAAGGTTCCACCTCCACAGAAGGTAAGGGATGTTAGGAGTTTCTTGGGATTAGCAGGATATTACAGGAGATTCATTAAGGACTTCAGCAAGTTAGCCTCACCATTGTTTGGCCTTTTGGCAAAAGATGTGGAGTTTAATTGGACTGATGATTGTCAGAAGAGTTTGAATGAATTAAAAGACAAGTTAGTGTCAGCACCAATCCTGAGAGGTCCAAACTGGGCCCTACCTTTCCACATCCACATTGATGCCTCGAACAAAGCCATAGGTGCAGCCTTAGGACAAGTTGAGCAAAAACTTCCATATGCCATTTACTTCGTTAGCAAAAACTTGTCCAAAGCTGAGCTGAATTACACTGTAACCGAGAAAGAATTCTTAGCTGTGGTCCATGCACTGAACAAGTTCCGACATTACATCACTGGCTATCAAACATTTGTACATATTGACCATGCTGCAATCCGATATTTAATGAATAAACCAGATGTGAATGCTCGTATTATTAGATGGTTACTTTTATTGCAGTAGTTTGACTTAACCATTGTTGATAAACCAGGTAGAGAAAATGTTGTTGCTGTTTTTTTATCTAGATTGGATTTGTCTGCAGATGAAGATGGGACAGTGGATGACCAGATGCCTGATGAGCATCTGTTTGCTATCTCAGTACTCTCTCCATGGTTTGTTGATATAGCAAACTACCTTGTTTCAGCTCAGTTCCCTCCGCACCTCTCTTCAAAAGAGAAGAGCAGAATCATCAGAAAGAGTGCCTCATTTACCTGGATCGGGGGCAATCTGTTCAAGCTTGGCCTCAATCAGATCTTAAGGCGTTGTGTAAGGGAGGAGGAAGTCTTTGACCTCCTCCTCACCTGTCATGATGGGCCTTGTGGAGGACATTTTGCAGCAAAGAGAACTGCCTTCAAGATCCTGCAGGCAGGCTACTATTGGCCCACACTTCATCAAGATGTCAGAAGATATGTCAGTCAGTGTGACCAATGCCAAAGAATGGGGAAACCGACCCAAAGGGATGAGATGCCTCTCCAACCTCAAGTGACTCTTGAGCCATTTGAGAAGTGGGGTATGGACTTTGTGGGCCCAATCAACCCTCCTTCAAGGCAAAGGTCTTACATCATTGTGTGCACTGACTATTTGACAAAGTGGGCAGAGACCAAAGCAATCAAAGCAGCAACAGAAGAAAGGGTGGTCGAGTTCTTAAGAGAGAACATCTTCTACAAGTTTGGCTACCCAAGAGAGCTGGTGACCGATCAAGGGAGCCAGTTCACATCCAACTTGGTTGAAGATCTACTAGCTCATCACAAGATCAAGCATAGGACTTCCACCCCCTATCATCCTCAAGCAAATGGGCAGGTGGAAGTCACCAATAGAGCATTAGAAGGGATCTTGACCAAGGTGGTGAGCAGCAGCAGAAAGGACTGGGCAGATCGCCTGGTTGAAGCCACATGGGCTTACAACACCACTTGGAAGACCACCACCGGCTTCACACCTTATGAGCTGGTCTATGGGAAGAAGGCTTTGCTGTCCATTGAGTTCGAATACAACACTTTGAGGATGGAAGCTCAGCTGGATCTAGATCTTAGCCATGCACAACAAGAAAGGCTATTGCAGCTGAATGGACTGGATGAGCACCGCATGCAGGCCCTCCTTCACTCAGAAGTGGTCCAACTTCAGAGAAAGGTGTGGCATGACCAACATCTCCATGACAAGCAATTTCAGCCGGGAGATTGGGCTTTGTTGTATGATTCCAGATACAAAGACTTCAAGGGGAAGCTGAGAACCAGATGGCTCGGGCCATATTCAATGGAAAAATGTCATGACAATGGATCTGTTCTTATTCGGACCATTGATGAGGAAGCCATCCCCATGCTTGTCAACGGGCATCGATTGAAGATCTACAGGAAGCCTCCCTCCAGACAAGAGTTCATCAAAACTATGGAGAAGGCAACATTGATCATAGAGAAGGGTTCTGCCCCTGCTTTGGGCACACCCTGAAGAATCTAAAAAAAAAAATAAAAAAAAAAATAATAAATAAATAATAAAGATCCTTGGGTGAAAACCTTTCTGAGGCGCCCAAGGCAGGTGGTAGGGGTGAAAACCTCATTGAGGCACCCCTGCTATCTTTCAAAAAAAAAAAGAAAAAAGAAAAAGAAAAAAGAGATAAAGATCCTTGAGTGAAAACCTCTCTGAGGCGCTTAAGGCAGGTGGTAAGGGTGAAAACCTCATTGAGGCGCCCTTGCTATCTTTCAAAAAAAAAAAAAACAAAAAGAAAAAATACAAGATCAACAAGTTTCTTATGTGAAAGTTGTATGCAGATTGCAGGTGTTCTATGGAGGAGAGGAAGCCTCTCAACTCAAGGCCAAAAGTCCTTATCATGCAGCCAGAACACCTCACCAGCACCTCCTCCAAGAATGCTTATGTTCTTCAAGGTATGTGCACTTTCATTATAGATTGAGTCTCTTACAGGAAGACGCAGATTTTCTACAAGAAGGTGCGATTTTCTACAGGAAGGTGCAAATTTCTACAGGAAGGTGAAAATTTCTACAGGAAGAGCTGTCTGTCTACAGGAAGCTCTGTATTTCTACAGGAAACTTCCTGTAGAAGCTCAGAACAACCCAGAATGCATTTCATGAACAGATCTGATGACTACGGGTTGGTTTGGACGCATGCAAGCCTCTTTTGGGCCCATGCACGACGCTGTTACCTTGCTCCACCATCCTCGTCGACATGCACCCAAGATCCCTGCACCAGCAAACCAGATCAATGAGTTCTCATGGTAAAGCCATTTTTCAAAGAAAAACAAGCACCGAGAGCTCATACCACATCCATGTCGAGCATCAGAAGCTCCGGGAGCATGATCAGAAGATTTTATCCATCGTCGTGCAGCATGCACCCAAGGAGGCGAGACTGTTACAAGGCACCCCGCGGGAATCCTGTAACAGTCAAACCTGCATGAGTGGATACCATTCACAGCACCGCCATCTGCAAACAACACACGGGCGCAGGCAACCAGAGCATCCACTCCATCGCCAGCATCCTGTAACCATGAGCCTCCGGGACTGTGTAAGCCGCATGCAGCAGGTAGATTCGCTCCCCGTCGTCCAAAAACTGAAAAATCGTGTGCAGCCGCGCGCAGGTAAGTGTCTCAACCCTTCCTTCCACCAAATCGCATGAGTATTACTTTGATTTGTTTGCATGGCGTAGAAATGAATGGTTGAGCGGCCGTATGGCCAGTTGACTGGCCACGTCGGCTAGTTATGGTATAGTCGGATGATTGGGTGGCAGCCACGACAAAGAAAATACGCAGCACGCACGTGAGGATAGTCCCGTTAACCGAGAAACGAGTTTAACCGAAAAGGGCGGCGGCAGATCTGTGGGAATGAATGCGGCAGCGAGTGAATATGCAGGCGAATGATGGGTGACGTCGCCCAACAGTCCGGCGGGGACAGCTTACCCCCCGCGCCACGAGCTGCGCCGATTCAAAATCTAACTGGCTAGATTATGCGCATGTATTCATCAACCTCCACTTCAAAACTCGAGTGGCTCTTCTGATTTCCTCTGCACGTTGATACGCCGAGCTTTCGGCTACCAGAACGCCGGTGAAGCACATCTCGACCGCTGGCCAACTACAGTCCTCCCCGAAGTTTGCACACTGCTCCTACAGGAACAGCTCCTACAGGAACACAGTTCTACAGGAACGCAGTTCTACAGGAACGCAGTCTTCTACAGGAACGCGGGTGCTCACGTAAAAAAGGTGGCCGAGTAACGAGGTAACCCTGGACTTCTCATGCAAATGGTCATTAAAGGTGGTAGGATTGTCAGTCACTGTCTGGGTATAGAGAAAGTGGTGAAATTGCTGTCTGTGTGCCTATACTGTCATTCTACAGGATTGTTGAGTAATTAGACTGTGTTGAAAATTTTGTGGGTTATGCGCATTGTTCTACACTCTGTCCCCGAAACTAAACTCTCTGCCACCATCACCACCTCCGGTTAAGAAAATTGTGCCATCATGCCGGGTGGATTTATCAGGCGAGAACCCACGGATTCAGATAAATTGAGGAGAAACCCGGCAGTGGTAGAGCTCTTCACCAGAGCACAATGGATGACTTTTTGTGATAAGCTGCAGGGCTACGATGATGAAGTAGCCGAAGAATTCTTGCAGGCTCTGAAGCCTAAATCCCAGACACTGGCCACAGTGAACTTCAGAGGTCTGAGCCTCAAGCTCACCCCAGAACATATCAGTCGGATCACAGAACTCCCTATGGGTCTGCCATGGGACAAGGACGAAAGAAAGCTAAGCCAGCAAGCCAAGAAAGAGTTCTTCCCACCTGAAGAAGCATTCACGGAGGACAAAAATGGGGTGAGAAGGACAAGCCTGTTGCCACCATGGAACGAAGTCAGCTTGCAAATCATGAAATATATCACCTGTGAAGGTCGTTTCAGCATCGTGTATGCATATCACTTCAGGCTGCTCAATGAACTAAGACACCGGATTGATCTTCCTGCAGAGCAGAGACTGAGCATTCCTTACTTTTTGCTACAGTCCTTGATGGAGTGCGCTACAAAGCTCAAGGACGGCATACCGGATCAGGTAGCCCACCATGGGCTAATCAAGCTTCTTGTGGAGGATGCTCTCCACTCATATAAAGTTCCCCTCTCATGGGAGTCATTTAGGAATTTAACGAGAGAGGGGGATATAAAGATGTTGATTGAAGAAACGGGTTCCTCTAGCAGTGAGGAAGAAGAGGCAGTAGCCGAGAGTAAGAAAGGGAAAGGCCGAAAGATCCCGACTCCAACACAGAAGAAAGAATGAAAGGAGAAGGAGGAGGGAAAGGATGACAGAGCAAAAGAGGACACCCCCATCCTGTCAGCAAGAGAAAAGAGGTTGAAAAGTAGGACGGTCAAAACTGAGGTGGTCCCCGTCAGCCCAAGCACCTCGTCAGCTCCTGCAGCCAAAGCCAAAAGCAAAATCCATGCAGCCAAGCAAGAAAAGGTGGTGACATTTGCATCTACAGGGACGCAGAAGCAGGCTTCTACAGGAAGCCCAAGAACAATGCCTACAGGAAAGCAGACGAAGGCTTCTACAGGAAGCCCAAAAACAAAAACACAGGCTTCTACAGGAAGCCCGAAGATCATTAAGAAGCAGGCTTCTACAGGAAGCCCAAAAGCAAAGACCAAGGCTTCTACAGGAAGCCCGAAAGTCATTGAGAAACAGCCTCCTACAGGAGGCCTGAAGACAGAGAGAGGGCCTTCTACTGAAAGCCCGGGAGTGGCTAAAGCCGAATCTTCTACAGGAGGCCCGGAAGCGGGCAAAGCAGGGTCTTCTACAGGAAGCCCGAAATCTAAAAAGGAGGGTCCCTCTACAAGGAGCTCTGAGAGAGAAAAACGCAAGAAAGAGAAGGCTGGTCTTCTCGAGAAGGAGGCGGCAGCTGCGCTGGCCGCCCTCAGCACACCTGCAAAACCAAAAGAAAAGAGAGAGAGGGAGATCCCTCTACCTTCCGAAGCCAGGAAAAGTCAGAGAATGAAAACAGACAAGTCGCAGCCTCCTCCCAGCAGCCAAACCACTTTAGGGAGTGTTCCTACTTCACCCAGTACAAGAACTCCCTCTAAAACACAGGCCACCCCTAAGAAGGGAAGCCCAAAAGTCACTTCCTGGACACGAAAAATAAGCCAGTCGCCTTCTGAAGCCCAGCTCAAGGAAATGAAAAAGGGGGAAGAAGCGCCACCCTCGTCACCACCAGAGGCAAAGAAGGCAGGGCCCTCAAAAGCGGGAAAGAAAGAGCCTGTTCCGATCCCGAGTCCTCGGCCAAGGACAAGGAGCAGGAGCAAGGTTGCTCAAGGATGAGCAAATGGTTCAGCTGGGGGGTGATGATGAGCCCCAATTTTGGTACAATTTGGGCTCATTTTGGCCTATTCTACTTGCTCAAACCATTCATCTTTTATTGCTTATGCATGCATTTCTTAGTTTATTCATGTTGTTTGTAGGAAGAAGGGTAGGCACTCTATCCACGTGACTAATGCATTATGATTTCAGGTTTTTGCATTAAAAGGGAGAAAAGACCACGTGAAAAGGAGACAAGGAGACAATGAGGTGGCACTGCTGGTTTTTAGGAGAGGATGTCCACAGTCTTGGGACCCTCCTCGTGATTCCCACCATAGCTTCGAGCTCCAATCCATCTCCCCACCGAGCTTAGAAGCAGCCAGTTGTTCTACAGGAACAGCAGTTATAACTGTTCTACAGGAACAGCAATTATGACTGTCCTACAGGATCAGCAGTTTAAACTTCAGTTGGACAGCCGAGCTCCTAAAATCAAGGACACCTGTTGGATGATCGTTTTTGCATAAGTATAGAGGCCGTAGCCTTTGATAGGTTGTTGAAACTTTCGCATTACTATTGTAATTCTGGAGCACAGCTCTGTGTTTTTGTTCCTTTTGTAAGCCAGTTTGGCATGACATCAGATTATGAATAAAGAAGGCAGATTTTGATCTAGTTCTGAGTTTTCTCAAGGAGCTATAGCTCTCAGGTTAGGGCCCAACCTGAGAGCAATAGATCTCCTCAGTGTTGTAATGTGTTTGCATTTAGTTCCAGCACTTTGAGTTTGTTTACTTTCACATGCAATTCGAATTTACAGTTTGTTAACTTAGTCTTTTTCATGAGCTTAGATAGGATTAGTTTATGGTGCATTTGTTTCAGTTGCTTAAGTTCAATAGGAGGATAGTTATACACCATTAGAGCTCCAGCAAAAAGGTTGTAAAGGCCCACTGCCATCTCTGTTAGGGATTGGGGTGCAGTCCATAACCAACCACCAAAAATACGCATTTCTTTACTTCATGATTGCTGCAACACAGTCACGGTTATGTTAGATGCTTCCATGTAATTCACACCTGCACCACACACCTTCATCATAGCTTCATGCACATTCCTCTTCGCATTTTGGATTGCTGTTCATTGAATTCATAGCACAGGTAGTCTAGGTGAATGCATTTTCGTCTTGGTGACAGTCATAAGCATTTGTTTCATTTACACTGCTCTCCCTCGCTCCATTACCTCCTCCTTCGTCTTGATCACGCATGCAACCACATCCTTGACCATTGCTCTGCTCTGTTATCTTCCAAATTCCTCCACTCCTCACGTAACTTCATTCTTTAGCCCTTTCATTGACATAGCCCTCTATCTTCCAACCTACTCCCTACACTCATTCCCCATCCTATCCCTCCACTTCTGAGCCATCACCAGCCTTATTCCTACCTTACATATCTCCCCCTACCATTCCATCACTCCTCCATCACTTCAAACACCCACGGTAGGTCATCCTGTAGCAATTTGTAGACTTCCTGTAGAAACCTCTGAGTTTCCTGTAGGATCCCCTGCAGACATCCTGTAGGAGGCCACTCACTCGGTTGCTGAGCTTCTGAACATGAGGAACCTCTGTGGACGGATGCTAAGGATCCCTGGGGACCTCTCTTAGCCTCCCCAACCTTTCCCACGCTTTCCTTCCTTCTCCATCCCATCTGCACAACCAAACCCTAATAAGCACAAAATCACAATCATTCCATCCACTTAAAGAAAAAATACAAAAATATGTCTTTTAAGATGCAAGCAGCTTAGATTCATGCATTTTTACTTATTAGAGGTAATGACAGCATTGGTAGAAGTTTCATTCACATTCTTTGCGTTATAGAGGTTAGACTAGTCAAATTAGGGTTTCCTAGGTTTACATGCTTTGATTTGCTTTCAGTCCATTTTTGTCAAGTAAAGTAGCTTTCCTTTGAGAATAGCTTTCGTCCATCAATTAGCAAGCTTCTTCTGAGAGCCTATAGAAGTTGGCTTGAGCCCTAGCGGACTTGTGCCAGCTGACCAAGTGACAGCTGCGACAAGAGCTAGTACTTGTGCATATAGCACCGTCGCTTCCAAGTTTGTACGAACTACCGGGTTGATAAAATTAAGAGACAGGAAGCCCCAGGAGTTGTAGCATTATTGCTACAATACTGGAACTCACCAGTTGGGTATCAAAGATTCTGAGCTGCATCTAGTACTCAAATACCGCGGCTGCCTGCACAGATACATCCAGGAAGAGATGGTGTTCTTGAACATCTCCTCGCTCGGCGCAGCGTACCGATACGCTGTCAAAATCGAGAAAAAGTTCAAACAGAAGAAGCGAGACTTTGGATCTGCAAATCCGAAGCCTAAAGGACAAAGCCAAGGCGGGGTAACCCAAGACAACCCGTCGAAGCCGCAAGAAAAGAACAACACCACGAAGCTGAAGAAGGACACAGGAAAGTGGTGTGAGTTCCACAAGAGTCCCACTCATAACACAAGTGAGTGTCGGACCAAGCAGTCACTGGTGGCTGAGTTGAAGGCTTCCGAATCAGATGCATGTTCCGACCCTGAGCCAGAACCCGACAAGGGGAATGGCAAAGGGAAGCAGATCATTGATGCGGATCCCAGCGCCACTATTGCCACCGCCAAGATCCAGAAAGATGAGCCCGAAAATCTAGAGGAAGGGGAGCGTCTTTTCCACTCACAGATGTGGGTGAAGGGTTCGCCGCTACAATTCATTGTCGACAGTGGCAGCCAAAAGAACCTCGTTTTAGCAGAGGTCGTGAAGCGGTTGGGCCTACCGACTACACTGCACCCGCATCCGTACAGTATCGGGTGGCTTCATGAAGGACGAGATCTCAAAGTTCGCCAGCAGTGCCGCCTTCCCTACAGCATCAAGCCATTCATAGACGAGGTATTGTGTGATGTTACACCTCTGGATGTTTGTGATGTATTACTAGGCCAACCATACCTGTGGAGGCGACATGCTGTGTATGAGTCCAGGCCTCGTGCTGTCATTATTTCTTTGAATAATTCATTATACAGGATACCGGAGGTAGCCCCTCCTACTGCCACATCCTTTATCACCACCAAGAAAGGCAGCAAGCTCATCTCCCAGACTAGGAAATTCATCTGTCTGGTTCACTCCCAAAGTAAGGGGAAGATCGTTGCTACATCCATGACCCCTGCAAAGGGTTCCTCCATGCAGCAGCAGCAGCAAAGGGATACGGTCATGACAAAACACAGGAACAACTTCTCCTCACCCACATGGGTACCACACAAGTTTCAAGTGGGCAACAAAGTCTGGTTGCATCGACAGAAAGAACGCCTTACCAGAACCCATCAAAAGCTCAGACCACTCCGACATGGTCCTTACAGCAGTACCAAGGCTATGGGGGACAATGCTTTGGACCACATCATTCCTCCATTCCTTCGCTTGCACCAAATGTTCAATGTGGACCATCGTCGACCATGCTTCCCACCATCACTGGACACATCAGAGATTGCAGGACAAGTTCAGCAGATGGAGGAACTCAACGCAATGGGGACCATTGCTTCCTAAGGGGGGAGGAATGATCCAGGTGGATGTTGGTGGCCACCCACCTATCCCATTTGGACCCCCACAATTGTCTCTTTCAGTCTTTTCAGTTTCCTAAATTGCAGCACAATTTACTATTTTTAGCAGTTTTTCGGGTCCTGAACTTCCGGAGCTGTTTTGAGGCCCTAAACGATGTTTTTTTGGGAATCTGGGGAAACATGGGTCAATGGACCCATGTTGCCTCCCAAAGTGGTAGTACTCGGATAGATCTTTCTAACGAGCTATCGTACTCATCAAACGGAGATCGTATGCCAAAGTTACGACCCCGGGAAATTGATGTACCAATTTACCCAAACGAGGCCCACAATTTGGCGTTTCATCTTCTAGGGTTAGGTTTCGGGATGTGAAGGGTTTTCCATTGTTTCTCAACAATAAATAGGCCTTCGAGCCTCATTGTAACACAGTTTTTAGAACAGTTCAGAGGCATGTAGCCACCACATCTCTTCTCAGAGATAAGCTACCATCGCCCTAGCTGGTTTATTTCCATTACTGTTTGTAAGCATATTTCAGTATTTTCCATGAATGAAATGAAGTATTATTTCCGCTGCATCTCTGTATTTATGGTTATCGCATCTCTGTATTTATGGTTATCTCTGTAATCTATTGCGTTCCTGTTTAAATCCAGATCACCAACTAAAAGTTGATTAGGCATTTTTCTAAAAATAGAAAAGATTAATTCTTGTGAATTCCTAAAAAATAGGCTTCCAAGGTAAATTCAAATCTATCAAACCGTAATAGATGTGAAAATATGAGAGATGTTTTTGTTAATAGGCTCGTTCATGACAAAAAATCTTTGGGTTTTCAAAATTCATCCCCAATTGTTCATAAACTGATTTTTAAAACAAAGCCTAAAACAAGATTTCAAAATCCTGAAAATAGGCTTCAAATATCCCTTCGAATATCTCAAACCATGACACCTGTGTAAAAACTGAGAGACGTTTTTGTTAATGGGTCTATTGTAGACAAAACACTCTTTTATTTTTGGAAAATTCATTTCCATATGTTTGGAAACTGCACTTTAATTTACTTCCTTTTACAAGATAAATTAGAGTAAAACAAAGTTTTACAAATTTGCACTACTACTCCAATTGTCAGCGCATTAACACTGCTTTTTACAAATAGGTGTTGACACTGAAACTGTCAACGCATTTTAAAACTATTAACTAAATTGTGATAACACTCCAAAAGGCTATTACTCAAACACTAAGTGCGGAAACTACTTCCCCCCTTATCCAATGTCAGTGTACCTTGTTCTGTGTATCTAGCTCATCACAACAAGATGCATAATAATTATGACAGATGAAACCATATTGTTAGCCATCTATAATTTTCCATATCCTTAAGCATGTGTTACTTTAGCCACTTTCCATGTAAAACACATTGACACATTAACAAATACAAAGATGATAACAAAAATGAACTTACATGTTTTATCCTCTTGACAAGTTCGCACAACAAATTCCCATGCTCTAGAACACCTTTTTTTGTCTAACTTTGCAGATATGAGTGAAAAGGTCTTACTCGAACTCATGAGCCTATTTAAGTACCCCATGGTTACTAGCAAAGAATCATCTTTCATTTGATGAGCTTAGCTGATATACTTTATTCCATCCTTCAAAAGGCTATATATGTTTTCCTTCCTGTAGTAGATAACCTTCTTGTCGAACAAGCAAGGACTTTTCCACAAATCTAGTTGTAATAGAAAATCTAAGCTTACACTTCTGAGTCACCTGCAGCTTAGTGTTGCTACATACCAATCAAGTAGATAAGGTTTAGGATGCGGCGTTGTTACAAAATTTAGATTCTTAAGAACTACCTCAAATATTAGATTGGATTTAGAACTAGTTTTAAACATAGTATCTACTTTAACACTATTGATTACCACCATTACATGAAAGAGTTCATTCCTATTTTTGCCGAAATGGAGGACAAATTAGAAGAACTAGAACCAACATGTCAAGACGATATGCCTTTCAAACCCATTTTCGTGATTTGTGCCCCATCAAATGAGTCTGATCCCATATTTTTCTAAAATGTCACTACCACCTTTTGCTTTCCCTTCCTACCTCAGAACCACTTAAGCTTCAACTCTAGATGTAGCTTCCAAAAATGATCAACATTGTGTCCCTCTTCTTGTAATGGGAACAAGAAAGTTTCTCATTGCTCTTCTTCACATAAGTTGTTATTTTTGGCTTCTACTTTCCCTCACTTTATCATCTTTCGAGTAAATGTCATCAACAGAGACATAACCACCTTGTTTACCTGCGCCAATATAGGTTGTGTTAACACTGCTACATGTTTGAGCATTTTTGAGGGTCAAGGATAGCTTGGCCATGGTGTTTTCTAAAAAGGAAGGGCTGGCAGTAGTTCATTCATTCTTTCCTGTTCCATTTGCTTTATCCCTATGACTCCCGCCACCTTCATTTCCTCCTTCCCTTTCATTTTTCCCTACTCTCCCTTTACCCTGTTAGTGCCATTTTTCTCTATTATCGTCATAAACCCGTTATAATTCTATTTCCCTTGGCTCCCGGGCACCTCTTGTTTTAACAAAAGCCTACCTAAACCATGTTCTTCTAACCCCCGGGTGCTTTTGTTTATAATAATATTAAACCCCTGTACCCTTTATAAATTCCTAAAAACCATTATATCCTATTCAAAACCCATATATACCATGTAAACCTCATTTAAATGCATTTTTTGTTTAATCCCTATCTCTAAGGTTTTAATCCATAACCCTGCACATATAATAAAGTTTATAATCCTAAGCTTTAAATAAAGCCCGGGCCCGCCCCTCAATTGTCACATCACCTCAAGACATGTGCATTATCTGTGCCTTTCCCGTCGGCCGTCCGATTGCACTCCCCGTATAATCCAACGATGTTTGCAATCCCCGCTCCCATAAACCGCTCATCCATTAAGCAGCGGGGAAAGTGGTTTCCCCGCCGTCCCGTCAGCCACGCGTCTTTATATAACTAGATCGCGCTCATATGTACGATTACTGCCTGCAGCCCAAAGGCAGTGTGGGGAAACCACCCGCCTGTCATACCACCGTCCGCCCCGTGCGTTAACTATCCTGCGTCTTCCACCCCCGATCACCGTTGGATCTGCCTGACGGTGATCCAACGGCTTTCATTAAACCCCGATCCTCCATTTCTGTTAGCTCCCGATAGCCCCTCAAATCAGATCTCGGCCGTTTATTTACACCATCCGACGGCTATCATTTGTTCTTAGCCCCTCATTGGTTTTCCATGCAGTTTCCATGTTTTGGCATGCCCCGCGCTTCCAGGGGATGAAGGTGATCATCCTCCAGCTCTCTGCGATTAATACTTCACCCACTGTATTAAAGAGACAGCACGGCCGAGGACAAGAAGGACGACTTCAAGCAGATCAAGACATAAATCAGTTATGGAGCATTGTACATATTATATCCCTTATGCTCAGAAAGGACACCAAAATATCAGAGAATGTCAAACTTGTTAATTAAAACAGTCAGAATGTATCAAAGGCCCATAATAGTTTGTAAATGTGGTTGGTGGTCAATTAAGGCACCTCCACGCTGAGAAATTTTGTGTAACAGATTCTATATATACCAAAAAAAAACGATGTAATGGGGTTGATGAGTGTTATTCTGTTGCTAGCTTCAACTTCTGGAGACTGTAACTACTGTGTAACCTGCAACGTCTGGTCTTCATTTCCAACTAATACAAGCTTCTTTTGCTGTCAATTGCTCATTTTTCACTTCTTCTATGTTCTAGGCTGTGCCTGTCATGCATTATTTCATGTGTTGTTAATTTTTAGCAGTAGAGGGGCTGTCATCCCACCTCTGTGTTAGGATTTAGCATCTATCATTGAAATTGTTTACAGGTTTCTGTTGTTTTAATGCATAGAGAGCTATCATCCTGTCTGTGTATTAGAAAATAGATTTACAGACCTTTTAACTGATTGCAGCCGGCCAGCACAGGGTCCTGTTGTTATAGACATTTTTGGGCACTGCAACCCCAAGCATAAAATGTCCATAAACCAAGGGCTCCTAAGTCCCTAAAAGTGTTGTTCTAACCCCTAAAGGAACAAGGTCAACTGATTACACCTTCTCCCAGAAGTTCTCCATGAAAAACTGCTCAGAACTGGTCAAAACAGGATCATTTCAGCTGCTCCATAGGCAAAGTGCGTTGCATCTCACCTAAGTACACTGTGTGGGTGTGTTGCATTTCAAAAAGCCCTTCTATGGAGTGCGATGGGCGAGAAGTGACAAATGGCAGTGTCAATCCGCGAGGTGGAGAGGCATGGAATCTTCCAGAAACTTCTCCTGTGACACTTGCCTCTCTGAATTCGACCAAGGATGAGTAAGAGATCATCAATCTCCAAGTGGAAGCAAGAACTATCAGAGGGAAGACACTAATCAAATCACAAGCTGACTCATCTCCCTTACAGATATCTATATATGGATCCCTCATCCCAGAGATCCAGAGGCGGGAATTTTGCATATTGTAAGGAATTGCTGTTGGTTTCTTGAGACAACATCATAAGTGTTGGGTGATCTAAGCTTTGTATGAGGTGAAGAAGGGCTTACTTGCTGAGAGGATGATGCTGGGTTAGAATAATTGGTTGTAACTCCCTTGGCTCTTTCTTGTTTATCAATAAAAGCTATTCAAGTTTTCCTCCATACTCTTGTGTCATTTATGTTTTATGCATTTGTATGGTCAATTTACATCTGATCCTAGATTGTTTATGATTATAGATCCATGTTCTTGTATAGTGTTTTGCTACTCTGATTCTACAGGTACTCTGTGAAGCTGGGCGTACAAGGAAGCAAGTAGCGAAAGACTATCGGAAGAGAGAGGAATCGAACTAGGAGATAAGCGCAAGACAGAGGTTGGTCTCCTTTGTTCTTCTCTCATCTATATTTCATAAAGGAAAAACGAAAGTAGCTTTACTTTGTTTGTTTCTAAGGTAGCTACCACACCTTAGTGGGATAAGCAGTTCTGTGTAGACACTTTTCCCTGTAACAAAATGGTGACTCCACTGGGGACGAATTAGTTTGTTTGTTTATCTTCCTTGTTGTTTATTTTATAAACTTACAGACGGAGCCTGAAGTCGAGCCAGGTAGCTTTCGAACTACATTTGCTATGCAAATGCAAAGTAGATAAATGCCGCTTCAGTCAATCTCCGGGATTTTGTTTATAAATTAAACAACTGATTTACAAACTCTCTGATTGCCCCTTGTGGTAGCTCTAGTAACCTCCTTAGATCTACCCCTGATTGTTTCATTACTGATTACCATTTGCTCGGCCAAAACCCATGAACTGAACTACAAACTGTGACTCGGAACCCAATCAAAGTCTCGTCTCTGGCCTAGCGCAGGTACTGTTCTATGAATCTGAAATTCAGCGCACTTCCCGAGTGTAGTAGGTGCGCTGCATTTCAAATTCCCTGTGTTACAGGTGCGTTGATCAGACTAGGCATTGTTCAGTTTTGGTTTCTGTGATTCATTCTTTTCAGTTCTATTCATGAATTTTGCTGCCTGTAATCAGTATATCTCTGTTTGAAACCCCTTTTCCTTGCTGTTATTCCGCCTCCTTTGTGCAAAAGAACTGTAAATGTTTTTTTGTATTTGTTGAGTCATTTTCAGTTCTCCTTTGCAAAAAGTAACGTAATCGTATTGTCGTCCTTTGATTTGAAAGTGTCACAAGTGTCGTTTTCAGTCATAGGAAAGAGTTTGGTTGCTATTGATAGTCGATTATCCTGTTACTATTGTATTTGGTCTGAATTTTAGTTTTTCTAGTGTCAAAAGCAAGTATTCTTTTCCAAATCGTAAAATGTTGTGATTGTCTCCATTTTTGATTTTGAAAAGAAACTTGTTAATAATTGTCGCTTGAAAAGTAATTCAGATTTGTGCATTAGCTTTCTTTTTACCATTCACATACTAAGAAAGCTGAAAACAAATACATGCAAGTGCATTTGCATTTAGACTGTTTGATTGGTTTGATTTAGGATAGTGCATTTAGTGTGTGCTCTTTGCTCTTTGTGAAAGAATACTATCTCTCTTTCCTTAGTAGCTAGGATTTTCATTGCACAAAGAAGATAAAAGACTGTTTATCATCTTAGATTGCATTTTAGGAATTGTGTATATACATCATGCGGTGAACCTGAAAGGAAAATTTCTTAAGCAAGATCAACTATAAAATAAATTTAATGAATCTAACAACACTTTGGAACCTAACGCACAACATCTAGAAGTCTAGGCTAGAGACGTATTCTAGCGTCGTAAAGCCTGGTAACTGTTGTTCTCACTGATGGTTGGGTGATTCCTCCACTTTGAGATGATAAGTGCCAGTATGGACTTGTGCTCCCACCTACCGTCAAGTATATTTTGGGAGACCACAATAGGCTTAATCCTTTATCCATAGGAAGCCGTGTCTGCCGCCTTATCGATCGCAATGCACTGAACATAGCATTCGAGAAGATTGACTGCCGTACTGTAAAAAGTATTTTGCAGTTTTGTGATTGGTTTGGTAATCCCTCTACCTAGATTTCCAGAGCAGTCCCTTTCATTCCTTTTCAGACTCCTTAATGGAAAAGGTCCATCTGAGCACTTGTTACTTCAGGCTCATTAAAAATCGAAGGCGACTAGAGTCATCTTTTGTTTTTTCTCGACTCTTTAAAATTGAAAAAACAAGTTGTGTCAAAGCGTCTAAAATTTATTTTAAATGGAATAATCATTACCCTTTCCTACGTTGATCTTAAGTTGAGAAAATGGAATCCACCAACCAAGGAATTCCCATTGGAGGAAATCCTAGTCCCTTCTCCTCTTGGGGAGATGTTGGTGCACCCCATATGGCCACATTGTCGCTTCCAGGACTGACAATTGGTTTGCTCGTATGGCTCTTCTCAACCTCTGTTGTTCAGAACACCGCAATTCCTGCACAATCGAGTCAGCAACTAGACAAATCTAGAGTTACCCACCAACCTTCTACTTCCTCCAATTCTTCCTCTCCTCCTTCCTCTTCGCTTGATGGGGTTGGTAAAGCCAAAAATCAAGTACTTGAGAAGAAGAAGGAAAAGAAGAAGAAAGAGAAGAAGAAGAAGGAGCCAAAAGCGAAAGGGGGCAACCAAGCGTCGTCTAGCGAAAATCCACACACTGCACCGACCAGGCCTAAATCGCCATGTGTCATTTGCAAAGGAGACCACTATCATAGAGATTGTCCCTGCATCCCTCAGATCTTAAGGGACTAGTCTCCTCGTTTGCACAACCTGGTGTCGTCAACCTCTGATGATCATGTTGAAAACACACCGTCGACTAGTGAAAGTGAAGCCCCAGGACAAAAAGGAAAATATAGATTTCCTTGTAAACTGTGCGAAGGTGATCATGCCGTCCATTGTTGTCCCTTCTTAGACGAGGCTAAAAGAGTTTTGGACGATCGTCCAGTTTCACTGTTACGACTTCCTCCTGGATATAAAAAACTCTTACCGAGTCCGCCACTAGTTGAAAATCCGGTTGACCCGCCCAGGTGGTCGGCCGAAGCATCTATCATTGAAGACAAACCATCTGAACCCATACCAGACGAAAGTCAAAAGGTCGAGGCGGCAGTTGACCCGGTCTTGCCTTCAGAGGTTCCATCTTCTGATGATATAATCACCGAAGAGAACAAGGATGACACCGTCCAAATTCTTTTCATAAGCATAGACTCCGATGAACATGGGGGCAATTTACCCATTCCTTTACCGCAGGAAGGAAGTTCGTCAGAGTCGTACCCGGTCGTCTATTCGGTCCCACCTCCAAGCAACCTAGTTGTTTCCTTCGACTGGAATCAACTAGGCAGACCCCGCTTACCGGCTAGTGTACCATTCCGAATCATTATTCAAATATATGGAATGGTTATCGCCGGTACCATCATAGATGAAGGGGCTTCTGTGAGTATCCTTTCCTCGACTGCTTGGAAAGTGCTCTGTTCGCCATCGCTTTTGCCTGAGATGAGAAATCTAACAGGCTTTGACAAAGGAACCAGTCGATCGTTAGGGATCCTTCCCAATGTGCCCATAACATTGAGAGGGAAAACCGTTCACATGAACGTAATGGTAGTTCAAGGACCCCTGGATTATAATCTACTCCTTGGACGAGACTATATTTATTGCATACGAGCCATTGTCTCATCACTCTTTAGAGTTATGTGTTTTCCGCACGAAGGAAGAGTGGTCAAGCTCGTAGACCAGCTTTCATTTCCCGGATCATGCATAGAAAATAGTCATATACCATCCCTGAATGGTCTTTTCACACAAGGAATGTCTCATCAATCCCCAGTCCGTCCACCTGATGAGCGCGAGTGATTCGGGGGACATGACTGAAACCCAGGGGGCATGCACCCTGGTTTGCTTCGGCAGGAAAACTTCGGGTATAGGGTAGGTTTCCGCGAGAGATATATGACTGGTCTGTACTCCTGTCCGTGATTGGAAGAGGGGGTTAGACTGGAATAATATTCTCTCGTCAAAGTTATGTGAGCGGATTGTCCCACCTTTTTCTATTTCGGTAGACATCGCCGAAGAAGTGTTTTGTTTGTGCTATGAATAGAACAATCTTTGGTAACCTGAAAGAGGTAGACCTTTCCTGATAAAACAAATGTTTTGTTGGAGATTTGAAAGGTGACCTTGAAACTCTGTTTTATACCTGGGGGCATGCAAACCTTTTGGCGTGCAAGCGAAGAGCGATCATTTATCTGTTTTTTGGATTGGTTGTTTCCTAACTTGCATAAAGAAAGGATGTGGGGCAAAACTCTAAAAGTTGCCGTTTTCATATATGAGACATTCTTATTATACGACTGGTTTAATCGAGCTCGTTAAAAAATAAACATAAGTCATGAGCAAATGTTTCGCCCAGTGTTTAAGCTCAATAAAAAAAAATGAACCGATTTCCGGTAAATAACCATCATGAATGTAGTACTTTAGCCTTTAAAGCCCTGGTCGTGTTCTCATCATCACCTCCACTCTGTATTGGCCGATCATTCACCTCCATTTGATTTTTTACCCCTTTTTGAGGAACATCTGTGAAGAGTGATCCCACTAGCCATCCTTGTAACAATGTCGTGATTGGAAAATTCCAAACCTTACCTGGAATCAGCTGCTACCCAATTTTATCACTCGTTCCTCAAAAGACGAGTCTCCTTTAAGCTCTTTTCAACTGACTCGTAAAATATGAAAATATTGCCGAGCCATTGTCCTCTCCAGCTCATTAAAGGGACTGGAAGTGCTATCCCTCCTTTAGATTTTAATCTTTTTGGACCTGAGGGATTATTACACAAAAAGATCGAGCGCTTGTTTTGTTCGGCTCGTTAAAAGGATCGAAAATTCATCCCTTCTGTATTGTTTTATACTTTTTCGGACTTAAGGGATTAGATGACGAAAAAGGAATTTCGGAGTTTCCTTTACGTTCCTTTTCAGACTCTCTAAAATTGAAAAGGACCGAGTTATCTTTGTCATTAAACTCGTTAAAACTTAATAGCAACAAACTTGTCCATAGCAGACAAGAACGAGTTTCACTATCGCTAGGTTCGTTAAAACATAGCGATGGGTTTGCCCGAAGGGAAAATTATAGAACAAGCATATGTTATCCTCCTCAAGCTTGACAAAAATAAAGAGGTACTGGTCAACAATGATTGGGGAAAATTGGGAAGAAAACTTGAAGAAACTTTGTCGGTAGCAAGTCGCTCTTGAACATGACACTTTCACTCCGCATCCAAGTCGGGTTGGGTTGTTTCATTCACCGGTCACATCACCATGGTCCCATCACACCATCCACATTTGGGGTTAATGCTACCAATCCATCACATCAGTGTCGTCAATATGTTCAAGAGAAGTCATTCAGAGAATTCACCTGTGTCTCACCCGCTACAATACATTTACGCTCCATTCTTTCATGACCGCCACCCTGAACCTTATATCACCAGATCGTTTTCACCTCCATTAAAATCATTTGCTCCGTTCCGTGTCATTGATGTGGGATTCATTAAGGCCCTCCTATGACGGATCGCTTCTTGTCGACATCAGCTCATCATCCAAGAAGTTGGTTTAGGAACACCCCGTTCAGTACTTTGAAGCTTGCATGCCTCAATGGCAAGTTTCTCACTTCCGGCGACAGGTTTACATCAATGACCTTCGACCGAAAGATTTTACGTGTTGTTCGACACCAAGTCCTTTATTCACACCACGTGAATTGTACTGCAGTACCTTGAGGGTCATTATCATTATCGGTGATTCCTCTCGCGCCTGTTAACAGCTCACATCATTAGCTGGTAATCAGGCGATGTTTTTCCATGTTCGACTCCAGAACATCTCTCACATGGATCAACTTGTACTTCGAGTGAAGATCGAATGAGATTGAAGACCCCGGATCTAGTTTCATCCATCCGGGCTGCGATATATATTCAGGGAAATAAAGACATCAAATGTACATCATTGCTGCACAGATAATCATCCAATCAAAGGGATGATGGCTCTACCAGAATCATTAGTCTACACTTAGACGATTGTCTGTCCTATGTACATGAAAATGAATTTATAAAGCTGAGCATGGGAATGCCCACCTCAGCTAGATCATGAAAATATTATGAATATAATGTATTGTATTGTATCTTATTACAGGTCTCCTCCCATCTTGAAAGAACTTTGAATCCTCATGATAAAGCATTTCACCCGACATCAAAAAAGATTAACGACCTCATGCTTTAGGGGCAATTGTTATAGACATTTTTGGGCACTGCAACCCCAAGCATAAAATGTCCATAAACCAAGGGCTCCTAAGTCCGTAAAAGTGTTGTTCTAACCCCTAAAGGAACAAGGTCAACTGATTACAGCTTCTCCCAGAAGTTTTCCATGAAAAACTGCTCAAAACTGGTCAAAACAGGATCATTTCAGCTACTCCATAGGCAAAGTGCATTGCATCTCACCTAAGTACACTGTGTGGGTGCGTTTCATTTCAAAAAGCCCTTCTATGGGGTGCGATGGGTGAGAAGTGACAAATGGCAGTGTCAATCAAAGAGGTGGAGAGGCATGGAATCTTCCAGAAACTTCTCCTGTGACACTTGCCTCTCTGAATTCGACCAAGGATGAGTAAGAGATCATCAATCTCCAAGTGGAAGCAAGAACTATCAGAGGGAAGACACTAATCAAATCACAAGCTGACTCATCTCCCTTACAGATATCTATATATGGATCCCTCATCCCAGAGATCCAGAGGCAGGAATTTTGCATATTGTAAGGAATTGCTGTTGGTTTCTTGAGACAACATCATAAGTGTTGGGTGATCTAAGCTTTGTATGAGGTGAAGAAGGGCTTACTTTTTGAGAGGATGATGCTGGTCAGAACAACTGGTTGTAACTCCCTTGGCTCTTTCTTGTTTATCAATAAAAGCTATTCAAGTTTTCCTCCATACTCTTGTGTCATTTATGTTTTATGCATTTGTATGGTCAATTTACATCTAATCCTAGATTGTTTATGATTATAGATCCATGTTCTTGTATAGTGTTTTGCTACTCTGATTCTACAGGTACTCTGTGAAGCTGGGTGTACAAGGAAGCAAGTAGCGAAAGACCATCGGAAGAGAGAGGAATCGAACTAGGAGATAAGCGCAAGACAGAGGTTGGTCTCCTTTGTTCTTCTCTCATCTATATTTCATAAAGGAAAAACGAAAGTAGCTTTACTTTGTTTGTTTCTAAGGTAGCTACCACACCTTAGTGGGATAAGCAGTTCTGTGTAGACACTTTTCCCTGTAACACCTGTGCATCTGCTGGTGTGGTCAGTCTTGTCCATTATCACCTTATCCTCAAACTGTGAGTAATTGGTGGTCTAAAGCCTTGTAGCCTGGGGGTGTTCACCCATGTCTAGGGTCAATCATAGTAGAAGTGGTTATCTGGCTTGAATATGCATCATTTGTTTCATTCATCCACCATTTATCCAACATTTTTGTTGAATTTGTAATGTTCCCGAGCATCACTGATATACAACCTAGGTGAGTTTCTTGGGGTGATAACATTAATTGGCGCCATTGCCGGGGAGAGGAGAATTGAAGCTCAGCTTCCCTGGGAGAATGACACAACTTCAAGCCTTGATGACAGACAAGGTTTGAATACAGTTTATGGTTGTAATCATCTGCCTGGTGACTCCATTGGAAGAAGACCATCATTTGGCAACTCCACATTGAAGTTCTGGCTCAGTTTATGAGACATACTCGAAGAAATCCTCAGAAATTACCAGCTGAACTAGTGCTTGAACCTGAGAGGACTGTTAAATCGAAGAAATATTCACAGAAAGGGGCATTAGGATCAGGTAAGCCTAATAAATCTAATTCATCTCTGAAAGATAAAGTTATTGCTGAAGATTTACAGTTTGAAGATTTAGAACATAACATTGTTAATAAGGAAAAGTCTTCAGAGATTGGTTCAGCGCCTTGTACAGTTAGTTCCCCTTTGAATCTTAGTCCAAAGAAAGTATCCCATTCAGTTTGAAACATCCCTTTATCTCTGCCATCCATCACATTACTCCCTACCATTCAATCTTCTAGTATTCTTCCAAATATTCCAATAATGGCAGGACAACAAGCACCTACGAGAATAGAAAGGATTATAGCTACCAGATATGGACCACTGGTATTGCCTGTACCTTTAAATCCTATGCCTGTGGGAGAATATAAAAAAGATATGCCTAAATTCACTGGAACAGAGGGAGTGACAGCAGAAGAACACCTTGAAGCTTTTTACAGTTATGCTGATAATCTAGATATAAGTGAAAATGATGTGTGGATGAGAGTTTTTGTTCAGAGCCTTGATGGAGAGGCTAGGAAGTGGTTTAGAGAATTGCCCCAGAGATCTATAACAGATATTGAAGCATTAGATGATGCATTTTTGAAACAATGGGGAGATAAAAAGGACTTGCTGTACTACCATACTGAGTTTGGTAATCTAAAGAGGGAAAATGGGGAATCAATACCTGATTTTAATAAAAGATTCAATAGAATGTATAGTAAGATACCAACTAAGGTAAAGCCTACTCCTACCTCTGCCAAACTCACTTATGCTAATGCTTTTGACTCTGATTTCTGCCTGTTATTGAGAGAAAGGAGATGTGCTACACTGGCAGACATGCAGGATGCAGCTTTAGAAGTAGAATCTAATATCATGGCTGCAGAGAAACTAAAAGGCCAAGCTGACAGAAGGAGGCAAAGAAATCAGGTTTCTACTTCCTCTGCATCATCTTCTGACCCCAAATTTGATAAAATGACTAAAATGATAGAGTCATTGGCTGCTAAGATATCCAAGCTAGAGGTTGAGCAGAACTCAGGAAAAGCAAGGCATCAAAACACATTTGCTCCAAGGAATCAAAATCCATTCAGAAGAGCAAATGAATAGTTACAAATTATGCAAAGGGGTGAAGAAACAAAAGATGATCAGAAAGTTAAAGCTCCCTTTCAGAATGTAGTCATGGAGGAGGAACAATTTGAAGAAGATGAGGATGAAATTCACTGCATGGAAGATAAAGGCAATGCTGCATTTTTGACATTGGCTAAGTATGAAGAATCATTGCTGCAAGAAAAAAACAGTCAGGAGTGGGACAGAGGAGCTGTTCTACAAACCGGTGACCAGCAGAGATATAATTTGAGATCCAATGCAAAAAATGCCAAAGAGAATGCTACCCAAAGAGCTGTTGTTCAAACAGAATCTCAGAATGTCAAGAAGAGAAGACTAGCAGCTGATCCAGTCATCCTCAAAGCTCTGGTTCAAGAGGTAAGAAGTTCTAATAAATCATCTTCTTCTTTCAGCTTTGAGTCAGAAGTTTAGAAATTGAAAATATCTGTGCCTCTGGTTGAGTTGGTGAAGAGTGAACTATTTAGGAAACCTATTCTTGAAGCCCTTGAATTAGAAACCAAACAAGCCTCCACAGACTCTGTCAATTTGCAAGATGACAAGCCTGCCATTGTGCTCAGTCCAATGATTGAACCTGCTGATAATAATTCTCCATCTTTTTATGTCTCATTGACCATTCATGATAAAATCCTCTACAATTGCCTGCTAGACACAGGGGCCAGCCACAATTTAATGCCTAAAGCTGTCATGGAAGAGTTGGGTCTTGATATCATCAGACCGTATCATGATTTATTTTATTTTGATTCAAGGAAGGTGAAATGTCTTGGATTGATTAAAGATCTGACTATTACCTTAACTCAGTTGCCCATGAAAAGTATGATGATGGATATTGTGGTAGCAGACGTTCCTCCCAAGTTTGGCATGCTGCTGTCCAGAGGGTGGATTAAGAGACTAGGTGGGACACTACAGAATGATTTATCTTATGCCATTGTCCCAGTGTTTGGAGGATAAAGCAGGAGGTTATATAGAGAAGCACAGTTGGCATATATCATTAGTGACGAAAAGAATCCTACAAATCATCCCATTTATGCAGTGGACACTGATTTTGGAGCATGTATTCTCCAAATGGAAGAAGCTCAGAAGGTCAAAATGCAGCTCAAGAAACTAATTGTTCAAGCCGGGAAAGAGCAAGGAAGTCAAGTTTGGGAGATGTTCTTTGATGGAGCATGTTCCAGGGAGACTGCAGGAGCAGGGGTGGTGCTAGTTTCTCCACAACAAGAAAGCATTCAGGTGTCTTTCAAACTGGTTTTTCAAGTGACAAACAACATAGCAGAATATGAAGCACTGCTATTGGGCCTTAACGCAGCAAAAGATAGAGGAATCAAGAATTTAAAGGTATTTGGAGATGCTGATCTAATAATTCAACAAATAAATAAAACTTTTCAAGCAAAGCACCCAAGGCTGAAAGCATATAGAGAGGAGGTATGGAGAGTCAAATATTCTTTTGATTTTTTCTGTATTTCATATATTCCTAGAGCCCAAAATCAGCTTGCTGATTCCCTTATTGTTTCTGCTAGTTTATTCATACCTCCCATGCCTCCCAGACTAGTCTATGAAGTCCAAATGAAATACAGACCTTCCTTGCCTGATAATGTCCACCATTGGAAAGTTTTTGATGATGATGATGAGTTGAATAGATTCCTTCAAGTCATTGATGAATTTTCTGAGATGCAAATTGACCAAGAAAATGATGCCTTGGAAGAAAACCCCCAATCCCAGCTTAGAAATAAAATTGGTAAAGACAACATAGTCCAGCTTCCTAGTAACTATATTCCTAAGGGCCTAATTCCTCTTGAAAGACTGTTTGACCAAAATGATGTGCCTTACAAGGCTGCCCAAAAAGAAGACCAATCTGTAGTCTGTAAGCATGATATAGGAAGTCTAGGTCAGCCTAGGTATGTGAATTTGTCTACTCATTTGTCTGCTAGTCAAAGTGCTGAGTACTGCAATTTAATGGGGCAATTTGCTGATGTGTTTGCCTGGGAATATAGTGATCTAAAAAATATGACAAGAACATAATTCAACATAAAATCCCTCTGGAGAAAGACACTGTTCCTTTCAAATAGAAGCTAAGACCAATAAACCCTATTCTTCTTCCACTGATTGAGAAAGAAATTAAAAAGTTGCTGGCTGCCAAGATCATAGTCCCTCTCAGATATTCAAAGTGGGTGGCCAATCTAGTGGTGGTGAGGAAGAAGAGTGGAGAAATCAGACTGTGTGTTGATTTCAGAAATCTAAACAAATGCTCCAAGAAAGATAACTATCCTCTGCCAAAGATGGAGCACTTATTGCAAAAGGTCTCAGGAGCTAAAGTGATGTCATTTTTGGATGGATTTTCAGGCTTTAATCAGATTGTTGTGCACCCAGATGATCAAGAAAAGACTGCATTCACCACTCCTTGGGGCACTTTGATGTATGCCAAAATTCCATTTGGGTTGATGAATGCTGGAGCCACCTTTCAGCGAGCTATGGACATAGCATTTTTGGGAGAGAAGGAAAAATTTGTCCTCATCTACCTTGATGATATAATAGTTTACTCCAACAGCCATCAAGATCATTTACAACACCTAAGAAAAGTGTTTCTGAAGTGCAGGAGGTTTGGAATCTCAGTCAATCCAAAAAAATCGTAATTTTCTTTAAGTGAAGGCAAGCTGTTAGGACATATCGTGTCTGCTGTAGGTGTTCAGATTGACCCAGAAAGAGTCAAAGTAATATAGTATTTGACCATCCCTAGATCGAAGAAGGATATCCAGTCCTTTTTGGGCAAAATTAACTTTGTCAGGAGGTTTATTCCAAATTTTGCAGAATTGGTTAAGCATGTGACCTCCATGTTGAAAAAAGGATCAGAGGTAAGATGGACTGATGCAACAAAAAAATCATTTGAGTCTATTAAAAAGGCTATTATGGAGGCTCCTACTTTGATTAGTCCAGACTACAGCAAGGAGTTTCACATATTTTCTTTTGCCTCAGAAGACACCATTGCAGCTGTTCTATTGCAGCAAGATGAATAAGGTTCAGAACATCCAATAGCATTTTTCAACAATAATCTAAGGGATGCTAAACTAAGGTATGATATTATAGAAAATCAGGCATATTCACTCATTAAATCCTTGAAGGCTTTCAGAGTTTATATTTTGCATTAAAAAATAATTGCATATGTGCCCTCTGCTGCAATAAAATATGTCCTAACATAACCTGATGCTGATGGAAGAAGGGAAAAATGGATTGCAAAAATGATAGAATTTCACATAGAGCTGAAGCCCACCAAGCTGGTCAAAGGTCAGGGGCTTGCCAAGCTATTAGATGAAGAAAATTGCAGGTCTTTAGATGTTGATTTCCTATGCACAATTGCAGAAAATGGTCAGACAAATGAAGAAGAGGAAGTAGCTGAAACACAAGGAAAACAGTTAGTGGCTGAGAGTCTAGCTTCTTGTAATTGGTATGCTGAAATAATTAATTTCTTGCTGAAGCTAGAGATCCCTTCAGGATTTACTCAAAGTCAAGCTAGAACTTTAAAGCTTAGAGCAGCAAAGTATTGCATCAATAACAATCTGCTTTACTGGAGGGATCCATTTGGAATATTTTTAAGGTGTCTGGACAAAGAACAATCAATAGAAGTCATGCAGCAGTTTCATTCCAGCATGTGTGGAGGGCAACATTATTGGAAAACCACTGCCCACAAAATTCTCAGAGTTGGGTACTTTTGGCCCACTTTATTTTCTGATGTATTTTCTTTTGTTAAATCTTGTGATGGGTGCCAAAGATTTGAAGGAAAACAGCAGTTGAAATCTCTGCCCCTAAAACCAATAGTTGCAAAAGGACCTTTTTAGTAGTGGGGCTTGGATTTCATTGGAGAAATCAATCCACATTCTAGTGGCCAACACAGGTGGATATTAGTAGCCACTGGTTACTTTATTAAGTGGATTGAAGCAGTCCCTACAAGGAAGGCTGATCATAGTGTGGTCATCAAGTTTTTAACAGAGAATATCTTCAGCAGATTTGGTTGTCCACATAAACTAATGACAGACAATGCAGCAGCCTTCAAGGCAAAAGAGCTGGTGGAAATGTGTGCTTCAATGGGCATTAAACTTGTTCATTCCACCTCATATTATCCACAGGGAAATGGTCTAGCAGAATCCTCTAATAAAAGTCTGATCAGGTTAATTAAAAAGCTATTAGAGGGCAACTAAAAGAATTCGGATTCCAAGCTCAAATATGCACTGTAGGCTGACAGAGTGACCATCAACAAATCCACAAGGAATTCTCCATTCAAACTGGTGTATGGAACTGAGGCTGTATTCCCAATTCAGTTAACTCTCCCTATGGCAAAGTTCCTTCAAGAAGAGTAGAATGAGGAAGAAGACATGGCAAGAAGAATCACTGATTTGATAGAGTTACATCAGATTAGAGAACAGCTGGTGGAAAGGGCTGCAGCACATCAGAAGAGAATCAAGGATGCTTTTGACAAAGGGAAAAAAATATATAATTTTCAGGTTGGTGACTTGGTTCTGAAATGGGATGCACTAAAGAAAAAGAAAGGCAATCATGGAAAATTTGATGCTTTTTGGATAGGTCCTTTTGTCATTTCACAGATTCATGGGAACAACACCTTTATACTGAAAAGCATGGGAGGAGTACCAGTTTTTGACGGCCCAGTTAATGGGCGTTTTCTGAAAATTTATATGATTTAAGGCCTTGGGCCTTGAAAGTTGTAAATATTTCGTTTTTACCAATTTTGCAGGCAAAATAGACTCCATGCCCAATGGAACACTAGGAATTTTGCTAAATTGGTTTTCATCAGGAAGGCATTGATCTGCAGGTTCTTGAGACCTCACAGGGAGGATCTCATCCCCAGAAGGAGCCAAATGTTAGCACTGCTACATGTTTGAGAATTTTTGAGGGTCAAGGACAGCTTGGCCGTGGTGTTTTCTGAAAAGGAAGGGCTGGTAGCAGTTCATTCATTCTTTCCCGTTCCATTTGCTTTATCCCTATGACTCCCGCCACCTTCATTTCCTCCTTCCCTTTCATTTTTCCCTACTCTCCCTTTACCTCGTTAGTGCCATTTTTCTCTATTATCGTCATAAACCTATTATAATTATGTTTCCCTTGGCTCCTGGGCACTGTTTTTTTAACAAAATCCCGCCTAAACCATGTTCTTCTAACCCCCGGGCGCTTTTGTTTATAATAATATTAAACCCCTCTACCCTTTATAAATTCCCGAAAACCATTATAACCTGTTCAAAACCCATATATCTCGTGTAAACCTCGTTCAAACGCATTTTTTGTTTAATCCCTATCTCTAAGGTTTTAATCCATAACCCCACACATATAATAAAGTTTATAACCCTAAGCTTTAAATAAAGCCTAGGCCCACCCCTCAATTGTCACATCACCTCAAGACATGTGCATTATCTGTGCCTTTCCTGTCGGCCGTCCAATTGCACTCCCCATATAATCCAATGATGTTCGCAAACCCCACTCCCATAAACCACTCATCCATTAAGCAGCAGGGAAAGCGGTTTCCTCGCCATCCCATCAGCCACGCGTCTTTATATAACTGGACCATGCTCATATGTACGATTACTGCCTGCAGCCCAAAGGCAGTGCGGGGAAACCACCCGCCCGTCATACCATCGTCCGCCCGTGCATTAACTATCCTGCGTCTTCCACCCCCGATCACCGTTGGATCTGCCTAACAGTGATCCAATGGCTTTCGTTAAACCCCGATCCTCCATTTCTATTAGCTCCCGATAGCCCCTCCAATCAGATCTCGGCCGTTTATTTACACCATCCGACGGCTATCATTTGTTCTTAGTCCCTCATTGGTTTTCCATGCAGTTTCCATGTTTTGGCATGCCCCGCACTTCCAGGGGATGAAGGTGATCGTCCTCCAGCTCTCTGCGATTAATACTTCATCCATTATATTAAAGAGACAACACGGCCTAGGACAATAAGGACGACTTCAAGGAGATCAAGACATAAATCAATTATGGATCATTGTACATATTATATCCCTTATGCTCAGAAAAGACCCCAAAATATCAGAGAATGTCAAACTTGTTAATTAAAATAGTCAGAATGTATCAGAGGCCCATAATAGTTTGTAAATGTGGTTGGTGGTCAATTAAGGCACCTCCACGCATAGGCTAGCTGAGAAATTTTGTGTAACAAATTCTATATATACAAAAAAAAAGGATGTAATGGGGTTGATGAGTGTTAGATGAGTGTTATTCTATTGCTAGCTTTAGCTTCTGGAGACTGTAACTACTGTGTAACCTACAGTTTCTGGTCTTCATTTCCAACTAATACAAGCTTCTTTTGCTGTCAATTGTTCATTTTTCACTTCTTCTATGTTCTAGGTTGTGCCTGTCATGCATTATTTCATGTGTTGTTAATTTTTAGCAATAGAGGGGCTGTCATCCCATCTCTGTGTTAGGATTTAACATCTATCATTTAAATTGTTTGCAGGTTTCTGTTGTTTTAATGCAAAGAGAGCTGTCATCCTGTTTGTGTATTAGAAAACAGATTTATAGACCTTTTAACTGATTGCAACCGGCCAGCACAGGGTCCTGTGCATCTGCTGGTGTGGTCAGTCTTGTCCATTATCACCTTAGCCTCAAACTGTGAGTAATTGGTGGTATAAAGCCTTGTAGTCTGGGGGTGTTCACCCATGTCTGGGGTCAATCATAGTAGAAGTGGGTATTTGGCTTGAATATGCAGCATTTGTTTCATTCATCCTCCATTTATCCAACATTTTTGTTGAATTTGTAATGTTCCCGAGCATCACTGATATACAACCTAGGTGAGTTTCTTGGGGTGATAACAGGTTGCTTGTACATAAACATCATATAGGTTAGATGGCTTAAAAAAGAAAATAGTATTGTGAATATAACCATGAAAACTACCAATATACTTCAAAAGAGTCTCTTGCTGATATGTTATTGAATGTTAGTTTTGTTGTGCTAATTTCAACTTTAGATTTAAAAACAAATGATTGTCCATTGCTTCATGTACATAGGTTTTCTGATGGTGTTTGTTAATCAAAATAGGTAAATTTATGTCAAGTTTTATGTTAGAATCATGAGCATAATAGCATGAAAGGTAAGTGCTGAACACCAACAAGTAAATGCACAGAAAACCATCAAGAAGAACACTTAACACAGTGTTTTCATAAAGGAGATCAGCCTTCCTAGCCTATATCTCCTTGGTCCAGCTCCCATGGTTTGGGCCTCTGTATTTGCTCAAAATGGAAAAAAAAAATACAGTTTACAATGTTCTACAGCTCCTGAAACCTGCTTCAATGGACTCAGAGCATCCAAAAACCCCAAAGATGACTCTCCAAGCTATGCAATTGGAGTACAATTGATCTAGGCTTCACCTTATCTCTTGGTGGCCCTGAGCTTCCTTAAAATTCAACGTGAAAAAAGCACATAAAAGTGCTTCTCTGCCTCTGCAACCTATTCCATTGTGTTCAGAATGTCCAAATTAGCTAGGAACACATTTTTTTGATCCCCATTTGGTTGAATTTTGCTCCAATTAAGACCAAAACTATTTTCTCCTGGAAAACCTCCATTAAAACTGAAGGAATCTCTAGTTAACTCCACTAAACTAGAGTTAGCACTGAATTTGGAGGGGTCCACTAAAACACCGCTGAATAAACTGTGAGTTTAATTAATGTTAAACTCAGATTAATTAACAATAATCCAGATTAGTGTTTTTACCATGCAATTAGGCTAACCGTTAGCCTTAACCCGATAGTCTTCGTGGAACAGGTCACATGGCGGTATTAAATGTCATGGTTTACGCTGGCGGTCTCTACTAACCATTAACCCTGGTGGTTTGATTGGAGGCAGACACATGTCATGGTAACTGCAACAGTCGTGGTTACGATTTGTTGTAGCCCGACAGTTATGGAGTGGACACATGTCACGATTTTCCTCTGGTGGTTAGTGCAGTGGTTAGGTCGGTGGGTAGTTCGGAGGGGGTTGGGGTCTAGCCTCGAGCCATGGTTCCACCATTTGGTGGAGACTAGGGCTAGGGCTAGGCCCCGGCCCTAACCCCCAAATTACAATTCGTTAAACATTAAATATATGCAGAACCCATTGTCTATTAAGATTCAATGTTGTGGTGAAGCAGTAAGACTGTTAGTTAATGCGGGCGTTAATGTGGGCAAGGTCGTGGGTTTGACTCTGCCGACTTGCCCCCAAAATTTTGGTAAAGCACCCATAGTCGGTCCTTTGGGGATGGACACATGGTAGCCTCCGTGCTTGCCACTTGTCCCCTCCTCATTGGTACAACATCCAACCAATGAAAATGAACCACGTCACCACACTTGCGAACCAACCATAACCTGAAACTTGGCATAATTTGATTGATACATTGACCTCCATTGACTCTGCCCATTCACCTACCACGTCAATAGTACAGACTACTAACTGTGCAATGACTATAGACATTTTTTTGCAAAATTTCTTCTATTTGGAAAAGTGATCAGAGGGCTTTATCTTCCTCATACGAACCCCATTTTGAATGAAAGGAGTTACGTTGAGATCATTTCACCAAGACAGATGTGGTCGTTTAAGTTTCGGTCTATTTCAAGAACTTTTATTTTTGAGCTAATTTTTGCCCCTAATCCACATTCTAATCACTCCTTCCCATTGACAGAATTTTGGACCCACAAAAGCTGGTTATTTGATGAGAGCTGAATACTCTTATCCTTCCCAAGTTTTATCAATTGATTCTACTTGGAAAAATCTCCACGACAACCACTTAGGTTCACTGACATGCCTTGCCTCACAAATGGCTTGTCACTTCAACCAATGTTCTCCTTTTGCTTCTGACCCAGTCCAACACTTCTTGGCTGCTTGCTGATTACCCTACTATACCAAAGCAATCCCTTGGTGCTTGGAAAGCTGATTGATGGCCTTCCCACTGAGAATCATGTTCCTCCTTTGCATCACATGCATTCGATGCAAGCTTCTCCTTGGAAACCACTTTTCCAAGTTAAGCCCATCTGAGTGAACTACAACAATGAGTTCCAATATCAGTAATAAAAAGAAAAGAAATGACCATTATTTTACCTCCACGGTTTCGGTTCCAAATTCGACATCTGGAAGAATGCATTCACCATCTCTTTCGCTTCTTTGCGTCAACACATCAAATCGCATAGAATGGCCACAATTTTTTTTGGCATTTTTGTCCACTTTCGCTTCTTGATTCCATCATCCTCTAGTATTAACATGCTGCTCATGTCATGATTTGAGAATGAAGGCTAATCATGAGCCTCTTGCTCAAGCGTAGACCTTCCAAAATCCTACGACATCTTGTCACAAGAAACATCTTTCAAGGTTAATGGTGTTTGAAAAACACTCATGCAAGAATATAATTTGACAACATCTTCTTTTTGCTTCTTCAAAGCAACAAATGTCAATTCATGTGAACATCGCCATGTAATCTTACATATTTTTATAAACCAAGATGTTATAAAACATTGACTAAACACAAGTCAATAAAACATGATTCTTCAAGCAACTAACTTTCAAGTCAAGCAAAAAAATGTACAACAACTTGACAATTTACAAAAAGAATTCCACATTCTCATGACACAATTCGTCACATCTCCCTTTCATATTTGGAGACAAAATCAAATATTCCAAGTCGATATAACATACTTGTAACAATCAATCGACCAACATAAGTCAAACACTCATGCATGTTCAAGCACAATGAAACTACTGAAAATTCCACTGTTCACACACACAAACTCTCATGCATGTATAACAATTCTCAACTCTCTCACAAGTACAAGAATCCCATTGGTATGTAAGAGTACTTAAAGAGATGAAATGGCCAAATTTACTGCAACAATGTGAGTCAACATACTCCACTTTCGAACATTGTTGTCTTGATGGGTCTTGACCTAGGTTCAACATGTAGTCAGCCAAGCAAATCCATACACTACTGGCCCTTTCGGCATCAATCCGCGGAGCGCAGACTGAAGTCTCACTCGAAGCAGTATGGGGGGATGCAGGAACCAAGTTTCCACACCCTGAGATGGTTGTGATGTCAGTTTTATACCTTAACTTTGCCTTCACATAGATCAATAAGCCTTTAGGGCTTATTGATGTACTTCTCTATTAGTTTTCAGAACCTCCATGAAGGTATGCAATCGTCCTTCGCATAACTCTAATAAGCGATCTGAGCACTTACGTGCCTTTGTAATTACTTTGTTGTATAGTTCTCCGAATTATCTTAGGTGTTTGCCAATTCTATCATGCAATTTATATTATCTTTGCATAAACATATATCTCTACTTGCGTTCATATAACAAAGGAAAACATATAGATTCGCGCATCAATTTAGCAATAAAACATAAACCCAGTGCTTAACATAACATAATCGCATGCAATTGACAGAAGTAAAATACACAACAATTTCAGAATACTCTTCTTTATTGATGATCCATATGTTCAATATAGACTCTGACTACCCTGCGCACACAGCTGCAGGGGTCCATGCACTCAGCTGCGGACTTCTACCCTAGGCCTTTGCGCACTCAGCTACAGAGCCTTCTTCCTATGCTAAGACTCTCACTCTTAGCCCCTTTACAGACTCATCAATGACTCAACTTCACTTAACCAAACTTACTAAAAACTCCTCTAAGACCTCCTTTTTATACAATCCCATGGCCCACAGACCAAGGGCAGATCTCAGCAAGCCAACACAACCTATCTAGACTAAGGGCGGAAACCCTTTTTGACTCTTGATACCTTTGCGCTCCGCGACCACAAAATGTGGAGACTTTACATTTATTTATACAAAATTTGGGCCTTCTGCCCCAAAACTTGGGTTTTTAACCCCAAAATTAACCCCAGGGGACCTGTTCCCAACAGGCCCCCAACACAAACATGGTGACTCACACTCGTGTCACTCGGCCAACACGGAGATCTTGTCGTGAAGACCTCCCAACTTTACTTGAACTACTGAAACTTCGGTAGCGCACTGTGTTGCTGCCTGTGTCATCTCCTCAACCAGCTGCCCCATCCCTGGCCCTGTACTTTCTAACTATATCTTCTGCTGAGTCGCGTGTAGACTAGCTGACTTTCCTTCAATGGTGGCAGTGAGTGCGTAGGCTTCAACAAGCCAAGGCCGAATTCTGGCCTTAAGGATGATTTCTTTGCACTGCACTACATCCACCTACTCCTTTAGTAGCTTTGCCTCCTACAGTTTGGCCAACCTCTGTGTAAGGGCGATGGTGCACATCGTCACTTTGACTTCATCATATCGCTGCTGCAGCTCCCGAGCCTCTGTTTCCAACCTTTGCAAGTTGGGTTCCACCTACAAATTGGTAACCACTTTGAGTGTTTGCTCGAAGAGCACAGTACATTCCGTTACAATGCTATTTACCACTGCCACTGCGTCCTTCATAGCTATCTCACATTGCTCTCTAACTTCTGGTGGAGTTGAAGGTTGGGCCTTCAACTGCAATACTACAATCTTAAGGTTTAGGTCAAAATGAACCCTCGACAACTCTGTTTTGGCGTTGTGCACTCCGGTAGTGAGCTTCCAAATCCGCACATCTATGGGCTCATCATTCAGAATGGCCAACTTTGAGACAAACCTGCATGCCTCAGCCACCACCTTCGTCGTTCTCTCATTTTTATCTGTGACGGCTTTGATAAGGTTGACAGCAGAATCTCTTTGTACCATCATTTGAGCATTATTGAATTTCTGCTCACTAATTACCTGTAACGTGCGTTGTTCATGGGCCCAAAGTTCCACGATCACGCCATCCTCCTCTGTCTCCGGAGAAGGTGACTTCTCACTCCTGCCAGAGCCACGCTCCTCTTCTTCTGCCTGTCCTCAACAATGTAAACATTGAAACGAGAACTGATACTGTCACCCGTTTCGTGAAGATAGCAAAAAAGTGACCTGATTTTGAAAAGGGATGATGCAAAACACACATGTTTTTTTTAGAGCATAGTTTTTGGCACTTTAATTTTTTTTATGTACATTGTGTTTTAGAATGGTAGTGATTTTCATGCTGATTTAAAAAAATGGTAATTCTGTATCAGACCATTTTTTTAAAGACCTATTTTTTGACTTTAAATTTTCTAATGTATGAAATGTAAATAATTATTTTTGTAAATTTAATCATCTTTGAAGTGGTTATTTTCTTCATATTTTCTTGTTTTTATTTTAATTTTAATTTTTTTTAGTGAGGTTTTTATTGTTTTGCATTTTTAAATTAGAAGGTTGATATTTTGAATTTTCGATATTCTACATATTTATACATCCTTAATTAATTTTTCAATCCACATGAAATAATTGTTTCTAAAAAACAATATTTTTTAATAATGGACATAAAAAAAAAATCATTTTTAACATAAATATAACTAAAAAACTACACGTTTTGATAAATTTTGGCTAGAATTGACATGTCAAAATCACAACTTTTATATGAAAATTTTAACTAAAAATGGTTAAATAATAGTTTTTTATGAATTTCATGTCAAAAAAATAATAATAATCATTTTTTTTCAAAAAATAATGATTAACTTAAAAATTAATGCGAAAATCACATATTACAAATATTGAACGCATAACAGTATCAGTTCCCATAATCGGAATCAAATAACCACCGCCCAACTGCCCATGGGGGTGGATATCCGATCCTCAGAATCGGATAGCCACCGCCCGGCCACCACCACGGGCAGCCGAGCGGTGGCCATTTGATTCTGAGAATCAGATAGCCACTGCCTGGCCACCCCCACGGGTGGCTGGGCGGTTGCTATTCGATTCTCTGAATCAGATAGCCACCACCCAGCCACCCCCATGGGTGGCTGGGCAGTGGCTATCCGATTCTGAGAATCAAATAGTCATCCCCATGGGCAACCAGGCGATGGCTATTCGATTCCGAGAATTGGATAGCCACCCCCACGGGCATCCGGGCAATGGCTATTCGATTCCGAGAATCGAATAGCTACCCCCACGGGCGGTCGAGCGATGGCTATTCGATTCCGAGAATCAGATAACCACCCCCACCAGTGGTCAAGCGGTGGCTATCCAATTCTCGGAATTGGATAACCACCCCCTGACTGCCCTTGAAGTGGATATCCGATTCTAAGAATCAGATAACCACCACCCGACCACCCCCATAGGCGGCTGAGTGGTGGCTATCCGATTCTAAGAATCGGATACGCACCACCCAATTGCCCGTGAGGGCGGTGGCCGATAAAATTGGTTTTTTTAAATAAAAAATAAATTTTGTTAAATATGTTTATTGTATGTATATATATATATATATATATATATATATATATATATATATATAAATTTTAAATGTTTTTTTAATTTTATATATATTTGTAATATATATATATATATATATATTAAATATTTTAAATGTTATTTTAAAAAATATCAAAAATATATTTAGCTTTTTTTAATTTTAATGTTATTTTGAAAATGATGTTTAATTTGAAAATATGTATTTTTTAAAAATTTTAATTGTTTTTTGGGTTTTTATTTTATTTGTAATTTTAGCATATTTTTGTTTTTTAAAGTTTTTTGAAAATGTTTTTAATCTTAATTTTTGTAGTTTTTTTATTTTATTTTTTTCGTATTTTATTTTTTGTTATTTTTCTATTTTTTTAATCTAGTTTGTTTTTAATTTAATTTAATTTTTTTAGTTTTTCTTAATGCTTTTTAAAAATTTCCTATTTTTACATATATATATATATATATATATATATTCCAAATTCTTTTATGGTTTACCACCAGGCCTGGAATTTCAAATCTCCTTTGCCCGTCAAATGAAAATTTAATGACGTTTTTATATTTTTCATGCCTTTCATTATACGTTCTATGTAAATTTGTGAGTGTCAACTTCCTCTTATAGGGCAACTCTCTTTCAAATACTCTTGCATCTCAACTTTCACTAATTTGTGTGAAAGTGCCTTTTTTTTTCCTAAGTTAGCATATGTGCTTAGAAATAGCATAAAACCACACTTTTAAGGTTTTATAAGGCTTTTCATCTTTTTGGGTTAATTGTTTTGATTATATACTTAAATTTTAATATGTGAAAGGCACTAAAGAAGGTCACATGGTTAAGAAGATGAGGATCCTCAACCATCATTGGATGAGATGGTGTTATGCATCAAGAGAAAAATACTAAATGGAAGTAACTAGTTGTTGAAGAACCATTGCCCATCACAAATGATTCGTTGGCTAAGCCCAATCATGACACCTTTGATATTTTAGCTAAAATCTATGATAACTTGTGTTTAAAATAACAATAATAATGTATATTGTTAATGCAACCATCAAGACATAAACTCATACTTTTAATGGTTTTCGTATTAAACTTTGTGCATGTTATCTCTCTCAAATTTGCTAAGTTCCATCTACAACATGGGACGAATAAATAGTTTGTTACAACAATGAAGTGGAAAGAAGTATCATCCTCATTGTGAAAGGTTTGAACTAACATTGCTAACTTTTGATAATCATGATTCTAGGCAATGCAGGTTATTTATTTTGACAACAAGGGCAGAATTATGATAACTTTTACAACTGATTGAGGAGCCTTTTATTAAAGATATGAACAATAGTGCGAAGAAATGCTAAGTCAATTTTTTTCTAAGAACATGCCCATGGATTGTGGTGAACTTTTGCAATTTGAGACCTCTTGAGGAATACATTTTCATGCTTCAAAGGTAGGCGGGCTTCAGAGAAAACTCTTTCCGATATGAAAGACGAAAATTGTCATACTTTGTGCAAATATGAAAGAGAACTCTTTCCGATATGAAAGACGAAAATTGTCATACTTTGTGCAAATATGAAAGTAGATTGAAAATATACAGGAAAGATTCAGCAAATTAATTTTTTTCCAAAAGTCAAAAGCATATTGTTACATGAGCGACTGCTTGTCAAGGTTGAACATTTAAGGTTCCAGAAAATACCGTTGGATTAAAAAAAATCTTTCTTGAAGTTCATTCAATAGAGCCTAGTTGTGTCCTATGTGAGTCTATGACTGTGTCAATATTGGAGGCCATGAGTGTAATACCTCTTTGAGTCTCGACACGGCCTAGAATTAGGGGTAATGTAGAAATGAACTTCAATATGTGAGGAGTAAAGAAAGAAGAGAATGCTAAGTTTATGGACTTAAGCATTTGTTGGACTTGGGAAGTTGGAATGTATGTTGTGTCTAGAGTCCAATCCCTCCTTTTCAACAAGATTGAAAGCTGATAGATGAAACCAACTCTGAATTGTGAATTGTATTGTTACAAGAGAGCAGAAGGCCAGACAAGAGAGTTTATAAAAACCGCCCATCCTTAGACAAGGAGTCGAGTGTTGTCAGTTTATAACAAAGTCATACTACTTTAGAGGTCTAAATTTGCTTCCTCCCTCTAAGCATTAGTTAGTATATGATATATCTCTAATTTCATAAAGTAATATACAATATTTTAACCCAAAAAACCTCTTTAAAATTTAAATAAAGAAAAATATTATTTTAATAAGAAATATTATAATAAAAATTTATATAATCACGCTTAACTACAAAAAATCATAATAATGCAAAACAAAAAAAAAAAAAAACAAAAAAAATATAACCATAAATTTCACAACAAAAAACTACTTTATACATACCACTCTCAATAATTAGAATTTTTACTTGTCATCAATACAACGATCCATGTGAAATGAAAAACAATGTTTTAAGTTTTTACGGTTTCTTTTTCAAATTTAATAAAATTATAAATTTGGCCATGAACTTAGCATAATTTAAATATTTAAATTTAAAAAAAGACAAATTAATTTTTATATGTTTAAAATTAAATTTTAAACTATAAATATTTTAAAATTTTGTAATAAAATTAGAAAATATGAATCAAAATTGTTTGTACAAATTCAGAGCAATAAAAAAACTCCGAAAGGTATAGTAATTAATTAACGTTCAACTCTAAATCTCCTTATACCACAAATAGGATGGTGAGTCAAAATCTCCTTATACCACAAATAGGATAGTGAGTAAATATCACTCACTGGATCTAGTGGCAAGGGCACACTTAATTTCTATTTCTTCTTCACTATGTTGAGATGGCACAATAATGGGATGGGCCGAAGGGATAGTATTAAGGATTGTCCTATAACGAAGCCACAATTTTGGCTGGAAAACAGCAAGAATCAAAATCTTAGACTATAGTGGAAATCAATTTATGCAGAAACACAAGCTTCAAACCAGAGAAGCTTCAAACCAGAGACAATGCATATTATCTGACTCGTGAAATCAAGTTCCTCCCATAAATAACTCCCACACTCCCATAAATAACTCTCACATGAAGCCGAACACGGCCTTTGTACATCTCTAAAGACGGGAAAGTGACCAATGTAAACACATTTAAAAGTAAAGTTTGTGTACTGTATCATTTGAAAACTAAAAGACAGCAAATGATTCAATTCAAATACATTGCCAAAAAACTAAAAAATACAATGAAAATGTAAATTTAAATGAAAGTGTTCCTACTTAAATGCCACGCAGGCAGACATGAAACATGAAACAAAATCCAGCCTATGAAACTTTAAATTTAAATCAAGAATTGGCCAAATTATAAAATTAATTTAAATTTGCACTTTGCTAAAGTTTAAATTAAATTTTAATCCACACATTTCAAAGAGTTGCAAATTAAATTGAGACCCACACTTCGCAAAGATTCAAAAGTAAAACTAACGATAAAAACAACAAAAAACTCACCTCTGCTGTTTTCGAAGATCAGGAGGACACTGTTTTCGAAGATCAGAGGAGAGGAGGAAACTGAGTCTGCAAATCAAAAAATTGGGGCAAAATAGTCCTCTGCTTGGGCGGTTCTTCCTCTGCTAAAAAAATATGTATCGCCCTAGAAAATAAGAAATCTGTGCCTTGCCCTTAAAATTGAATTACCGACCATTATTTAATTTTACAAAAAAAAATCATTTAAAATTTACACCAAATCCGTCCTTTCTTCTCCATCTGGAATAATCTACGGGGCCACTGAGGTGAGGTCCCCATCTGGAATAATCTACGGGGCCACTGAGGTGAGGTGAGGTTGACTGAGCCTGTACTCCCTCATTCCCCCCCTAAAATTTATGACGGGCAATCGAGATACCTGAACGTCAAATTTACGGTTTGAGATTTTTTTTAACCGTCATTTTATACGTTTGAAAAAAAAATTGTGCCGTCAAATACGTTTAAAAATGGAAAAAACGTTCTGTGGAACGTCAAATTCCAGGCCTGTTTACCACATCAAAAAAAAAAATGTTATTTTTTTGAAAATATATTTTTCTTATTATTTATTTCGTTAAATTTTTTTAATTTTTTAATTCTTATATTTCATAGGTTAATTTTGATTTTTTTTAACATTTTATTTCATTTTATTTTATTTTATTTTATTTTTATTTATTTATTTATTTATTTTATATATATATATATTTTTATTTATGTTTTGGTATTTTCTTTTAACCTTTTTTTGTGTTTTTTTTCATTGTTTTTATTTTTAATTTTATGTTTTCATTATTTTTTTGAAACTTTAATGTTTTTCGGAGTCATAACAAAATCTTTTACACCATTATTTCAAAATGTTGAAAATTTACCCCCCCACCCCGAGGAAAAAAAAAAAAAAACTACTACTAATAATAATTGAGCATCAACTCTTTTCGTTTTGAGAGTGTTTTTTGCACAATTTTTGCAAATAAAAATTTAGTTTTACTGGTATTTTTTTAAAATGTTGAAAAATTAACCCTAAAAAAAAAAATTCATCGTTCCATTATTAGCACTTTTCATTTTCAGACTGGTTTTTGCACAATTTTTGCACAAAAAATTAATTCTCACTACGATTTTTAAAACATGTTCACAATTGACCCTAAAAAAAAAACCATCGTTCTAGTATACACACTTTTCATTTTTAGCACTATTTTTCATGTTTTTTTGGGGTTTTTTGGGCAGAGTTTTCGTTTTGAGTTTATAGTTCCCATTTCAAAGTTTACAATGTTCCTCCCATTTGCTTCACAGTGGAGCACTCTACCTTGGCCTTGTTCTCAACCTCAATTTTTCTTTTTTCGGCCAACTGCTCCTTCTTCAACTTGGCCTCCTCCTTTTTCCGTTGTGCTGTGGTCTTGCTAGACCCAACAGTGAATTCCGAGGCAGTGCACTAATCTGTCGGCCAGCTGTTGAGGACCGCTGTAATTACATCGTCTATAGCCAGGTATGGCAGGTCATACAATTTCTTCTCAGGGTCCTTGCACGCACGTATCGAGACCCGGTGGAAGTCAGCCATAAATTCCACATACTCCTGCTGTTGTGTGTGGAGCATGATTGTTCAGAGGTCTTTGTTTCAACCGAATGTATACCCCAGGAAGTTTGTACATCCCTCCATGCTGTACGGGGGGGACTTGTCCCCCCCGCGGGGGTCGATCCCCCCTGGCTGGGGGGTCTGGGGGCCAGTGGTCCCCCGGCGGGGGCTCGGGGGCAGCGCCCCCGAAGCTAAAAACATATGTAAAATTTCCTTTTAAAAGTATAGTAATTTCTAGTCAATTTGGGCCGTTCATTAGGCAGATGATCTGACAGTAAAACTTATGTTTAGTTTAGGGTTTTTTGCCCTAGAAGGCAACCCCTCTCTTTGTATGAGGGCATTGTATTTGAGGCTGTGATATAGATGTGTATTCTCGGAGCGAGAAACAGAGAGGTGAGACTGTGAGAGAAAACAAAGGATATTATAGTGGATCTACTGTAGGTTGTGTCTATTCATTTTGCTGGATAATAGAAAGGAAGGACTCGCTGTTCAAGGTGGACGTAGCCCAAACTGGGTGAACCACATATATCTGTGTCTCTCTTGTTTTATGCGTTTTCTGTGTTTATATTTCTACAATATTTTATGTGTTCCATTGCTGCATAATATATAATTTTCTAACACCTGCAGCATCTAATACACAGTTGGCGACAAAGATGGTTTGCAGTTGATGGCCATATGGATGCTCATCTCCATCAAGATCCAAAATATCTTGTTGTCCTTGACCATTTGAGGGTCCTTCGTAGTCCACAATGAAGTGAACTTCACTACCTCTGGTAGGTTGGGCGCGACCGGAGGTAATTGGCTATCCTCTGGTAACTCCCACGTGAACATTACTATGGACAGCAGTAGCCAGGAATAATGGAATGTTTTGTTGTGATCCTGCACCTCTCTGTAGTTTGCTAGGAACTCTCCACAGAGGTAGCATGCTTAGTTAACTACACGCCCTCCGCGCACTGGGCCGCTAAACCTATTATTGGTGTCGGCACTTCATCTGCGCAACACTTTCGCATAATCTTTCCTACCAAGATTTGTGTTGCGACTTTGACCGCGGGGTCAACTATACTTGTGATGGCATAGCCGTGTGGCTTCTTGGCAAGTTTGAATTTTTCCTTCATTGCTTTAGCGAGGTCGCACTCACCTGGCTTTCCGCCAAATGCCATGGCTGACTTTTCTCCCGAGTATGACAACTGAGTGATCTTATGGATCAGCATGTTAGTGATGGGTATTGGTTCTTCTAGCCACATACACCCATTGTGCACTAAGCATAGTAGCTGCTTGATCACAACCATGTTTATGGGTGTGCGATTATAATGCGGTACCCATAAAATGTTTAATAGACCTGCCTTATCCACCCCTTTTACCCACTTCCTTGGCTCTAGCGTAGTCACACCAGAGTTTTTGTGGAAGACGCAATGCATGAGCTAGTCCGTCACTAAATGGGGAAAGCATTCTGCATCAACCAAATCCTAATCCTCCAATTTTAAAAGCGGGATGTGCCCCAGGTGCGGTCCTTCAAAGAAAATTTGGTTCGAGAGTAAGGGTGTGTGCAGTGTAACCTTACTTTCATCAATATCCTTCGAAACCTTTGCCTTGCCTCTACGTGGAGGAATGTATTCAGGAAGTTTAGAAATGGGGTCAGACCCCTCCACATCAATGTCCTCTGCCTCCTCCATATCAATATCATCCATGCCCACATGGAGTTCTTCAACCTCAGCTTCAGGCTCTAGGTCAATCACCTTACCCTTTTCCTGCACAGTGGGCTTTCATATCTGTGGGTGCTTTCTGGGTGATGTGCGCACTGGCTGTTGCGTTTTCTGCTTATCCTTATTTCATTTTAGACCCTCCTGGGTTGGCGTAGGTCTCATCCTGGGTGTCCTGGGGGATTTAGGCACTTCTTCTGGTACTTCTACACTTCCAACCTCCGGGGAAGCTCCCTTAGCTTCCATTATGACCTCCGAGGCAGTTCCTTCTACTGCCATTGCCTCTCTTGCACTCAGGTTTCTCCAGGCACCGACATTATGATAAACAACAACACCTGCATCTTTGTGAGAAACTTCTCGAAGACGGAATTCGCTATCAGGGCTTCGAAGATCTCAGGGCTCATACGCACCTGGGAGCTTAATACCTCAATTCTCAAAATGCCAAGTGTTTTTTGCTGGGCAGCCACCTATAATTTATAGGAATTTTTGAATTCAAAATCGACCGTCCCCCCCGTAAATCATTCATAAATGTTGGATTGGCAACAAATTTTCATAGATCTTGTCCTTAAATTCCTACTTAAATGCCGCCTCCCCACTCCACTTTGTCGTTTTCCGACTATCATGTCATGAATAGTGACCATAATGGTCACTTTCTGGCTGCCCTGCGTGGTCCCTCCTTGAATAGCGCAGCTCCCTATACATATCTGCTGATATTGTGACATTCCTTCATTCCACGTAGTTCCCCAATCACACAGCTCCCCAACCCGGGCAGTGTAGTTTATAGTCCCGTGCCTCCTTTCAGCTGCTTGGAGTGCTAAGACTTTGCTTCCATCATGTAGTCATCTAGTTGGATTTCCAGTGTATGGCTTCAATCAGCTTCCATTCACCCATCTTGGGAATGGTTCTCCATTCAACTTGACCAACTAAACTGATCCACCATAAGTAATCTCCTTGATGACATAGGGCCCCAGCCAATGCATCCTAAATTTTCTTGGAAATTTATCAAACTTGCTGTCATATAACAAAACCAGATCATTTACCTTGAAGGTACGCAGTTTGATGTGCAGATCATGCCAAAACTTTTCGCACTCCTTTTGAACCTATTGATGGAATCTAGTTAGAAATCGATTTTCTTCAAGATCTATTAGTTGCGCAAGTCTCTCCTCCAGGGCTCTGCGATCCGCCATTCCTATGAATGTCGCTATGCATAGACTAGGTACAATGTACTCCATCGGCATCACAGCTTCCACGCCATAAACTAGTCTGAACGGTGTTTTTCCAGTCAAATTCTTGCAAGTCGTTCTATAAGCCCATAACACCGTGAGTACTCGAACATCCCAGTCGTTTCTTTGAGCATTGCAAACCTTCGTGAGCGTACTCTCCAATATTTTATTAAATGCTTCCACTGTCCCATTAGCCTATGGATGATAGGGTGTGCTCTTCTGATGGTACACCTGAAACTCCTCCGTCATCGCGCTGATTGTCTCATTGAGAAAGTGTGTACCACGATCACTCATTAGAATTTTTGGACAACCAAACCTTGTTAGTACGTACTCAAAGATAAATTTTGCAACCATCACTCTCGTACAATCTTTCACAGGCTACGCCTCCACCCATTTGGTTAAATATTCAGTCGCGGTGATGATGTACTGTGCACCCATCTTCTTTCCTGGTGGTTGAATTGGTCCTACAAATTCAATCACCCACTTCTCGAAGGGTTGTAGTGATACCTGTGGATTCAGCAGCAGCTCATCCCTGCGCAAGGGCCTACCCATCCTTTGGCAAGTGTCACATGCCCTACAATATGCTTTTGAATCCTTATGCAAGGTTGACCACCATAGCCCAACATGTAGGATCTTATGAATTGTTGCTTTTCCTACATAATGAACTCCTATGGCTCTGTCACGAGCCTCAACGAGGATGCTGTTTCATTCAAACTCTGGCACATAACGTCACAATATTTCATCAGACCCCATTTTGTACAACTGCCCTGCAATGATAGAAAATCCTTCTGCGCACACCACCAGTTCCTTCTTTTGTTGGCTTGTATATCCTTTTGGAGCCGTACCTGTCGTTAGGAAGTTTATGATATCTTCAAAGTGATTGTCCGCAATGCGCACTCCAAAGAGCTGTGCGTCAGGTAGCCCTTCCTCCAAATTAGTAGGTTCCTCTCCTGTTTCGATGAGCAACATATGATCTGGTCCAACATTCAAACGTCCTGGTTTCACAATAACTTCAAAATCATACTCCTGGAACAACAACAACCACCTACATATCTTCCCCCCCAACACAGGCTTTTTGACCAAGTATTTCAATGCGGAATGGTCTGTGTACATCTTAAAGTGTTTGCCCAACAAATAGTGCCTGAACTTCTGGAGCGCGTACACCATAGCTAAACCTTCGTGCTCTGTTGTGGAATAATTTTTCTCCACTTTGGACAACTTCCTACTTGCAAACGCTATAGGATGATCGAAGTCCACTTCACCGGCCTGTGTCAGTACTACTCCCGGCAAAATACATGATGTGTCTACATGCACATGAAATTCCTTCTTCCAATCCAAGAAGACTAGGATTGGCGTGGTGACCATCGTCTCCTTCAGCATATCCAAGCTCTTCTGGAATTCTTCATTCCAACAGAATGTAACATCCTTTTTAAAAAAATTTCCATCAACGAGGTAATTTGGGCATAGCTCTTGATGAATTTCCTATGGTATCTCTTATTCCCCAGTGTTGTGTGCAACTGGTTCATGCTCCTTGGCACCTCCAAGTTGATTATGACTGCGATCTTAGCTGGGTCTACCATCAAGCCTTGTCTGCATACCACGTGGCCCAACAAGATCCCAAAAGGGATGCAAAAAAAACATTTCTTCATATTGAGCGTGATCTGGTATCTCTGGCATGTATCTAGCATCAAGTGCAAACTTTCCACATGGCGCTTCACCAGTCCGAACACTGTCCAATCATCGAAGTATACCTCCATAAATTTATGAATAAAATCCTTCAACGCTGTGATGACTACATGCGAAAATATCGCTGAAACGTTCTTTAGCCCAAAAAGCATCATCATATATTGGAATCATCCCCATTCAGTCGCGAAGGTTGTCTTACTTCTATCCTCCAACGCGATCTTGATTTGATGGTACCTAGAGAACCCATCAGTGAACGAATACACTTCTTGGCTGCCAACATTATCCAAGACCTCATCGGTGAACAGGGTTTGGAAGGGATCGTGTACGTAGGCATCATTCAACTTCTTGAGGTCTACACATATCCTTATTTCTTCCCTCTGCTTCTTTTCCTGAACCACTATTGGGCTTACCCAATCAGATTCTTCCACATGTTCAATAATACTTGCCGCTAGCATCTTATCTAACTCAACGTGGAACCTTTCCTTATACTTTGGGTTGAGACGGTACGATATTTGTTTCATAGGTTTTGCGTTCGGCTTTAGGGTGATCTTCATGACACCCAGGTCTCCTATTATCCCTTTCAGATAGGAAAACTTTCTGGGGAATAAGTCTTGATATTCGCAGAGTAGTTCGATGAACTTATCTACTGTCGCATCATCCCAGTAGTCCCATATCTTTGCAAACTTCAGTTCTACCTTCTTGCCAATGTTCACTTGCCTGGTCTTGAGCGACTTAGTTATGTCAAGGTTCTCTAGCTGTGGTCCTTCAACTCCGCGGTGACCTTCAGTCTCCAGGATATTAATCTTTCTCGGGTCTTCATCTTCTTCTTCTACTGTTACATTGTAACACTCCAGCACGTGGCTCAACTAAGTAGTCCAATCAGGTTGAATCAAGTCTAGAGGATCCTGCAATATCCTAAATATGGTTGTCTTAACCTCCTACAATGCTTCATTGATGGACTCAAATCCATCTGCAAAACTAAGCATCATAAAAAATCCTTGGCGTAAAACATCCCATTCTTCAGTGCCATGACGGAGTTCTGTCTCCAAGTACCAATTCACTGGTATAACCTCCAAGGTATGACAAAACAAATGGACCCACTCTGGTTGAGGCTTTGCTCCATATGCTTCAGTCCATTTGGCCAAATGATCGTGTGGATCATTCCTCCCCTCATGCTTTTCTGTTAGTCATACCTTCGGGTGGCTAAAGTGTATCCTCATCATCCTTCTATATTCACTCAATCCTCGAAACTGTCCTTGTGTGTGCCCCACCATCTTGCAGGTGTAGCACGCAACACCCAATCTAATGCCTGGAAGCAATGCTTCTCAGGCACTTCCCTTTTGCATGCATCCAAAAAGCGATCAACGTCAGTTAGCCCATCACAGTGAGGCAGATTTCTTACCTCTGATGATACGTAGTGCAATGACTTGGTCATCATATTACAGAGCAGCGTAGATACTTCATGCAACCAGTTCTGCTAGTTCTCTAGTTCTTCATCCGAATCTGATGTGTAGGAGCTCTCACGATCCCATGCAATACGTTTTCCTGCTGTCAGATTCACCCAATCCTAGTCTCGTGTCATTATCTTGTAAATCTGGTCCAAATTGTCATCACTTTCATAATCATGGACTGGTTCTATATAGCACAGTCCTTCTGTAGGATCTAGTGGCACCACTACGCGAAGCGATTTCTTTTCAAATATCATCTTTCATTTCTTCAGGTTGATTACCCCATTCATGTCAGTGGCCCAATCAATCCCAAGGAGCACGAGGTAGGGGTTACTATCATCCACAATCTCGATTACTTCAAAATCCGCCAGTGCGCTCCCGCCTTCGATGTCAACTGTTACCCCCTGTGGCCTCCCCATTGGGATGATTTTCTGTTGATTCGCCATCCTTAACTGGGTTGGAGACCACTGGAGTGTAGGTCTCCCCATTATTTCACATGTTTGTTTTGGCAAAACATTCACGTCGGACCCCAGATCCAAGATAACTTGGTCCATTTCGTATTCCCCTATCTACGCGGTGAGTCTCATCTCACGACCAGTCCTCATCTTATGCTTACCAAGCTTTCTGACTATGCGTGTTTCACCAGTAGTGTTGTCCTTTCCAGCGCACTGATTAATCAGTTCCTGCAGTCCCTTCACAACCTTACTATTGCAGAGTAGTTTCATGTAGGTCTCCAAGAACGTGGTAATTATGGATGGGTCCATTTCTTCAACTAGTTTCTCCTGACTTCCCGAGGTAGAGGCTTCATCGAAACTTTTATTTGCTTCCATAAATGATTCTTTTGCATGTTCTAGATCAAACCTGGTCTCCTTTTTCGGTGCTTTACGGACCCATTCACCTTCTGTAGGCTGCTTCCCTTATCCTCACTTGTCGCTGTTCCACTTTGTAGCATAATTTTTACCTTAGGGTCTTCCTCACAAGGCTCAACCCTCATCATCTGTAGGTTTTGAGTCGGTTGTGGAGGCTACGCCCCCTTCTCGTGAATCTTAGCCAATAATATAGGGCAATCCTTAGTCACATGGTCGAACTGAGTACAATAGCAACATGACAGTCGCGTCGGATTCAGACAGTCTCTCATGTAGTGTCCTGGTCCTCCACAATTGTAACAAATAAGTTGCCCTCAGCCTCTATCAGGCCCCCTTCCACCTCGAGCTCCTCTGCGCCCCTGATACTCACCTCGCGCTCCCCTAATGCCTTGGTCTGGAGGCCACATTTCTGCCTGCACCCTGTATGCAGGTGTCCTGTCCATCATTAATTTGTAACTACGACAATTGTGCTCGTCATGACCTACTGATTGATAGAAATTGCAGAAGATCTGTTGTGGTGTCTGTACGAATTTCTGCAGCAAATGGCAATTGTCGGTTTCATGTTTCCCAGCTACCTGGCATATAGCACACCATAGTGCGGGCCCTATACTTGGCCTTGCTACATCCTCTGACCTTAGAGGCATTGGTCCCCCTGCTGCAACATAGTTTGCAAAGAATGGACAGTGATCCTTGTCATGCCCTTGGCCTTTGCATTTCAAGCACCAAATTTCTTCGCACACTTTTTGCCGAGCTGTTCTATCTTTCTGCAGACTTTGCATTTCGAGGCAAAGGTTTTGCAACTGTGCGTGAATCTACTGAACCCCCAAATTATCATCCTACATTGGTGTCTCATGTAGTCTCATAGTGATTTCCAGAGCTTCTGCCTGGGTCCCAATCTTCTGTTGTGATAGTACAACACTTAGGTGGGGCAGGAGTGAGGCCACAAACCATTTGCGGTGCTGCCCATCAGTTAGGTTCATGTTGGCTTCTCGGATCGTACACTTCAATCTTTGATCCAAATCCTAAGGCATCTCCCTAGGCTTCATCATGATCTCCTTGAATCCCACAATGGATTTTGCTTGAGACTTAGGTCTACTAAATTCCCTATTCAACGCAGTTTGGATATCTGCCAATGCGAATGTCGGGTTATCAATACTATACTTAATGTACCACGTTAGTGCGCAGTCCTGCAAAGCACTAACCAATGTTTCTTTCTTCATTTAATCGTCCGTGATACCCTGAGCTTCCCATACAACCTTTGTGATGAACCAAAACTGGTCTGGATCTTCATTTCCTACGCCCTTGAATATAGGTAGCTTTACGGAGTTCGTTATGTTGAACAATGGTGGAGGTGGCGACGGTGTGGGTGATGGGGTATGTGGTGGAGGTGAGGATGGAGGCGATGTGGATGGATGGGATGAGGATGGAGGTAGTGTAGGTATTTGTGGGAACCCTTGTCTCATCAACTGAATAACGCTTAGCAGAGAATCCAGCGTTGCTCCCTCATCATCACTCAAAGGAGGCTCAATCAACAGGCTATACTCAGGACCTTTTCTTCCTACATCCCTGAAAGACCTTCCACTTCGCGTAGCTCCAAATATCAAGGTAACTACATGACCCACTTTTCACACAAGAGCATCTTAATCCAAGTATTTAGTGATTTCAAATACTTACCTTGCGGCCCCTTGAAGAAGCGGTGCTTTGCTTCACTATAGCTGACCGAAGTATCAACCGTGAATTCTGTCACAAACCATCCTATGATACGGTCAAGACAATGATTGAAAGCGCACATGATCTTATCTTTAGAGGCTTCCAATTTCCTTACTAACTCTAGGGTCCAGACAATTGGACTGTCAAGCCTCCACCTTCCCTGGTCATTTGCCAACATCGCAATCCACTCGTATAATTCAACCGGGAAAGAACAGAAGAAAATTTCATGAATTTCTATGTATAGATATATTTCCAACCATTGCTCCTTTGTCAATCGCGAACTCCTATTCTCTTGGGCTGCGTATTCGTGCATCTTTCTATCCAACCAGTATTCAATCTCCTTCTTAGTTGGATTCCAGTGATGCGACATCACACATCTCGTTATGCAGATCCCGATCTCGGCAATGGAACCATTTGTTGGCTTGATGGGTCCTGACCTAGGTTCATTGTTTAGTCAGCCAAGCAAATCCCTACACTACTGGCCCTTTCGGCATCAATCCGCGGAGCGCGAACTAAAATCTCTGTTGGCTTTATGATACAGGTGTTGTCCTTGATGGCAACTTACTAAGATGACAGATCACAGTTCAGGCTCACAGAATGAAGAAAAAGAGATATACGCAGGTTCCCCTTGATAAAGCCGCATATACACGCAGGTTAGTTGACCAAAAGGTGCATATACGTATACATACACTTTCATGCAAGGGAAGGCGCGTACATTGGGTTTTGGTCCATGGTATTTGGACCATGGTATTGGTCCAAGGTATCTTGTCCAACGTGTTGACCCCAGGTATTTGGTCCAAGGTATTGGTTCTAAGTGGTTTTGGACCATGGTATTGAGTAAGGCCTAAGACTATAAAAGGAGCAGAAGATCATTAGGCAAAGGCACTAAGAAAGGATTGAATATCTGATGAAGTATGAGATCTAGTATGCAGGTTATGGGTTCATGATGCTTTTCTTGATCTCAGCCAAGGAAGAATCCCAATGGTAGATGGAGGACAAGGTCTAATGATGGATTGGGTTCTTATGGCTTGGAATGAATCATCTCTATATGGTTTGATCATGCTTATTATAGATCTGTATACTGACGCATGTAATGTCCTGTAAATATTATGATCTGGGTATAGCTCAAGTTTGGAATAGCTACAAATCATGAATGAATATTTACAGATGTATACGTTGGTTGACTATGATAAAAGTGTGTACATACGCAAGTTAGATACATCTAAGTAGCGTATGCCATATGAACTATGATGTTTTAAGTTACAGGTGGTTTTGGTTGTTGATGAGTTCTGGTGACTGTTTACTAGTATCAATATTTTGTATATTCAGATTGGTTAATTGTGTTTAGCTTTAGAGTTGATGGATGAGATCTAATAATGGATCAGGATCATAAAGACTTATCTTTATGAGATCTGATGGAATAGATCTGGTTGCTAACACATGTACTATCCTTGTATATGTAATGATCTGGGTATGTTTGAAGTCAGGAAGTGAAGCGAAGTTATAAGTAAGTAATTGATGACATATACGCTGGTTCGCTTTGGTGAAGTTGTGTATACACGCTGATTAGGCTCTTCCAAGTAGTGTATGTACTCTGATGCATGATTTTTGATGATACAGTTGGATTTGAATATTGTTGCAGAGTTTTGAGTTCTGCTCTGTGTTCTAGTGACTGCATTTTTTTGACAGGGTTTCAGTGATTCGGTATTAGGTGATTTAGAGATTGATGATGCAAGTTGTGATTGATTTTGTGCTTCAACGATATTGATGGGTTGAGTATGAAAATTGGATGAAACGTGGCCTTCAGATTATGATGTTGTGTTCCATGAGTATCCAGTCTGAAAATTTATGAAATGTGGTACTTGGAGGAAGGAAGAGAAGGTTGTAGCCTTTTGTAGGTTGGCACCTATGTACTAGTACATGAGCTAGTACAAGAGCTAAGGGGGTTGTAGCTCCCTTCCAGGAGAAGCTGGAGAACGAGAGAAGGTTGTAGCCTTCTGCAAGTAGAAGCCTACGTACTAGTACAAGTTTGCTCTAGTATAGAGATATTGCAAAAAGAAGTTTCTTATTAAAGGAAGTAGAAAAAAATTGCAGCAGGTGGTTTTCACCCACATTGGATTTCCACCTTACATCATGGTGTTCATGTGTGCTTCTTGTGTGTGATGATCTGTCCTGTTTTACTATTCATATGGTTAATGAAGTTCTGATGCACTAACTAAAGATCAACATTTAATGGATTAACTGAATCATAAGTTTACTGGTTATATGCTAGTTGCATTAGACATAGTTGCGTGTACACGCAGGTTCCCTTAACTGAAGTAGCATATATGAATCTGAGTATGGAAATGAAAAAGTTATTGATTTGATAATACTGATTCAACCCCCCCTCTCAGTATTATTTCCAACAATTGGTATCAAAGCAGGTCCTTTGGTAGAAGCTTGATCACTTGAAGGAGATCCGTAGAACAATGGGAAAGAAGCTAAAGAAGAAAGTGCCTCAGAAGAAGAAGAAGACATCTCAGAGGAACTATGACAGTGGAAGAATCGATTGGGGAATATGTGGAAGAAACACCTCAGATTTAGAATCACTTCAGAATGAAGATGAACAAGCAAAAGAACTATCAGGTATGAATTTGTTATCCTCTAGTGATACATTTCTCCATCCATTTGAAGATGATGAAAGTGATAGCAAAACAAATGAATTTTCTCTTATGGGTGAGAAAGAAAGATATCAAATAGAGGCAAAATTTAAAAGGCTTACAGACAAAATTAGAGATCAACAAGATCTATTGCACAAAAGGGAATGTGTCTCCAAAGAAGAAGTTACCAAACTAAAAGCTCAACTAGAGGAAGGAAACAAGGTAAGGAAGCTATTCAAGGAAAAGGAAGATCAATGTCAAAAGTTGTAGGATGAAGTAACATCATTAAGAAATGAAGTAAATGAAAGGAGCACAACAATCAAGAAACTCTGTTATGAAACCAGCTCAAGAAAATATAGAAAAGATAAATCCATGCCTTAGAATTCAGCCTCTTCAAGGGGGAAACCTCCTTTACATTACATCAATGAACAATTCTTGGATGATACAAATGAAAAGACCTCCTTTCTATATATAGGAGTCTAAGGGGTCATAACATAATCAGAGCCGACATAACAATAATAATGTAAGGGCACAATAATAACAATAGTGGGCTTCTATGGGGTACAATAGTAACAATATGGGCACTACATGGGTACATCAATATAATAAGTGGGTTGTACTAATAACAATAAGGGGTTACACTAGTAGTATAGGGGCCTAACATGCCCCTCTTCTTCAAAAAGCGTTGTCCTCAACGCTTGAGTAGTTCTTGATTCTTCTGTATAAAATTCTTGTCCTCCCATGTGGAATCTTCAACAGGTAAGTTCTTCCACTTGATGAGATACTCTGAAATTGATCGATTTCGTAGCTGTCAAGTTCTTGTTTCTGTGATTGCTCTAGGTTCCAATATGATTTTTCTTTCCTCTTCAATTTCTGGCAATATTGTTTGAATTGGGATCTTTTGAAACTTTTGAATAAGTGGCCATACTTCTTCGTCCTTCTTCCATTCATCCTTTGCTTCGTTTATCCAATCTAGTTGGATAATAGAAATAGTACAAAACAATGCTTCCGCATCCTCATCCTTGAAGAGTCTTCCCATTTAGTAAGGTCGCTGTTTTTTAAGTGCATGTAGTATTGCCAACATTTCTTTCTCATAAATAGCTTTCTTGAGATGTAGGAGTAAAAATACCTAATCACCTACATCAAAACATTTTTCACTATGATGTTGATCTACTTTTTGTTTCGTTTCATTTTGCACCGAAGTGGCGTTATCCTTTAAAATTTGGAGAACTTGTTGTTGATGCTCGATGTGATCTTTCACTGCTTGAACCTTTTTCTTCTTGATATGTCCTTCCATATCTAGAGTTTGAGGAGTGGTAATTTCTTCCAATCCTTTACAAGATATGGTCGGATTCATTTCTTGATGCTCAATGTGATCTTTCACTTCTTGAACATTTTTCTTCTTGATATGTCCTTCTATCATGATAGTTTGAGTGGTAATTTTGACCAATGAATTACAAGATATAGTTGGATTCATTTCTTCTTTCTCGATGTGATCTTTCACTTCTTGCACCTTTTTCTTCTTGATATGTCCTTCTATCTTGAGAGTTTGAGGAGTGGTAATTCTTGCCAATGCTTTACAAGATATGGTCTGATTCATTTCTTCTTTCTTTGGGGTGGGGTCCTGGCATATATCCTCCTCCTTTGATGTTTCTTGATCCTTTTCTTCCTACTCTTCATATTCTATGTAAAATAATTTCTTCTCAGCACACTTATGACCTTTAGTGTATTTGCTATCACAGTTGTAACAAAGCCCTTTTTCTCTTTTTTCTTCCAATTGTTGTGGTGTAACCCTTGTAGGTTGTGGAAAGCTAGGAGAAACAACACTTCCATATTTATAGTTGTGAGGGTTATGCTTCCTGGTTTCCATAATTTTGCTTTCCACTATGTCACAAAGTCCTTTTACTCTTTCCAATTGTTGTGGTGTTGCTCTAAAGAAGGTGTTGCTCTTTGTATCCTCATAATGTGCTATCATTTCCTCTATGAAAATTGACCACGTAACAAGTTTTTTACGAGAACAAAGCCCTTCATACCATAAAAATTGATCTGGTTCTAAATATGAAGATGCAATACATACCTTTTGTAACAATGGTACACCAAGTAGATCAAAATATTGCTCCATCTAAAGTATCCAATTTACCGGATCCTTGCCATCAAACTTCCTCATCTTGCTTTTTCTTGATTTTAGGAGCTCGATCTTGAAACGACTGTAACTATGTAGTTTTGGATCTTTAAGTTTTGAAATTGTGATCTGTAGTAGCCCTCTATGTCCTCTTTCCAATGGCACCAGTCTGATCCAAATTGGATTCTCCAAGAAAGAGTTATGCACAATCTCCCAAGATGACCTGATTATAGACCTTTCCAGAAGAGCGAACTTGTATGAAGTGCCACGTGTCACTGTTTCAACCTTTGGATCTAAAAAATGCGTACAGGAAACTACAGTCCGTCCTCTTTCTATAACTTCTTACAAAATTTCAATCTGATCCCCAGAGAGAATGTTATGACGATTTTCCCCAGGTCACCTGTTTGGAATGTAATTCAGGAGTCTGCAAAAAGACCAACTTCCTCAGATCATATCTCCGCAAATATAGTGTGAAAAGCTCGGAAATTCGTACCCAAGGTTCAACACGATTTCTTCTCAAATGGGTTTTTTTTGCAACTTCTGAAACATCACAGAAAAAGAGTTATAGCGAAAATGACACGATGACCTGTTTGGAGCAGCGAAACCCTAGAATCCAAAGCTCTTATACCAAATGTTCTGAAACTAGCTCAAGAAAAGATAGAAAAGATAAATCCACACCTTAGAATTCAGCCTCTTCGAGGGGAAACCTCCTTTACATTACATAAATGAACAATTCTTGGATGATACAAATGAAAAGACCTCCTTTCTATATATAGGAGTCTAAGGGGTCATAACATAATCAGAGCCAACATAACAATAATAATGTAAGGGCACAATAATAACAATAGTGGGCTTCTATGGGGTACAATAGTAACAATATGGGCACTACATGGGTACATCAATATAATAAGTGGGTTGTACTAATAACAATAAGGGGTTACACTAGTAGTATAGGGGCCTAACAAACTCAGAGAAAGATCCAGTTACTATGAAAGTCTTGAAGCTAAGATCCTCTCGCTAAAAGAAGATCTTGAAGAATCAAATAAGCAGAATAAAGAACTACTCCAAGCTCTTGAAGAACAAGAAAACGAAGTTCTTGAATTAAGACATCGGTTGGAAGAAGGAAGAAAAGCAGAAGGAATCATGAAGAAGCAGTATCTTGAAAAGGAAGAGCAACATCAGGTTAAGGTAAATATTCTAAATGATAAATTAGAAGAAAAGGATAAGCTCTTACGATTTCAAGATAGTACTAAGATCTTGGATGATATTCTTAGTAGTCAAAGGTCTCCTACTATCAAAACTAGTCTTGGTTTTCATGAATCTGTTGAAGGTGAATCGAGTTCACAAAATAAGATAAGGAACTCTAATGCACAATCTGAAATGCTCAACAAGGAGATGAGAGGTCAATCCTATCAACAACCAAGGAAAGAAATTCTTCAAAGAAAATCTTATACTCCTCCAATGAATAATGTTGAATGTTATGAACATGTTGCAGCTAGATGCAGAAGTAGAATGGTTCAAGACCATCACATAGAAAGATCATCACGTTCCAGGTACTTTAAGGGATATTGTTTTACTTGCAATATGTTTGGTCATAAAGCCATTGACTACTATAGAAGGAACATGAACCATATAAGATGTTATGCATGTAAAAAACTTGAACATATAGCAAAAGAATGTAGGAACAAAGTACGGGCACCATACCAACAGAAGAAAACATCATCACACCTGAAGATATGGAAGAAGAAGGAAGTATAGTCAGAAAGATGTGGCGCAACACAATGTACATACATAACAGACTCAGAGGGAGCTAAAAATCTCATACGCAAGTTTCATGAATAGAAGTCGACTATACACGCGAGTTAGACACTGCACAGTATCATATATGTTAGATTGAGGAAAAGCAGTGGGACAAGCTCAGGAAAAAGGGTCTGATATGATTCAGTCCATTATTTGCTCTGTTTGATAATGGTTACAATCTGCTGATGATGTGTGGAAATGTCTTGATACTCATAAGATGTTTAGAAGTGTTTTTGATCCTAACTTGATTATGATGATGCCTTGATACTTCTTTCTAATATATGCATGATCAGATCTGACAGTTAACAAATGGCACAGGTTTAGGGGGAGAATATACTTTGAATAATGCATTGTTGGCATTATGGTTGGAAGTCCTTGGTGATGATGCTTATATGGCTAAATGATACATCTTGCTATGGTATGGTTATGAATGACAAAATCTCATATGATTCTTGGGGTTACATAGTTGGTGTTCAGGTCAGATTTGTGGTTGATTCTCTGATGATGCATATATGGTGCTTACATGGTGATCTTCATAAGGATAAGGAGAAGTACAAAGCTTGAATACACAACTTCATTACTTAATGATGAGTCACTCATATGCTGTTGTCGAGATATAATACAGTTATAATGTAGGATTCCTATAGTTCTTGGCACTTACATGGATGAGGATTGTTGCTATTGATGATATCAAGAAGTCTTGACAAAATATCTTGAGCTCAAGATACATAGTGCTATATACAGTATGCTTGACACATGGATGATTACTCAAAGTTGCATTGTTGGAGACATGATGATGATGAATTCTTACCTATATGATGATAGGTTGATGCTTACATATGATTGATTGATGCAGATGAGGGATGTTTCCGAGTGATGATACATGGATGGTATATAAGATCATGCAGATCTTGACAATGATGAGATGACTATGGTGTTTTCACATATGATATAACATGAATGATTTTGTATGTCATATACAGAATTCATTCATGGAAGGCTATGATGATGTTCAAAAGGATGAGCTGATATCTATATGCAGACATACCTTGTTATAGGTTGATACTAATGGACATATACAGGTTGCTGATCTAGAAGCGGTTGATAGATGCCTATGGAGCAGATCATACAATGCTGATGATACTTGCTAATGACTATCATAGTCTTGTCTTAGATATTTAGTCTCTATGTCATGTATTTCTTTTATTATCAAGGTCATGTAACGACCTATCTTGTTTCCCCACTATGCCTGGGATGGATGATGTAATATTCTTGTTTTATCATGTATAAGCTTTTGGTGTATCCCCACTTGGTTGGGTGGATGAGTCAATATTGGTATATCCCCACTTGGTTGGGAGTTGGATGTATGTATGAGTCTTTGGTGATAGGAAGGTCATTTATGATGTATAGAGTCATGTTCTTCTTGTAGAACATCTTTTTGTAGACCTTGCTTACAGTCAAGGGGAGTATGAACAACACACTTCAACAAAGCAGAGATTTTAGCATGTACTCAGAGGGAGCATGGACGGATTGGTACATCTTGGCATATACAAAGGGGGAGCTCAATCAGAGATTTCAACAGGTACTCAGGGGGAGTATGGACAACGGAATGGATATCAAGGAAGAGAATATCTTGGTCCACCCTTTGCCCTTGATGTCAAAGGGGGAGAGTGACTTGGTGTGGTTGTTGCCATCAAGTCCAAAGGGGGAGATTATTGGCATTATGATGCATGTGTTGTACTTGATGGCAACCCACTTGTAGTAGAACAACTCACTTATATATAACTAGATGAATCTACAGAAGAGATATCAGATGTGACAGAATACATGGGATGCAGGGTAGCTCAAAGGAATCAGTTCAGATGTAATGTACAATGGCAACTCATTAAGATGACAGTTCTCAGTATGGCAAGTTAGCTTTGCCATCAAGTCCAAAGGGGGAGATTGTTGGCATTATGATACAGGTGTTGTCCTTGATGGCAACTTACTAAGATGACAGATCATAGTTCAAGCTCACAGAATGAAGAAAAAGAGATATACGCAGGTTCCCCTTGATAAAGCCACATATACATGCGGGTTAGCCGACCAAAAGGTGCGTATACGTATACACACACTTTCATGCAAGGGAAGGCGCGTACATTGGGTTTTGGTCCGTGGTATTTGGACCATGGTATTGTGATCCATGGTATTGGTCCAAGGTATCTTGTCCGACGTGTTGACCCCAAGTATTTGGTCCAAGGTATTGGTTCTAAGTGGTTTTGGACCATGGTATTGAGTAAGGCCTAAGACTATAAAAGGAGGAGAAGATCATTAGGAAAAGGTACTAAGAAAGGATTGAATATCTGATGAAGTATGAGATCCAGTATGCAGGTTATGGGTTCATGATGCTTTCCTTGATCTCAGCCAAGGAAGAATCTCAGCAGTAGATGGAGGACAAGGTCTAATGATGGATCAGGATCTTATGGCTTGGAATGAATCATCTCTATATGGTTTGATCATGCTTATTCTAGATCTGTATACTGACACATGTAATGTCTTGTAAATATTACAATCTGGGTATAACTCAAGTTTGGAATAGTTGAAAATCATGAATGAATATTTACAGATGTATACGCTGGTTGACTATGATAAAAATGTGTACATGCGCAGGTTAGATACATATAAGTAGCATATACCATATGAACTATGATGTTTTAAGTTACAGGTGGTTCTGGTTGTTGATGAGTTCTGGTGACTGTTTACTGGTGTCAATATTCTGCATATTCAAATTGGTTGATTGTGTTTAGCTTCAGAGTTGATGGATGAGATCTAATAATGGATCAGGATCATAAAGACTTATCTTTATGAGATCTGATGGAATAGATCTAGTTGCTAACACAATTACTATCCTTGTATATGTAATGATCTGGGTATGTCTGAAGTCAAGAAGTGCAGCGAAGTTATAAGTAAGTAATTGATGACATATACGCTGGTTTGCTTTGGTGAAGTTGCATATACATGCTGATTAGGCTCTTCCAAGTAGCGTATGCACTTTGATGCATGATTTCTGATGATACAGTTGGATCTGAATATTGTTGCGGAGTTCTGAGTTCTGCTCTGTGTTCTGGTGACTGCATTTTGTTGACAGGGTTTTAGTGATTCGGTATTGGGTGATTCAGAGATTGATGATGCAAGTGGTGATTGCTTTTGTGCTTCAATGATATTGATGGGTCCAGTATGAAAATTGGATGAAACGTGGCCTCCAGATTATGATGTTGTGTTCCATGAGTATCTAGTCTGAAAATTTATGAAACATGGTACCTGGAGGAAGGAAGAGAAGGTTGTAGCCTTCTGTAGGTCAGAAACTATGTACTAGTACATGAGCTAGTACAAGAGCTAAGGGGGTTGTAGCTCACTTCTAGGAGAAGCTGGAGAATGAGAGAAGGTTGTATCCTTTTGCAGGTAGAAGCCTGCGTACTGGTATAAGTCTGCTCCAGTACATAGATATTGTAAAAAGAAGCTTCTTATTAAAGGAAGATAGAAACAAATTGCATCAGGTGGTTTTCACCCACATTGGGTTTCCACCTTACATCATGGTGTTCATGTGTGCTTCTTATGTGTGATAATCTATCCTGTTTTACTGTTCATATGATTAATGAAGTTCTAATGCACTAAGTAAAGATCAACATTTAATGGATTAATTGAATCATAAGTTTACTGGTTATACACTAGTTTCACTAGACACAGTTGCGTGTACACGCAAGTTCCCTTAACTGAAGTAGTGTATATGAATCTGAGTATGGAAATGAAAAAGTTATTGATTTGATAATATTGATTCACCCCCCCTCTCAGTATTATTTCCAAAAGTCTCTCCCAAAGCAGTATGGGGGGATGCAGGAACCAAGTTTTTGTACCCTGAGATGGTTTTGATGTCGGTTTTATACCTTAACTCTGCCTTTGCGCAAATCAATAAGCCTTTAGGGATTATCAATGTACTTCTCTTTTAGTTTTTAGAACCTCCGCAAAGGTGTGAAATCGTCCTTCGCATAACTCTAATAAGTGACCTGGGAACTTACGCGCCTCTGTAATTACTTTGTTGTATAGTTCTCCGAATTATCTTAGGTGTTCATCAATTCTATCATGCAATTTAGATTATATTTGTGAAACCATATATCTCTACTTGCGTTCATATAACAAATGAAAACATATAGATTCGTGCATTAATTTGGCAATAAAACATAACCCAAGTGCTTAACATAACATAATCGCATGCAATTGACAGAAGTAAAATACGCAGCAATTTCAGAATACTCTTCTTTATTGATGATCTAGATGTTCAATACAGACTCTGACTACCCTACGCTCATAGTTGTAGGGGTCCATGCACTCATTTGCAGACTTCCACCCTAGGCCTCTGCGCACTCAACTGCAGAGCCTTCTTCCTACACTAAGACTCTCACTCTTAGCCCCTTTACAGACTCATCAATGACTCAACTTCACTTAACCGAACTTACTAAAAACTCCTCTAAGACCTCCTTTTTATAAAATCCCATGGCCCGTGGACCAAGGGTGGATCTCAGCAAGCCGACACAACCTATCTAGACTAAGGGCGGAAACCCTTTTTGACTCTTGATACCTTCGTGCTCCACGACCACAAAATGCAGAGACTTTACATTTCTTTATACAAAATTCAGGCCTTCTGCCCCAAAACTTGGGTTTTTAACCCCAAAATTGACCCCAGGGGACCCGTTCCCAACAAACACCTTCCTGGCGTAAACATGCAAGTTCGAGAATGCAATCATGCGTGAAAATTTGTAGTCGCAAATTGTCATCTTTGCTGCATCTAAGAGAGTCAACATAACTCTACTTTTCCAACATCTTGCTTCATGCAGTATGCAACATAATTTTAAGAGAAAGTAAATGCATCAATATCAAGGAAATGCATCAATAAGGAAATGCATCAATCATAAAATGCATCCCTAAGGCAAGATGTGCATCAATTATCAAAAGAAATGCAAGGCCTTATTTGGTTAATAAATCTAACCATCTCTTTCCAAATCATTTCAATGGCGCTTCTTTCAACTGCAATTCATCATGTGTATCATCCTAACCCACAACAATTATGGAATCTTCTTTTCCATCTTTGCCAAAATCTCTCTCCACCTTCTTCAACTGTTGTGGATGACTTGTTGGATTCAAAGTCCAACACTTGTCTACAAGATGACACTGCTTATGGCAATGAGTGCAAAATAATTGCAACTTGTTTTCAACATAGCCTCCGTTATCTAATGGACCTTTGGCTTTCTATCTCTTTTGTTTTGAAAGTTTCCTGTGTATGGCTATCCTATTCCAACACCTTGAAACAATATGGTTATTCAATCCAAAAAAATAACATGTAAAATCTCTCCAAATCTTATGTGAAGAGTTACCATGTTTATCACAATCAAAAGAAACTTGATTAAAGGAAGATTTATACCTTGCACATTCACCTTTGTTTCCTTCTCGAGGAGGTGAATTTGATGAGGTAGTGGCTCTCTTCGGAATACCATCAATGGTTTTAATGACCTTAGAGCTTTCAACATCCTCTTGTTTTCCATTTACACTAGTTGTATGCTTATGAGAATCTTCTTGCAAAATGGGTATAAAACTTTTGCATTCCTCATGAATACAAACTTCACAAGCTTGAGGTAATGAACATGTAATGAAAGTACTTCTTGGAACACCTTCATATGCATCCTTGGCTTTGGAGAATTCTCCATTATGTTGTCCATAACCAAGACCCAAATACCGAGGCCTTTCCTCAACAACAATTGGCTCAACTATGACTTGTACATGTTTTCCTAACCCTTTACCTTCATAGCCCATATTCATCAATAATTTGGACCCTATTCCTCTAGTGTATCTTTCAAAAGCACCAAAACTTTCATTTTGAGAGGAAATTAAAGTTAAACTTGAATTTCATACCTCATTTTCATGCACATTCTTGGCTAGGGTTTCCTTGGCATCATGGAGTTGATTTTCCATCTCATGCATCTTTTCAAGAAGCTCTTGCTTTTGCTCCTTCATGGCTACCAACTGCTCTTGAAGTATAGTATTCTCCTTCCTACATTCATGCAGCTCTTGCACCATATCTCTTATGATGATAAGCTCTTGCAACATCTCTTCATCAAAGAATCTTATTAAGGAAGATGGATTAGAAACATCACTTGTTGAAGCTTCCATCACACTTGTAACACATCAAAAAGCTTCACAAATCTGCAACCATTATAACCCTACTTGCGCAAAACTCAAGAAATCAATAAAATAACCTTTGCTCTGATACCAACTTGATCTGTTATTGAATGTTAGTTTTTTTGTGCTAATTTCAACTTTAGATTTAAAAAAAAAATGCTTGTCCATTGCTTCATGTACATAGGTTTTCTGATGGGGTTTGTAAATCAAAATACGTAAATTTATGTCAAGTTTTATGTTAGAATCATGAGCAGAATAACATGAAAGACAAGTGTTGAACAACAACAAGTAAATGTACATGAAACCATCAAGAAGAACACTTAACACAATGTTTTGATAAAGAATTTCACCCCTCTTGGGATACATCTCCTTGGTCCAGCTTCCATGGATTGGGCCTCTGTATTTTCTCAAAATGGGAAAAAACTATAGTTTACAATACTCTATAGCTCCTGAAACCTTTTTCAATAGACTCATAGTTGGACTACAATTGATCTAGGCTTGACCTCCTCTCCTGGTGGCCCTAAGCTTCCTTAAACTTCAACGCAAAAAACATCACATACAGAAGTTCCTATCTACCTTTGAAACCTATTCCATTGTGTTTATAATGTCTAAATTAGCTAGGAACACCTTTTCCTGATCTCCATTTGGTCAAATTTTGCTCCAGTTATGACCAAAATTGTTTTCTCCTAGAAAACCTCCACTAAAACTGGAGGAATCTCTAGTTAACTTCACTAAACTGGAGTTAGCACCAAATTTGGAAGGGTCTGCTAAAACATTGCTGAATTAAACTGTGATTTTAATTAATGTTAAACTTAGATTAATTAACAATAATTCGGATTAGCATTTTTACCGCGCAGTTAGGATAACTGTTATCCTTAACCCGACGGTCTTTGTGGAACAGGTCACATGGCGATATTAATGTCATGGTTTACGCTGGCGGTCTCTACTAACTGTTAACCCTAGTGGTTTGATTTGAGGTGGACACATGTCATGGTAACGACAACGGTCGTGGTTATGGTTTGCTGTAGCTTGACAGTTATGGAGTGGACACATGTGACGGTTTTCCTCCAGTGGTTAGGTTGGCAGGTAGTGCGGAAGGGGTCGCGGTCTAGCCCCGGCCCATGATTCCACCGTTTGGTGGAGACCAGGGATAGGGCTAGGCCTTGGCCCTAACCCCCAAACTGCAATTTGTTAAACATTAAATATATGTGGAACCCATTGTCTATTAAGATTCATTGTTGTGGTGAAGCGGTAAGACTGTTGGTTAATGCGGACGAGGTTGCGGTTCGACTCTGCTGACCTACCCCAAAATTTTTGGTAAAGCACCCATAGCTGGTCCTTTGGGGAGGGACATGTGGCGGCCTGTGGGCTTGCCACTTGTCCCTCGTCATTGTTCCAACATCCAACCAATCAAAATGAGCCACGTCACCACACTTGCGGACCAACCATAACCTGACACTTGGCATAATTTGATTGATCCATTGACCTCCGTTGACTCTACCCAGTTACTTGCCACGTCAACAGTACGGGCTGCTGACTGTGCAATGACTGTACACATTTTTTTGAAAAAATTCTTCTTTTTGGCAAAGTGATCAACAGGCTCTATCTTCCTCATATGAACAATATTTTGAACGAAATGAATTGTGTTGGTATCGTATCACCGAGACAGACGTGATTGATCAGGTTTATGGCGATTCCGAGCACTTTGATTTTTGAGCTAATTTTTGCCTTAATCCAGATTCTGATCACTTGCTTATTAAGTGAAATTTTTAAAGCCAATTCCTTTTTCCTAAACTCCTTTGTAAATTTTTGCACACTTTGGCCTTTACACTATCACATAGCTTGCCATTCTCTTATTTCATTCTATTCATGTGCCAAAGGATATAATTTATTTTTCAATGCTAACATAAATTCAAACAATGAGGAAAAAGTTTTACCTTCTTGACGTGTAGTCTCCCACTATATCAATGCATTACATTTCAATCAAAGCGAGAATACTTGAATTTTTACCTTGTCATTGACAATCTGTCATATGCGGTAATAGACTTCCATTTGGAAAATCCAATTGTCAAGCTTTTCAGCATTAAGCTCACCATCATAGACTAGAAAGTCAAATTTAATATCCAACTTCAAAAATGGCTTCTTTGATGCAAATTTTCCATGAGGAGATGGAGGAGGAGAATGAGGCGGACTTAAAGGAGGAGAAGAAGGAGAAGAAGGAGGAGAAGGAGGAGGATTCATTTTCGAAACGCCATAATTTCCTTCATCTTTAACTTCCTTCTTCGATGAGCTTCCCTCTCTAAACTCCTTCCATTCTCAATACATTTCATCAACCATGGGCTTCATCGCCAAAAAATCTTCACAAAACTCTTTCTTAGAACCAAAAGTATTATGATCTCCCTCGTGTGATGACATTTCTCTTCTTCGAGTAAAGCTTCTCGATCCAATTTCTAGATTTCCTTCAATAAGTGTTCCTTCACCTTGCTTGAATTTTCTCCTAGTTAGCATGCACACCCACAATCTGCCATCAAACTTGCTCTAATACCACTTGATCTAGGCTATTTTAAAGTGACTTGGCTTGTAAATTTTTTCAATCATGAGTGATTAAACTAAATTAGCTTACAATTATATCAAGCATGAAATACTTAAATGAAGCCACAATTTAAAATGAAATATAAAATATTGAGATAAGAAGAAAATAAGGAAGAAACAAATTGATAATGAAGTTTGTCCAATGTGAACTATGTCTCTAGGTCCTACCTACAAGGAAGTGGATTATTTATTATTCTCCCCAAAATCACAATTACAATGAGCAAAAATGCCTCCAAAATGCTACTACAAATGAGCTCTTTGCTACCAATATGTGGCCTCCAAAATGCCACAAAAACTCCTTTGGTTCCTATAAAAACCAAGCTCCAACACACTTTATTTACCAAAATAAAAAATAAAACACAAGCCTGAATTCAACTCAAAATAATTTTGGCACCACGCATTTAGTATTGCAATGACTTGTGGCACAACGGTAATTTATTTTGTATTGATAGGTAGAAGGGTCTGCAACCCCAGGGTCGAACCCGTTGAAGTTGTGGCCCAACCATATTATAAAATAGCTTGTTAATAACCCTACGAAGGATTATGTTATAACAACTCATGACAAATATAAAATATGTTTTATGTTGTTTTAACCGTCTCATGGTGGTCCAATCACAAATCACCATGCCTCAGCCCACGTGAATATGTTTTGGCGCATTATGTTTTTTATTGTTGGTTCGTTGGAATCATATAAAGAACCTAATTTTTTTATAAAACTTATCTCTTTTGGCACACATATGTTTGTAACCAATCCACATGCATGTTAACAAACCATACCAATTATACATATTAAACATAGGCTATATTTGTTATAAGAACTTAGCTCATGCTTTTTTCGTTGTCCGTCGTATTAAACATAGGCTATATTTGTTATAACAAATAAAAACATATAAAACTTTGTGTTATAACCATATTAATTCGCTACCAACAATATCCCATTGACATATCTATTTTAAATGATGTTGAAAAAAATTATGAAGCAAACCAATCGACTACATGGATTTATAGTTTATCCACCATTCATGCGTTCGTCAAACCCGTCGACCCCTACTTTTCCGTTGCATAACAATTACCATAATTTAAAATAAATTAAGGTGTTGTCATATAACAACTCAATGGTGTTTTCTATTGGTTGGGCATGTACCATCACACATGGAGGTCATGGGGTTGAACCCTGCCATGCCACCATTGCAGAATTGTTGTGTTGTACTAAACCTTCCGCGAGCCCGCACGAGCATTTTGGCCACCAAAGGTTCCATGTGGCACCATACCATTGGACCACATGGAATACACCCATTTTTTCACATGTGCCACTCAAGCGCCCAGTTAACCTTCTTGCAAAGCACCACATCATCCCTACCGTATAACCATGTCATCTTCTAACCATAGGCCACGTTAATGACAACTCGCCCACGTCATCACTACCACATCATTCGTACTACCACATGTCAACTCCACATTGTGCCACATTTCAGCCCCAGGATATGCCACCTTTCAACTCTAGTATGTGCCACGTCACCCTTTGACTTTGACTTTTTTGCCTGTTGTCACAAAACCTGAAACTGCCATATATTTCACACACAGACTTAGATCGACGTGATTTAATTTACGTTGGAATCATCTCATCGATCTCTTTGACATGATTCTATTTCCATAAAAATTTGGAGACTTTTAATTTTAGGCCTTTTTGGATCCTCTCAAATCATCTTGCTTCGTATCTTGGCCATGTGGAATGTTATACATGTCACAACTTCAACCACAAGGTGAGAGAATGTATGTTGTTTAGTTCCTCAAGGACGATCCATAAAAAGCAATAGTAGATCCAGAGTAAGCATGGAATAAATTCTGAAAAGATGTACATGTCAAGAAGCAACCTACTACCATGTGGAAGAAGAAGGTGCAGTAGCCCGTGAAGTAGAAATATTAGTCCCCTATGAAATCCATAGTTATTTGATGCACATTCGTGATTGATTGTATAAGTACATAGAGGTGCATAGCCTCAGGGGTGTGCATGAAAGTATGATTAGTTGATGGATATTAGTGGCAATAGCATCATGGTGTGATCAAGAGCCTCATACACATTTAGGTCCTCAAGAACATCTTGCTTATTGGAGGTATAATCAGCTCAGGGGGAGCCTTGCATGCTTCATGAGTCTTCTTTGGGTCGACGGTTCAGTGCACTACCTCTTTGTTATACCTCCGGTCTAGCCCTCAATGAGATAAGATGTCAATGTGGGGGCCTCCCATCTGCTTCCCATTAGATGGCATTTTTTTGTCGTGTCCCAGTGTCCACCACCCAACGCTTTCTTTTGTTGCAACCTTTGCAATCATCTGATGTGCACCCATTGGGATAATATCACCACCAAACTTTGACTAGATCTACCTTTGGATCCAAGAGGCCATTTTCAATCTTCCACATATCATTGGAAATATTTTTCTGAGCTCTTTCCATCTAAGTAGGTTTCACCTACTTCTGAGATTATATGTTGCTCCAAAACTAGCTCCAAAGTCTTTGCACCATTACTGCTTCCATGTTGGTCTTCTTGTGATTGATCCTTTGCCATGCTTTTCCTTTTCCACCTTTTCCATTACCTTTGCCAATAATGAAAACATATTTACCAATGCATTTACAGTTTCCATTTGCTTACCTTTTCCAACAATCTTTGCCATCTCCTTTGACTTTGACAACAATGTTTTCTTTTTCCATCAATGACAACATATCTACCAATGCAGTTGCATTTTCCAATCTTTTCCATTGCCTTTTCCTTTTCCTTTTCCATCAATGAAAACATATTTCCAACAATCTCCCCGTTTGGAATTGATGGCAACACCAAGATCAAACAACACATCATTACAGATGATCATTAATTTTCTTTGATACTTCTCCTTGTGCTTTTCCAATGATCATTTACCATATTGTGTTTGATTGGAAATTTGATGAACAATACTTCTATCTCTTTGACATCAATGGCAAAGATACTAACATGCTCCCCTTTTCAACAATATCGCTTTTTCTTATGATCCTATGGACCTGTCAACTACTTCTTCTAATGCTGAAAACCTCAGGTACCTCGAATATGATCCAAGCAACTTCCTTTCTGTTCTATGAAGAAGATTGAGTTGAAGGGAAAGGAGTGTTTACTCCCAATATCTGCCTCAAGCAAGCAAGAGGGAAAGACAACATATGTTTGTGCAACTGAGTCATGAGAAAATGATTCCTGTTGGTATGAGTCTCAACTAGGATTACATTCATAACAGTGCCTACCTAGACAGATACACCTTACCTCTAGCAACAAGGACATCCTTTCCTATGCACGACACCATCAATTGTCAACTGATGAACCAAAAAGTACAACACTTAGAAGTTCTTACTTGACAATCATAGAGGGACTCACACATCAATCCATGCCTAGACCAACAACTTGGCTTGTATCTATCCTAGTATACTTCTGATGACAACATATTCACCATGATGCTTTTGACTCATCATTAAAAATAATCATATAAATTAGTACTTTCCTACCAACACTTGGAATGACAAACAACATGGATACTATACTATTGACAAGGAATTTAATGACTGTAAATACCAATTGATAGTACATGTGATACTAATTTAAAATGTTGCCAATTGCTGAATCGATGCTACTTTTAACATTTGTTGAGAACTTGATCACTGAATTTCCTCATCCTCTAATTGTGCTTCTTTTACCACTATGTCTGATACAGATTACCAATTGGAATAACATCATAACAAGCAATCCACTTATCATACCGGTAACTCAAGATAACATGCATAAAAATGATTAGCCTTTGTCATGTAGAACACAATTGATACCAATTAATGATACCAATTGTCAATGCATAAACTGATACTCAAATCTTGGCTTGAGTATTACTCCCCCTGTGGCCATGCTTACTCTTTGTATCAAGAATCTGCAAACAATACTTGCATTAGCAATAAATATATCATCACCATCTATCTATCAATCTAATTTGACAACAACATTCAATACTTCTCTTATCCTTCAAATGCATTCCTTGGAATGTTCCTTTCTTATCCTTGCATCTGACCTTTTTGGCTTCCCTTGAAGCTAGCCTCTTCTCTTCAATGAAGAGGAATAAGGGATCTACTCTCCCTGAGTAGACTATCTTCCTTTTTCTTCCACACCTGGATATGAGTTGATTTCTTGCGCTAGTTTTCCTAACTAGGTGGTTGTCTACCATTTCTTGAGCATACAGACCACTGATCATTCTTATTGTTAGAACCAATTAAATCCAATTTGTAATTCTCGTATTTCTCTTCTTTTTTACTATATTCCTTTGGAGATATTTTAGAACTGATGCTACTTCTTTTAAATGATTGAAGTCTCCTCCCATTACTGGTTATATAAGAGAGATCAACTATGAGAATTTCAAAGTCTGGTGTGCCAATATTCTATTGATTATCTTCAAAACTAAACACTATTATGTGTTTCCTCCATGCACTACTTGATCTACCTTTATTCCAAGTGTTGAAATAACTCTTGTGCAATTCTATTTGGTTGCTCTCATCATAATCCATGCTTCTGATTGTAGTGTTTTGAAAAGAGGGTTTCTTGCCAAATTTGCATGTAGTTGCTTTATGCCCATATTTCTTACACCTGTAGCATTCAACATTATTCAAGAATGGGGAAAAGGAATTATTTATCTTACCAAGGCTTGTGCCAGTCCAATTTCCTAGACTGTAATTTTCTCTCCTACTATTATTGGGCCACTAGTCATATTACCTTTGAGGGGAAAAGTCTCTTTGTGTTTGGTTCTTCAAATTTCTCTCAGAAACTTGTGGCTATGGTTGAAATGGATCTTTCCACCTATGTTGTTGCACCTTCGCTTTCCTTTTTGGACACTTGGAGGCATAGTTCCCCACGTTACTACAATAAAAGCATATAAGGGGTTGCATACCTTTTATTTTATTTCTGGAAGTATTTTGGTCTTCTTGTGGCTGTGTTGACTTCTCTACTACAATATTATTGTTAGGTATATCTTTAACAAATATGGTGAGTCTCTTCAATGCTTCAGAATTCTCTACATGCTTCTGAAGATTCAACAATTGCTCTTTTAATGTTCTATTCTCTTCTTTTAGCTTTAGATTGATGGCTCTGAGATTCTTGATCTCCATAAGGGTTGATATGAGCTACCTCTTCAAGCATATATTTTCTTCAAGATCTTCCAACTCAATTGAGAAGCTACTAGATTCACTAGTGTTTATTTCACTCTCAAAAGTTTTCTCCCTCGATGACTCTAGGGATTCTTTTGTGTATGCATGGGATGTCCTTTATTCCTCTTCACCATAGATAGACCCATTATCTTCTTGACCAATTTCCAGAACTGCTATCACTATTAAGGTAGCTCTATTTTCATTACAACTTGATGAGAAAATCTCACTTTCACTAGTACTTTCAGCTGAGCAATTTGAAGATAAATGGTCTATTGTTCTACAATAAAAACAAAACAAAAACTTACTTGCAGATTGCATCTTCTCTGGGTGTTGATCATCGACTTGGCATATTGATACAAAAGAATCATCATCTTATTCATCATCTTCAACACAATTTGAATCTTTGAGTGCTTCATCCTCCATGAAAAGACTCTTGACATCACATGCAGCTTGCATGTCTACTTCATAGATGGACTACAATTTATCCCATATCTCCTTGGAATTTTTAAAACATATTACTTTTTCAATATTTGACTTAGACAACCCTCTCATGATTTCCTTCCTGGCTTGTTTATCAAACTTATCATTTATTACTCCATACTCCACAGATAGCCATACATCAAAATCAAGAACTTTCAAGTAGATTCTCATCCTTACCTTCCAAGTTGTATAATTTGAGCCATTCAAAAATGGAACTCCATTTGAGGTAATCCAGTCCTGGTTCTCCATGATCCCTGATCTTCCTTCCAGTTGTTAAAATGATCCTAAAGGACATTAGCTCTGATACCAATTGTTAGAAACAATGAAAACCATGACACTACTGAGAGGGCAGTGAATTAGTAGTGTGGCCAAATTATACAATTCTTCACAAATTTCACTTTTTAACCACTTTAACAATTGGTATCAGAGTAGAGGTACCTGAGGTGTTCAACATAAGAAGAAGCAGTTGACAGATCCATGGGATTAGAAGACAAAGGGATATTGTTGATAGGGGGAGCATGTTAGTGTCTTTTCCATTGATGTCAAAGGGGAAAAAGTATTGTTGATCAAACACAATATGGTAAATGATCATTGGAAAAACAAAAGGAGAAGTATCAAAGAAAAGTAATGATCATTGTTAATGATGTGTTTTTTGATCTTGGTGTTTCCATCAATGCTAAAGGGGGAGATTGTTGGAAATATGTTGTCATTGATGGCAAAGGAAAAGACAAAGGCAATGGGAAATATTGGAAAAGGAAACTGCATTGGTAAATATGTTGTCATTGATGGAAAAGGAAAACATTGTTGGCAAAGTCAAATACCATGGCAAAGATTGTTGGAAAAGGTAAGCAAATGGAAACTGTAAATGCATTGGTAAATATGTTGTCATTATTGGCAAAGGAAAAGGCAAAGGTAATGGAAAAGGTGGAAAAGGAAAATCATAGCAAAGGATTAGTCACAAGAAGATCAACATGGAAGTAGTAATGGTGCAGACACTTTGGAGCCAGTTTTGGAGCATCATATCATCTCAGAAGTAGGTGAAACCTACTTATATGGAAAGAGATTGGAAAAATATTTCCAGTGATATGTGGAAGATTGAAAATGGCCTCCTGGATCCAAAGATAGAGCTAGTCAAAGTTTGGTGACCCTAAGTCATAGTTAGTAGAGTTAAAAGGTGATTGGAGGAGTCTTGGCGCATAGCCAAAGTTGGAATAAGTTCCAAACGCAATGGCAAACCCTCGCAAAGCAGACAAAGAAAAGACCAAGTATACATGGACAACAACGGGAAGCATTTCTATTAGCATAGGAGGAGCCTAGTTGACGACCTGGCCCAATAAAGTTACCCCCACGGTATGGTAATGGCATGTAAGTATTAGCATCAGGATGAAGGGAGCAGAATGACACCAAATGGTGACACCATCCTGGCAGACTTACCCTACTGGGTGAACCTTGGAGGATTGAAAAGGGTGCAACAAAATAAAGAATCGGGTGGTGGATGCTGGGACACGACAGTAAAGTGTCATCTAATGGGAAGTGGCCGAGAGGACCCCAGATTTGACAACTTGGCTCGCTGATGGCTAGCCTAGAGGTATAAAAAAGAGGCAGTGCAACGAAGTGCTGGCCTAGAGAAAAAACAAAGGAAATGACTTGAACCTAGTGGTTTTTGATAAAAATATTAACAAAGGAAATCAGTGCAAAACCAAGGGCTGTAGGACCCTTTCTCTCTCCTCTGGTTGGACAGGTGGCAACATGCGATTGGAAGATATGGCAGAGGATGATGATGTTAGCACCAACCAATCAGAGCATGACACATGGCATTCATATTTAGATTTTTTGGGCACCCAAAAGGCCCATTTTTGGGTGACACGTGTCACCAATCATTGATCAACACATGGTACAATTGATGTCAGAATGATGTCATCCTGCTGGATGGAGCTCGACATGTTGTTGATAGTGCACAGAAGGGATGCACTGGGAAAGAGGCATCGGGATGACAAGGTGGTTGAATTGGCCTAGATATATTTTTTATTGGCTCTTGCTGCAATGGGAGGACCCCAACTAGACAACTCATCCCATAGGATAGACCCTAACAGATTTTTAACAAAGCACAAATAAAAAGCATCAGGCAGCGGGAGTCGGGACATGTCGCACTAACAAGAGGATAGTTGTAGCCAATAGGTAGAGTGGAAGTGGTAGCCCCACATGACAATATGGCCCACAGGAGATAACCTGGAAGAAAAGGCATGAATTTATTGTCTTCATGGGTGAAAAGGCATGTTATATCAACCTTATTGTACTTGTCATAATCACCATTTGTTAGTAACCCTAGTAAGGGGAAGGTTTGTTGGTGACTATTCATGGTGTGTGACATGCATATTTCAGCCATACAAGTATCTAGAGTGCAAGTTCAATGATACAATATTAGTGTCTTTGTCATTTTGGATATGGTGGAATGGTTCAAGTGTCATGCATGTATAGGGAAGAGAATCACGATGATCGAGAGAGTTATTGTCATAACCATTCATGTTCTTTGGTTAGTTCACCTATGTATGGGCTATTAGGTGTCAAAGTCTATTATTGCATATTATTGGCATGACCTTGTATCATTGTTGTATCATTTTGTTTCCCTATACCATCATTGGTTCATCATTTGGTGCATAGGTTGAGAGGCATTGGAAGAGTGTGATAAGTTAAAGCATGCATAGAGATGAATTGTTTCAACCATGTATTTACATGATATAGAATTGTGCCTTGATGCATTTCATCATTTGGTCAAGTGGTTGGTGATAATCATGCATTGAAGAGTGTCTTCATGAGAGTTTTCTTCATCCATATACGCTCATTTTGTATTTTGGTTGAGTATTCTATAGTTGGGCCATGAGTGAGAGTCATGCTTTGGCCATGGATTCATTTTGTATTGAAAAATGAAATTAACTCAGACAAATATATAAAGCACACATAGAAACCAGACACAAAATATTGGCTGAAAAGGCTTCAGCCTCAGGTATTCTGTCTCACATTTTCATTATTAAAATAATTGAATATAGTGTTACAAATAAATAGATGAGACATAGTGTTCTCAAGATAGTGCGTGCTATCTTAGACACTTTTGGTTGAGATAATTTCTCCTTTGGTTGAGATAATTTCTCACCAGACACACACCAATATAGGAGTTACCTAAACTAACTCCTATCTTAGAGGAACAACCCAAGAGTTAGGCACAAATTCCTAACTTGGAATATTTAATTTATTTATTTATTTTTGGATTTATTATTGTTTTATGAGAGAGGCTAACATTCCCCCCTTCAATGATAAATCCAAAATAAGAACGAGGAACCATCTTCCAAGTTCTCATGTTGATCCTCAAAAACATTGCCTGAAAAAACCGCCAAATCTGGATGCTGAAGAAACTGCAATATGAAGAGACTGAGTCAGCTGCATGACTGATTCATCTCAGAGGGACGCTTGACAACTCCATTATGTGCCAAGCCGCAAAAGGATCCAACTGTCCTTTGATGAATGCCCACTGGCGTATTTGCTGATGATGATTGCATACTGGCTGAAGATGTCGAAAAACAACTCAATGTTGCTTTTGCTATGATGAAAGCTGCTCACTGCTGCTTTGGCTGTCGATCGCCCACTGGCGAATTTGCTGATGCTCACTGCTGATGACAAATGTCCACTGGCTGATGAAGATGCCCACTGGCTGCTTCGCTGATGTTGTCGAGACTTTCAGTCTGACAACCACTTGTCAATTTCATTGACATTTCCCCCACTTTGTCAGCTGAAAGGAGAGACAATCTTCTCCAAAATATATTTGAACTCCCCCCCTTCAGGTGTAGGAGAGTTTCACTGTTGTACTCCCTCGTTCAACTGCATGAGAGTACCATCATCGGTTCACTATTGGCTGCACTATGTGTGATTGTAGTCGGTTGTAGAACTGAGACAATCTTTTGACTATGGATGACCATTCCCAAGGATAGATCCATTCATAATGTATCTTCAATCTGGCTGATTTTTGTTGGTTGCGACATTTTGCTGAGGAATGATTGGGCTTGCCACAATGGCGACAAGGATGGAGATCGAAACACTGATCTTCCATATGACTAGTTCTTTGACAATGAGAACATTTTGGTTGGACATTAACTTCAGGTTGCGTGCAATTCTATTTGTCTGCAATTTTCTCAGAACCTACTGAGGTGAGTTGTTCAAGAAATCCTACACTCACAAACTTAATTGGCTTGGAATAATCTGCGATATGTAAGTTGGTGTAATCAGTGACATATCCTAAGCCTCATCGATTCTTGTTATTTTGAATCTCTTCCCAGGGCTTGATGATGGGTTTGGAAGAAATTTGAATTGGAACAACTTCGACACTTGAAGTTGTTGGGATGAATGACTTATCATCTGGATGGTTCAAAGACTTGAAAGTATCACTCTTTTCTTGCAATTCATTCCTTTGAAGTTGCGACTCAAGTTGAAGAAACTCAATGGTTTCATGTGTTTGTTGTAGATGCCGTGAAAGATCAGCAAGAGTTTCTTTGCTGACGTGCACCATGTCTTCATCACCGGAGATGATCAAACTGTGAAGAATGTGTAACCACTGAATATGTTGCGCCATCTGAACTTGCTCACTTGAAATCAGGCTCTCTTGTCGTAAATGTCGTGCTTTGAATTGTTTCACTTGATTTTGTTACTTGAATGACAGGCTCGTTTGCTATGGGACTTGAATGGCACGCTCGCTTGATTTGTTGCTTATTGTACTTGTTGAGAACACTTGCTAGAGTTGTACAACTTTCTTGCTTAAACTCTAGAATTCACGCTTGCTTGATGACGATTGTGTTTGTGTGAATGCTCACTTGCCTTACTTGATGACTTCACGCTCACTTGAAGGAATAGCTACGCTCGCTTGATGTCGATCTCAACTTGCTTGATTGGTGTTAGAGTTGAACTTGTTTGGTTGCTTTGATGGTTGTTTCAATGATCTTCACTCTGGCTCACTTGAAGGTTTGAACCTTGTACAGTTTTGACACAAATTGCTTGAATGAATACTCACGCTCGCTTGCAGGAGATGTGAACTTGTTGTTTGTTTCATTTGGAGTTAAAACTCATGGACTCACTTGATTGTGCTTTAAAGGAAGGGTGTCGAACACTGTCGAAAATGCACCCAAAAAAGCTTACAATGATTTCAATGATTCACTACAATGAATTCAATTTGACTCAATTCAAGACTTGGGTGTCAGTTTCAACCGAGAATGCACCCTTACAATTCAATGTAATTTGAGTTTGATTACAAGTTCAATAATGTTGATGTAGACTGTGCTTTGAAACGTTGAAGTTTACAGATTCATTAACTTGATTGTAGTGATGTAGACATTGCTAGAGTCTACAGATTCATGAACTTGATTGTTGAAGTAGAATGTCGATGTTGAAAAATTTGATTATTTGTTGTAGTGACGCAAATGCATGTGTTGAGCTTAATTATCCTTCCTTGCAACTATTTCGTTACAGGTATTGTGCTTGCTTGCATTGAACTTTATGTGTGTTAAATGAGATCATTTATGTGTCAAAACTAGACACAAATAGAAATGCAACAACATGAAGCATGCACCATCATCAACACACTCTTCGTGTACCTAAGATCCCCTTATTCAATTTCGGGTGGATCTAGGACACAATCACCACAAAAAATGAGATCTTTATTAAACTTTGGAGTACGTAATCGCTCAGCTTTACAACATCTTCATTAAAACTTCACAAAGTTTGAGAACTTCTAAGAGGCAAATTGTCTTCAAAAAAATTGGTTTCTCACCAACTCAATCTCTCTCAAAATATAGTTCTGTGTAAAACATTTAATGCACCTTATCCCTCCAAAAACTTTTAAAACATCAACCTTATTACAAAATTAATCCCAATCTTCAGAAATTGATATACAAGATAGACAATTATGAATATGTTTCCAAATAGTCTGTCTCTGTTTTATTTACAAGGCCGCAAGAATTTGAATGTCGCTGGCTCATATCCAATCCATAGGTCTGAGTGATCCGAATTGTATACATAATCTTGCAAGTATTTCACCGGTAGCCAATTTCTTCAGATTAGCAACAACGGCTGCCCAACTTTGTTAGGTTCATGGAGAACTTCCAGATGATGAAGAAAATGAGAAATACTGTGTGGATTTCCTTCGGAAGGGCACATTAGAGGGTGATCTTGAAAGCATGCAAGGGAACAACAAAACTGGAATCCTAGACAATGACAATAAAATGGACAATGATATGTCTTTTTCATATTCAGATGGAAATCATGCAGGCATTGGATGGACCAGTTTTTCTGCGTGGAATAGCATGGATTGTATATTGTAGAGACCACCTGAACATATAGGCATTGAGCGTTTCAGGCAAGCAAGAGGTCTCTCCCATGGCTTCAGATTCTTTGAAAGCTTCTTTGCTTCCTTTTACAGCGTTCAAATGCACCAATTCTGTAATAGGCCCTTCGTTTCTCACTTCATGTCATGACGTAGAATTAATTATGGTCCAATTCACGGTTTCACTGGGAATGCTTTACTCGACTGTTGTATGTGCCCCCCCTATGCCACGACTTTGACTGCTCTGTGACTCCTCTATTGGCAATATAGAACATCAAAGTCTACATACTGTAGAAATAAGAAGCAAACTTTGAACTCGGAACTCCAGAATCTCTAACAAAGTCCTGCTCTCTTTACTCGTTTTCTCTATAAATATAACAAAATGACCGAATGCCACAACCAAACTCTTTTTTTCTGTTGTGGTTTACATCTCCTTCCGTTCAATTAAAACCTTTGTAAATAACTCTATGAAAAATACTTTCAAGCCGCTAAGATCCCTCAAATAAAGATTTCACATGCTTACTGCACTTGGGACAAATCTCAGAACTCGGTACGCTTTGACAACTTCGAACCTAGTACGCCTCTCGATAGCTTGATTGTAAGACACTGGTTTCGACCTCGTGACGCACAAGGGTGCAATGTAATTGAATATATATGCTCCAGATGAAGCCAAAGCCAATGGGACAGGCAAATTACAGTAATCTTTTGGTCCAGACAATAAATTTAAGCTCCTCGAAGTCTCGTATGGCCATTTAGGAGTTTTCCTCGGTGGTCAAGAGTGGACAAAAAAAAGATGAATCAATGCAGGCTGTCAATGGCAGTGGGGACTCGCAGGCTGCAATAATTCTATGCAGTGGTAACTAAAGCAGACAATTCCAGCTTATCATCTCCGTACCTCTTCCAGCCTGCAATTCTTCCACTCAATAGAGATTCAGATAGATGGCAGGTCAATGTGCATTTCAGTAGCTGCTATATCTGCCATAACATCTCTATATTTTGCTTGACGACTGGGCATCAAAATTCTGACTGTGTTTGCTTTCAGACAATTGGCTTTGACCAAAGACAGAGATTAATTTTCTCATGGAATTGTTTCAAATTGTCTTAAAGGAGGAACTGGAAAACTTCAACTGGAAAATATTCGATTGTTTGTGATTGGAGACCTTTCTAGATTATCAAATTCATTACAGAAAGCGATTGCGGAAGCAGAACATGAGGAATTGGAGACAGTTTTCCAAGGAAATAGACACAAGGCGTAGAAATCTTTTAAAAATGCGCAAATGACAACAATACCCTCATACCTTAACTTGACGAGGTCACACTTCTTCAAATATGCTTCCGCTGCTACATGTGAAACAATCTTCAATGGCCAACCAAATTTTATTCAGTTTGCAATACCCCGCATTCATTTCTACGCAAAAATATTCCACCATACATATGCATCTCTATGTCATTCTACAGGACTGTGTCTCACGACCGAAACGCTCAAAGTGTACCACTAGATTCGGCTCTCCTCCTCAACAACGAGCCGTCCTCAACGCCAAGCTCTTTCCACGCTCAATGATCAATGCTACAACAGCTTCATAGATCTTCACGCTGATAGACTCACATAGGCCCTAAGAACCAAAAAAGCTCTGATACCACATATTGAAAAATGAAATTAACTCAGACAAATATATAAAGCACACATAAAAACCAGACACAAAATATTGGCGGAAAAGGCTTCAGCCTCAGGTATTCTGTCTCACATTTTCATTATTAAAATAATTGAATATAGTGTTACAAATAAATAGATGAGACACAGTGTTCTCAAGATAGTGCGTGCTATCTTAGACACTTTTGGTTGAGATAATTTCTCCTTTGGTTGAGATAATTTCTCACCAGACACACACCAATATAGGAGTTACCTAAACTAACTCTTATCTGAGAGGAACAACCCAAGAGTTAGGCACAAATTCCTAACTTGGAATATTTAATTTATTTATTTATTTTTGGATTTATTATTGTTTTATGAGAGAGGCTAGCATTTTTGTGTCTAGATTGTATTGAGGAGAGTTTTGAGAGATGGTTCAACCACATGTTGGCTTATTGATTCCATTGTAACAACATTGTAGATCATTCATAATTGCCATATATTCACTCTATAAATCCTTGTACTATCACTAAATGTCATTAGGACATGGTTGTATTTATTTTTATTCCATGTTAAGGTGTGGCTTCTTGCATACGGCAAGGAGGAAATGGCAACATCAAAATATTTTGTACAATGGCATGAAGAACCTAATACAACCCCTATCACATGTTCAATAGAAGCACATTCAGTGAGCAAAGTGCATGATGTTAACAATAGTTTCTTATTTCTAATGCCTATTTTGTAGGATGTTGGCAGTTAAGCATGTTTTCCTTCAAAAAATATTTTGATATCAACGTGGAGTATTTAGTGTGTCTGCATGGTGTTCATTCATACTTTTCCACCCTTCGCTATTGATGTCAAAGGGGGAGAGTGACACAACCACAAGTGAAGAAGAGACTAGCTAGAGATCAACCATACAAGTGATTGAAGATCAGTTTGGTGTTTGTGGTTGTAGGTTGACATCAATGCCAAAGGGGGAGAATTTTGGTTGAATGGTGTTGGGATTGATGTTAACCAAGGAGATGTAAACCCTAGTTAGCTAGTTATCTTGGCATCGATGTCAACCCTAGTCAGCTAGTTATGTGGGCATTGATGTCAACAAGAATTGTCATGATGATGATTACAGAGTATTTTGAAGTGTTGTTAAGGTGTGTGCATGTCTTGGAGGTGCTTATGGAAGTGGTGTCACAGTGGCAGCAAGTTCTGGGTAGAAATTTTTTGATTTTCCCGAAGTTAGAGCAAATTCACTGGGATGATAACTAGCACAAAGTGAGGATTTCAACAACCTCCCTAAGAGCCCACATTATCCCTACAATGATCATATATAGGAGCCAGTTCAATCCTAGTGATGATGCTTATAAGTGAAAATTCCATATTTGTGCACAAACATAATTTACCATGAGCATATTTCGTGGTATTTGCCCAAGGTTTTTGATGATTTAGAGTCGACTTGATTTCGTCCACATTCTAGAAGGTGATCAAGTAAAAAATAAGGAGGATTAGTGCTTTGTATTGATTACATATTTCATAATTGAACTAGATTTATGAAGGAATGGAATGGAATACAAATATAAACAGAAACACAGAGCCACAACGGAAACTGAACTTTAATTCATTAATAGCAAAGTACTGAAAACTGTTTAAATGTAGAATGGAAATAAACTAGCTCAGGCGATGGTAGCTTATCTCTGAGAAGAGATGTGGTGGTTACATGCCTTTTGAATTTTGTTACAATGAGTCTCAGAGGCCTATTTATTATTGATAAACAAAGGAAAACCCTAAACATCCAAAAACCTAACCCGAGGAGATGAAGTGCCAAAGGTTTGTGGGCCCCATTGGGGTAAATTGGTACATCAACTTCCCAAGGTTGTAACTTTGGCATGCAATTGCCATTTGACACATATGATACCTCGTTAGAAATATCTATCTGAGGACTACAACTTTTGATTGCAAACCCTTTCAAATATTATGGGTTTGCCTCTTTTCCAAAAAAAAATGTTGTTTATGGCCTCAAAACGGCTCTAGAAGTTCAAGACCCAAAAAATTGCCAAAAGTAGTAAATTGTGCTACAATTAAGGAAACTGAAAGAAACAATGGTGGGGGTCCAAGTGGAATAGGTGAGTGGCCACCAATATCCACTTGGATCAATCCTCCCTCCTTTGGAAGAAATGGTCCCCATTGCATTAAGTTCCTCCATGAGATGGGGAAACTTCTACTGAACTTGATCCCTAGTGAGCCACTTTCTTTGGTGTAGGAGTTGACTAGTTTTGACAACCCGATATAGTTGGAGATTTTGTTAGTGAGTGGTCTTGATCTGTGTGTCCATGATCCGATCAGTTGTGGCCTATTCCATATAGTCAGGGTTCAGCTTTGTTGCTATTAGCTGTTGGGCAATGTCTAAGGTGTCCAACGGTGGTGGAAAGTATGGCTGAAGGTGATCCACATTGAACACTCGGTGCAGGCCAAAGAATGGGGGGATGTTGAGCTCGAAATATTTATCTCCCACAACCTTGGGGATGGTGTAAGGCTTGTATCGGAGTGGCCATAGCTTCTGATGAGCTCTGGTAAGGTGTTCTTTCTGCAAATGCAACCAAACTTTGTCGCGCACCTGAAACTTATGTGGAACCCGATGACAATCATGTCACTAATTGTACTTCACATTGGACTTATCCAAGATGTTGTGAACCTATTGGCGGATGTGCTAGATGTGTTAAATAAACCTGGTTGCTTTATCATCCTCAGACTGTACATGTGCGGATTCTTCCTATGTATTTGCCTAAGGCATGAAAACATCAATCAGACACGATGGTTGAAATCCTAGACCCACTTGAAAGGGATTGTGACTAGTCAAGCTATGGAGAGCTATGTTATAACTATGTTGCACATAGGGAAGGCTCTCATGCTAGGTTCATGTATGCTTGGAGTTGTACATTCGAAATATGTGCACTATCATCATATTGATGACCTCTATCTGTCTATCAATATGGGGATGGAATGCAATTGACTTAGTAAGCTTGGTGTCCAATAATTTCTAGAGGATCGACCAAAATTTACTCAAGAAAATGTTGTCTCGATCTAATATAATGGTATGAAAGATCCCAATATGTACCCACACTCATTCAATGAAGAGTTTAGAAGTGTCCTCTGCTATGATACTCTTCTTGTGGGTCGCCAATATAGTCATCTTAGAAAATATGTCCATGACCACAAATACACAGTCATTACCATGCTTGGTAGAAGGGAGGCTAAAAAGATAGTCCATGGAGATGGATTCCCATGGATGGCTGGGAGTAGGGAGAGGATTGTACAGACCTTTCTTCTGGATGGTTGGCTTGGTGATGACACAGATAGTGTAGGATCTGATATATTTTCCAACATTCTGTTGCAGTTTTGGCCAATAAAAATACTTCTATAGTATGACCATAGTTTTCTTCACACCAAAGTGTCCTATGACCCGACTATAGTATGCCTCCCAAATTAGCTTGACAAGCTTGCTTGAAGGAACACAAAGGTAGCTGAGGTAGCATAATAAGGCGTAGGTGAAAATTTGGAACTTGCTTGTCATCTACTAGCATTCGATATGTGGTGGTGAACTTTGGATCATTTTTGTATAGTCACTGCCATTTAGAGGTCTCATGGCCACAAGAGTTGAGAACAATAGTTATTGTTGCAACTGGGGGTCGAATGAGGCAATCTACAACATGATTGGTGTTGATCTTCTTATATTTAATGTTCAAGTGGAATTTTTGTAGATATGTAGACCACTTATGATGTTGATCGTTCTGCAACTTCCCTTATGTCTATATAAACTAAAGAGGTCAGTGATCTGTGTGGATGATTGTCTCCTTCCCCAGAATGTACTGTTTCCATTGTCAGCATGCATGCACGATAAAATACATCTCTTTATCATAGGTGGGTTATTTCTGAATTGTATCAGAAAGTGTCTCACTGTGATATGCCACCAGATGCCATGCAGGATGAGAACTACACCAATAGCATAGTCGGAGGCATCTATCTCAATTTCAAATGGTTGTTGTAGGTCTAACAATGTGAGTATAGGTGCAGAGTAGAGGTGATGCTTAAGCTCAATGAACACCTTTTGTTGGGGCTCAGACCATAAAAAAAATTCCTTCGCTCCACCCTTGGTAACCTAACTCAGAGGCAAAGTGATATGAGAGAATCCCAACACAAACCCCCTATAAAAATTGGCAAGGCAAAAAAAGTTGTGAATTTATGTTAGAGTGGTCAGGGCTGGCCAATCCCAAATGAATTGGATATTAGCCAGATCCACATGCATGCCTTGCTCATTAATGATGTAGCCTAGGTATTAGACCTCACTCATGCCATAGGTACATTTCTCCGAGTTGGAACATATTTTGTGTTGTTGAAGGGTTTGAAGGATTTGTCGAATGTGTTGCAGGTGCTCTTCCCAACTCTTGTTGAATATGAGGGTGTTGTCCAGATATACAACCACGAACGATTTGGTGAAGGGCCGCAAGATGTCATCCATCAACCTCATAAAAGTTGGAGGTACATTTTGTTATCACCCAAAAATGTTCACCTAGCCATTTCTTACTGGGTGAAACTAAATACACCATGCACAATTAATTTTACCATGGTAAATCCACATTCCCCATAGGAAATAATTTAGTAAACCATTTTTCCTAAATTATTTATCATTAAAATCCAAAAACCCCATGACAAAAATTAAATAAATCATTATTTATTTAATATTCTCTAGAAATAATGATTAAATATTTATCTGATAATTATTTCTTATCACTTTTGACTTAATCATCTTGGAATAATTAAATAAATCACTATTTATTTATTATTCCTTATTTATTCCATATTTTCCTTTTGAGATAATTGTTAAATCATTATTTCAAATTCATATTTTCCTTAATTCTCACAAAGTGATTAATAAATCATTTTTATTTGTTAATTACTTCAACCACTTTCTAAATAAATATATTTGACCATTTTGAATATATTTTTCCTCTAAAAAAATATAATAAAGTATTCACAACGACTAGATTTTGATTTAGTCAATAATATTTTATTATTTTCTAGTTCTAATTTGGCTCAATACTTTGTTATAAATAGAGGGTTTTCTATTCATTCTTCACCATGACCATTTTCATCGTCAACATTATTGTCTCATAGCATTTGAGCTCCCACTTGAGTTCAAACACCTTTTTTTGGTTTTTTCTCCCCATTGCAAATTGAGAGAGAGAAGCATGTTGCTGAAGCAAAAGGACAAGCAAAAACCCCATTCCACAGAGGGGGAACTGCAGACCCATGTTGTAATTTCTTCTCACCAAGTGTATTCATTAATAAAAGTATCATTTATTCATGTCCTCCATTGGGTTATTACACTTTAATTTTGTGTTTTTAGATGTTTCTATTTGAAATAAAACATAAGAAAAAACATCGCAACTCTGTTTGACAAGTGGAGTCGCCATTTGTTAGTGTAAATATTTTGGAGAAGTGTACCAAAATCCTTTACTTAAGTTATAGGTGACTTATAAACCTAACAATAAAATATGGTTGCTTCTATGATTCATATCTGTAATAAAACATAAGAGAAAACCCTGAAACAATAGATCATGCAAATAGAAACATATAACAACACAAAATTAAAGTGTAATAACCCAATGGAGGACTTGAATGAATGATACTTTTATTAATGAATAAACAATGTAAACTTTGAAACGGGAACTATAAACTCAAAACGGGAACTCTGGCCCAAAAACCCCCAAAAAACCACAAAAACAGTGCTCAAAACGAAAAGTGTGTATACTGGAACGATGTTTTTTTTTTTAGGTGTCAATTTTGCGGCTGTTTTAAAAATGGCAGTGACTACGAAATTTTCCTGCAAAATATAGCTTCAGAACAAAAGTGTTGATACTGGAATAATGATTTTTTTTTTTAGGTGTCAATTTTGCGGCTGTTTTAAAAATGGCAGTGACTACGAAATTTTCCTGCAAAATATAGCTTCAGAACGAAAGTGTTGATACTGGAATAATGATTTTTTTTTAGGGTCAATTTTCATACTTTTTAAAAAATGCTAATAAAACCAATTTTTTATGTCTCAATCCCCGCCGCCCCCCTTACCCCCCCGCCCTACCCCTACCCCTACCCACGCCTTCCCACCCCACCACCCCACCCCCCGCCCTACCCCCCCCTTACCCCCCGAACCCCCCCTTACCGCCCCGCCCTACCCCTACCCCTACCGCAGATCATTTTATTAATACATTTGTATTTACTTTCTTATAATTTATCCAATTATTTGTTATTTCCTTTTTTATTCTTCATTAAGTCTCTTACTATTTTTAATTTATTTTATTCTTTGTTGACACATTTGATAATTCCTTTTAATAACTTATTAGTTTTATTATACTCTCATTTAATTACTAACTCATTAATTATATTATAATCTCATTTATATGTATTATTTGATTTCAAATCTTCTTTCTCCACATTACATGTATTACTATTATATGTATATATATGTTTGGTATGTCTTCTCGGTACCTTCAAGTTTTTGTTTAATTTTGCAAACAATGTAATATATGATATTCAATATTATAAATGCATGTAGTTTATTCGTTGACAACTCAAACTCACATGATTGACTTAGTTTTATTGGGTAATGGTTATGACATGACTTCAAAGACACAAGTTCATTGGTTGATTGAAATAAATATAATATTCTCAAATATGACTTAAGTTCCCTCTCATTTTTTATTCCTGTGACTCTACATGATAAATGAGGTGAACCAGACCCACTTGACATTCGAATACTTCAGAAAAATGAGATGTTTAAGGTTATATGTGGATCTTGTGTGATTCTCCTAATAAATTTATTGATGGGTCACATGGCTAACATGGCGATATTCTCGCCTAAAGCGTTTCCCGCCGCAGGGAGTGACACAGAGACGACCATGCTTACATCTCAAACAACGCAATAATAAAAGTTTGTTGCAGCTAAAGAGACTCTATAAATACCACCTTGTTCTTAAATCCACCGAACAGTTTCTTATTATCAGTACAAAATTAGGCGATACATTGTTGTATTTCGGCAGTATAATTTTCCCTTTTAATTGCGCGTCATCATTTTCCAGAGCCGAGATAAATACTTGTTATTCATAAATGATGGAATTCAGAAGTACGGTCGGAGCCCCAAAAGCTTATTGTATGGCATGGAAGATAGAAATAGCAAGAAGATCTAGTCGCCATATCATGTTGAAGAAAAAGAGAAGAGTATCCAACCATGTTATCAGAGCTGCGTACTCCGGATCAGATCGCGAATTTGATTCTGGTATAAATTTTTCCTTCACAAGCTTTTTAAGTATGTTTTAAGTTGTATGTGATGATGGTCTTTAGCTGGTAGATTTAAAGAATATTTCAATATTATGTCTACTTGTACTTTTGTTTAAATTATTGTTGTGAAGCCATATTGTGTCTACTTTTACTTTTGTTTAAATTATTGTTTGGTACAATCAAATGAAGATATTGAATATATCGATGAAATCATGGACAAAATGTCAATATTTGGGAGTTTGGTTTGTGACATACGATAGAACCCTAGAAATAGATTTATCAATGTAGGTGAATTTTGCTGCTATATCAATTTGATTTGGATAGTCACTCAATTGGATGGATGCCTAATAAATGAACTTTTTTTAGTAAATATTTTTGGAGGGTTGTAGGTCTAATTAGAATCAATACTGTTCTGCATTAAAATACTATAGAGCTGGATGGAAAAATATTTGCATATAGTTTGGAACGTCATATATGGCCCGATACAGGTGGAAGTACTTTTGTTTAGATTATTGTTCTTGTACAATTGTATAATGATATTGAATTTATATATGAAATCATCGACACAACGTTAAAATTGGGGAGTTTGGTTCAATTTAATATGTGACATACGATAACAGCCCTAGAAATAGATTTATCAATGTAGTTCATGGATTTTGCTGCTATATGCTTTTGATCCAGAGAACTCCTTTTGGCTACAAATGCCAGTGCCAAGGAATCCATTTACGACCAGTTTAATTCCATGCCTGTACAGGATCTATATGGAATCCCCACAAACGCCAGAGCTTCAGATGACAAAAGCTGGGAAAAAACACTTTCCGAACTATGCAACCTCAACAAACAGCGATGCAAACTCAAAACATTTTTTATGAACGAAGAAACGCTTCAAACCTTGAAGAGCCAGGTCTCAGCAAGCGGGCAACTGTCAGGAAATTGCTCTACGTTCGAAGTGCTGGCTGCTCATTTGTGGAGAGTAAGATGCCTAATTATATATATACTACGCCCTACCCAGATCAAGTGGACTCCTTCCACAACCATCTTTACAACTGATGCTATATCAAGTCGCTGCTGTCCTATTGATATCTTCTCTTCTCTCTCAAAAATGTGAGCGTTTGTTTTGGAGTAAATCTTTCTATTCTAACATTGTTACTGCATTTAGGATCTGAGATTTCTTATTCTCAGCAAATACTGCTATGCCATCCTCAAGCTTCCAAGTCACTGCTGATGAAATCGCTATATTAGTACCACCGCCCGCCCCCTTCGCGGCAGCGGCACCCCCGGGCCGCCCCGCCCCGCCCGACCCGCGGCGGGTCGATTCCGGGAATCGACCCGCCGCCGATTGGGCGGGGCGGGGCGGCCCAGGGGTGGCGCTGGGCGCCCGCAGCGCCACCCCCGGGCTGCCCCGCCCCGCCCGACCGGCGGCGGATCGATTCCCGGAATCGCCCGCAGCGCCACCCCCGGGCCGCCCTGCCCCGCCCGACCGGCGGCGGTTCGATTCCGGGAATCGACCCGCCGCCGGTCGGGCGGGGCGGGGCGGCCCGGGGGTGCCGCTGCGCGCCTGACCGGCGGCGGTTCGATTCCGGGAATCGACCCGCCGCCGGTCGGGCGGGGCGGGGCGGCCCGGGGGTGCCGCTGCGTGCCCGCAGCGGCACCCCCGGGCCGCCCCGCCCCGCCCGACCGACGGCGGGTCGATTCCCGGAATCGACCCGCCGCCGGTTGGGCGGGGCGGGGCGGCCCGGGGGTGCCGCTGCCGCGGAGGTGTCGCTGCCTTGGCTGCAAAGACATGAATTTGATACCATCCTGCTGTATAATGCAATGTCGCACTTATGTTCAAAATAACACCAGCTTCTGAAGGAGACTTTCCAAGTCCACCTTTCTTTAAATATTGCAATGCAGCATTGCACATTGTAAATGTGTCAACAGAGTCAATATCCAATACTGTTCGGAAGCCATTTGGTGATAAATCCTCTGCAGCACAAAGAAAATTGCCCGCAGCACCATTCACAAGAATATCAAGTCTTCCAAACTGCTTTACTATTACTTCAACAACACGAGCAGCATCCTCTATCTTGCGAACATCTCCTTCAATTCCAATGGCCCGAATTCCTTGCGCTTGGAGCGTTGCAGTAGCTTCCTCGACGACGGTCTTTACCGAAGATCAAACGCATATAGCAGCAAAATCCACGAACTACATTGATAAATCTATTTCTAGGGTTGTTATCGTATGTCACATATTAAATTGAACCAAACTCCCCAATTTTAACGTTGTGTGGATGATTTCATATATAAATTCAATATCATTATACAATTGTACAAGAACAATAATCTAAACAAAAGTACTTCCACCTATATCGGGCCATATATGACATCCCAAACTATATGCAAATATTTTTCCATCCAGCTCTATAGTATTTTAATGCAGAAGAGTATTGATTCTAATTAGACCTACAACCCTCCAAAAATATTTACTCAAAAAAGTTCATTTATTAGGCGTCCATCCAATTGAGTGACTATCCAAATCCAATTGATATAGCGGCAAAATTCACCTACATTGATAAATCTATTTCTAGGGTTCTATCGTATGTCACAAACCAAACTCCCAAATATTGACATTTTGTCCATGATTTCATCGATATATTCAATATCTTCATTTGATTGTACCAAACAATAATTTAAACAAAAGTAAAAGTAGACACAATATGGCTTCACAACAATAATTTAAACAAAAGTACAAGTAGACATAATATGGCTTCACAAACTATATGATAATATTTTTCCATCCATGTCTATAGTATTCTAATGCAGATGCCCTTATTCTATATTGGTGCGCTTATTCTATATTGTATCCATGGTACAGGTATCCATGGAAGTTATAAACAAATATTTCATGAAATCATTAAAATGAAGCCTCAAACTTCCACCGAGCATTTGTCTAATTATGGCAAGGTGTGTACTCATGGTTTTGTATTATAAATGTAATTTAATTTTTTTACGGTTTTAATTAGGATATTAATAAAGTATAATAAAAATAAGTGATGACAGATGCTATATTTTAATTGAGTGGATTATTTTTAATTGGCTATATTTCTCTTTAATTTTCATAACTTAATGTTTTGACCAAGAACCCTTTTTGGCGTGAAAAGCTTACGAGTTGGAGTTTATAACTCTCACCAAATACATTTTAGAAATGTTTGTCTTTCTTCTTAATGAGTCTTTGACTGCTCACACTTACATTACTAGAACATGCTCTTTTGAGGTTACCTGTGGAGATTTAATTATGTAGTATATTCCTTTTATGGTTTTCTATACAAATTGTCGATTGTACAAGTGCTTTATAAATCATATCTGGGTACATTGTGTGGAGAACTATGGTATCCCCAGGCAACTAGATGCAAAAAAAATTAATTATGTTTTGCTAGGGATAGTAAAAGGTTACCTATTATGTTATGCATGTTGCTTGTACATCTTCTTTGGTGGTTGTTCATTTTTCATTAGAAAAATAAAGAAAAACCCTTATGTTCTCAATTCTAAATTTTGTTTCACCATTTTGGGTATTAAACACCTTGGAAGGAAACACATGTGAATGATAAATCCTATAATAGTATGCTTGACATATATTACTAATATTACTAATTTTAAATTAGTTTTTCTTTCAATTTTTCTTCGGTCTCATGTATTACTTTCTTCGACTCTGATATTTTTCTCATTACATTATATTAGTTACAGTTGATACTTTTCAAAAATAGCTTGAAAGCCTTCATTCATCATATTATGTTTATGTGTGTTAGATAGAAATATCTAGAACAATAAATTCACTTAGTATTAAAAACAATCTACACATTCATTTGCACATTTTTTTATGTTTTCAAGAGTACTTATATGTGTGTGTGTGTATGTGTGTTTAGTCTGTGGATAATGCAGGCTTAACCTAGGGCTTGCAGCAATCTTCAAGCCTATTAATTAGCGTTTATGATTGTTCCCCTTTGGTTCAATGACTTATAGTTTGTTTATTAACCTCGATAACTAACCTAACCCAAAGAAATATTACATTCCTCTTTTGATTTCATAATTTTCAAATTACAAAACATTAATACATTGGAATAACCACAAGCATAAAAAATAAAGACAAAAATCAGAAAACAAAAATACATGTTTAACATTCATTCGCTTATATGAATAAATGACTTGGCCTACCGCAAAACCACAGTGAATAGAAAGATGCTCTACCCAACCAATGGGAACTGGTACCTGTACTGGAACTCCCCCTGAGCAAATTTTCTTTTTGTTTTGCTAAACTAAGAGTTGTACCTTCTATTTCATTAAATCGGAAAAAAAAAATACATAAAATACAACAGTCCCCAAGGAACTTTGGGCTAAAGAAATATCAAACTGCTTAAAGCCATAGACCCACAAACAGAACAACAAAACCCTCGAAAAACAAACATAAGTCAACACCGTTCGATCACCCCTCAAAGATCTGACGGATGAGGCTCATATCGGGGCGAGAACCTGCAACCACGTTAAAATTAGAATTGAACCCAATGAGGAAATACAGACCATTCTAAAAGGATTTTGGGTCTGAACGGGGGGATAACCCTCGAGCATGTAGTCCACCTGAAATCCACTGATTCCCACCATGAAGCACAACAAACTCAAAGGATAACACTCACCTTGACCTACATACATATCCTTAATCGTCGAATCTCCTCACTAGATCTAACGGCGGAGGAAGACATCGCTTGACCTACATACATATCCTTAATCGTCGAATCTCCTCGCTAGATCTAACGGCAATTGAGAAAGATCCATTACAATGCAATTTCATTCAACAAAGAATTAATGTTCTTCAATTTCTTCGAGATGCAATGCAAGAAATTGGGTTGAAGAAAGGGGACTTTAGTGAATCACGTGTGGCAAAAAAGGCAAAGGAACCCCAACCACCATTACATGGAATGTTTGGAAAGACATATATTGGGAGATTTGCAGACATCAAAGACCCATTAGAAGAGGAAAATGAGCAAAATGAAACAGAAAATATTGTGGAAGAGGACAATGATGAAACTCTAGAGGACGAAGAATTTGGATTACGTGACATTGTTGATTAAATTTAAGTTATGCTTGCAAATCAAGCTTTGCAATGTTTTGACTTTGACATTTTATGAGAAGAATAAACACTCAATTAGGGTTGTTATACGTTCAATATTGGTAATATGTGATTTTTGCATTGATTTTTAAGTTAATCATTATTTTTTGAAAAAAAAAGTAGTTATTATTATCTTTTTGACATGAAATTCATAAAAAAAACTATTATTTGACCATTTTTAGTTAATATTTTTGTATAAAAATTGTGATTTTGACATGTTAATTCTAGCAGAAAATTATCAAAACGTTTAGTTTTTTTGTTATATTTATGTTAAAAATGGTTATTTTTTATGTCCATTGTTAAAAAATGTTGTTTTTTAGAAACAATTATTTCATGTGGATTGAAAAATTAATTAAGGATGTCTAAATATGTAGATTATCTAAAATTCAAACTATCGACTTTCTAATTTAAAAACGCAAAACAATAAAAACCCCACTAAAAAAAAAAAAAATTAAGATAGAGAACAAGAAAATATGAATACAATGACGACTTCAAAAACTATCAAATTTAGAAAATAATTTTTTACATTTCACACACTAGAAAATTTAAAGTCAAAAAATAGGTCTTTTAAAAAAAGGGTGTGATGCAGAATACTCACTTTTTAAAATCAGGATGAAAATCACTACCATTCACTACCATTCTAAAACTTAATGCACATGAAAAAAATTAAAGTTCCAAAAACCATGTTCTAAAAAAAACATGTGTATTCTGCATCACCACTTTTGAAAATCGGGTCATTTTTTTGCCACCTCTACAAAACGGGTAACAGTATCAGTTCCCGTTTCAAAGTTTACATTGTTAATACACCTGGTGAGGAGAAATTACAACATGGATCTATAGCTCCCCCTCTGTGGGATGGGTCCTTTTCTTGTCCCTATGCTTCAACAATGTGCTTCTCTCTCTCAATTTGCAATAGGTAGAAAAAACCAAAAAAAGGTGTTTGAACTCAAGTGGGAGCTCAAATTCTATGAGACTATAATGTTGATGATGAAAATGGTCATGGTGAAGAATCAATAAAAAAGCCTCTATTTACAACAAAGTATTGATCCAAATTAGGAATTAGAAAATAAAAAAAATAGTATTGACTAAATCCCGATCTCGCTGTTGTGAATACTTAACTATATTTTTTGAGAGAGAAAAAATATTCAAAATGGTCAAATATCTTTATTTAGAAAGTGGTTGAAGAAATTAACAAATAAAAATGTTTTTTTTTTCACATGTGGGAAACCTATCATAAAAAGGATTTATTAATCACTTTGTGAGAATTAAGGAAAATATGAATTTGAAATAATTATTAAATAATGATTTAACAATTATCTCAAAAGGAAAATATGGAATAAATAAGGAATAATAAATAAATAGTGATTTATTTAATTCTTCCAAGGTGATTAAGTCAAAAGTGATAAGAAATAATTATCAAATAATGATTTAATAATTATTTCTAGAGAATATTAAATAAATAATGATTTATTTAATTATTCTCATGAGGGTTTTGGATTTTAATGAGTGTTGGCTTGAGGGGGCCTGACCCAGGTTCGAAGTTAATTAGCCAAACAAATCCTTGTACTACTAGCCCTTTCGGCAATAGCCCGCGGAGCGCAGACTGAGGTTTCACCCGAAGCAGTATGGGGGGATGTTGGAACCAAGTTTCTGCACCCTTGAAATGTCTGAGGGGTCGATTTAGTCCAACTATGAATACCTTCGTGCAGGTCACTTCGCGCGTTGTCCTAACCTGCGAGACCTTCGCGATCTGTTATAATCGCCTTCGCGCAACCTTAACCAGGTTCTAAGGTGATTTCACACTGCCCTAGTAGTGATCTATGCTACTTCCCCAAGTTACACCGCGGATCTTACTTATCTTCTTATAACAGTTAGTTATCTTTGCGTAAACAGATACTTAATCTTATATTCACTTTATCAACACATTCATATAAGTTCGCGCATCATATAAACAATAGAAATGCAATTTATATCCGATACATTCAATGCACAAAACAGGAAAAAGATACATAGAAATGATGTAAAACTTCTCTTTATTACTTCTCCAAAGGTTATAAACTCGACTCGCCCTGCGCACTTAGCTGCAGGGGTCCGCGCACTCAGCTGTAGAACCTTCTCCTACTCTACGACCTAAAGACTCGACTCTACACTAAGATAAGACTCAATTCTTCATCTTTCATTCATGACTATCCCTCCGTTATTTACAACTTAGAGCCTCGCTCTATTTATACAATCCCATGGTCTGTGAACCATGGGTAGATCTCTAAAGCTGATATTACATTACAAAAATGAGGGCGGGAAACCCTATGACTCGTTTACAATCTTCGCACTTTACGCCCACAAAATGTGGAGTCTTTACATCAGATTTGGTCAAAATCTGGGCTTTAAGCCCCAAAACTTGCCTTGGGGGATCCCGCGCCCAACAGGCCCCCAACATAAACATCGTGACTCTCCCTCAAGTCACTCTGTCGATGCAGAGATCTTCGCATGAAGACCTCCCAACTCTGTCCGAACTACTGCAAGGTCGGCAACGCACTGAGCAGTTGCCTGTTGTATCTCCTAGATGTGTTGTTCATAGACTAATGAACTACTTCTTTATATTTGCTCATGCATTCCCTGCATCTATGCGATCTTGGCTTCGATCGAGACTGTAATGATGAATGCCTTATCGATCCAAGGTTGGACACGCTCCTTCAAAACCACTTCTTTATGTCGTGTTGCATCTACTTACTCCTTAAGCGCTTTGGCCTGTTGCATCCGCGTGAGCCTCTGTGTAAGAGCCACCATCTGTGCGATCCCTTTTATATCATCATACTATTGTTGCAGCTTGTGTGCCTCTATTTCTAAGCGTTGTATGTTCGAGTCCTCCTGCAGAGTGGTAAGGACCTCAAACGACTCTTCCAACATTTTGATGCAGTCCTTCACTACACTGTTGATCTCCTCCATCCCTAATGTAATGGCGCTGGCGTGCTGTTACCTCACCTCTGGAGGAGTTGAAGACTACACCTTGAATCGCAGCTCTGCTATCTGAAGGTTTAGCTCTAGCTGAACCTTAGCCATCTCTTCTCACGCCTCGCGCACCCTTGCTGCTAATCTCTGGATGCGTTCCTCTGCTGGGATGGCCAGCTCAGGGACCATATGGTAGGCCTCGTCAACCACCTGCACCATCTGTCGGTTCTGTGCCACTACCTCATCATACTGCAGGCTCAGTTGTTCCATATTAATTTTCTACTCGCTTAACACCTGTAGTGCGCAACCCTCCCTAGCCTGCAGTTCTTCAGTCACTCCATCCTGCAGGGCATAGAGTGTCTCCTGAGGGAGCGCAACCATGTTGATCCCTTCTCCCTTCAACACACTGATCGTAGGCCTGTCGGCCTCATTCCTTGAAACCAGTGCCCCCTCTCACAACACTATGGTGTTGGTCATGCGGGCACGCAACATTTCCTCGGCCGCAGTCATTCCTACTGCAAGGCTGGTCTAGAGAGTACCAGCCTGAGGAGTGCGCACCTGCAACTCCTGTATCTGTGTCCGGAGGGACCCCAACATAATCTGATTCTCCTCCGCGAGCTAATGGAGGGCCTCCGGGGTGACCTCATGCACCATCTCCCCTATATCATGGAGATCTCCTTTGGTGAGGGTGATTGGGTCGAAAGAAGTCCTAGAAGCTTTCGATTTCTTTCACGACCCCACTTGCTCTCTCGGGCACTGGCACTTCAATTGTGTGGATGCTATTTTTGGGTCCATGCCACCTTCCTCTGTCTCGAGCTCTTCCTTGGGAGACAACAACTTATGGCCATCACGCTCCTTCTCTGCTGCCTGTTGTTGTTCTATGGCTGCCTTCTGTTGTTCTGCTGCTACCTCTTTTCTTCTCTTCTCTTCCAACTGTGCCATCCACAGTTTTTCCTCCTCCTTCCGTTGTGCAACAGAATTTTCTGTTTTCGTCGTGGAGATGGCTAGAGCGTGCCACTCCAGCGGCCATGACTCAAGCACGATGAATATAACATCGTCTGTGTTCAGGTACGACAGTTTGTTCCACCTCTTCATGGAGTCCTTGCGCGCCCTGATGTATACGTGATGGAAGTCCGCCTTGAACTCCGTGAAGATTTGTAGGCTATTGTAGACAGTGGGCGATAACCGCGGCTTGCAATTAATCTTCTAATATTCATCTTCATGAACATCCAGAATATCTTATTGTCTCGGATCCTTTGCACATATTTAGTGGCCCACAGCGAAGCGTGCTTCGCTGCCTCCAGAAGATCCCACAAAATTGTGGGGAACTGGCTGTCCTCAGGCATCCCAAGCTACCATCACTATGGACAGTAGAATCCATGCATAGTGGAAGGTATTCCCCTGTTCCTGTGCCTCGCGGAAATTCTCCAGGAACTCCTTGCGCAGGTACTCTGACCAATTAAACTGGATGCCCTTTGTACACTGTGCGACAAGTGTTACCATTGGCGTAGGCACCTCAGCCATGCAGCACTTCCGCATAACCTTTCCATCCAATATCTGGGTCGCAACTTTAACTACCTTATTGTTGATACTATAGATCACATACCCTCTATTCTTTTTCTCCAGCTTCAATTTTTCCTTCATGTCCTCCGCGATGGCCAAGTCGGTGCTCTTACCCTCTGAAATATCCACTGGGTCCTCCCCTTTGCAAGGAAGTTGGGTAATTCTATGACTCAGGTGGTCTATGATGCGGATGGGATCCTCCAGCCACAAACACCCATCATGCACCAGGAAAAGTAGTTGCTTGATGATGAAAATAGTTACTGGGGCGCGATGGTAATGCGAAACCCAGAGCAGGTTCAACAACCCTGCTTTCTCTACTCTGCACAACCACTTGTGCGAATCCAACTTTATGACTCCCACCACAGTGTTTTTCTTCGGCTTCATGAGCTGCTCGATTGCCAAGTGTAGGAACTTTTCATGGTCCGCAAGATCCCAATATTCAAACTTTAGACTCGGCACCCATCCCAAGTTCGCTCCTTCAAAAACGATATTGTCAGGTAGTAGCAGAGTCTGTAGAGAACTCTTGCTCTCATCTAGGTCCTTTGGCACCCTTGCCTTTCCCTTCTGCTGAGGAACATACGCGGGCAGCCTGGTTAGAGGGTTCGCGGCCTCGGTTTTGACCTCCATGTCTTCGTCCTCCTCCTCTTCGACAAGGATTTCCTCAAGGTATTCCTCCTCTTCATCAATTTCCAGATTAACTACTTTCCTCTTTTCTTCCATGGTCAGTTTAGTTCACAACGGGTTTCTAGCGGACACGGGCACCAAAATCATGGCCTTTTTATCTTTCTTGGGTCTCGGCATGCGTGATGATTTAGGGATTTTTGTGACTATCCCAGCACTCTCAAGGGCATCTCCTATTGTCACGGCCTACGCAACCTCTTCAGCAGTCATTTCGCCGATATCCATGGCTTCCTCTGGTGTGGTCATACTGTTGTTCCACAAATCTCTCAACGGCTCAGGTAAGTGCTCAAACAACGCCTTCGACTTCAAAACTTCAAACAGATCTAGGTTCATAGATCTCTAGGCACAATAGCTTAATTATCAAATGGCCAAGTGTTGTTTGTTAGGTAGCCCTTTGTAATTTATAGTGCCTTTTGAATTTGAATTCAATTGTTCCCCCCAAATTTGGTTCATTAATGCTCCCTTGGCGGAAGATTTTTCAAATCTAGCCCATAAAGCCTGTCATCCGCAACATTTGGTCTCAAACCAAGCATCACATCATGAAGAATTACTGCAATGGTCACTTTCCAGCTGACCCGCGCGGCAGCGTAGCTACCCTTGCACTGTCCCGGACCTTGTGACACTTCGCTCTTGCGTGCAACCCTGACATCGCATAGTTTTTGGGAAGAGTAGTTTATAGTCCTGCGCCTCCTTTCAACTGCCTGGAGTGCTAAGACTGTGCTTCCCATGGCTAGTCAGGTGGCTGGGCCACCTTTATACAACTTCAACTGACCATAAATCACTTTTCCTAGGAAAAGTTCGCCTTTTAACTTTACTATTTGCATTGCGCACTTTACCATCTGCATTGCGCGACTGTCAATGATCCCTTTAGTAATATACGGCCTGATCCAAGGCATGAAACTAATCAACTCTTGGCAGTAGCTCCTAAATTTGTCAACAGAACCGTGCGCATCATGTCTTATCACCACGACCTTTTTATCAAGAAAGTCCTTCTTTATTCCTTCCTCAAGCTTCTTGACTTCTTCTTTCGTCATGGCGCTCTTTGCCCTTTACCGAAATTTTTCCTTCATGAGTTCTTGGAGCCTAAGATCACCCTGCTGGATCTCTTCATCAGGTCTCAAGCATTCTTCTTTGTCCATCTGCGCGATCCCTTCTTCCAAGGCTCCGTGATGTGTCATATCCATGGGCGTTGCTATGCACGAACTAGCCATGATAGAATCCATCGGCATTATAGCATTCGCTCCATATGCCAGCCTAGAAGGCGTCTATTGTGTCAGTTTCTTGCACATCACCCTATAAGCTCATAAAACTATTGGTACATGCAGGTCCTAATCACTTCGCTACACATTATATACCTTGTTCAACGCTTCGCACACCTCATTAAATGCTTCTGTGTGGATAACCTTCTGCGTGCTCGTTCTCTCCACATTCTTTCATTCCAACTTGAGGAACCATTCATGCATTTGCCCCCCCAACACATGCTTATTGACCATATGTCCCAACGTGAAGTTCATGTGCATCCGCGTGGTTTGTTTTCCATATGTTGGCATCCACCTAACTAGATGTGCGACAGTTTATCCTGCCCCTTGCATTTATTTGTCAATCACACTCTAGGCTTCCCAAACTGTGTGCGCATCATTCTTCTGCATTCACGCCAGTCCTCAAAGCTCCCTTTGTGTGTACCCCACCACCTCGTGGGCATAGTGCGCAGTACCCAATTCAAGGCCTAGAAACATTTCTTTTTCAACACCTCCCTTTCAAATCTGTCCAAGAAAGCATCTGCCTCACCTAAACCATCATATGTAGGCAGATCTCTCACTTTTGTCGATACACAGCACTGCGATCTTGTCATCATATTACAGTTCAGTGTGTTTACCTCCTGTAATCGATTCTGCCATCATTCTATCTCCTCATCCGAATCTGAATTGCAGGAGCTTTCACGCTCCCATGAAATTCGTCCGTCCATGGTGGGATTTACCCAATCTTGCTCTCACGCGGTTATTTTGTAGATGCAGTCCAAATCATCGTCACTATCATAGTTGCACACTGGCTCTGTATAACGCGATCCTTACGCAGGGTCCAAGGGTATAACTATGCGCAGAGACTTCTTCTCAAAAATCATCTTGCGCTTCTTTAGATTAATCACCCTGTTCATGTCAGTGGCCCAATCAATTCCTAAGAGCATGAGGTAGGGATTGCTGCTATCAAAAATCTCTTTCACTTCAAAGTCTGCTAGCGCGCTTGCTCCCTCAATATCCACTGTGATTTCTTGCAATCATCCCATGGGTATTATCCAACAAGGTACAATATAGACATGATGGATGCATTGGATTTGTACAATCATGGACATAATGTCCTGCCCCTCCTCAATTGTAGCATATTATCTGTCCACGACCTCTTCCAAGTCCTCCTCCACCTCGGCCTCGTCTGTGCCCCTGAAATCCAGTTCGCGCCACTCCTGCGTTCTTGTCTAGAGGTTGCATTTTGGCTTGAACTCTATAGGTGGGAGTTATATCCATCATCAGCTCATAGCTTCTACAAGTGTGCTCATCATGTCCTATTGACCTACAAAAGTTACAAAACAATTGCTGTGAATTCTACGTGTACTTCTGTAACAAATGGCAATTGTCCGTAGCATGCTTTCCTCCTATTTGACAAATCGAGCACCACAAAGCAAGTGGCACACTAGGTCCTGCTTGTGCTTCCAGCCTTAACGACATCGGTCCTCCTCTCGTGAGGTAATTCGTGAACACAGGGCAGTGGTCCTTATCATGACCTTGACCCTTGCCTTTTACACACCACACCTCTTCGCGAACTTCTAGTTGGGCTATCCTGTCCTGTTTCAAACTCTGCATCTCAAGGCATAATTTTTTCAACTACGCATGGATTTGCTGAACTCCCAAGTTATGATCCTGCATCAGGGTTTCATGCAGCCTCATCGCAATCTCCAAGGCCTCTACCTGAGTCATTAACATCTGTTGTGACAACGCGTTCCTCAAATGCGGCGTTAGCGATGCTACAAACCATTCATGGTGTTGTCCATTCGTCAAAGTCATATTAGCTTCGTGAATCATACACTTCAGTCTCTGATCCATCTCCCAAGGAGTCTTGCCTGGTAGCATTGTGATCTCTTTGAATCCAATGATTGACTACGCTTCTAACTTCAGCCTGCTAAATTCTCTGTTTAGCGCAATTTGGATATCCGTGATTCCCGCATTCAGATTGTCATTAGAATGCTTAATATACCAGGTCATCGTGTGATCTTGTAGAGCACTGACTAGCATTGCTTTCTTTATATTATCATCTATAACTCCCTGCACTTCCCATACGACTTTTATCACGAACCAAAACTGGTCCAAATATTCATTTCCTACTCCCTTCAACACAGGCAACTTTATGGGGCTTGCCATATTGACTCACGGTGGTGGCGGAGGTGTGTTACAGATCCATTTGGGCACATCAAACCCAACTTATAGATCAGTACTATTAGGGCCCATCAAACCCTAATTTAGTTGTTACATGCCGTAATGAAGTCAACCATCAAGAATGCCTCCTTCCCAAGAGATTCCATGATTGAAATCATCCAAAAATTGCCTCTAAGAAGATCAGCGCGGGCAGGCCTTTATCAAGGTGCATTGCAGTGCAACCCAATACATTTCTAGGGTGCATTGCAGTGCACTTGAGCCCTCTTTGGCCTGCGCTGGGCGAATTTGAGCAAAATATGCATTGGGGTTTGGAATATTCTTATCCATAGGATGCTTCTAGAAGTTTCCCAAGGCTATCCACTCCTTTGAGCTTGAAATTGGATGAGGGAGGAAGTTAAGGAACATCAATCCCTTTATCCCTTCCTCCATGGAACTAAATCCTAAGTTTGAGAGGGCATTCATTATCACCATTTATGGCATAACTTCCTTCATTCACCTATAAAAAGACCACTCATCTAAGTGATCAGGGGCTGGAAATCATTGAATTATAGGGAGATGCTGTTAGTATGAGACTTGAGTTGGTTTCAAGTATTGTAATGATGTCAAAATGTCTTGCTTTTTATGAGGAGAGGATGGGATTGAACTGGAGGAGTGACACTGAATCAAGCAAATTGGGTTGTAACTCTTGCTTTTACTAATAAAGTGTTCAAAGATTTTTCGATATGTTTGTATTGTTTATTGATGCTTTCATATGTGTATTATGCACTTAATTCCATTTTATGTTTAATCCATAGATCATCATCATATGCTTTGATCCGTTTTTGTCTTCTATCTGTGTGCAGGTACTTTTCAAGCAGATTAAGTATGGGAAGGAGTGATAGAATTAGTCAAGGGAGATAAGGAGTAAGAGAAAGATTTAGGTAGGCTTCTTTACTATCTTATTTAATCTATTGGTTATAGAAAAAATAGAGAATTCTTTGCACTGTTGTTCTAGACTTAGCTACTAGTCTAGGGGTTTAGGCGTTTATCCAAAGACTCTAAAACTTCCCAAAACAAGGTGGTACAGGTGAAGATGGAGGTGAAGGCAATGAAACTGGTGGCAGTGTGGGTGGGGTGGTATGTGCAGAATTCTCTACCTTATCAAATGGATCGCACTTCACGGAGAGACCTTCGCGAGCTCTTCCTCGTCCCCTCATGGACGTGAAATCAAAGGGCTATTCTCTGGTCCCTTACTTCCTTCGTTCTTGTAGGTTTTTCCACTTTGTGTAGCTCTGGACATCAAGGTAATTGCATAACCCTCTTTTCACACAATAGCATTTTAATCCAAGTATTCAGAGACTTTACATACTTACCTCATGGTCCTTTGAGAAAGCGTCGCTCCGCTTCGCTATAGCTGACTGAAGTATCTACTGCGAACTCAGTAATGAATCCTCCTATAATTCGATCAAGCCAGTGATAAAAAACATGCATGATCTTATCCTCCAATGCTTCCAATCTATGCACCAACTCTGGGGTCCACACAATAGGATTGTCAAGTTTCCACCTTCCTTGGCTATCTGCTAGCTTCGCGATCCACTCATACAACTCAGTAGGGAAATATGCGAAGAAGATTTCGTGGATCTCTGTGTACAGGTACCAGTCTAACCACTCTTCTTTTGTCAGTCACGGATTCTTGTTTTCCTGCGCCGCGAACTCATGAATTCTTCTGTCCAACCAACCTTCAATTTCCTTCTTAGTTGGATTCCAATGATACAACATCAAACATCTCTATGTAGATCACGGTCCCGGCAACAGAACCATTTGTTGGCTTGAGGGGGCCTGACCCAGGTTCAGAGTTAATTAGCCAAACAAATCCTTGTACTAGTGGCCCTTTCGGCAATAGCTTGCAGAGCGCGAACTGAGGTCTCACCTAAAGCAGTATGGGGGGATGCTGGAACCAAGTTTCCACACCCTTGAGATATCTGAGGGGTCGGTTTAGTCAAACTGTGAATACCTTCGTGCAGGTCACTTCGCATGTTGTCTTGAACCATCACAATTTGTTATAATCACCTTTGCGTAGCCCTAACCAGGGGCTGAGGTGATTTCATGCTGCCCTAGCAACGATCTGTGTTACTTCCCCAAGTTATACCACATATCTTACTTATCTTCTTATAACAATTGGTTATCTTTGCGTAAATAGATACTTAATCTTATATTCACTTTATCAATACATTCATATAAGTTCGCGCATCATATAAAAAATAGATATGAAATTTATATCTGATACATTCAATGCACAAAACAGGAAAAAGATACACAGAAATGATGTAAAACTTCTCTTTATTACTTCTCCAAAGGTTACAGACTCGACTCACCCTACGCACTCAGCTGCGGGCTACTAGGCCTTTGAGCACTCAGCTGCAGAGCTTTCTCCTACTCTATGACCCAAAGACTTGACTCTACACTAAGATAAGACTCAATTCTTCATCTTTCATTCATGACTATCCCTCCGTTATTACAACTTAGAGCCTCTCTCTATTTATACAATCCTATGGTCCGCGAACCATGGGTAGATCTATAAAGCTAACATTACATTACAAAAATGAGGGCGGACAACACTATGACTCATTTTTAATATTCACGCTCTGCGCCCATAAAACGCGGACTCTTTACGCCGGATTTGGTCAAAATCTAGGCTTTAAGCCCCAAAACTTTCCTTGGGGGATCCCCTGCCCAACATTGAGAAATGATTTAGGAAAAATGATTTACTAAATTATTTCCTATGGTGAAAGTGGGTTTACCATGGTAAAATTGATCCTACATGGTGTATTTCTATCCACCTAGTAAGAAATGGCTAGGTGAACATTTTTTGGGTGAAACATATTTGTTAACCTGAAAGGCATGACCAACCACTCGAAAAGGCCCTCACTAGATTTCAAGGTGGTCTTCCATACATCTATGGGTTCTATTGGAACCTGATGATAGCTAGACTTCAAATCAACCTTGATAAAATACTTGGCCTCCTTGAGCTGGTTAAGAAGGTCATCAATCCGTGGGATTGGATTCCATCGTTCTTCTGTACAAGTACAATCCGTCTCCCACAAGGTGAGGAACTTGGTCAGATGTGCCCTTTTTGTAGATGCTCCTAGATTTGTCACTTGATTTCTTCATTTTCAAAAATGGAGTGGTCATATACCATCCCATTGGGTAGAGGTGCTATGGGAGTCAGATCGATCGAATGCTTGCCCTGACAGTGCAAAGGTACTCCTGTGGGTGAGGAGAAGATGTCCCTATATTCTTCCACGACCTTATCCACCTAATTATGCTGCGTAGGGGAGCCCTTCCCAAGGGCCATGGATGTGGCCACTATATTCCCCTTAATTTGAGAGTGAATCAGAAAGAAAACCAATTTCATGGTCTAGGAGATGATCTTACTGCATTTCTTAGCAAAGATCAAAGAGATGATGGTAGGCAAGGCTACCTATGGTATTTTGTATAACTTATTTCCCAAAGTGATAATAACAATGCGAGGTCTGGACTCATACATAGAATGACACTTCCACAAGTATGGATGATATAATAACACATCATAAACTTCAAGAGGAGAAAAATCACACAATACCTCATATGTGAAGGGCTTGATATTGGAGGGAAATCGACAATGTTGGCTGACACAGAGATATTGTCCTTGGTGGAGCCACCTAATAATGTATGGTTGCAGGTATGGTGTGATCGGCAGGCCCAACTGCTTAATGACCTATGTTGGAATGAGGTTCTTTTGGCTCCCGCTATCGAAAATAAACTGCAACAGAGAACCATTCACCCACATCTGTGAGTGTAAGAGTCGCTTCCCCTCCTCTAGATCTCTAGGCTCAGTCTTATGGACCTTGGTGGTAGAAATGATGGAACTGGGTTTTGTGTCAATAATCTGTTTCCCCTCGTCATTCCCCTTGTTAGGTTATGGAATAAAATCATAACATGCATTAGAATCTGAAGCTTTCATCTCAGCCACCAATGACTGCTTGGTGCGACACTCATTTGTGTTGTGAGTGAGGCTCTTATGGAACTCACACCACATTCTTATGTCCTTCTTTGTCTTTGCGGTGCCATTATTTTCTTGCGGCTTGAATGGGTTGTCCTGGGCCGCTCCACCTTGGCTCTATCCTTTATTCTGTGGTTTGAGGGTGCTCTTGCCCAAATTTTGATTCACAGATCCAAAGTCGCGCTTCTTTTGTTTAATTTTTTGTTCAATCTTAGCATCATATTAGTATGTTGCACCAAGCGAGGAGATGTCCAGGAACTCCATTTGTTCCTTAATGTATTTTTGCAAACAATCACGATATTTGAGCACCAGATGTCACTAAGATTTTTTGATACCCAGCTTTGTGTGTAGAGTATGAAAAATATTTGTGAATTCATGCACATCTTGGTCCCTTTGTTTTCATAGTGTGGTCCATTATATGTATTTTTCCTCATAGCTCCCCACAGGGTAATATTGTTCCTTAATAGTGTTTCGAAAAGAGTTCCAAGTGGCTGCGACTATCAACGGAGAGGGTTCCTCGACCCTTTTCTCACTGTAAGTTTCCCACCAATCTTATCCCTTAGTGGAGAAACTGTGGACTCAAAAATAACCCTCCAAACAGATTCACCCATTTATCTACAATATATACATCTATTTGACCTTCGAATATAGGGATATCGAAGTTCTCTTGTACCTTGAAGGGGACGGTGCCTCCGAAGTTACTGCTAGATCAAGAGGCATCGTCGGTGGGCATCTTCCTAAGAATATGGGTAAAGTTGTCCATCATCTTGTTCCTTTTCTACTCGACGGATTATTCGAGTAGCAGTTTGATAGGATATCCTACTCCCTCGTATTTATTTTCTTCTTCCATGGGAGGTCGTCTGTGTCAGTGGGGAAAATATTGCAAGGGTCCAACTAGCTCAAGTCCCAACTCCTTATACCCCGATCTCATTGGGGACATGCACAGAAAAAAAGAGAAAGAGTAGACTGCTCTGATACCACTGATCCAGATTTATCAAGGAATGAAATGAAATACAAATATAAACAAAAACACAGAGCCACAATGAAAACAAAACTTCAATTCATTAATAACAAAGTACTGGAAATTGTTTACGTGCATAATGGAAATAAACTAGCTCCAGAAATGGTATCTTATCTCTAAGAAGAGATGTGATGGCTACATGCCTTATGAACTGTGTTACAATGAGGCTCAAAGGCATATTTATTATTGAGAAACAATGGAAAACCCTAAACATAAAAAAACTTAACCCTAGGAAATGAAGTGCCAAAAGTTTGTGGGGCCTGTTGGGGTAAATTGGTACATCAACTTCCTAAGGTTGTAACTTTGGCATACAAACTCTGTTTGATGCCTACGATACCTCCTTAGAAATATCTATACAAGGACTAAAACTTTTACCCCAAACCCTTGAAATAAATAATGGGGTTGCCTATTTAAAAGAAAAACACGTCGTTTAGGGCCTCAAAATGACTTCAGAAGTTCAGGACCCAAAAAACTGCCAAAAATAATAAATTGTGTTACAATAAAGGAAACTAAAAGAAACAATGGTGGGTGTCCAAGTGGAATAGGCAGGTGGCCACCAATGTGCACCTAGATCAATCATTGACAAAATGTCGGAGTGTGCAATAGAAGGGGTTAGACAATATAAGAGAGTAAGCTACAATAATGCAAAGATAGAGTGTAGATCAAAGATCATATTTGGAGCATATGTCATAGGATGATGTAGTTATTGCGTATCTATATGTCTAACATGCTTGTGTTGCAAATTTTATTGTTGCTAGTTGTTACTAATGTTTATGACAAAGTGTGTTGTTTATCTGAGTATTGTTGTAGGGGTTCCACTGAATAGTATATTGTTATAGCATCATTGTATGTGTTTTATATGGTTGCTAGAGTATGTTAGTGATGGTTGAGTATGATATTGAGTTTGTTATTGTATGTTGTTGCTAGATTATTAAGTTTGATGTGAAGATTGATCGTGTTGCAGATTTTTGTATGCAGGTTGTATTGTTAATTGAGCAGAAGAGATGTTATGAGTCTGGTATGAAAATGGACGAAATGTGGCTCACATATGTTTGATTGCATAGAGCAGTGGATTCACTATGAAACATTGTGAAACAAGGTCCACAAGAGGAGCTTGAAGGTTTGGACCTTCAGTGGGCAAGTAGTGGCTTGTAGATTCAGGGTCTAGTGACATCCTTTAGGTAGAGGCGTGAGAACTTGTGAGGGGTGGCTTCCATCTAGTTGTAGTTGGATAGACTATTGGGTGTTGGGGGATCCAGCCGGTGGTGGCCTACAAAGTCGTGGGAGTGGTTGATTCTAGTAGGTGGTCGGTTAAAAAGTTCATGAAGTGGTGGATTTTAATAGGTTGTAGCCTGAAGTGATGGTTGCTCGCATGATTAGCAAGTTGTGGCTTGCACACTAGTGGTGGCAAGTGCATATGATGTAAAGAAGAATATTTTGAATAATAATAAGAAGCAGATGAAGGAAACAATAATGATGGTTTTTCCTAGTTGGGTTTTCCACCTAATATCCGATGTCCTTGTGTGATGATGTTTATGTGTTGATCATTGTTGCTCTCATGGTTTATTTATGCTTATGCATGTTACTCATGGCTATACATGTTTTATGGTTGGTTAATTGTTTAATGTGATGTTGGTAAACTAATGTATGATTGAGTAAATTGTTTAAAAGGGTGAAAGGTTTTACATTGGTGATTCACGACATAATGCTGATCCCCCCTCCTCTCTTAGTATCATTCACACTTCCAACAATAAATATTAATGTTCATTTACCTCTTATAGGGAAAAGCCTCCAACTAAGCTCCAAATACAATTATTTTTCACTTGGCACCTTAATGCATAACTTCTATTATTAACTAGTTTATAACTAACCAAAATTGTAACCACCCAATGGCCCTCCATTAATGAGGCCACGACCACTAACTAATGGATATTCTTTAGTGAGACAAACTTACATCTTTTTTCACATTTTACTACTGGCCATATTTGAGTAACAACTTATTCTCCTAATGAGAGGAGTTAGGGTGGGCCCTAAATAATAGGATATGGCCTTTTCATCAAACCATGGTCCCAATATATCAATTTAACTAACATGTCTATCAAAACTACCCTATGTGGGTGTGAATACCCATCACTCTCTCTCTTCATGTGGATTTTACAAGTGCAAGAACAAATTGGAAATTCTATAAAAACATTTTTTAACTTTAACATCATAAAGGTCTAAAAGGGAACCACTACATATGCCCAAATCTATGTAGAGTTTAATTTGATTTAGGTCTACCGGATAAGATAATTATAATGCAAAATGATTTTTGTTGGCTTAAAGAATTATACCATAAAGAAATAGTTATAGGGTGTATATTTTTTCAAGTAATGAGATAATGTCCCATAGGGAAAAGATAACAAACCTAAAGGTTAGAACCACTATGGGGAAACTCCAAAGAAAGAAGAAATCTGTTTATAGTTTCGTATCTCAATAACTATCCTAATCCCTGCATTTGAGGTTAGTAATGTACTCATGAATACAATCACTCCAAAAGAGCCAACCCCTCATGTTCAAATTGCTTTAATTAATGAGCAATGACATGAACTTGAAAGCTCGGATGTGAAATGGAAATAATACTTGTGATCAATTTTGAGGAAGTTAAAGAGTTTGTTTGATTGGACCCTTCACCAATCACACAATTTGAATATAAGAAAAAAAAATCAGAGAATTGCACACTTGTGAATGTTTAAAATCTTTCGGGAGGATATGTAAACATTAATTAGGTAAAAACATGGGTTTAATTTAATGGAGTTGTCATTAGCTTATTGGATGCTCTAAAAAAAATTCAAAATATAACTATCACACCCAGCGATTTATAATTGGAACGTATTTATTATATATTTAAATTTTTCTTTACATTAACATGATTATTTAAAAAATGATACATTATTTCATATATTATATTTTTCCCTAATCCAACCTTAAAATGATATTATAATATTAATTATATCTTGAATATATGTATATATTAACCATAGTATAACGCGTTAACATAATTTAGATATGAGTTTTAAATAAATAAATTACAATAGGAATGCAGCAACCCACCAAAAAGCCTCTGCACAAGCAATTAGGATAGCTCTTTTATTGATCGATCTATTTTCGGTGACTATTAAATATGTATGATATTATTTTAATACTTATACAACCTTTCAATTTTTTAAAAATATTTTTATACAACCTTTCAATTTTTTAAAAATATTTTAATAACAAAAAAGTGTAATGTTTTTAAATTAATAAAGATTTATTTTATTTTATATATGTTTTTAAATTGATAATAATTTAATATATTTATATTTATATTTATATATATGTAAATATATAATTTTTATAATTTATTATTTTAATGGTCTTTAAAGATATTTTAAAGAAAGAGAAGTCTAATATATTGTAATAGTAATGTAGTATGGGTCTGACTAATTTTAATAATTAATATATATATATAGATATATATATATATATATATATATATATATATATATATATATATATATTAGTTTATATATATGGAAAGGATAGTTTTTTATATTTGTAGATTTATTTTTTATTCTTTTAGTTAGGTTGGTGAGATATGTTCGAGGAATTGAACTTCTTATTACTTGGATACAAGGGTTTGTTAACATGTTTTTTTTCAATTGTGCTATCGCTCATGGACTATATTCATAGATATTATTTTTATTAAATTTATTAATTTTAATAATAAATTTAATTTTGGAGAAGGGTTCCAGGAGGTTCACCGATGGAAAAGGAATCAAAGGTCTATTGGAAACCAGAGAGCGAGCCAAAACGAAAAAGAGCACTGAAACCAGAACCGGTTCATAGTCTTATAGGAGGAGGAAGCAGGAGAGGCAATCCCTGACATTACAATGGAAGCTGAAAACCCTAAAAAAAATCCCTAGAAGGAAACAAGCCCAAGAGAAAAGAGGCAATAGAAACTCAAGGAAAGGAGAACCCCATGCAAATGATAGAGCATAATCATATGGAGATTGATAACCCGAGGGAAGACCTCAGTGTCGAGGAACAAGTGATGAAGCGCTTACTGCAAGAATGGAGGCACTTAGATGAACGTTTCATTCCAGAAGACCATAAGCAATTATATAAGGAAACCTTCCAACAATACAAAGCCAAACAGGGTACAACTATCATAGTTCAACCGGAACACCTAGGCTCCCAAGCCAGCCAAGGGCAAGAACCAGGACCCCAAGGAAAAGGGGGGAAGAAGCATGGAAGAAGAACCTTGAATGAGTCCATCCAAATGGTTGGGGAGCTACTAGTAAATTCTGGAAGGGTAGTACCACTGTCAGAGGTATTCCAACAACCCCCCAAATTGTTGAAATGATCATTACATCCTGGAATATAAGAGGCCTCAACAGCAGAGGCAAACAAAGGTACCTTAAAGAGATATTGAAGAAAGACAAGCCAAACATCATGATAATACAGGAAACTAAGATCAGTGAAAGAAAGTTGAAGGAAATTCTGGAAAATTTCAAACCCTAGTACCAAGTAATGGCTCAAGATGCCAATGGAAGCACGGGAGGGATAGTAATTGATGAGCCTCATCATTGGGTAACTATATGGACCTTAATATACCTCCAAGCTTATTTAAATCAACTCTCTCAAGATTCCTTACATATTTTAATCTTATTTTTCTTAATGAGATGAGTAAAAGTAAGATGTTATGTCTAGTGGACCAATGTGCATTGATTGCAAGTTTTTGAGAGAAAATCATGTCAATTTTTGCTAATTAAGGGTAGAAACTCGAATGAGACAAGGAGGAGAGAATTTAGGAGATATATCCTCCTCATTTAACCCTCACTCATTCGAATATTCCTCCATCAAATCACACTAGCTCAGAGTTGCAACCAGTCGAGTCATGAAGATTAAAAGGAAACCGAGCTAGTGACAGTTAAAGAGCTAGTTCATCTTGAGTTTGGGAGCCAAGACTCCCTAGATTTAAGGAAGTCATTAGAGACTTTAGTTGTATAAATAAGGAGGCCTAGAGCCTCATTAGGATTCAAATTTTTCTATGTAAGAGCACTAAGCATTTTCGAGTTCAATACTTGTGGAAGACATTATTATGTAATTTTTCTGATATGTTAATGAGAATGGGCATTTCCTTGATCCAACACTGAGTTGACTTAGAGGGTTGAAGCTCTTGGGTTAGGGCCCAACCCTAGCAGAAAAGGCTCCTCTTCTTGTATTTGTATGCTTATTTGATTTCATAGATTAATGGTTGAATTGGACTTAGCATTATTTCATTGCAAGTAGTTGTGAATTTGGATTAGTTTGCTTCCATTTGTGCCTTACTTTTGCAGTAGCTTAGAAATGTAAAGGAATAAAAAAAAATTGTTAGCATGTGGATTTGGTGTCACTCCTCCTTTTAAGGACCATGGTTTGAGGAAAGAACTCTATGCATCCCAAAAGACAGAATTCTTATTTCTCATGGAATTTAGGGTTTTCTACTACTTAGGCCAGCATCTTTTCAGTTTTCAAGAATAGGATTCAATTGTCATTTCTGATATCTTTGGACTTGTATTAGATCTCATAGTGTTTTACATTATTCTGCAATTATTTCCATGCATAAAATAGGCAACTAGATAATGAAATTTTGTTTTCTTTAGTTGATTGAAAATCTTCCTTATTTGACATGATTCATGGATAAATTCCAGTGATTGATGCAGTGCAAGAGTTCCAATAGTGTAGGGAGATCTCATGACCAACAACCCCATCCTAACCTCATCCATCCATGATCATCACTTTTTCCACTACATCCCTCAAACAATTCATCCTTCCATAAGAACAACTTTCTAGATTTGTTGAGAAAATCCAACCATCTTACAAACTCTATTTTGAGCTCTGAAGAAGTCTTAGGCACTCCCTTTCCTTATTTCTCCCACCATTCACCTTCCCTAATCCCTACACCACCTTCCAAATCACTCCTATTGCTCTCGGCCAGATCCTGTAGGAATACAGGGGATCCTGTAGGAGCATTAGGACATCCTGTAGGAAGCATTAGGACATCCTGTAGGACGACCTATAGTGGCCTGTTTTGAGGCTGAATTGTGGAAAAATCATCCAAGAAGATAGGAGAAGACCCCTACTTGCCTCCCAAGCCATCTGACCTTTCACCACCATCTCTAACCCACCTACCACATCACCAAGAGGATTTAGCATTCACATTTTCACACAAAAAGGACAAAAAGGAAAAAAGAGTTATTGTGTTCATTTACATGCACAACAATAGAATGTTTGGTTATTTCAGATTGCATGCCTAGGACAATAGGATTACACACATGTTAATTTAGCATTCTTTTGAAGCAAAGCCTCTTAGCAGTTAGTTAGATGAATGGTGTGTTTGAGCATTTGATTTCAGTCTTTCCTTACTACAATAGACAAGATTTCAGTTAGTGCAAATTTCCCCTTTCCTCATTGGTAATCAAGCTTCTTCTGAATCAATAGAAGGTTGGTTTGAGAAACCATAGTGGTCTATCACCATCTTAGTAGTGACAAATAGTGGACCCATTGCATCTACTTGTGTATACAACACTATCACATCCAAGTTTGTATGAACCCCGGGTTGATAAAGGAAAGTTGATAGCCCCGGGAGTTGCAGCATTCCTGCAATACTGGTGCTCATCATTGGGTAACTATATGGACCTTAATATACCTCCAAGCTTATTTAAATCAACTCTTCTCATAATTCCTTACATATTTTAATCATATTTTTCTTAATGAGATGAGTAAAAGTAAGATGTTATGTCTAGTGGACTAATGTGCATTGATTTTAGGTTTCTCAAACTAGCCTTCCATTGATTCAAAATTAGTTCAACTTTTGAAAGATTCTTACTGATGAAGTAAATGGCATAAGGTAACTGGTCATCTATCTGGCCTAGAGCTGCTCCTATGGCTTTGTGAGAGGCATCAGCATGTATATGTAAAGGAAGGGCATCAGCAAGTAGGGGTCTTATCCTATCTTCTTGGATGCTTTTTCCACAATTCGGCCTTAAAACAGGCCACTACAGGTCATCCTACAGGATGTCCTAATGCTCCTATAGGATCCCTTGTATTCATACAGGATCCGGTCAAGAGGAATAGGAGCGATTTGGAAGGTGGTGTAGGGCTTAGGGAAGGTGAATGGTGGGAGAAATAAGGTAAGGGAGTGCCTAAGACTTCTCCAGAGCTCAAAACAAAGTTTGTAAGATGGTTGGATTTGCTCAACAAATATGGAAATTTATTCTTATGGAAGGATGGATTGTTTCAAGGATGTAGTGGAAAAAGTGATGATCATGGATGGATGAGGTTAGGATGGGGTTGCTGGTCATGAGATCTCCCTGCACTATTGGAACTCCTACACTGCATCAATCACTGGCATTTATCCATGAATCATGTCAAATAAGGAAGATTTTCAATCAACTAAAGAAAACAAAATTTCATTATCTAGTTGCCTATTTTATGCATGGAAATACTTGCAGAATAATGTGAAACACTATGAGATCTAATACAAGGCTGAAGATATCAGAAATGAAAATTGAATCCTATTCTTGAAAATTGAAAAGATGCTGGCCTAAGTAGCAGAAAACCCTAAATTCCATGAGAAATCAGAATTCTGTCTTTTTGGGCTGCATAGGAGTTCTTTCCTCAAACCATGGTCCCTAAAGGGAGGAGTGAGGCCAAATCCACCTGCTAACATATTTTTGGTATTTCTTTATATTTCTAAGCTACTGCTAAAGTAAGGCACAAATGGAAGCAAACTAATCCAAATTCACAACTACTTGCAATGAAATAATGCTAAAACCAATTCAACCATTAATCTATGAAATCAACTAAGCATACAAATACAAGAAGAGGAGCCTTTGCTGCTAGGGTTGGGCCCTAACCCAAGAGCTTTAGCCCTCTGAGTCAACTCAGTGCTGGATCAAGGAAATTTTCATTCTCATTAACATATCAAAAAAATTACATAACAATGTCTTCCACAAGTCTTGAACTCGAAAATGCTTAGTGCTCTTACATAAAAAATCTGAATCCTAATGAGGCTCTAGGCCTCCTTATTTATACAACTGAAGTCTCCAATGACTTCCTTAAATCTAGGGAGGCTTGGCTCCCAAACTCAAGATGAACTGGCTCTTTAACTGTCATTGGCTCAACTGCCTTTTGATCTTCATGACTCGGCTGGTTGCAACTCTGAGCTAGTGTGATTACAAGGTAGAGAGGAGTGATGGAGTGATAGTGGGACCAACGGTCCAAAAGTGGGTGCTTGTAATTTGGCGGCCAGCACACCATCCCATATGATCACCCATATGACGCAATAAAACATTGATTTCCATGCAAATAAGGCATTCACAATCTCGAGGATTCATCGAAACAAGGTTGCTCTTGGCCTCTTGAAGCAACATCTACAGGAAAGACAATGATTATTTTGCAGCGCAGAGGCACCTACAAGATCCTACAGGAAAACGTACAAGATCCTATAGGAAGACCTACAAGATACAGAGCAGCCATCTACAGGATTATCAGTGGGCATTTAGGGAGGAAAGATCACAGGTTGGCTTCATCAGACAGTAACCAGGAGGTAGGAGCTATACCTTCCCACATTTTCCAGTTAAAAAAGTAAAGAAAAATCCTCCATTTGGTTAAGGAAGTTGCAGTCTAGGAGAATTATATTGCAGTGTCCTCATTTAAATCTCTCACCCACTAGAATTCTCAATTTATACCCATACAAGCCTCCACAATTACCAAAGAAAAAATGACAGGGGGATTTAACAAGAGGGAACCCACAAACACAGTGAGAATTCATCAGCACCCTCCTGTAGTAGAAATCTTCACAAGGCACAATTAGATGGGTTTCTTTGAAAAAATGAGGGGATACGATGATGAGGTGGCCAGATACTTTGCTCTCTCACTCATACCACTAACTAGGACCCATGCCACTGCTATGGTGAAAGGCCTCTCAGTAGAAATCACCCCTGAAGTCATAGGCAGAATCACCACACTTCCTTTAGGGTTTCCTTGGAGAAAGGAAGATAAGGGTAACAACACCCTTGCAAAGAAGAAATTATTTTTGGAAGGGGAGGAGGAAATGGAGGAAAAAATGGGGTCAGAAGAGAAAGCCTTTTGTTAGAGTTGGTCTGGTCACTCCTCCGTCAGAGATCAAAACTCTTTATGAATTTCATTTTTAGGAGTCCCGCTCCATTCACTCAGCTGCATTTCGCTAGGGGCATGCCATAATCCGATGGAAAAGGTCTTGTTAGTCAGTTCCCCTCATGTCTGGAACCTGCTGGCTCAAGTATTTTGTCAAGGTTCACTAAAGTCCATGACAGTCAATGTTCGATCTTTTAATGGACGAGAGTCATTTTCAGACATTAGATCTAGGGTTTTCTTTCATTCCTGTTAAAGTTTTCCAAATGTCGGTCCATGTCATCATTCAACTGAGTGTACCATCATACAAAGGGTTTTCATTATCATGTCAAATTCCATTGGGTCATTTTACACCTTGTTCATGCTTCAGTTACGCCTAGGTAAAGTCATCTCCCTCTCCTAGGGTTTTGAAGGCAATTTCTCTTGGACGGTCAAATCATCGGCAAAACTTGTATCCTGATGTTCATACACCTTCCCCTATCCTTAAAGTACCTTATCAAACACTTCCCATCACTGAGATCCCCCAAATTCCTCATCTTCGGACAAACCCTAGTTTCTTGCTACAACCTAGTAATTTTCTAGGTTGGACCTGTGTTTTGCCAATTTGGACCCCTTCCCCTCTCTCAATCTTTGAAATTACACTTTCCCCTGCTTCTTAACATCCCTCCCTACTTCCAAGAATTTTCCCAAGAATTTAGAATACACTTATCCGCTTCATTTCTCTTCATTTCGACAAATCTCTTGTTCCACACGTCGGGATAGGTTTTACTCCAATGATGTTTCTGAGCAAGAAAAGATGAATTTGGGAAAACTGAGACGTTTTTGTCCAAAACATGCCACATAAGAATAACCTCCTTCACTTTTTACACAGGTGTCATGGTTTTTGAGAAATGTCAAAAATATAGTTGCCTCGGGAGAATTGATGCACCTTTGAAGTGACCTTGGGAAAATCCAGTTTTCTCCTAGCTTGGTTAGCCAAATGACTTCATTGATAAGTCAAATGATAACTAGACACAAAGAGATTTCCAATGAGCTATCATGAGCTCAATTTGGAGTAGAGGAAGGCATTCAAAAGTTGACTGTAACAGCACTCTGCCTTTAGTCAGCCTCATTTGGCACATTTTGACCAGTCTTGGGATATTTGATTTTTGATAGGTAAAATGAACTCCACATTGAAAAATTATAGTTGGTTTGGAAATTATACTCAAATACCTTTCCAACGAGCTATTTTGCGCCCAATTTGGACACCGGGAAGGCCTCCAAAAGTCACCTGGAAAAAGGCGCGACGCACATAGAGAGCGCGGCGAACTGGGAGAAAATTTCCAATGTAAATTTACACTGGCGCGATGCACATGGGAGGCGCGGCGCACAGGGCTAAAAGGCCTGAAATTCATTGAAATTTCTCCAAATTGCTAATTCTTTGCCTAGATTTTTCAGGTAGGCTTGCTATCTTGCCATTGCATCAAATTTTATGGTAAAAGATGGTGGTTAATGGGTGATAGTGGTTGCAATAAAAAAAATTCAAAACCTACTTCTAAAGGATCCTCAAGCCAATTGCAGCCAGGTTTAAAATTCACTATTTTTGCCACCAAGATTTTGTCTCCCTCCCTTTTTTCCCTTATTTTCACTAATCCCTAAATCCCTATCACCTAAATTCATTACCCCTTTCCCCTACATACTCTATCCTAAATCTTCCAACCCCACACAACAAAACCTATCAACAAATCCCAAACCCTAAACACTATTCCCATGCATCAAACCCTCAAACCCTATCCCATATTTCCATATTTAATTTCTCCCAATTATTCCCATTCCTCAATATAGTTTCCCCTTCCTAACAATCCCTAACAGTCCCTGTTGCATTTGTTTTTTTTTCCCTTAGTGGTAGAATTTGAATACATCATCCAAAAGAGTAGTGCAAGCACAATTTATACACAATAGTCATTTTGTCTTTGAGGTAGTTTGTCGAGCAGTCATGGCATCTGAGCATTCGTCGGACTATGAGGTAGAAACCCAAAGTGAGTGACTCTCCCTTGGAAGAACAGGCACCCCGGAGGCCTCATAAGAGTGGCAGACATGTTGGATGGCCGGTGTTACTTTCACACTTACACCGGACTCTATTTCATTAGCTACCGGCATGCCTAATATTGGAGAACCAAATGGAATATGACATACCTGGAGCAGAGGAACAAACAACTTGAGGACCGGCAAGTTGAGATAGAGTTGCAACTGATCAAGGAAAACTGGAAACACATCATGGCAGCACAAGTTAGACCTATGGAGCAAAGAGATGAGGACCGGGAGTATGTTTTAGAGAAAGTGAACGTTCACTTGGAGCAGCTAGTGGAGAAGGCTAATAGGGAAAAAGCAATGCTGAGACACATGGCTTTCCACTACATGGCACGAAACAAAGTGTGCAAGGCCCGAATCAGGAATTTGAAGGCGAAATTGAGGAAGGCAATCAAGAAGCAAAAGAGGCAAAGGGAGCTCAATCATCTTCAAATATTGGCCAAAGCCTCTTTGGCCCAGCATAACACTTGATAAGGAAGCTCCATCCCAAATTTCAAGAAATTTGGGGCAATTTTGGTCACATGGCAAATTTTTGGTCACAACATAGGTTTTTTCTCCCAGTGGCGCGACGCTTAGGATTGGGAGCTCCAAATCCCAAATGGTTTGTATTTTTGGATTCATCATGAAAAATCACGACTACTGGTGCTTGGACAAGAAATTTAGGCATGATTTGAGTCTCTAGGAGGTCAAAAACACTCAAAAAAATGACCTCTCTGCCTCTATTTTGACACACAGGAAGCAGTCTTGGGAGAATGAAGATTTGGAGGGGTAAATGAGCACCAAATTCAGAAATTCCACTTGGGTTGGAAAGTAGACAGGCCAAGATTTCTAAAAAGCACACTTGGACACATTTTGGACTCCTGTAGGTGCCTCAAAACAGCCTCCAAAGTGGCGCAGCGCATATAGAATTGGGCGCGACGCATATAGAGAAAAGGGCCAAATTCACCTCTGTTTCACGACATTTCGATTCGAGACTTTCTCCAAGTGGGCCCACTCATCTACACTACACTTTTTCCGGCACCTAAGGCAAAATTTAAAGTATTTCCACTAAAGGTTGGCTTCTATCCAAGTGGCAAAGGAAGGCGAGCAGTCGCCCAAGCCATTTGTCATTTTTGTAACACTACACCTGTAACTAATAGTTGGCTTTCCACTTCCACTTTGTAATGATTTGAAAAACTCCCCAACTCTTGGTCGTTCTATTTCCTCATGGCATAGTCTATTTATTGTATGCAAACCATTTGAAAAGGGTGGGGTTGTAATTTCTGGGAGACTGTGGGAGAGAAAACTCAGCTCTGCATTGTACAGTTTTGGCAGAGATTTTAATGAAATGATGCAGCTCTGATTCCTGAGATTCCTATGGTATGAGTTTAGCATTGTGTTCCTTCTCTGTTTCATATGTACTTTTTTATGTTTACATCTCATTCATGATCATTTCCAGTTGAATGTTTTTTTAGTGAGAAAGGTAGAATCCATTTTATTGCTCTACCTTGGAAAAGCGTTCATGTTCTGTGTGTTTTCTTCTGTCTGAAAAGGATTCATCACATATGCCCTTTTCAGCCCCCTCAACAAGCTTCCCACTCCATGTTATTTAAATTTGATTGCTAAGCTTCCTGCCTATCTTGCCTCATGAACTATTCTGTGTCTTTGATTTAATTTCCTAGCTCATGCGGTCCTTTGGTCCCACACAGCCCAGAAAATTCAGTCATTCAAAAAATTGCCTCTTTTTCCATGTCTATTTACTAGCCTAAAACCAGTATGCATTTTAAGTCATCTCATACCATATTGTTTATTCTTCACTGAGCATGACCGGGAGACAGCCCTTTCATGTTCTGGTAGGGCTAGCTACCAGACTGAGCGTGGTTTGTGGTTACCCTGAATTTTGCCTTCCCTTAGCCTAAGGCAGATTTAGGTGCTAACATAGTGGCGACTCCACTGGGGAAGAAAATGGTTTGCTTGTAGATTGTCTTGCCCCAGTACATATCTCAAGTTCAGATCTGATGGTTGATGGTGGACAGCGATCAGACATAAGAAGGCTGAAATCATTCACCTGGCGACTCCATTCAATGAAGAATCCAGCAATCAGTGCTTCATGGTGACTCCACTACAGAGAGATCATTAGCTTTGAGATTGTCAAGATGGAACGGGCTACAAGAAGATATGCTCCTATGAGCCGAGATCACATTCCAGGTTTTCCAAATAAAATTCCGAAGGTAGATTGGTCAAAGAATTTGCATACGTTTAAAGATGATGGTAAGAAGGATGCTGCTTTACATCTAGTTCAATTTCACATGCATATTCGCAAGTTGAAGGTTGATTTTCCTGAAGATTGCTTGGTGAAGATATTCCTGGCCACTCTAGAAGGTGAAGCCCAATCTTGGTATGAAAGTTAGCCGCTTGCTTGTATTTACTGTGTAAAGGATTTTCATGCCCTGTTCATTGAAAAATATCAAGAATCTTATCCATCATTAAATCTAGTTCATGACTGTTGCAAACATGCTTCTACTTTTATTGAAAGCCTTGAAAAATACTATGAGGATGATAATTTTATGGATGATGAGATCATGGAAGCCTTGTACGAGAATCCATTTCAGCAACATGAAGAGAAACTAGAGGAGTCCCATCAAGATGCTCAGGAAACGTTGCAGTAGAATCAAGATCTTTGTACGGTGGAAAATGAAGGAATTTTGCATCTTGACAATCAGAAGGAATTACATGAAATGGATCAACAGTCTGAGGAAAATTTGTACACTCCTCCACTTGAAAATATTGAAGAAAATCATTGTTCATGCAAGAGAAAACGAAAAGCCATGTCTGAAGATGAAATAGATCAACTCTTGAACAGTCATGTTCTAGCTCAAGTTAACATCGATCTGCAGTGTGCACCCGATCAAGAAGGTGATGGTGGAAATTTTTCCTCTTCTGAAAAGGACGACAGTCCTGTGGATAGCTTTATAGATTAGCAGGCTGAAGATTTCCATATGGCTGGAAATGATGAAAGAAGAAGTTTTGTTTCAAATCTAGTGGAAATAAAAGATGATATGCAAGAAAATGATGTTCCAATCTCAGATAATGGGGATGATAAATTAGATCAAGAGACAGATGGTGAGGAGGAAAAAGAGAGTTACAGGGTTGAGGCTCCCTCAAATGGAGAAAACAGAGGTACAAACCTAACTGACCTTATCTCACCAAAACTAGACCTTCATGAGGAGGTAGCTCATTCCCTCTGTGAACAACGAGATGAGATCTTTGTTCAAGTAATTGAAAAAGTTTCTTTGGATGAATCATTGGTAGATGATAGAAATGTCATGCTTGAGTTTCATGAAACATCTAAAGTTTCTTTTCTCATGATTGATGAATGTAATGAGAATCTGGCTGTCATATCGTATGAAGATGACCTACCATATATTCAGACTTCAGAAGATCAAATCATTCGGGATTCTCTTTCAGATTCTTCCTCATATGTCTCATGTTTTGAAGTGTTCTTTGAAGAGGAAATCTGCTCACCCAATGGTTTAGAATTTTTTGAGGACCAGTACCATACTTTTTCTGAAGTACATTATCAAGGAAGATCAGAATCAAAAGAAAAGGACATCTTGTTTCCTCAGCAGGAGGGAAATCTTCATGTTTTTCATGATCCAATGGTAAATTTGTTGCAATCAGCAGTGAAGGTGATTATTGCAGTATTCAGTGATGAAGGAGATCATGGTCAACTATGTTTTTGGATGCCTAGTTACCAGTATCTGTTGTTGACCAGAAGATTTGATCAGGAGAATCAATCAAGGAGGCATCTACTTGATTGGTTTCATTGGAAGACACATTACACATGATTGTACATATTGCATTAGTACGCAGGTGGCTGTCATCATGATTTGAAGCACTTGAATCTTGATGGACTGCTGCCATTGAACAAGCTTTGTAAATACTTGTTTTAGTTAAGTCATTCATGAGTCATTTGTCGAGTTAGTTTTTAGTTGAGTCATGAGTCAGTTTTCAGTCTTGTTGTTAAGTTAGTTTGTGTCGGTTTTCAGTCATGCATTTTAGCTTGAGTTTTGACTCCATAGCCCAATGGACAAAGGCACTGACTAGCTCTTCCAGAGATCTACTATTCTTGGCACCTCCAAGGAGCTACCATCCCCCATTGGAGCCAATGTTAGAGTCAGTCTGGTCAGTCCTCCGTCAGAGATCAAAACTCTTTATGCATTTCATTTTTAGGAGTCCCGCTCCATTCACTTAGCTGCATTCCGCTAGGGGCATGCCATAATCTGACGGAAAAGGTTTTGTTAGTAAGTTCCCCTCATGTCTGGCACCTGCTGGCTCAAGTCTTTTGTCAAGGTTCACTAAAGTCCATGACAGTCAATGTTCGATCTTTTAATGGACGAGAGTCATTTTCAGTCATTAGATCTAGGGTTTGCTTTTATTCCTGTCAAAGTTGTCCAAATGTTTTTCCATGTCATCATTCAGCTGAGTGTACCATCATTGAAAGGGTTTTCATTATCATGTCAAGTTCCATTGGGTCATTTTACACCTTGTTCATGCTTCAGTTGCGCCTAGGTAAGGTCATCTCCCTCTCCTAGGGTTTTGAAGGCAATTTCTCTTGGACGATCAAATCATCAGAAAAACTTGTATCCTGATGTTCATACACCTTCCCCTATCCTTAAAGTACCTTATCAAACACTTCCCATCATTGAGATCCCCCAAATTCCTCATTTTCACACAAACCCTAGTTTCTTGCTACAACCTGGCAATTTTCTAGGTTGGACCTGTGTTTTGCCTTTTTTGACCCCTTCCCCTCACTCAATCTTTGAAATTCCACTTTCCCCTACTTCTTAACATCCCTCCCTACTTCCAAGAATTTTCCCAAGAATTTAGAAGCCACTTATCCCCTTCATTTCGCTTCATTTTGACAAATCTCTTATTCCATACATCAGGATAGGTTTTACTCCAATGATGTTTCTGAGCAAGAAAAGATGAATTTGGGAAACCTAAGAGAGGTTTTTTTCCACAACATTCCAAGGAATAATAACCTCCTTCACGTTTTACACGGGTGTCATGGTTTTGGAGAAATGTCAAAAATATAGTTGCCTCGGGAGAATTGATGCACCTCTGAAGTGACCTTGGGAAAATCAAGTTTTCTCCTAGCTTGGTTAGCCAAATAACTTGATTGATGAGTCAAATGATAACTAAACACAAAGATATTTCCAATAAGATACCATGAGCTCAATTTGGAGTAGAGGAAGGCATTCAAAATTTGAATGTAACAGCACTCTGCCTTTAGGCAGTCTCATTTGGCACATTTGGCCAGTCTTGGGAGATTTGCTTTTTGACAGGGAAAATGAACTCCATATTAAAAAGTTCTAGTTGGGTTGGAAATTAGACTCAAATACCTTTCCAACGAGCTATCCCACACCTAATTTGGACACTGGGAAGACCTTCAAAAGTCACATAGAAAAAGGCGCTACGCACATAGAGAGCACGTCGCACTGGGGGAAAATTTCCAGTGTAAATTTACATTGGCGCGGCGCACATGGGAGGTGCGGCGCACATGGGAGGTGCGGCGCACAGGGCTAAAAGGCCTAAAATTCATTGAAATTTCTCCAAATTTCTAATGCTTTGCCTAGATTTTTGAGGTAGGCTTTCTATCTTGCCATTGCATCAAATTTTATGGTAAAAGGCAGTGGTTAATGGGTGATAGTGGTTGCAATAAAAATTTTCAAAACCTACTTCTAAAGGATCCTCAAGCCAATTGCAGCCAGGTTTACAATTCACTGTTTTTGCCACCAATATTTTGTCTCCATCCCTTTGTTCCCTTATTTTCACTAATCCCTAAATCCCTATCACCTAAATTCATTACCCCTTTCCCCTACATACTCTATCCTAAATCCTCCAACTCCACACAACAAAACCTATCAACAAATCCCAAACCCTAAACACTATTCCCATGCATCAAACCCTCAAACCCTATCCCATATTTCCCTATTTAATTTCTCCCAATTATTCCCAATCCTCAATATTGTTTCCCCTTCCTAACAATCCCTAACAGTCCCTGTTGCATTTGTTTTTTTTTTCCCTTGGTGGCAGAATTTGAATACATCATCCAAAAGAGCAGTGCAAGCACAGTTTATACACAGTAGTCATTTTGTCTTTGAGGTAGTTTGTCGAGCAGTCATGGCATTTGAGCATTCGTCGGACTATGAGGTGGAAACCCAAAGTGACTCTCCCTTGGAAGAACAGGCACCCCGGAGGCCTCATAAGAGTGGCAGACATGTTGGATGGCCGGTGTTACTTTCACACTTACACCGGACTCTATTTCATTAGCTACTGGCATGCCTAATATTGGAGAACCAAATGGAATATGACATACCTGGAGTAGAGGAACAAACAACTTGAGGACCGGCAAGCTGAGATAGAGTTGCAACTGATCAAGGAAAACCGACAACACATCATGGCAGCACAAGGTAGACCTATGGAGCAAAGAGATGAGGACTGGGAGTATGTTTTAGAGAAAGTGAGCATTCACTTGGAGCAGCTAGTGGAGAAGGCTAATAGGGAAAAAGCAATGCTGAGACACATGGCTTTCCACTACATGGCGCGAAACAAAGTGTGCAAGGCCCGAATCAAGAATTTGAAGGCGAAATTGAGGAAGGCAATCAAGAAGAAAAAGAGGCAAAGGGAGCTCGATCGACTTCAGATATTGGCTCAAGCCTCTTTGGCCCAGCATAACACTTGATAAGGAAGCTCCAGCCTGAATTTCAAAAAATTTGGGGAAATTTTGGTAACATGGAAAAATTTTTGTCACAACACAGGTTTTTTCTCCCTGTGCGCCGCGCCACTGGCCCGACGCTTAGGATTTGGAGCTCCAAATCACAAATGGTTTGCATTTTTGGATTCAGCATGAAAAATCACGACTACTCATGCTTGGACAAGAAATTTTGGCATGATTTGAGTCTCCAGGAGGTCAAAAAACACTCAAAAAATGACCTCTCTGCCCCTATTTTGACACACAGGAAGCAGTCTTGGGAGAATGAATATTTGGAGGGGAAAATGAGCACCAAATTCAGAAATTCCACTTCGGTTGGAAGGTAAACAGGCCAGGCTTTCCAAAAAGCACACTTGGGCACATTTTGGACTCCTGAAGGTGCCTCAAAACAGCCTCCAAAGTGGCGCAGTGCATATAGAGAAAAGGGCCAAATTCACCTCTGTTTCACGACATTTTGATTCGCGACTTTCTCCAAGTGGGCCCGCTCATCTACACTACACTTTTACCAGCACCTAAGGAAAAATTTAAAGTATTTCCACTAACGGTTGGCTTCTATCCAAGTGGCAAAGGAAGGCGAGCAGTCACCCAAGCCATTTGTCATTTTTGTAACACTGCACCTGTAACTAATGGTTGGCTTTCCACTTCCACTTTGTAATGATTCGAAAAACTCCCCAACTCTTGGTCGTTCTATTTCCTCATGGCATAGTCTATTTATTGTATGCAAACCATTTGAAAAGGGTGGGGTTGTAATTTCTAGGAGACTATGGGAGAGAAAACTCAGCTTTGCATTGTACAGTTTTGGTAGAGATTTTAATGAAATGATGCAGCTCTGATTCCTGAGATTCCTGTGGTATGAGTTTAGCAATGTGTTCCTTCTCTGTTTCATATGTACTTTGTTATGTTTACAGTTCATTCATGATCATTTCCAGTTGAATGTTTTTTTAGTGAGAAAGGTAGAATCCATTTTATTGCTCTACCTTGGAAAAGCGTTCATGTTCTGTGTGTTTTCTTCTGTCTGAAAAGGATTCATCACATATGCCCTTTTCAGCTCCCTCAACAAGCTTCCCACTCCATGTTATTTAAATCTGATTGCTAAGCTTCCTGCCTATCTTGCCTCATGAACTATTCTGTGTCTTTGATTTAATTTCCCAGCTCATGCGGTCCTTTGGTCCCACACAGCCCAGAAAATTCAGTCATTCAAAAAATTGCCTCTTTTTCCATATCTATTTACTAGCCTAAAATCAGTATTCATTTTAAGTCATCTCAGACCATATTGTTTATTCTTCACTGAGCGTGACCCGGAGAGAGCCCTCTCCTGTTCTGGTAGGGCTAGCTACCAGACTGAGCGTGGTTTGTGGTTACCCTGAATTTTGCCTTCCCTCAGCCTAAGGCAGATTTAAGTGCTAACACCTTCCATACACTTGGAATGAAATTAGCTACCACCCCATTAAATATATATCATGTGAAGGGAGATACAGTATGGTGTATGGATACCATTTCAGGCTCCTCCAAGAACTGATATTTGGAGCAGACACACCTCCTCAAAACAGATTAAGTATACCCTACTTTCTTCTTCAATCAGTGATTGATATGAGCATCAAAGTGTAGGAAGGGAAACATCAAAATCTAGCCCATCATGGGTTAATCAAACTTATCCTAGAATATTCTCTCCAAAACCTAAGACTCCCTATTACATGGACAACTTTCAGAGACATGCAGGTAGAGGGAGAAATAAAAGCTCTTGAATATGACAAAAGCCCCACTGCTAGTGAGAGGGATGAAGAGGAAACAAAGGAGGAAAAAGAGGGAGAAAAGGAGGAGGAAAATGAAGAAGAGATCGAAGAAGCAAAAGAATAAATAGATGAACAGACTAAGGAACTGGAGGAAGAAGAGGAAGGGAAAGATAAGGATGAGAAGGAGAATGGAAAAGAGGAGACAGAACATAAAGAAGAACAGAGGTCTACAATTCAAGGAAAAGAAGGAGAAGAATCACCAAGGGTATCTCCAGAACCCACTGAGAAAGAGGCAGCAGCTGCTCTTACTACCCTAAGTACACCTATCAAGCAAAAAGGGAAGATACAGAGACAAACCCCATTGTACTATAGGACAAGAAAAAGCACAAGAATCAGGCAAGGAAGACCTCAAACACCCACCAAAATTCCTATTGTCATTGAAGACTCACCAAAGCAGCAAGGAAAGGTAGCTCCTCTTGAGAAAAATCAGGGAGAAGGATCATCAAGACAAGCCTCTCCCAAATCTCCCATCACTTATGTTAGGAGGCCTGTCACCAGGTCTGCCTCATCAAAGGGAAAAGGTCTCCTACAGGAGACACAGAAGGACCTATAGGAAGTAGAGGCCATCCTACAGGAAACTCTGCTAAACCTACAGGAAACTCATAAAATGGACCAAGAAGGTATCACTTAGCAAGAAACAAAGAAGGAAGACCCAGAACTGAGAGAACCTAGTCCTCAACCCAACCTCGACTCTTACTACAGGTTCATTGAAGGGGGTAGGGTCATCCCATAGAAACTTGCCATCCCCTTATTCTTTGAGCTTGAGAAAGAATGGGCAAGAACACACAGGTGGATGCGAATTGCCAAGTCTAAAGGAGTGGATGTGGGCCACATGGAGGCGAAAGTAAAGAAGATGGGCAAAGAACTAAGTAGCATAAGGGACAAAGAGGCAATGATGAAAGCTCATTTGGAGGCAGAGAATGCATGGCTGTGGGGACAGTTACAAGAAAGAGAAAGTCAATTGGAACTATGGCTAGTTTATCCTTAGAGGTAATCTAGTGTAGGATGCCATCAAAGTCTTATGCCTTGTAATATTAAGGAACAGTGGCTATAGTTCCAAATTAAGACTTTAGCACAAAGAGGAACTATTCCCTTCCAATACTATAGACAATTCATTGATCTCTGTGATCAAAGCACCTAGGAATATAGAGAAAAAAATGTCTGAGTTTTACTTACACAACTTGGCCTTGACAGATTTGAATGTGTGCGACCTAAATTCAAATCTAGGGGACTTACAATTGATGGCCTTAGCATCATGGATGAATCATGAAGAGGCAAAAGTTGCAAAGATGAAGAAGGTAATTTCAAGAGAAGAGACAAAACCCCTCATGATAAGATTTGAGCAATCTAACCCAATGGTTTTCATCAACACCCACAAGTTGATTGCAAATGATCCTAAGTTTGCACCCAGGTACCTTGCTGCCCAAGAGCAAGAAATCACACACTTTGAAGACATGTTCAAGTTGTTAGGAGATGACAGCATGCAATCTTGCCAAAGGATATGGAACACCTTTCCCTACAGCCTGAAAATCAGAGAATACCATTCTCCTCAGAGAATGAGAGAGGCACTAAACAAAACACCCATGTAAAAGCAAGCTCTACAGAGACTCAAAGTCAATTGGATTGGCTCGAGACTTAGTCCACCACTTCTCTTAGGAATGTTAGAAGGAATAAAGGAAGAGGAATAAAGAAATCAATGGGAAGAGATAGAGAGGAAGGCAAGATTTTATTCACAGGAAGAGGAAACTACAACAGAAGGATAGGATGTGAGGGAGGCCACTAGAGAAGTGAAGGACATGGATATAGATTGAGTTGCTCAGAGGATGAGCAACACTTTTAGTAGGGGGGTGATGATGAGCCTCATCATTGGGTAACTATATGTACCTTAATATACCTCCAAGCTTATTTAAATCAACTCTTCTCATAATTCCTTACATATTTTAATCATATTTTGCTTGAGTAAAAGTAAGATGTTATGTCTAGTGGACTAATGTGCATTGATTGTAGGTTTTTGATATACAATCAGGGCAATTTTGGATAATTAAGGGCAGAAACCCCAATGAGACAAGGAGGAGATATTGTAGGAGATAGATCGTCCTCATTTAATCCTCACTCATTCGAATATTCCTCCATCAAATCACACTAGCTCAGATTTTCAAGCAGTAGAGTCATGACGATCAAAATGCAGACGAGCCAGTGATAGTTAAAGAGCCAGTTCATCTTGAGTTTGGTAGCCAAGCCTCCCTAGATTTAAGGAAGTCATTAGAGACTTTAGTTGTATAAATAAGGAGGCCTATAGCCTCATTAGGCTTCATATTTTTTATGTAAGAGCACTAAGAATTTTCGAGTTCAAGACTTGTGGAAGACATTGTTATGTAATTTTTTTGATATGTTAATGAGAATGAGCATTTCCTTGATCCAGCACTGAGTTGACTCAGAGGGCTGAAGCTCTTGGGTTAGGGCCCAACCCTAGCAGAAAAGGCTCCTCTTCTTGAATTTGTATGATTATTTGATTTCATAGATTAATGGTTGAATTGGTTTTAGCATTATTTCATTGCAAGTAGTTGTGAATTTGGATTAGTTTGCTTCCATTTGTGCCTTACTTTAGCAGTAGCTTAGAAAGATAAAGAAATACTAAAAATTTGTTAGCAGGTGGATTTGGCCTCACTCCTCCCTTTAGGGGGCATGGTTTGAGGAAAGAACTCCTATGCAGCCCAAAAAGACAGAATTTTGATTTCTCATGGAATTTAGGGTTTTCTGCTACTTAGGCTAGCATCTTTTCAGTTTTCAAGAATATGATTCAATTTTCATTTCTAATATCTTCAGCCTTGTATTAGATATCATAGTGTTTCACATTATTCTGAAAGTATTTCCATGCATAAACTAGGAAACTAGATAATGAAATTCAGTTTTCTTTAGTTGATTGAAAATATTCCTTATTTGACATGATTCATGGATAAATGCCAGTGATTGATGCAGTGCAGGAGTTCCAATAGTGTAGGGATATCTCATGACCAACAACCCCATCCTAACCTCATCCATCCATGATCGTCACTTTTTCCACTAAATCCCTCAAACAATTCATCCTTCCATAAGAAAAACTTTCCAGATCTGTTGAGCAAATCCAACCATCTTACAAATTCTGTTCTGAGCTCTGAATAAGTCTTAGGCACCTTGCATTATTTATCCCACCATTCACCTTCCCTAAGCCCTACACCACCTTCCAAATCACTCCTATTGTTCTCAGTCGAATTTTGTAGGAATACAGGGGATCCTGTAGGAGCATTAGGACATCCTGTAGGAAGAATTAGGACATCCTGTAGGATGACCTGTAGTGGTCTATTTTGAGGCCAAATTGTGGAAAAAGCATCCAAGAAGATAGGAGAAGACCCCTACTTGCCTCCCATGCCATCTGACCTTTCACCACCATCTCTAACCCACTTGCCACATCAGTAAGAGGATTTAGCATTCACATTTTCATACAGAAAGGACAAAAAGGAAAAAAGAGTTATTGTGTTCATTTACATGCACAACAGTAAAATGTTTGTTTATTTCAAATTGCATGCCTAGGACAATAGGATTACACACATGTTAACTTAGAATTATTTTGAAGAAAAACCTCTTAGAAGTTAGACAGATGAATGGTGTGTTTGAGCATTTTATTTCAGTATTTCCTTACTACAGTATACAAGATTTCAGTTAGTGCAAATTTCCCCTTTCCTCATTCATAATCAAGCTTCTTCTGAGTCAATAGAAGGCTGGTTTGAGAAACCATAGTGGTCTATCACCATCTTAGTAATGACAAAGAGTGGACCCATTTCATCTGCTTGTGTATACAACACTGTCACCTCCAAGTTTGTACAAACACCGAGTTGATAAAGTAAAGTTGGTAGCTCTGGGAGTTGCAGCATTCTTGCTACAATACTAGTGCTCATCAGCGATCCTATGGAACCCTGAAGTGATAATGTTTGATGAATGGATCAGCCTACCAAGAATACTCTCAGGCAAGTTTAGCATATCGGATCCAGCGAATGGGTGCTGCTTATAGGGGTCTATGGACCACATATCCCAGGGGAAAGAGGAACATTCCTCCAGAATCTGGAAAAAATGAGGAGCCTATACCTAGAGGACCTATGGGTTGTCGGTGGAGATTTCAACATGATTACCTCTCTAGCTGAGAAGAAGGGAGGAATGAGAAGAATGGAAGCTGATATGGAAGCCTTTGGAGACCTCATTGCAGAACTCCACCTAGTGGATCTACCAACGATTAATGGAGTCCACACATGGAATAATAGGAGGGGAGGAAGCCATCAAATTGCCTCCCGCCTAGATAGATACCTGATCTCACAACAAGCCATAAGCAGAGACATATTCATGGAAGCCTCGATCCTCCCATGCATGGGCTCTGACCACTGGCCGATAAGACTAGAGATAGACTTGAAAGTGCGACCTAAGAACCACCCTTTCTGATTTGAGGCATTCTGGTTAAGAGACCCCGATCTTCTAAAAAAAATTGAGGAATGGTGGGGAAAGAGTGAAGAGCAAGGGCGGAATTGCATGCATACCTTCCAACTAAAATTGAAGGAACTAAAGAAAAAAATAAGGAAATGGAACAAGGAAGAATTTGGACATATTATGAATGCCCAACACCAGATGAACAAGAGAATGGGGGAGCTGCAACAACAAATTATTCAAGAAGGGAGAACTGAGGATCTTGTGAAGGAAGAAGGATTGTTAATAAACCAGCTGGAGGAAAGAAGAAAGCAAGAGGAAATTCTCTGGAAACAGAAATCAAGGGTAAATTGGTTGTGGGAAGGCGAACGAAATACTCGTTTCTTCCATAAAGCTATGGTCCAACACAAGCAACACAATAGAATATACTCTTTGAAAGATGCGGAGGGGAATCGCAGGGTTCAACATGAGGAAATGGAGGAGCTACTTGTGAACCACTTCAAAGACCTCCTCACAGAACCGCCAGAGAATAGATCAGAAGCCATACAAAGAATTACAAACAATATCCCTCATCTGGTATCACGGGACCAGAATTTAGCCCTGATGTGAGCTGCCATGTTGGAAGAGGTGGAAGAGGTTGTCAAAGGAATGAAAAAAAATAAGGCCCCTGGCCCCGATGGGTTCACGACGGAATTTTTCCAAGCAACTTGGCGCTTCATGGGACAGGACATTCTGGAGGTGGTGGAGGAATCTCGTCGTAACCAAAAGGTATGTCCCAGTTTGAATGCTACTTTCATTGCTCTTATTCCCAAAACTTCGAAATCTGAAGATCCGCAAGGGTTTCATCCCATTGCATTATGTAATGTCATTTATAAAATTATTGCTACACTCATTGTAAAGTGCCTTAAACCTTTATTGCCCAACCTCATATCCCTGGAGAAAATTGGATTTGTAGAAGGAAGACAAATCTTGGATGGGTTTGTAGCCTCATAGGAAATAGTGCATTCACTAAAGACGAGAAAGCTTCCAGGGATGATGATTAAGTTGGACCTCTCTAAGGCCTACGATCGACTAAGCTGGGCCTATCTAAATGGCATCCTCAAAGCCTTTGGTTTCGATCAAAGATGGATAAATTGGATACATGCCATGATATCCTCCCCTGTTATCTCTATCCTGCTGAATGGGTCTCCCACCCCCACCTTCAACCCAACCTGTGGCTTAAGATAGGGAGACCCTATATCTCCTTTTCTCTTTATTCTCGCAGCGGAAGGGCTAGGTCATTTTATAAAAAATGAAGTCATGGAATCTAGGCTTCGGGGCCTAAGGATCTAGGGCAATGACCTGGCCATTACTCACCAAAAATTTGTGGATGACATCATGCTCTTTTGTCAGGTATCCCTAAGAGAAGTGTGTCGAATAAAAGAAGTCCTTCTCACCTTCATGGAGGCCTCGAGGACAAGGATAAATAATGAAAAATCATGTATTTTATTTTTTAACACCCAGGGGAATGTTTGGACCTACCTTGCCAGGATCTTGGGGTTTGGCATTGGGACCCTCCCGTCTAAATATTTAGGAATGCCCCTATCTGAAAACTCTTTGAAGACCCCTTGCTGGCAATCGATTCTTCAAAAGATTCAGGGAAATCTTAGCAGTTGGGCTTTTAGATTCCTTAACTTAGCAGGTAGGACAATCCTCCTCAAAGTCATGCTTCAATCTATCCCCATTTATCAACTATCTGGCATGGCCGCCCCAAGAGGGGCTTGCTCCAAAATGGTTGACATTTTTAAAAAAATTCTTTGGGGTGGTGCACAACAAGTCAGGAAATGGACCTTGGTATCTTGGCTGGGCCTAGTGAAAAAGAAAATGGAAGGGGGGCTAGGCCTCAGAGACCCCTACACTCTGAACCAAGTTATGGGAGAAAAATTATGGTGGAGATGGATAGGCGGAGGGATGGATCTTTGGAAACAAATATGGACAAGAAAATATAACATGCCAGAAAGAACTGAAGATATTCTCCGATATAGGGACCCTCCTAAAGGATCGGCGGTGTGGAACCTGGCAACCCAAAACAAGAACCTCATTAACCAACATGCTTTCTGGGAAATTTGCAATGGTAAAACAAAAAGATTATGGAATGACTCTTGACCAAAAAGAGAACGACTGATTGAAAGACAAGATCTGAGGGACATATTTATATATACCAGAGACAAGAACATCCACCTGGTTGAGCAATTCTGGAAAGAAGAACAAGGGGTGGGGGGTTGGAGACGATGGAAAAAGAAAGAAGATTTGCATTAGGCTTTAGAGACCGAGCAGTGGACTCAGTTAGATAAACAACCACGATCGAGAAAAATAATTGTCCTAAATGATCTAGATATTCAAAGATGGGGTCATACCACAAAAGGGACTTTACCATAAAAGAAGCATACGATCTCCAAACAGAGCAAGCCTAGTGTTGAGATTTTCAGTTTTATTAAAATAGGCAAAAATCTCAGTAGGTGACAACAATAAGATTGAGTTGCTATATTAGCTCTATTTTGTTGGGAGAGAGTTAATGTAGTCTATATCTGTTGTAAGAGGATCTATGAGGCAGTTAGATTCTCTTGGCTATAAAGCAGGTGTCCATACGGATTGGTGTGAGTGTGAGAGTTTGTGAGGAAATTGAATATCTTGTAATCTCCTATTATGATAATAAAGACTGTTGATGCCTATGTTTGGTGGACGTAGCCTAGAATGGTTGGGTGAACCACGTTAATCTTCTGTGCCTTTTGTGTATGCTTTTATGCTGTTCTTGTCTCTAGTTTTTTCTGCGCACTGATTGCTCCAACAAGTGGTATAAGAGCATGTTGGAGGCATGGCAATTTACCAATTTACCTGTGCGCTGAATGGACCTGTCATGGCGGTGGTTTGGTCTGGTGATGCTGAGTAGGAAGTCGATTTGAATTTGTGAACACATTAAAATGATTAAGTCTGTACATAGCACTGGACCTTGCGGTGGATCGGCGGTGGACCTGCGGTGGAAAACTTTGCGTGTTGACATTGCTGCGTGGACCTGCTGCGTTGGGAGGATTAAAACCAGAAGTGACAGCGTGTAACGTGGCTGTCAATACACTGTGCTTCCTAAATACAGTGCGTATGGCTGCGTATGCATGGCTGTCTATGAACTATGGATGCGTGGCTATCTATGGGCTGCGTATGCGTGGCTGTCTTCACAAATCAATAAGAGAACCGAAACGCGTCAAAGGTCTTCTAATATAGTTCTAGAACACGTTGCACCGTAACCACACTAGCCGACGGTCTTTAAAAAGATTTCGTATTGTGATGATTGTATACATATGTTGGGAGAACATACCATAAACAGACCTTGTGCATACGTGGAGTAGCTGGTCAGTAAGTGCGTTCATGGTGATCGGCGTATTCTTTTTTGAATTTTTTTGCGATCGGCGCGAGTTATGTCAAAACAGTCACGCCAATGCTATAGAAAGGCGCGGATAAGATTTGATTAAGTGCGCCAATGCGCCAATTTCTTAATTAGCACGGATCTGAAGGGGATAGACGCGCCATTTTTCATAATCTAAGCATTTTTGTTGTCGGCACGGATTTGCTAGAGTGATGATAGCGCCAACGCGCCAATTTTGTTGGTAAAATTTGCTACTCGGTTTTGTACTGTAATTTGCACAGCAAAAAAGTTTTTTTTTTGAAAAGCAAAGGCAGTGTAATATAAGGCATAGGCGCTTTGTAAATATTAACTTCTTGTATTTAAAAGTTGGATTTGGAGATTGTTTGTTTTAAACGAGATGGCGAAAACTCAGAGTGCCCAGTTTGAAATCGAGAAGTTTAACGGCAAAAATAATTTCGAGATTTGGAAGGTAAAGATGCATGATCTCCTGGTACAGCAAGGCGTGGCAAAGGTGCTGTCGGGAAGATCCAAATTGCCGTACCCCATGACAGATGATGAATGGAATGAATTGGATGGAAGAGCCTTAAGCGGTATTCGACTGTGTTTGGCTGATGATTTTTTATTTAACATCGTGTCAGAGAAGACTGCTACTGGTTTGTGGACGAAGTTGGAGAAGCTGTATATGACAAAATCCTTGACAAATCAGATTCTCCTGAAGCGGAAGCTATACAGTTTGCGAATGAAGGAAGGTACTTCCATTACTGATCATTTGAATGTTTTTAATACTCTAATGGTACAATTAGAAAGCATAGAAGTAAAATTTGAATCCGAGGATAAAGCCATGTTTGAAATAATACTAAGAGGGGGGGGGGGGTGAATCAGTATTATAAAATTCTTTTCAATCTATCTTCCTTATTTCTACTTTGAATAATTCCTCAAATATTGATCATTACTTTGTATGTCAGTATCATAAAATAATGAGCAGGAACAAGAAAAGCAAATAGTCACACAAAAGAACACCAGATATAAGGTGGAAACCCAATGTGGGTGAAAACCACCTGCTGCAATATGTCTCTATCTTCTTTCAATTAGAAACTCCTTTTACAATGATTTTGTACTGGTGCAGTCCTTTACCAGTACGCAGGCTACAACCTGCAGAGAGCTACAACCCTCTCTCATTCTCCAACTTCTCCTGGAAGGGAGCTACAACTCCCTTAGCTCTTGTACTAGCCAAGATACTAGTACGTAGGTGCTGGCCTACTGAAGGCTACAACCTTCTCTTTCTTCCAGGGACCACGTTTCATAAATTTTCAGACTGGATCCATGAACATCAATCAATCATCAAGTATATCTGCATCAAACAATCTCCTTTTCCCAATTAGCACTGAATCAAGTAAACACTTCTCTGACAGCTGTACCCAGAACACAGTAACAGTAACCACACACCAAATTCTGAACCCAGAATACTGCAGCAATAGACAGAGGCAGCTAGATCATAATTTAAAGATATATGCTACTTCAACAACCTGAAACCTGCATGCAGATCTATAAAGGATAATTCCTTCTTTCAAATATTCAGACACTACTTAACCTAGATTGTCAGATTTATAGATCAAGCATGCGCCTCATATAACAGATCAAAATCATGCAAAGATACTATTATTCAAGCATAAAGATTATGACCCATCAATAGAACTTATCCTTCTTTATGCACTAAGGTTCCTCCTTCATTCAGATCCAGATCTGCACCATAACCCAATCACAAATATTTCAGATCTAGCACTTATTAGATATTCAATTCATTCGATGATGCTTTGCCAAATGATCTCCTTCCTCTTTTATAGTCTTAGGCCTTCCACAATACCACGGTCCAAAACCATAGGATCAAAAAACTGTTGGACTAATACCATGAACCAACCATGAAAGTGCGTGAGATCAACACTTTTGGATGCAATACCACGAGCCAAAACCATAGGATCAAAAACTATAGGACTAATACCATGAACCAACCATGAAAGTGCGTGAGATCAACACTTTTGGATGCAATACCACGGACCAAAACCATAGGATCAAAAACTGTCGGACTAATACCATGAGCCAACCATGAAAGTGCGTGAACTTTTCTCTTCATGAAAGGGACTTTTCTCTGCATGAAAGTGCGTGAACTTTTCTCTACATGAAATAAATGTTTCTCTGCATAAAAGTGCGTGAACTTTTCTCTACATGAAATAAACTTTTCTTTGCATAAAAGTGCGTGAACTTTTCTCTACATGAAATAAACTTTTCTCTGCATATAAGTGCGTGAACTTTTCTCTACATGAAAGAAACTTTTCTCTGCATAAAAGTGCGTGAACTTTTCTCTACATGAAATAAACTTTTCTCTGCATAAAAGTGCGTGAACTTTTCTCTACATGAAATAAACTTTTCTCTGCATATAAGTGCGTGAACTTTTCTTTACATGAAATAAACTTTTATCTTCATGAACGTGCGTGAACTTTGCTGCACTATAATTTATCATCTGAGATGAGTGGGTTGCCATCAAGTACAACATATGTATCATAATGCCAACAATCTCCCCCTTTGGACTTGATGGCAACAACAACCAATCACTCTCCCCCTTTGACATCAAGGTCAAAGGGTTATGCTCCCCCTAAGAACATGCTCCCCCTGACTATAAACTAGATCTGCAAAGAAGAACCATAATCCATCAAACACCATAAATGACCATGAAAGAGATAGAGACGTATTGCAGCAATATTCAGACCAACATCCATGATCTCCTTCTGTACTTCCTCCATAATGCCAACAATGCATGATATGCTCCCCCTGAACCTGTGCCATTCGATCTTTGACCAATCCGCAACCCAGCATATGTACGCATATACTTCAGATGAACCTTGCGTACAACCAACAATCAGAAGAGATTCAACAACAAGATGATGCATCAACAACCCCCAACTTTTGCTTGAGGTATTCAAAGGTCTCCCTAGGCAATGGTTTGGTGAGTATATCAGCAACCTGTTCCTTAGAAGGAACATACTCCAACTTGACCTTTTGTTTAAGCACTTGTTCCCGGAGAAAGTGATACTTGATTGGTATGTGCTTGGTTTTTGAATGCATGACTGGGTTCTTTGAAATGCCGATTGCACTTGTATTATCACATAAGATGGAGATGGGTGGTGTACAAGTGATTTGAAAATCCTGCAAGGTCTGCATCATCCAAAGGAGTTGAGTGCATCAAGATGCAGCAGCAACATATTCTGCTTCAGCTGTAGACAAGGCAATCGAACTCTGTTTCTTGCTGAACCAAGATATTAATCTGGAACCCATAAAGAATGCACCACCACTTGTGCTCTTCCTGTCATCCACGCTTCCAGCCCAATCTGCATCAGTATAAGCATGAAGTGTGAGATCTGTATCTCTAGGATACCATAAGCCATAATTTTGAGTCCCTTGAAGATATTTTAAGATTCTCTTTACTGCCTGAAGATGAGTTTCCTTTGGATTTGCCTGAAATCTTCCAACTATTCCCACTGCATGCATGATGTCTGGTCGGGTACCTGTCAAATAAAGTAGACTTCCAATCATAGATCTGTAGGTTGGTTGATGTAATGCTGCTGATTCATCATTTGCACTGAGGCTACATCCTGTGACCATGGGTGTACATACTGGTTTTGCATCTTCCATGCCATATTTCTTCAAAATCTGCTTGAGATACTTGGTTTGAGACAAGAAGATCCCTCCTTCCTTTTGTTGGATTTGCAGGCCAATAAAATATGTCAATTCTCCAAGCAAGGACATTTCGAATTCTTTCTGCATCACCAAGGCAAAGCTTTGACTCATAGATTCTTCATTGCTGCCAAAGATAATGTCATCTACATACACAACAAGTATTAGCAATTTGTCTTTTTCAATTTTTATATAAAGATTGCTATCTGCTGATCCTTTTGAAAAACCTTGTTGATGAAGATATTTGTCCAAACGATAGTACCAAGCCCTTGGAGCTTGTTTAAGACCATAGAGAGCCTTTTTCAGTCTGCATACAAGATTTGAATCATTTCCAAGAATGAAACTATCTGGCGCTCAATGTATACTTCTTCTTCTAAGTCTCCATTCAGAAAGGCTGATTTCACGTCCATTTGAAATACTTTGAACTTTTGAAAGCTTGAGAGAGCAAGGAACATTCGGATGGCCTCAAGTCTTGCAACAGGAGCAAAAGTTTCCTCAAAATCTATTCCTTCTTGCTGCACATACCCTTTACAAACAAGTCTTGCCTTGTTTCTAATTACTTCCCCATTTTCATTCAACTTATTTTTGAAGACCCATTTTGTCCCTATAACATTCTTATCCTTTGGTCTAGGAACCAACTCCCAAGTGTTGTTTTTTTTCGATCTGCTCAAGTTCTTCATCCATTGCTTTGACTCAACATTCATCTTTGCATGCCTCTTTTACATTTTGTGGTTCAGTGGAGGAGAGTAATGCCAAATAGCTTGAAGCTTCTGCAATTGTTCTTCTTGTTTGTACACCTGCTTCTTTCTACCCCAAAATCTGAGATTCTGGATGATTCTTCTGAACGTACCAGGATGGAGTCTTCTCTTCTATCCTTATCTGTTCCTCTGGTGCTTCTTGAGGTTCTTCTTCTTCATCATTCTGTCTTTGAGGGTAGTCTTCATCTTCTTCGATATTTTCACGATTTACTTGCCTAGGAATGTATCCCTTTTCATCAACCACTACATCAATGCTGTCAACAATTCTTCCAAGTCTTTTATTGTAGCACTTATATGCTTTGCTGTGTGGAGAATAACCAAGAAGAATGCCTTCATATGCTCTAGGTTCAAGTTTGCCAAGTTGCTCATCAGTATTCTTAATATAGCATTTGCTCCCAAAGATTTTGAAGTGCTTTACCGAAGGAGTCTCACCATACCAGAGCTCATGAGGAGTTTGAGTGTTGTTCACTCGGACATTTTTTTTGTTGAGAATAACAACCGCAGCATATGCGGCTTCACCCCAGAAAGTTGTGGGAGTTCCAGACTCATCCAGCATAGCACGAGCCATTTGTTGGACTATTTTGTTCATCCTTTCCACCACTCCATTTTGCTGAGGAGTTCTAGCTATAGAGAATTCTCTTCTTATCCCATGTTCTTCACAGAAATCGAAAAATTCATTTGAGGTAAACTCCCCATCTCTGTCAGACTTGAGGCACTTAATTTTGTAACCTGATTCATTTTCAACCAAGGCTTTGAAGGATTTGACTTTCTCGGATGCTTCGTCTTTGTGCTTCATAAGTCCTAACCAAACAAACCTGGAGAAATCGTCAATGAATAATATCAAGTATTCTTCTCCTCGAGGTGTCCTTTTCCTAAATGGACCACATACATATGTATGGACTAGCTCAAGAGGCATGCTAGCTGATCCTTCCTTCTCTGGAAAGTTAGTTCTGGTTTACTTTCCAAACTGACATGATTTGCATATGGTGTTGTCTGGAATTTTGATATCTGGAAGACCACGAACTGCCTAATATTTGCATGCTTTCCTTATTTGTGAAAAACTTAGATGCCCCAACCTCCGGTGCCATAACCAGTGTTCATCATCCTTGCTCAAATAGCATTGTTGTTGTCCTTCTTCAAATATGTATAGATTATTTGGAGTTCTTCTACCTTTGATCACTGTTTCACCTGTATCAAGATCACGAACACGACATATGTTTAATCTAAATATCACCTTGGTTCCTTGATCACACATCTGGCTGACACTTAGAAGATTATGCTTCAATCCATCAACATACAAAACATTTCCAGCTTTGACCTTTTCTTTTAACTGAGCAGTGCCTTTTCCTTTTATAGCTGCAGGAGTATCATTTCCAAAAGAGACTTTCTTTCCCTTTTCTAAAGCAGAATATGATTCAAGTTTTTCTTTATCACCTGTCATATGTTTCGAACATCCACTGTCAATGTACCATAGATTTTCTTGTCCTTCTGCATAAAATGCTATCCCACATCTTTCTGTTTGTGGTTCCTTTATTCTCCATGTTCTGGTGCTTGAGGCTTGTTCCTTTGTCTGCTGAAACCTGCTCCTGCATTCAGAATCTTCATGACCAAAGTTATTGCAAATAGAACATTCAACTTCATTTTCAAGAGCCGAAAATTTGTTATAGGTCCTTTTTGTAATCCCGATCATACTTCTTTGTTTTTGAGCTTCTCTAGTCATGATTGTTTTATATGCAACACATTGAGCTGCTTTGTGACCAAAGTTATGGCAAGAGAAACATTGCCCATTGAAGAAACTTCTGTGATTATCAAATCTACCGACCAAATGATTGTAATTTCTATTGTCATCCATTCTTGAAGCAAATTGAGAAGATTTTACCTGTGGCTGGTTGTAGCTTTTGTTCATCCTTAAGACATATTGCCCCTGGTTTACCTGATAGTCTTTGTTCGTTCTTGATGTAATTCATCCCTGCTTTACCTGGTGATCTCCATTGTGCTTTTGCTCATTCCTTCTTGCTGCATCAAGATAACTCTTTGAGGTGGATGCTTGAGATGTTTCTCCATTATACCCCAGACCTGTCTTGTTTAGCGGAGAACGATGTACATTGATGATCTCATCTAGAGTTTCAGATCCTTTGACAAACTTAAGATTAATAGCCTTTGTTTTCTCAATTTCTTTTCTAAGGCCAACAATTTCACCTTCTAACTTTTCAAGCTATTTTTCTTTTTCATCAATTTGAAATTGTAGAGTATCAATGATCATATTATTTTCTTCTATACATGTCTTAAGTCTAGAAATCTCTTCATAAAAACTATCCACATCTATAGCATCCATGTAATCATCATCTTCAAATGCCATTAAAATTTTATAGTCATTACCTCGTTCATATTCATCACTATTTGATAGACCATCACTGTCTTCATGAGTGTAGTAGCTTTTCTTATTTGCATTCTGTTTCTTGTTCCATCTAGCAGGTTCCTTTCCTTTGTCAATCTTATCCTTATGAGGACATTTGGCAGCATAATGACCTACTCTTCCACAAGCAAAACATTTAAAAGGTAGCTTACCTCTGAACCTTCCAGTACCCCGTTGAAGATTTCTGAAAAAATTTGATTCTTCTTCTTCTTCTGGCACGTGACTTGATTCATAGTAGTCTCCTTTGCCTGAAGCCTTAAAAGCAGCTTCTCTCCTATCTGATGGACCTCCTTTTCTCATTTCATAAGCAGTTAGAATTCTGTGTAGCTGAGACATAGTAAGAGTTCGTAGATTTTCCTTTTCTTCTATTGCAGACACTTTAGATTCAAACTTGGGGGACAATGATCTTAGGACTTTTTCAACCACAACAGCCTCTTTTATTTCTTCACCCAAGTTTTTCATATAATTAACAATCTCATCTACCCAAAGGAAATAGTTAGCCACACTTTCATCATTATACATTCTGAGATTCTCATACTGAATCCTGAGGGTTTGAAGTTTTGCACGTTTTACCTGTTCATCTCCTTCGTAGCTCAAAACAATCTTGTCCCATATTTCTTTTGCGGATTTATATTGCATAACCTTCACGAATTCAGATTGAGATAGACATCCTAGAAGAGTATTAACCGCCTTTGCATTTGTTTCATATTTCTTCTTCTCAGCTGAATCTGTAGGAGTAGCTGATGGAAAAGTATACCCTGTTTCTATAATGTCCCTTACTTCTGTACCCAAAGATTGAAGATAGGCAGTAACTCTTACCTTCCAATATACGAAGTTTGTTCCATCAAAAATCGGTGGCCTGATTGATGCTTCCCTCTCATAGTTGTTCATGATGTTAGATCTTCCTTCAAGCGATCAAGCTTCTTCAGAAGAACCTGGCTCTGATACCAATTGTTGGAAATAATACTGAGAAGGGGGGGGGGGTGAATCAGTATTATCAAATTATTTTCAATCTATCTTCCTTATTTCTACTTTGAATAATTCCTCAAATATTAATCATTACTTTGTATGTCAGTATCATAAAATAATGAGCAGGAACAAGAAAAGCAAATAGTCACACAAAAGAACACCAGATATAAGGTGTAAACCCAATGTGGGTGAAAACCACCTGCTGCAATATGTCTCTATCTTCTTTCAATTAGAAACTCCTTTTACAATGATTTTGTACTGGTGCAGTCCTTTACTAGTATGCAGGCTACAACCTGCAGAGAGCTACAACCCTCTCTCGTTCTCCAGCTTCTCCTGGAAGGGAGCTACAACCCCCTTAGCTCTTGTACTAGCCAAGATACTAGTACGTAGGTGCTGGCCTATTGAAGGCTACAACCTTCTCTTTCTTCCAGGGACCATGTTTCATAAATTTTCAGACTGGATCCATGAACATCAATCAATCATCAAGTATATCTACATCAAACAATCTCCTTTTCCCAATTAGCACTGAATCAAGTAAACATTTCTTTGACAGTTGTACCCAGAACACAGTAACAGTAACCACACACCAAATTCTGAACCCAGAATACTGCAGCAATAGACAGAGGCAGCTAGATCATAATTTAAAGATATACGCTACTTCAACAACCTGAAACCTGCATGAAGATCTATAAAGGATAATTCCTTCTTTCAAATATTCAGACACTAATTAACCCAGATTGTCAGATTTATAGATCAAGCATGTGCCTCATATAACAGATCAAAATCATGCAAAGATACTATTATTCAAGCATAAAGATTATGACCCATCAATAGAACTTATCCTTCTTTATGCGCTAAGGTTCCTCCTTCATTCAGATCCAGATCTGCACCATAACCCAATCACAAATATTTCAGATCTAGCACTTATTAGATATTCAATTCATTCGATGATGCTTTGCCAAATGATCTCCTTCCTCTTTTATAGTCTTAGGCCTTCCACAATACCATGGTCCAAAACCATAGGATCAAAAAACTGTTGGACTAATACCATGAACCAACCATGAAAGTGCGTGAGATCAACACTTTTGGATGCAATACCACGAGCCAAAACTATAGGATCAAAAACTATAGGACTAATACCATGAACCAACCATGAAAGTCCGTGAGATCAACACTTTTGGATGCAATACCACGGACCAAAACCATAGGATCAAAAACTGTCGGACTAATACCATGAGCCAACCATGAAAGTGCGTGAACTTTTCTCTTCATGAAAGGGACTTTTCTCTGCATGAAAGTGCGTGAACTTTTCTCTACATGAAATAAATGTTTCTCTGCATAAAAGTGCGTGAACTTTTCTCTACATGAAATAAACTTTTCTCTGCATAAAAGTGCATGAACTTTTCTCTACATGAAATAAACTTTTCTTTGCATATAAGTGCGTGAACTTTTCTCTACATGAAAGAAACTTTTCTCTGCATAAAAGTGCGTGAACTTTTCTCTACATGAAATAAACTTTTCTCTGCATAAAAGTGCGTGAACTTTTCTCTACATGAAATAAACTTTTCTCTGCATATAAGTGTGTGAACTTTTCTTTACATGAAAGAAACTTTTATCTTCATGAAAGAAACTTTTATCTTCATGAACGTGCGTGAACTTTGTTGCACTATAATTTATCATCTGAGATGAGTGGGTTGCTATCAAGTACAACATATGTATCATAATGCCAACGAGCCATAACTTTATTGTGCTCGTTGCTCGAGTCGTGGTATCATTTTGTTACTTCTATAAGTCTTAGTTCATCCGAAACCATTGAATTTGATGATGTCATCGAAGCTTTGTTGTCCGAAGAGACCAGGAAGCGGTCGAATCATGACACCCCTACATCAGAGGCAATGATGGCTGGAGGTCGTTCTAGAGAAAGACGCTCTGGTAAGCACAGTGATTCGCATTCAAAGTCAAAAGGAAAGAAGAGTAAAGTAAAGTGCTGGTTTTGCGGCAAATCGGGGCATTTGAAGAAGGATTGCTGGAAGCGACAACAATCTTCTAAAGAAGCTTCATCGACAGAAAAGAAGGAAGCAAACGCAACCGATACAGGTTCAGCATTTGGTTCAGGTATGAGCGACGAAGTCTTATTAGTTAATTTGTCAAATCATGATCAACATTGGTTGTTAGATTCCCGAGCATCAAACCACATGTGTATTCATAGAGAATGGTTTAAGACGTATAGATCAGTTAATGATGGAGTCATGTACATGGGTAATGATGTCACATCTAATATTGTGGGAATAGGGAGTATACAGCTGCAAATGTTTGATGGGACAACCAAAATGTTAACTGATGTAAGACATGTACCAGATTTAAGGAAAAATCTAATTTCACTGGGGGCACTTGACACAAATGGATATAAAACTGTCATTCAAGGTGGAGTAATGAAAATTTACAAAGGTATTTTACTAGTAATGAAAGCTAAGAAAGTAGGAAATCTGTTTCAGTTAGAAGGAAGAACAGGGTCAGTTCATGTGTCTACCATGTCTGAACATGAAAGTAGTTCCATTCGCCTATGGCATCAAAGGTTAGGCCATATGAGCGAAAGAGGGTTAAAGATTTTGGTTGATCGCAAGTTACTTCCTAATCTAAGGTTTGGAAAGTTAGATTTCTGTAAACATTGTCTGTTTGGGAAACAAAGTAAACAAAAGTTTAAAACAGGCAAACATACTAGTAAAGGAATACTTGATTATATTCATTCAGATGTTTGGGGTCCAGCACCTACAACCTCGTATGGTGGCTCGTCATATTTTGCATCGTTTATTGATGACTTTTCTAGGAAAGTGTGGGTCTACATGTTGAAAAGGAAGTCTGATGTTTTTACAGTTTTCAAGCAGTTTAGAGCATTGGTAGAAAACATCACTGGTAGAACTATAAAATGTTTAAGAACTGACAATGGTGGTGAGTTTACTTCCAAGGAGTTTGACAACTATTGCAAGGATGCAGGGATTGAGAGACATAAGACTACTGTTTATACTCCTCGGCAAAATGGAGTTGCTGAACTCATGAACATGACTCTTTTGGAGAGAGCAAGGAGTATGCTGAGTAACGCTGGTTTGCAGAAGGAGTTATGGACAGAAGCAGTGGCTACAACTTGTTATGTGATAAATTGGTCACCTTCGACAGCGATAGGTTGCAAGATTCCTCAAGAGGTATGGAAAGGTCACCCTTGTGATTATTCTAAACTCAGAGTGTTTGGTTGTGATGCATATGCTCTAGTGCCTAAACATCAGCGAACTAAATTAGATCCAAAATCAAAAAGGTATATCTTTGTTGGGTATGGTGATGGAACAAAGGGATTTAGATTGTGGGATCCTACTACCCGCAAAATCATCATCAATAGAGATGTAAAGTTTGATGAATCCTCTCTTGTACAGTTAGATGTAGATAATAAATTGAAACAGGATGATGTATCTGATTTTCAGCAAATTCAGTTTGACATCACTTCTAATGATAGTCATGATGACCATAGTTCAGATTCTAGTCATGAACAGGTTTCAGAATCAAATTATGAACATGGTTCAGATGTAGGTCATGAACAGGTCTCAGATGGTGATCATGAAGAAGTTCCTACAGATGGTAGTCAGCCAATTGTGGAAGCACCAGAAACATCCTTAAGGAGGTCTACAAGAATCAAACGCCCTCCGAAAAGGTATGATGATTATGTTACTTTAGTTGCTTTGACCGCTAACGATGATGAACCTTTGTGTTATCAGGAAGCTGTAGAAGGTTCAAAGAGTGACAAATGGAAAGCAGCCATGAAGGAATAAATGATGGCCTTAGGTAAGAATCGCACATGGGATCTGGTTGAACTTCCTAAAGGCAGGAAAAATGTGGGATGTAAATGGGTTTTCAAGGTGAAACAGGGTGTGAATGATACGGAGGACAGATACAAAGCGAGGTTGGTTGCAAAAGGGTTTTCTCAGAAAGCAGGCATTGACTTTCATGAAATTTTTTCACCAGTTGTTAAAATAGTTTCAACTAGAATTGTGTTAGCGTTAGTTGCTTTTCTTGATTTAGAATTACAGCAACTAGATGTTAAGACTGCATTTTTACATGGAGATTTAGATGAGGAAATTTATATGTAACAACCGGAAGGGTTTGTTCAGCATCGCAATAAGAAATTTGTCTACAGGCTCAAGAAGTCGTTGTATGGTTTGAAGCAGTCGCCTAGATAGTGGTACAAGAAATTTGATTCTTTCATGTTGAGTCAAAAATATATAAGAAGTGAATATGACCATTGTGTTTACTTTAAGCAGTTAAGTAATGGCATGTTCATTATCTTAGTGTTGTATATTGACGATATGATTTTAGCAAGCAAAAGCATTGAAGAAATCAACAGGTTAAAGACTCAGATGGCAAGGACATTTGATATGAAAGATCTAGGAGCAACAAGAAAGATTTTGGGCATGGAGATTTTTAGAGACAGGAGCAATGGTAAGCTGTGGCTATCACAACAGAAGTATATTGAGAAAATACTTGTGAGGTTTGGTATGAACAATGTGAAGCCTGTGTCAGTCCCTTTAGCTTCCCATTTTAATCTTTCTTCCAGTTTATGTCCTAATACAAATGAAGAAAAGGAATATATGTCTCAAATTCCATATGCCAATGTAGTAGGATGTTTGATGTATGCGATGGTTTGTACTCAACCACATATTTCACATGCAGTTGGGGTTGACAACAGGTATATGGCAAATCCAGGTAAAGAACACTGGTCAACAGTGAAATGGGTGCTTCGGTATTTGAGAGGCACAAGTAGTTATTGTATCACTTACAATAAGAGTAGTGAATTTGTTTGCGAGTATGTTGATTCCGATTTTGCAGGTGATTTGGATAAGAGAAGGTCAACTTCAGGGTATGTCTTTACTCTTGCAGGTGGAGCTATTAGCTGGATGTCAAAGCTACAAAAAATTGTTGCTTTATCCACTACTAAAGCAGAATACATTGCTGCTTCGCATGCTTGCAAAGAAGCAGTTTGGCTGAGAGGTTTGCTTGGTGAGTTTGGTAGGTTACAGGACAACATCAAGTTACTTTGTGATAGTCAAAGTGCAATACATTTGGCTAAGAATCCGGCCTATCATAGTAAATCAAAGCATATTCCAATAAAGTACCATTTTGTAAGACAGGTTATCACTGAAAGGGGAGTCTCTCTTGAAAAGGTGCATACAAAGGAAAACTGTGCAGACATGTTCACGAAACCAGTTTTGTTAGAGAAGCTGCGTTGGTGTTTGGCTTCTCTTGGCTTGCAGAAAAAATAAATAATAAAGAAACAGGGCATTAGGCTAATTGTTGTCAAGGTGGAGATTATTGAGATTTTTAGTCGTATTAAAATAGGCAAAAATCTCAGTAGGTGACAAAAATAAGATTGAGTTGCTATATTAGATCTATTTTGTTGGGAGAGAGTTAATGCAGTCTATATCTGTTGTAAGAGGATTTATGAGGCAGTTAGATTCTCTTGGATATAAAGTAGGTGTCCATACGGATTGGTGTGAGTGTGAGAGTTTGTTAGGAAATTGAATATCTTGTAATCTCCTATTATGATAATAAAGACTGCTGATGCCTATATTTGATGGACGTAGCCCAGAATGGTTGGGTGAACCACATTAATCTTTTGTGTCTTTTGTGTATGATTTTATGCTGTTGTTGTCTCTGGTTTTTTCTGCGCACTGATTGCTCCAACACCTACGAAGGACAAAATATAATATGGAAAAAAATATAGAAGGGAGGATGTTGGCCAAAGGTAGCACATTTCTTATGGTTGTTAGTAAAGGATGTATCCTAACATGGGATCAGCTCCAGAAAAGGGGATTTCATGGACCTTCCTTTTGCTGGCTTTGCCAACAACATAGTGAAGATCTGGAGCATATGCTTAACACGTGCCTGTTCGCTGAACAGAAATGGAGGCAGATGTAAGGATTTTTTGGAAGAATGGATCGGGATCACCATAGTATCAGGGAAACAATTATCCTTTGGAGAAGCCACATCTTCTCCAGCCCGGTGATAAACAGAGCTTGGGGATTAGCCTTAGGGCTAAACCTATGGGCCATCTGGAAGGAACATAATTGTTGAATCTTCAAGAACCAATCCTCAACTCAAGAACAAGTCTGGGAAGGAATAATTCAGAACATTAGGGAAACGATCTTAGCAAAGAAATGACACCAAGAGGATTGGCAGGTACCCCCCCAGGAAGCTCAAATTCTGCAAAAACTCAACTTATCTCTGGAAATGATAGCTCCCACTACCTGGAAAAAATGCAGGGTAGGAATGACATCTCTGGATCATTTCACTGCCCTGGGGGAAGGATTTATAAAACTAAGTTTTGATGGGGCCTCAAAAGGTAACCCTGGACTGGCTGGCCTAGGTGGCCTCTTCTGGGATTCCTAGGCCAACACTCGGTTAATATATGTTGATTCTTGTGGGTTCACCAGTAATAACGAAGCAGAATTTGTTGTAGCCAAGCAAGGCCTACAAATAGCTATCCGCATGGGATACCAAAACTTAGTGGTTGAGGGAGACTCAAGCCTGGTCATCAACACGCTGACAAAGCTGAACCATGGATCCAAATGGGATAAGCTCAGCCATAGTTGGAGAACAGCCAGACTAATCCAAGAAATTAGAGAGCTGATTCACAAGTTTGACTACATCATGGTTAATCACATTAGGAGAGAAGGGAATAAAGGGGCATACTTCTTAGCCAATTGGGGTTGTAACCATCAAAACGACCCAATGAAAAAACTTTGGCTGGTTTAGCCCTGTGATGACACGTATCGGACTCTGGCTAAAATCGTAGTTCATGATCAGAGGCAAATCCTCCAATATGGCCCTCCAAGAGGCTAGGACCCTGATCGGGGTGTGAGCCGGTGGTTGGGAAATCGAATAGAGATTTAATGGATGGTACCTCCAAGTACAGTACCACCGCCCCCCACACACTCGAGGCGATGGGTGCGGTGGCCCTTTGCATGATGGCATGCAGGGAAGGTGGGAAAGGTGGAAGCGAGAGTTATGTTGGTGAAGGCCTGAACAATAGTCAAGGGAGATAGTTGGGTGTTGTAGTTTGGATCGATCATGGACGGGGAGGTTGGTGCAATGGATGGGTTCTGCGACGCCATCCACAACACCAAGCACATCGTCTACCTGTAGGAGTTAGCGGGGATGTACTCCAGTATCTCTCAACCCTCGCAATGCTAACATATTCTGGTTTTCGCTTGAGGGAGAGGGGGAGTATTATGGGTGAAAACTGTGAAAGTGAGCAGCACTGGAGGAATTGGGGGTGGAGGTTGGTGGAATTTTCCAGGTCTTGCGTATGTCTCTTGCATCCACTTGGTATTGTATCCATTTCCATTAGCTTCAAAATTCTTCTATCTCACATGGGAACCCTGGGAATTCTAGACAGAGGTCTGAGTTGGGTAGCTCGTAGGGGTCCCGCGGGTATAAGTAGAGAGATAGACCCAGGGGGTTAGAGTTTGCCAATCCACTCGCAATCTTGGAGAAGGCCCCTGCTGTAGATACATGTGTAGCTGCGGGGAGATAGGTAGAAACCTCAACAGAAGGGGAAAGGCTGAGAATTATGGGTAGGAAGTTTGGTAAGGGAACGAAGATGGCTATAATAGGTAGATAGGCGATGACGACATCATGGGGCTCAGGGATGAGGGGATGACTAGGTTGGGATTTTTGATTGTGTCCTAGGCAGAGAGGAAAGGGTATGCATACCTTGGTTGGTTGAACGAGGGCATGTGGTAGTTCTCACCAACCTATAATTAGGGAGTGGAATCTAACCTGCTTGAGGCCAAGAGGAGGTGTTTGTGGCGACGGGGTACCACTGGGGATGGTAGTGGGTCGGCCCCCTCCGGGGAATTGACCTATGACCATGAAGGCCCTAACATTGCAATTGATGGGGAAGGGGAGGAACAAGGCAAGTTGGCAAGTTGTAATAGTACCACCCGAGTGCAAGACTATTGTTATATTCTATTTAATTGTTTCCGACTAATGAATTGTTCCAATGAACAAGACTACGACAATGCAACTATGGCTCGTCTTGTGAAAAGCCATGGCCGTGGAAGACGAACCCAAGCAACCATAAGGGACACAGACCTGGGCACGTCTGAGGCACGCAAAAGTAGGAAATCTGTGGAAAGACTTATCAGTGAGGCAAATGAGACATACCGTGAGGGCACAAATGAAGGTATCCACAAAATTCTAGAGGAATGGGAAGATGAAGTTAAACAGGAAAGTGAGACAGACACAGAAATGAAGGACTGGAGGACCCTTGTGCCAGACCTCGGAAACACTAGAGGCATGATCACTCAATACAAACATACCCTATACCTGTACTGCCTGATGAAAAGCTTGCTAAGCAAGGCTATGGAGCATATTTCGGTGGGCATGGTTGTCACTGTTCAAGGCATGCTGAATTATAAACAAGAATTTCAGAAGGTGTAGTTTCAACTACACAAGCATGATTTTAGACTTGGCAGAATTGAGAGGCACATCCCATGTCTCCTGGAATCGAACGAGCCACCGGGATCGAATGCCAAAGACCCAGTGCCAGTAGAATCGGCTTCGACTGATCAAAATGACTAGACAATCTCTCTTATTATTTTTGTTTATATATGCAGATAGATTTTACATTTCCTTATGCAAGCATAAGTATAGGTAGATATCTAGAGTATGGACATGAATCTAAGACTCATATAGCTTGGATAGAAAGACTGAAACTCTTTTGTTACTGGATGGCATACAATGCGGATAGGTGGCCAACAAACTTGGTTTCCCATTGGGCAAGTTGAGGCTACCTAGCCAATCTATGTGGTGTAAATTTTCTTTATAAACTAATGAAAAAGGAGGATCTACCAAGCTTAACAAAAAAGGGACAATTTTATCTAGATCTATATTAATTTTAGATTTATAAGTATATAGATGGATTAATCCCTTATAATATAATATTGTTTTAAGTACAAAAATTAGAGAAAACGTTTTCACTTCTAAAACCTTGATCCCTATCATCGTTTATAGATTTGGATTTGAAATGAATTTGAACTCATTTGTTTCCCATTGGGCAAGTTGAGGCTACCTAACCAATCTATGTGGTGTAAATTTTCTTTATAAACTAATGAAAAAGGAGGATCTACCAAGCTTAACAAAAAAAAATAACTTGAATGTAATATCTATTAATATAAAAGTAAAGGGAGAATTTTATCTAGATCTATGTTAATTTTAGATTTATAAGTATATAGATGGATTAATCCCTTATAATATAATATTGTTTTAAGTACAAAAATTAGAGAAAACATTCGCGCTTCTAAAACCTTGATCTCTATCATCGTTTATAGATATGGATTTGAAATGAATTGAACTCATTATTATTATAGTTTACTTAACCTTATTAATAAAGTTTACTTATCGCTATCCTTATATTAAGGATTTTAATACATGTTTCATATAATTAAATTAAAAGGTATTTTATAATAATAATAATTATTATTATAATAATATCTATTAATAAAATTAAAAGTAATAATAAAAATAATAAATTGGTTGAATTCAATTTATTATATTACAATTTTGTTTTTATAAATAAAATTATTATAAAATTTTGGGAAAATTTTCATAAAATGTATATCACATTTAAAAACAAAAATTGTAAATAATGATGGTTTATATTTTTAACTCAAATATTTTAGAACTCCATGTTTAAATTTAATTAATAATTATATAAAAACTTAATACTTATAATAAACTCTATCTCTTATAGTATTCTTTTGGTTTTATGTTATTAGTGTTATTATTTGTTTCCATCATATACCCTATATTTTCTCAAACAGACCAACAACTGTGATTTCCATTATGGCATAGTGAGGCTCGTTAGTTTTGGTTATCAATAATGTAATTTGTTTTTTGAGGTTATATATATATATATATATATATATATCATTTCAAAGAAAAATATTATACAATCTATGTATATAGTTATATGTATTACTAGGGTTTTAATAAACAAAAGGAAAAAAATGTAAAATAGTGAGACTACTTCCAACATTTTTTTTAAACAATAATGAGTACATTCCACTAGGCACAATTTCCACTAATATTTCATAAATTCCACAAGGGCCAACATATCTCTAGAGACTTGAACCTGCACTACTTGGGACACAAATTGTAAACCATACCACTTGAGCTAAGTTCCTTTGACAAGGCTACTTCCAACATTTTAACCATAAAAAATGTATTTATTTATTTTGTGGGTAAATTTTATTAATAGGAAAACTGAGGGCTACATATTATATTACAAAATTCAAGCCAATCTCTCATTAGGGATACTAGACCAAAGAAAAAAATCGACACTGGACAAAAAAAAAACTAAAATAGTTACTCTAATATGCAGGACAAGTTGGAAAAATACAAAGAAGACAATAACTAGATGATTAAAAAAATGTGAATCGTCATGTTGCGAGTTCTGAATCTAATCTTGGTACTGGGATAGGAGTTGTCAAGTTGGTTGAGTGTTGCTCGGCTGCAAGAGAAGGCAAAGGTGTTACTCAATCCACTCCATTATTTTGTCCATCTTATGGAGATGATTGTGTATATGATTAAGGGAATATGGGATATTCAAACGTGATCTATGGCAATTAAGGATGGTCCTACCCATGAGGAATTTCATTTTCCTGTATATATTGATAGGCTGCATATACTAGTTGTATCTTCCCAGTGTGTTGCCAATGTATGGAACGTAATCAAACCATTCGACAAGGACTTATGTGTTAGAAAGAGAGGACCAGTGAGAGGAGGTTTCCACCTCCATGTTGATGAGCTCATATTGAACATGTGGAGGTTTAAGTTCCCTAAACCAATAAGAGGATGCTAGAATTCTACAATGTATGCATGTTATTCCATGGTAAACTTGCTCCTAGTATGAGGCAACCCCTTGTCTAACTCTACCTCATTGCCACAACATGGGGGATATGTTTGGCTTAACCTATGTTGATCAATGGTAAAAGATAGATCTAATGTACCTCAAGAGGTTGAAACAAGGCAATAAAAACCAGAACCAGGTTCCACTAGTATAATGCCTATAGGAGATACTGGAGCTAGCTAACATATTGAAGATGAAAATCTTGGCACCTAAATGCATGAGACCACCTACCCATCCAATAATTTAATGTTTTCCTCAACTACAAGAGGAGGATAGGACCAAGGTAGAAGGGAAAGAAAAGGAATGATATCTCTACCTAAAATTTGAAAGAAAGGCCTGAATTGGTTCTAGACCTATAGACTCTCCTTTCATTTTTACACCAACTAGGCACTGAAATGCCAGTCCTGAAATCAAGCAAAGACATAGAAATCCATGCAACTAGCTCAAAATAGAGGGTGGAAGATTTTACCTCAAGAAGCCATGTAGATGGAAGGGAGGAAGAAATACACAAAATTAGCCAATATAAAAATGAGCCTATAGGAGAAATGAAAAGAGTAGAGACATGGGTGTAGGATAACAGAGAGCTTTGACTTCCATGAAAAATCCAGAGAAACATATACGAATTAGCGTCAACCCATATTATCCACCAAAATTTGGTGCACCATTGAGGCACCCAATACCCAACTTGAGACCTCTATCGAGTATGCAACAATGAAAGAATTGGAGATGACCCCCCATTGTCGAAAATACACTAAACTATCCCCCACCAAGAGAGATCTCTTAGGATGCAAGCTGACGTAGGTTAAACCTGCATATCCCCATAGTGTGCATATAGAATGCAAAATCTGGGTTTTCCCAGGAATTTTAACTCTCTGTTGAGTCAATCTTCATTACTTAGTGGTTTAAGGCCCCATCAATAAATCTCATGTAGAATGATTTCTTAACTAATCCACAGTCTACCCTTAATCCATCCTTTCCATCGAGACTCTATACTCTCCCTTCATTAAACTTTTAATCAATCCTTAATGTCTGCATGTATATAACCAACCCCACTCTGTCACTATGGTTATTCACAGACTTACCCATAAACCTCCTATCGGCGCTTTATTTCTATTATAACGTTTACATAATAGAAATATTCCACAACACACATAAACCATACCTTTTCGCCTTTTCCTTGGTATTTGCACATTACCAATGCTCTCCTTTATCGCACTCGCAGAGTTCAAAGGGATCCATAGAACATTCATACAGGATTACCGACTTGCGATATGCGATTTCCCTTTTCCACCATTGATTTCATCCACCAGATCAACGACTATCACAATATCGCATCGCACCATCATGTGACTTCATCACCTCTCGCATGTGATGTGCGATAAAACATCCAGACTTCGAATAAAATGAAACCGCACCTATAACCTTCTTGGGTCTGCTCGGCCCAAGCCTTGTCACTCAATCTCCACCGTTGATATTACCCTCAATTTGGCGGTTGATACTTCTCCGATCAACAAAGCTGCTCGGTGATCCAATGTCGTAGATCAAAACCCATTTGATCTGACGGTCCATAATGATATCGTATTGGACCACTTGCACGACACTTAACTGCCTTACAGAGCCGATAAGGATTATACAACCTTAATCTATAAATGTTTGGGTCCGCCCTTGCAGTTAAAGTTCGATCTCTTTACAGCCCGATATCTATTGGATGATGGAATCAATCAAATCCTACGGTCTGCAGCCCTTCAACAACACGCAGGTTATCAACCTCTCAACTCCCGTAGTTGTCTATGACGTAAGCATTTGGAAATAAGATTGACGGTCAGGGTTTATTGCGGCACTTCGACCAGGCTCAAGGACTTCCGCTCTCTCCTACTCCCGCTAGTCTTTTTCCACCATTTATATCCATTGATCTTACATGATCTGACGGTCCTCATTCTTTTCTGCCGACCTTGTGTTTTAGGCCCTTTCTTCAATGTTCTTCCATGCTATCGGTTTTCTTTAGGATTTTGGTCTTTCGTTGTTCTGCCACAACTTTCTCCTAAACTTAACTCCACTCACACTTTAGTTCTTCCTTCACCTCCACTATAACGTTAAAGCTTCCTTCCATACTACCGATGCATGTCAAAAGCCGTAACACCTCTTTGTTACTCTTCTCTATGTTTCGCCTCCCTTCTGGATCTGCACCTACAACCTATGTTACACAAAATAACTCAAGATCATATACAATATACATCTCAATTACTCAATACACACACATGAACTCAGAATCGAGTTGTCTATTTAATAAACATGTATTTACACAGGAACTCTTTCCTTGGCCTGATCTTCTGTATCAGTGGCCTTTGTTCCTCTGTCTGTAGGCTTACAATCTAACTGACTCACTAACTACTTCTCTAACTATTGACTACCTAATTTGCTCTCGTCTTTTAGGCTTACCTTTATACAAAAAGGTTCTGTTGAACTAATTCTAGTTCATATCCTTAATTTGCTTAACTAACTCTTGAAAATCTTCTAAATCCACTTTTAACTCCTACTTATCCCTAAGAATCCTCTCTAGTTCCTCGAATCATGAGACCTATTAGAGTTAAAATTTATTTCCAACTCTCTCATCATCACTAATCACTCATGTTCTCCTACATTCGAGAGCATTTACAAATATCCTCACACTCCAAAAGTATAAAACATTCATGATCTCCTGATCATGTGTCTTCATATGTTGATAGGAAACCTCCAGGGTCCCAAACCTTAGTTTGTAACTGCCCAAATTCCTTGCACCTTTGCTGCAGCTGTAATTCTATTGTCTTCTAGTTTATCTTCCTATCCTTCTCAATCAGGTGCAAGTTCTGATTGATCATACTTCCTGCTGCTATCAATATCCTCCATATATACTGCTTTATCATTAATTTCCATAACTCTTCAATCTCCATCTCTAGCATATCCCTGGGCTAGTCCAAATTCTGCCATTCACTGCTACCTCTTTCTCTCTCCTTCAGGTTGTTGCTGCTGTCCACTAACTCTTCAAACTACTATTTATTATCTTCTCTTTGAAGTTGTCGGATTCTTACTACCACCCTTTCATTCTTACCCTCTTTCATGATTATTTATTTCTGCATTGAATCCTGACTTTCCATCATTCTTTCCAGTAATTGAACATCTTTGTTCCATGGATTAAACTTTTCCATAGAATCCTCTTCCACCGTCTTTACTTGGCTGCTCATTTGTGCCAAATTTTCTCCAGCATCTACAACTAAACCTACACTCACAAAACAATTATTAAAATAAAAAGCATAAGGCCTCAGTGCCTCTTCTTCCTTTGACAACACATCAATATGCTGCTCTGATTTCTCCTCCTCTATCAGCACATCAGTATGTTGATTTGAATTCTCAAAAGAATTCATGAGACTGTCAACTATTCTCTCATCCACACCATCTGCTTCAATGGTTTCTTCCTACTCTTGTCCACTGTAGTGAACTCCTTCCTCTGCAATCACACTGTCATACTTTGAATTTCCTAGCAAATACTCTAGCAATTCAAGTTCCCTGTGACACTTCACAAGTACTTCATCATCACTTATAATTCCTGCATTTATACTTAAATTATCAATTTGAAAATTACAGAGTTCAACAGTCTCAACTGTTGCTTCACATATCAGTTCTTCAGACTGAATCTCATCTCCTTCTTTCACAAGAAATTATTCTTGTCTTGTAACAACTTCAAACATCAATGTTTTACTAAAGTCTTTCTGTTGTTCCAAGTCCTCTACATGACTCATAAATATTTCGATGGTCTTCTCTTTAGCCTCTTCAAGCCCTCCACTTGGTTGCTTGATATCCTTCTCCACTTCTTCTTGCTTTTGGCCGTCATCATGAGTCAAACTTCCTCTGCTTCCAGTCCTTGCAATATGCTGAAAAGTAAAACTTTTCCTCAACTGTGTACAGGCATTTACATGAGACCTATCTATCTCATCTTCTTTCAGAACATAATTTAGATTATGCCTGTCTTCTTCCTCCTTCTTTACGACAATATCAACAAATTGTCTTTCTTCACATGTTTCACCTGCAAACATACCCAAATTATCAGATTTAAAATCATGTGACCCTTCGGTCTCACTTGAAGTTTCAGTGTTCAAGTTTTCGTCTTTACCCAGAACTTTACCTTGCTCTCGTTCACAAATGGAAACTTCCATTTCCAACTTAGCCTCTCTGAGTTCTTCCACTAGACTCTTCACTTGCCTCTACCATAGCCTTCTCTCTAATTTATGCCACTTCACTAGCTTCTTCTTCAAGACCCAACCTAGTCTTTGGCTTCCTTAAGTATCATCATTAATACATTGAGTTTTTCTTTCATCTCTACAATTTCCTTGTCAATTTCCTCTTGACTCATTCTCTTGCCATTTGTCTTGGCATTCTCCTTCTTCACTTTTCTTCTTCTGTGGTCTTCCTCAGAACCTCTGTTATCTCTGTTATGACTATCAGTAGTCATATTCTTCTCTATCTTCATGAGTTCCTCACTCACTTAATATGAGCTACATTAAAGCCTTTGTAACAGCAATTCCCCCTTGCCGCCACTTACCTCACCAAGCTTTCCTCTGTAATTGGTATTTTGGCAAGCACTTGGTTCCCTACTCTCTGGAACCTCTTTGAGCACTTCTCTCTGCTCCTTCTAGGATTCAACTAATCTGCTCCTTTTAAGAACACAACTGTCCTCTTGTACTTTAATCACAAATGAAATACTAGGTTCTGACCACCTCTTCTTTCACTTAGAAACTCTTACCAACTTTCTTCATCCCTTAGCAATTCTACCCACATCCTTTGTGGAATTGCCTTTGTGAGCTACAAAAATACCTCTGTAGTAACAAATCTCCTTCTTGCTACATATTATTCACTAAGATTCTCTCCTCTGAGCTCAGTCTTTTAGCATTTCTCTGGTTCTTTCCTCTGGAACCAATTGAGAACTCCTTGTTCTAGGTTGTTGTAATCTTCTCACCTTCCTTTGCTGTCACTTGTGTATCAATGTTATTCAAACCAAAGATCATTCCCAAGCTTTCAAAAGCTTGTTGCTGCCAAATTCCTATGGCCACCTTAAAATGCTTTTGCTCAGCTTCCTTCTGAGAGCACTCTTATCCTCTCTGTCCAACCTTCAATTGGATTCTTCAGGTTCGCTGCCACTTGTTTATCTAGTCTTCCATTCACTTTGTTCTTTAGAACACATAGAACTTCCCTTGTCTATCTGCTTCTATCAATCTTTACTCTATCTTAAACCTGCAAAACTCAAACCAGAGTTAAATAAAACAATACGTGCATGGCTTCACAAGCAATCTCCATCCATTCTTCACATTTGAGTGAACCTCCACTTTCCTCAAGAAAGCAAACATCACTGTGCTTCCTTATGCTTCTGCAATCTCTTCTTATGATATCACTTACTCCCATCTTATGTCATGTCTTCTACTTATCAGATTCAAATAACTTGATCTCCTCTTTCTTTTGCAATCACATTTGTATTCTACACAATTCTGCTTTAATTAAAAAGAGCTTTAACCTGCTCTGATACCACTTGACGCAGGTTAAACCTTCATATCCCCACATTGTGCATATAGAATGAAAAATCTGGGTTGTCCTAGGAATTTTGACTCTCTGTTGAGTTAATCTTCATTACTTAGTGGTTTAAGGCCCCATCAATAAATCTCATGCAAAATTATTTCTTAACTAATCCACAGTCTACCCTTAATCCATCCTTTCCATCGGGATTCTATACTCTCCCTTCATTAAACTTTTAAACAATCCTTAATGTCCGCATGTATATAACCAACCCCACTCTATCACTATGGTTATTCATGGACTTACCCATAAACCTCCTATCGACGCTTTATTTCTATTATAATGTTTACATAATAGAAATATTCCACAATGCACATAAACCATACCTTTTCACCTTTTCCTTGGTCTTTGCACATTACCTGATGCTTTCCTTTATTGCACTCACGGAGTTCAAAGGGATCCATAGAACATGCATACAGGATTACTGACTTGCGATATGCGATTTCTATTTTCCACCGTTGATTTCGTCCACCAGATCAATGGCTGTCACAATATCTCATCACACCATCATGTGACTTCATCGCCTCTCACATGCGATGTGTGATAAAACATTTGGACTTCAAATAAAATGAAACCGCGCCTATAACCTTCTCGGGTCCGCTTAGCCCAAGCCTTGTCACTCAATCTCCATCGTTGATCTTACCCTCAATTTGGTGGTTGATACTTCTCTGATCAATAGAGCTACTCAGTGATCTAGGGCCGTAGATCAAAACCCATTTGATCCGACAATCCATAATGATATCGCATTGAACCACTTGCACGACACTTAAACGCCTTACGGAGCTGATAAGGATTATACAACCTTAATCTATAAATGTTCGGGTCTTCCCTTGCAGTTAAATTTCGATCTCTTTACAGCCCGATATCCGTTGGATGACAGAATCAATCAAATCCTATGGTCTGCAGCCCTTCAACAACATGTAGGTTATCAACCTCTCAACTCCCGTAGTTGTATATGACATTTAAGCATTTGGAAATAAGATCGACGGTCAAGGTTTATTGCGGCACTTCAACCAGGCTCAAGGACTTCTGCTCTCTCCTACTCCCGCTAGTATTTTTCCACCATTTATATCCATTGATCTTACATGATCTGACAGTCCTCGTTCTTTTCTACCGACCTTGCATTTTAGGCCCTTTCTTCAATGTTCTTCCATGCTATCGGTTTCTTCAGGATTCTGGTCTTTCCCTGTTCTGCCACAACTTTCTCTTGAACTTAACTCCGCTCACGCTTTAGTGCTTCCTTCACCTTCACTGTAACATTAAAGCTTCCTTCCGTACTACCGATGCGTGTAAAAAGCCATAACACGTCTCTGTTACTCTTCTCTGTGTTTCGCCTCCCTTTTGGATCTGCACCTGCAACCTATGTTACACAGAATAACTCAAGATCATATACAATATACATCTCAATTATTCAATACACACTTGAAGTCAGAATTGAGTTGTCTATTTAATAAACATGTATTTACACATGAACTCTTTCCTTGGCCTGATCTTCTGTATCAGTGGCCTTTGTTCCTCTTACCGTAGGCTTACAATCTGACTGACTCACTAACTACTTCTCTAACTACTAATTGCCTGACTTGCTCTTGCCTTTTAGGCTTACCTTTATACAAAAAGATTCTGTTGAACTAATTCTAGTTCAAATCCTTAATTTGCTGAACTAACTCCTGAAAATCTTCTAAATCCACTTTTAACTCTTACTTATCCCTAAGAATCCTCTCTAGTTCCTCGAATCATGAGACCTATTATAGTTACAATTGATTTCCAACTCTCTCATCATCATTAATCACTCATGTTCTCCTACATTTGAGAGCATTTACAAATATCCTCACACGTATCTAATTAATTCCTACTTTAACCACTCAAAACATTAATAATTACATACACAGGAATCCAACTTCCTTGAAAATGCAAGACCCCTAAGTTAACTAGACTATGATGAAATTGTTGAACTGAATGCTCCTGCATCACAAGCTAAGGGAAAAAGCACCAGCAATGGAAGAATAAAAAAAGAAACAGTATTGCAACAACTAAAACTGAGGACTCAAAAGGTGCAATAGTTAACATTCCATGAAGATGGGAAAGTAAACCATACCAAAAGTCGAGATAGATAGGAAAAAACATTTTTTCCCCAAATATGTATTCTATGAGTATTCTCAAACTGATATTCTGGATGTAGTATCCTGCAAGATTTCTAGTTTGTCTTGTCTGGAGGATTTCTCCAACAAAATGTAGGTTTTAACCCTGTACAGAAATTACCTGCATACGAATTCTAAAACACATAAAATAAACAATGCGAGAGAATAACACATAAAACACATATACACAGAGATTTTCCCCTGGATCCCAAAACCGGGACTACTAGCTTGATTTTTCATTATGTTCCTTTCAATGTTATAATACATATTTATACATACCGAAGCATCCAATACCATGGATCGAAAACCATCGTGTCCAATACCATGGACCAAAAACCATTGCGTCCAAAAAACATGTGCGAAAATCATGCACAAAACCATAGGTGGGTCCGCCCAACCATAAAGTGGGGTTACAGGTATGCCTCAAACCTCCTGTGACCCCCCCCCCCCACAATCGGCGCAATGAAGGGGGCTCTGCCCCCCGTCTAACCCCCGGTTAACTACGTGGGCTAGTCATGGAAAGAATATAACATAACCCAACATTCTCCCACTTGTTGTTTTCTTTCCACAGGGGGCCACAAGAGAGCTTAGTCAATTTTCCATCCTTGAAACGCCCATTGTCTCTCTACACCAAGAGAACTTCTCAGAGCTCACAGATTTTTTCAATGCATCTGCTGTATTCTTCAAAGTGTCCACCTTTACCAGCAAAACCTTTTTGTCTTCTATCATATCCCTCACAAAGTGATACTAAACATCAATGTGCTTTGTCTTTGAATGATATGCGGGGTTCTTTGCCAAGAAAATTGCACTTTGGTTGTCACAGTCTATCCTTATAGCTCCCTGTACTAACCCCATACTTGAACACAATCTCTGCAATGAAACTGCTTCCTTGCTTGCATGAGTGGCTACCATGTATTTTGCCTCTGTAGTTGATAGTGCCACTAAATATTATTTCTTACTCATCCAACTGATTGCACCTCCAAATAGGTTAAACACATACTCACTTGTAGATCTTCTCTTATCCAGATCTCCAGCCCAGTCTGCATCAACAAAGCCACGAATATCCAACATTCTATCCAATCCTAATCTTCCTTGGTAGCACAAACCATAATCCCTAGTGCCACGCAAATACCTGAAAACCCGCTTCACTGTTGTCCAGTGCTCCTTCCTTGGTTTTGACATAAACCAGCTCAATACTCCCATTGCATGTGCAATGTCTGGTCTAGTACAGACCATTGCATACATCAGGCTACCAAGTGCATTTGCATATGGAACACGGGACATGTCCTCTTCCTCTTCTTATGTCTTGGGACACTGTTTAGCAGATAACCTCACACCTACAGGAATAGGAACCTTCACTAGTTTACCGTCTTGCATATTAAGCCTCTGTAGTATTGTCTCGACATACTTCCTCTGGTTTAACCAGAGCTTCCTCTTTGCCCAACCTCTTTTAATTTCCATGCCCAAAATATAGTTTACAGCACCAAGATTTTTCATGTCGAATTTGGAGGACAATTGGATCTTCAAATCCTGGATAATTTCTTTGTCATTTCCAACCAGCAACATATCATCCACATACAAGACCAGATAAATAACATGGTCACCAATTAATTTAAAATACATACAATGATCTGCTTTGCTTCTAGTGAAGCCAAGCCCCCGTATAAATGTATCAAATTTCTGATACCACATCTTTGGTGACTGTTTTAACCCATACAAATACTTCTTTAACTTGCATACCAGTTCTTTCTTACCCTTCACTGCAAAGCCTTCAGGTTGCTTCATGTATATTTCCTCTTCGAGATCCCCATGAAGAAATGCTGTCTTCACTTCCATCTGTTCTACCTCAAAATCAAAAGCAGCAGCAACAGATAAAAGTAATCTAATAGAAGTTACTTTGGCAACAGGAGAAAAAATATCACCAAATTCAATTCCCGACACCTGGGAATAACCTTTTGCTACCAACCGAGCTTTGTATTTCTCCACCTTTCCTTCTGCATTTATCTTCTTCTTGAACATCCATTTGTTGCCAATGGGTTTCCTTCCAGCCGGCAACTCCACCAGATCCCAAGCCTCATTTTTGTGCAAAGGTGCCATTTCATCAACCATGGCCTCTTTCCAGAGTTTGCCATCCTCTGAATCTACTGATTCCTTCACAGTTCTGGGATCATCATCAGTAATAGATAAAGCAAAATTTGAACAGAAAACAGATGGACTATACCTTTGTGGCTGCCTTCTTTCTCAAACTGATCTTCTTACACCCAAAGTTTGTGGCTCTTCATCTTCTGATTCCTCCTCTGCTGTAGAGTTTGATTCTTCCTCCTTAAGCTCAAACTCTATCTTCGCAGGTTCCTTTGGTTGGAATTCATGTTTAATAACATATTTTACCTCTCTGAACACCACATCTTAACTGTACACAACCTTCCGTGTGACTGGGTTCTGTTGAAGCCCCGAAAATCGGGTCAACAACAAGGGGGATACCCACCCGGTTCGGACCTTGGTTGGCAGCTCCTTATCCATTTGGTATAGCGGGTCTGACTAGGGATAATGGGACCAGTTTCCCAATCTATGGGTGTGCGTGTGTAGAATTGGATGTTTCTGATCTAACAGTTCCTATCTAAGCTATTCTAATTCAAACTTTAATCTAATTCTATGCTATTGTAATCTAATAAACAGCACATCTAAATCTATGCTAACCCGGGATGTAATTCTTCTATTATGCGATCTAAAGAGATTTCAAATAACAACTGGTAATAAAGATCATTCAGCGATTATAAGAAAGGAAATCAATTAAGATGAACTATTTCGCATAAAAAGTTAGACGAAATAGTTGTGAACAACATATCGCATAATGAGCTATTCATAAATTAAACATAAATAAATAACTACCACCGTACAAAAGTGCCAAATGATAACTCAAGCATTCATGCAATAACATATAAACAACTAAAAACTGTATATCACTTTAACATATAAGCAGAAATGGCCAAGAGATAAAAGTACCATTTATGACTGGTTATACTCATAAGCTTCAAGCAACAATGATTTATTTCTCCTTGCTCTAACATCTACTAAGAGTACAAAAGTGCAACATCAGTAGCAGATATCAAATAACATTAACAAATATTGATCCATTCATTAACCAAAACCTCCTCTGAGGGTGCAAAAGTGCATGTTCTGAGGACAAGTTTTTGATAAATTTCTGGACCCTTCTCTAAATGCATGAGAAGGGTTTAAATACTACTAACTAAATAACTTAATTACACATATTCAAGATACAGTTTAAATGACCGCCCTTTTTCTAAGCAAAACTATTTCTAAAAATTAAATCTAATATCTAACTATTTCTGCATTTGCTCCTTAATGTTGTGAGCATTCAATATTTGCATGGGTAGAGTCGACTGACTGTCTTCCGCTTTTGGTTGAGCTAAGCAAACAGAAATGGTAAGAGCTAGCACCATCTTTTCAGCAAACTAGAAGATATACTTGAGAATCATCCTCTGGCTATGTGGATTACTGTGTATGCCCAGTAATAATCCAAGTTCCACTTGGTTAATCCTCGAATTGCTTCTGCCTTTGCTTTCTTGCGTTTTCCGGGCTTACGAGTGACTGAGCAGTTAGGGACTTTGCTTTTTGAGCAATTTTCTCAGTGATGCGCGATTACGCTAATCGCGCATCGGAAACTGCCTCCGTTCTTTGATCCGGGCCTTTCTGGTGCGTTTTTTGCCTTTAGCACCTTTTCCTTCACTGGGTATAAGCTTCAAAATTTTGTAAACATACTGCTTTCATGAGCTTCTGACCTTGAGCGTTAAATCGCCCATTGATATCAGCATTGTTCAACTACTCTTTCAACCATGGCTGTGACTGAAAGATCTGTAATGGATAGCTCGGCGGCGCTCTATGAATTTGCGGCTCTGTTGCATGCGATATCTGTTCATGAGGGCATCTCTTCTCTATTTCCGAGCATTGCAGCTTTACCCTTTTCCTTTATCGCTTCCTGCACATTGCTTCATGTTGTTTCTGTTTTTCATTCCTGCAGTTCACACATGAGGAGAGAGTAATGATAATAAAAAGCGACAAGAAAGCTCTAAGCTCTACGGATGTACAAAAACATGCCACCTGACGTGAACTAACTCTTTTTGACTTAGTCACCGGAGAATCAACAGTAAGAACCATTTTCTGCCAACGTTTCAAATCCCAACCGGGATCCATCATCAGGACAACTTGAATGCTTGATAGAAGAAGAGCTTATTTGAGGGATTAAATAGTAATGAGGAGAGAAAAAGAGATGAATGTCGGATCTCAATTTTTTGAAAAATAATTTTTGATGAGATGTTGGCTGTCTCTGATTAATTTAATTAACTAATTAATTTTTTATTTTTTATTTTTATTTTTTTTATTTTATTTTTATTTTTTATTTTTTATTTTTATTTTAAGATTGATCATTATCATAATAAAATTAATGACTAAGTCGAAAATAATAAACCACAGTGAACTAACTCTTCGAAAAACACAAAACTGTCTTTCATTAACACTTGGCATATCATTCATTAATTTTCATTAAAGCGCATATCCAATTTTTGGTTTATGGACAGCTTTTCTTGAATGTTGAGCCAGGGAAAATCTGCGATGGACAGTTTCTGCGATTCGCATCGCAGCATCGCATCATCGCAGTATCGCATTATCGCATTTTTAATTAAGATGTGTTATCGCAGGGTTGCCCGATTGCACTTATCGCAGAATCGCAGATCACTGTATCGCGCGATCACAAGATCGCATATCGCAGTATCACGCTATCGCAAGATTGTTATAATCGTTAAAAGGTTATGTGTTTTTTATGCGATATCGCATATCGGCCATCGACGATTTTTTAAGGTTATTCCAATATGAGTGTTTCTTAATACATGCGATGCGATGGAATTCGCATCGCACTTTCGCAGTTTATCATTTTTACTCCTAAGGAAGTGCCTTATCAATCTTTGCGCGATGTGATGTTTTCTTAAGGAGTAGAATACATAAGTCTTAATTGAATTTTTTGAATTTTTTACTAAGGGTCCCCACTTACTTAGTGTTATTGCTAATACTAAATAAGGAGGCGGGTTGTTGGTGGCCACAACAATTAGCGATTCACTTGGAAGAACCAGTTATCTCTGTTTTTCTATTGAATTTTTCAAACTTCCAAAATAGAAAATTTTTCAGAAAATTAAACTTTGTTATGGAAAGATAGAGTACATTATGCTCTAAACTGTCAATGATATTTTTTTTCAACCTCTTTCTATTCTAATTATTTGCTTCCTCAGGCTAGTCTTTGTATTTACATCAGCCATTACTTGGTCTTGTAAAAATAAAATAAAGTCTCCTCTGTAAACCAGTTTTAAATATGCTCATTTGTCGTAGGTAGAGCCTCTATTCCCAGCAGGCGTTTATAGCCTCGACAGGGTTACCTGTTACCCAGCAATGATCCTGTATCCTACTTAAGGTGACCTACAACTTTCAAAGAAAAATCCATATCCACACTTATTGCTTTTATTTTCTGTTTTATTCTTAAAGAACAATGTCTTGGTTTGGTAGCCAAATTATGACACAGTCACTCACTTGATTTATAACTTTGCTGAACAAGCTGGCTCGTGATGAGACCCCTTGTCTTTTGATTGCAACAATCTTGAGTCATTGCCCTGTTGTGGTGTACAGTATTGGCAAAGTCAGCAAGTTATAATATCTATGATAATGATAAGCCGGCTCGTGATGAGACCTCTCATTCTTCAAGATATAGTGTATCCTTGGATTATTCCCCTGAGAGCTACGATTTTCCTTAGCATGGAGGAAGTCATTGTTTCCTTAAGATAGCTCTGGACGAAAATAATAGAGTTTTTGGAAACAGCTGTTCTACAAAGAATCTTTATTTTATTATTGATACATTTCATTGTACTGAGATAAAACAATTTCTTCACTAAAGGTTTCTTTCATCAAATTCTTTGAATTTGAAACTAGTATCATATCTAGGTTAAAGTTTTTAACTGTATCTGTCAATAATAAAGATCAGTTTTCAAAAATATTTTCTATTTATACAAGCGAAAAGTTCAAAATCTGAAAGAGAATTGGTGTCTCTTTCCGTAAATGCCTAATGTAACCATTCACAACGGGTTTTATTATGAAAAAGAAAAACTATTCTACAAAAATAGAAGAATAATCTTCTATGGAAAATATTTCTTGAGAATTTGTCCATTAACAGGCAAAGGATCCCTCTTACCTACTAAATCCTGTAACACAAACGTTGATGGACCTACGACTTCAACAATCTGAAAAGGACCAAGCCACATCCTTTGAAATTTTGTATGTTTGCCCTTTTCTTCATGAGCCTTGTCCCACTTTAAAACTAAATCTACCATCTGAAAATCTTTTCTGGTAATTATGTTTGAATCAAAAGAGGATTTTACCAGTGCTTGATGATGAGCATGTGTTTTCTTAGCTTGTTCTCGTTGTTCTTCTAATTTAATTATTTCCATTTGTCTTAGTTGTAAGGAAGAAGCAGGTACTTCATCAATGTATTGTACTAAAGACAAAGAAGGAATGGCTAAGTGAGTCGGAAGAACCACTTCTTTCCCATAAACTAAATTAAAGGGTGAAGTGCCGATAGAAGCTTTTTGCGTTATCCTATCTGCCCATAAAGCATATATCAAAGCTTTGTGCCAATTCTTTTGATTTTGGTCAACTGTTCTTTTAATAATCCTGATTAGGTTTTTATTTGTTGACTCAGCTAACCCATTACCTTGCGGGTAGTAATTGGTCGAATATTTAAGTTTGAATCTTCTTTTAAGTGCAAATTCAGTCATTGCATTTCTAGAAAAGTATGATGCAGTATCAAACATTAAAGCGGATGGCAATCCAAACCTGGTGATTATAAATTGATCTATGAACTCAATGATATTTTCAAAATTAGCTGTCTTGAGCGGAACTGCTTCTACCCATTTAGTAAAATAATCTGTTGCCGTGAGGATGTATCTATGTTGCTTAGAAGAGTGAGGAACGATCTCACCTATTATGTCCAAGCCCCACTGACTGAAAGGTTGCTCGATGTTTACCGGCTGTAGTGGCAGGGACGGCTTCTTTTGTCTTCAAGCAGTAGTTTGGCAGACTTCACATCTTCTCACGTAACTGTGCGAGTCTTTGAACAGCGTGGGCCAGTAATATCCTGCGCGTAATGTTTTATGTGCAGTAGCATCTCTAGTGTAGTGTCCACCTGCTGGCCCATCGTGGAGTTCCTACAAAACTTTTTCAGCTTCAGCTTTCTCAAGACACCTAAGAAGAACAGAATCATAATTTTTTCTAAAAAGAATATCATTTATGAGCTGATATTGCTTAGCTTTCAACCTTAGGGCTCTTTTCTTAGTATGGTCAAGGTGTGAAGGAGCATACCCGTTCTTAAGATAATAAATGATATCAGCATATAGTGATTCTGCATCGTTTAGGCTTACCTCACACATTTGTACCTCTTCAGATGGAATTTCAGAAATTTGCGATGCTCCAGCCAGCATTTTGCAGAAGCCTTGACCTCTTACAATGTTTGCTGGTTTGATCTCAAGGTCATATTACTGTAAGGCAGTAACCCAATTGGCCCTTTTCTCACCCACTTCCTTTTGTACTAGAAGATTCCTTATCGCTGGAAATAGTACTATGATCTTAGTATGGGTTTTAAGTAAGAAAGGTCTGAAGTATTTGACTGCTTTGAAAACAGCATAAGCCTGTTTCTCCACGTCTGAATAATTGAGTTCAGCACCCTGTAAATTTGAGCTAAAAAACACAATTGGAGCTTCCACTTTTTCTTGATTTGCTTGAGTTAGAATCGTAGCATATGACTTATCTGAGGCAAATGTGTATAAAATAAAAGGCTCTGAAAAATTCAGGGTTGCTAAAGATGGAGCATTAATAATAGCTTGCTTGATCAGGTTGAATGCTTCATGTTCATCTTGACCCCATTTAAAATTTGAATTCTTTTTAATCATGGTTTGCGAAGGAGACACGATTCGTGAAAAATCTGGAACGAATCTCTTTACAAAATTGATTTGACCAAGGAAAGATTGCATGGCTTTTTTGTTATGAGGTAGGGATATTTTAGAAATTTCTTTGATTCTGTCAGGATCAATGTGAATACTGGATTTTGACACTATGAATCCTAGAAGTTTCCCTTCACTTAGTGCGAAAAAAAAGATTTCTTTGGGTTAAGTGAAATTCCATACTTTAAACATCGTTGAAAGATTTGTTTCAGGTCTTTGAGATGGTCGTCTCGCTTCTTCGAGTACACTGTTATATCATCCAAATAAATTACTTCAGATTTATTGACTAAACCTTTGAATGCAATTTCCATGGATCTCTGAAATGTGGCACCAGCATTAATCAAACCAAATGGCATCTTCCGATATGCGTATGTGCCCCATTTAGTTCTGAATGTGGTTTTCAACTGATCATCAGGATGTACCAACACTTGATTGTATCCTGAAAATCCATCCAAGAAAGACATTAATTCTGAGCCCGCCACTGCCTGCAGTATTTGTTCCATAGGAGGTAAAGGAAAATTGTCTTTTTGACAGGCTTTGTTAAGGTTCCGAAAGTCAATGCAAATCCTAATATCTCTGTTTTTCTTTCTAACAGGTACCATATTGGAGACCCATTTGGAATGTATGACAGGAAAGATTATTCTGGCTTTCAATAACTTATTGAGCTCAGTTTTTATCTGATTTTCTAAATTAGGGTGGATTTTTCTCAGGTTTTTCGTTATCGACCATGGGAATAGTATGCTGAATGATAGAAGTGTCGTATGTTTTCAGCTCATCATAATTCTAGGCAAAAACATTTTTATATTGTCTCAAAAGACGAATATACGCTAGTTTCTCTTCAGGGGTTAGCTCAAGGCCTAGATTAATGTTTTGTGGCTTAGAATCAGTCCCTAGGTTTACTAATTCGTAGTTCAAAGTTGAACTTTGGAGTTTTGAATTGGTAGACCTCTTAAACCGATCTTTCAAATCGTACAAGTCTTCTAACTTGACCACCGACTTAGGTATAGCATTATTAGTGCTATTTTGTTGCAATTGTCGATCGTGCTGGTCTTCGTCAATTATTTGATTGGAGTAGGATCCTTCAGAGGTGAGGAAATTTATGATATCAGGATCGTCATTGAATACTCTCCAATTGGTGATGTTGTCAGGAATGGACGGTCTAAAGATTAATTCTATTGAGAATCTATCTGGACTAAAATCTTCAGACGGAATAAGCTTAGAAACTACGGTAGCCAAAAGGTCTGCACTTGCGTTTTGGAGTCTAGGGATTGAAGAAATATTAAACGCTATGAAATGCTCAGTCAGATCTTGTACTAAGGATTGATAGTGTTTTAAATGACCTGATAAGCAATGTATAGTGTTACGTACCTATTTAACCACAATCTCAGAGTCTCCAAAAACTTGAAGATACTTAACGTCTAACCCGATTGCTTGTACAAACCTTAAACCAAAGCCTCGTATTCTGTTGTATTGTTTGTGCAATCAAATTCGAGTCTACATGTGAGCATGATCTTATCTCCTTCTGGACTAATCAGAACGCATCCTGCTCCTGCTCCTCTGTTATATCTAGAACCATCAAAAAATAATTTCCAAAACAAAGATTTATTTACAGGTTTATCTAAAAAATTGATACATTTCGAACTATCAATTTGAGAAAAATTTCCGACTTGGGACAAAACAGAGTGTTCTAAATAGGGTGACGCATGAGCATTGAAATTGCCGAGGAAAGAATCTACCGAGTAATTGCCAATTATGCTGTTGTTATACGCTACTGGTTCATTTTCTCCCTCTAACTCCGTTACTATATACTTCTGGTGTAGCTCTCGCTCAACTTTTATTTGATTCGGTTTACCGTTGTAGGGCAGCCACATGTGCGACCAGTCGGTTGCGAAGTATCCATGGAGTTTTTCTGACCAATCCCTGCTAAGAATTAAGCCATAGAATTCTGGGATATCGGCAACTAGAATGTCAATAACCTGACATACCTTCGGTTTGGATGACAATCTTACGGTTACTTGATTTAGTTCGCCAATCACTTCGACTTGAGATCGATCTAGCTGAACTATGTGCACTATTTCTGTGGTTGAACATTTAACTTGGCACATATAGATTTGGGTAAAATATTCGATGAAGCACCAGAATCTACCAGACAATTGTGCACATTTTTATTGAAGATTTCATAAGTAAGGAGAAACGGGGGAGTGTGAGATCTTGATCTTCCTCCAATTAAGGCGATGTCATTTGGATCGATCTTATTGATCGCGTTAGTTGGAGGTCTTCCCATGTTATGGGAAGCTTGAGAAAGTACAGCGATAGGCAAAGGTGCAACTAGCACGGCATGTAATTCTTTCATCGTTATCTTCTGTTGATGTTTCAACTTGCTTAGTTCATAAAGAGTGATATTAGCCCTAGTCTTCTTCATGTCATCAATAATATTGTACTCCATTTCATCCGACACTATCAGTGTTTTAGATGGAGTTGTTTCATCTGCTTGGACTGGGCTAGTTTGAGTCGCTTTAGATGCTGTTTTCTTTGTTGCGACTTTATCCCTTGTTGCAGAGCTTGCGCTCTTCGGCTTCAGGGTAGTTTGGGGAGGATCAAGCTGATTTTTGCTTCGTGTGCTAACTGGAAATACTTCTTGATCTTCTTCTTGTGGGAGGATGAAATCCCACATTCCTTGTAATTCCACAACTTCTTCGTCATCGGTTTGCCCTTCAGTGGCAATTTCCTCTTCCTCTTCCTCGGATTCAGCATTTGAAATGGCATTGGGTGGCTTTGCATTCGTTGAAGGACCTCTTTTAAAAGCTCTGTAGGGCTTTTTCGAAGAAGTTTCTGCTACTTGCTTTTTTATGTCGACCATCTCATTGGACATGGTCTTTAGAACTTTCTGAAATCCTTCCAAATCAAAAGGATCTTTTGCTTGTTTCTTCTTGGAGTCTTCCTTGAAGGTGACTTTTTTGGACTTACGTTCCTCTATCGCGGATCTCTTTTCCAGGGCTATTATTCGTTTCTCTACTGCTATTGCCTCTTTCATGTTATCAGCTAAGGTTATTTTATTTGCTCTGTCCGCAAATATTGCTATGTTCGATGGCAGAGCGGTAATATACCATTCACATCGTACTTCTTCGCTGGGCTGGGAAGCAGTAGGAATTTTGTTGAACCGTAAATTGAAATCCTTGATAGGCTCTCTAGCTTCGGCTTTAAGATTGGATAGGTCATTGATTAATGTTGCCGTCGACCTGTCATCACCAAACTTGGTTAGGAATTGGTCCTGGAAGATGTCCCAACTTGTGATGGATCCGGAGGGTAATGAAAAGTACCATGACCCGGTTGTTCCTTGCAGTGTATAGGGAAAAAGCCGAACAACAGCATCTTCATTAGTAACTCCATTGAGATTAATGGAAAGCATGAAGTTGTTTATGTGCTCTTCTGCTAGCATGCCTGCCTCGGGATTGAATTTAGGCATCCATTTCTCAGGATGGACCGGTATTTGACCCAAGGGTGCAGGCATTAAGACTGCCCCAGGGTTATTCCATGGAGACCGGGCCATTGTTGAACTGCTAATAGAGGAAAGTGCAGAAGATGATCCCTGTGGCTGGGAGGATGAGGATACTATGATTGTAGATTATTGAAGAGGGGTTGTGGGGATTCCAGTGGATGGATGGACGATGATCTGGAGTGGAGGTGTGGATGGTTGACTTCACGGTGAAGTAGTTGAGATGGACGATGCTGACGAAAGAGTCTCACTGTTAGACTCATGCGGTGATTTCCTTGCTCTTTTCCTGGTGGGAAGAGGTAATTCGGTTGGCTGGATGCCAAACTTTTCACTCTTTAGCCTGGTCAGGGGATGAGCAGGGTTGTACTGCGAAGTCATGCTACCTTGAGATTTATCAGACCTCTGAGGAGAAATGGAAAATCGCTAAAGTTTGTGAATTAGGGATTCGACTTCAGGAAGTTCAACGGTAGATTTTTCTAAAATATCAGGGTGTGTAGCAGCGGTTGATACTTGAGCGACTTCTGACTCTAGATTTAAATGTAATGGGGAAGTCGGGGGAGATGATGAGGGCGATTTACTCTCAGAATGGTATTCAGATTTGGATTTACTTGCCATTCATAGTTCAAGCCCTCCTTCTAGCGCCAAATATGTTGAAGCCCCGAAAATTGGGTCGACAACAAGGGGGATACCCGCCCGGTCCGGACCTTGGTTGGCAGCTCCTTATCCGTTTGGTATAGCGGGTCCGACTGGGGATAATGGGACCAGTTTCCCAATCTATGGGTGTGTGTGTGTAGAATTGGATGTTGCTGATCTAACAGTTCCTATCTAAGCTATTCTAATTCAAACTTTAATCTAATTCTATGCTATTGTAATCTAATAAACAACACATCTAAATCTATGCTAACCCGGGATGTAATTCTTCTATTATGCGATCTAAAGAGATTTCAAATAACAACTGGTAATAAAGATCATTCAACGATTATAAGAAAGGAAATCAATTAAGATGAACTATTTCACATAAAAAGTTAGACGAAACAGTTGTGAACAACATATCGCATAATGAGCTATTCATACATTAAACATAAATAAATAGCTACAACAGTACAAAAGTTCCAAATGATAACTCAAGCATTCATGCAATAACATATAAACAACTAAAAACTGTATATCACTTTAACATATAAGCAGAAATGGCCAAGAGATAAAAGTACCATTTATGACTGGTTCTACTCATAAGCTTCAAGAAACAATGATTTATTTCTCCTTGCTCTAACATCTACTAAGAGTACAAAAGTGCAACATCAGTAGCAGATATCAAATGCAAACATTAACAAATCTTGATCCATTCATTCACCAAAACCTCCTCTGAGGGTGAAAAAGTGCATGTTCTGAGGACAAGTTTTTGATAAATTTCTGGACCCTTCTCTAAATGCATGAGAAGGGTTTAAATACTACTAACTAAATAACTTAATTACACAGATTCAGGATACGGTTTAAATGACATCCCTTTTTCTAAGCAAAACTATTTCTAAAAATTAAATCTAATATCTAACTATTTCTGCATTTGCTCCTTAATGTTGCGAGCATTCAATATTTGCCTGGGTAGAGTTGGCTGACTGTCTTCTGCTTTTGGTTGAGCTAAGCAAACAGAAATGGTAAGAGTTGGCACCATCTTTTTAGCAAACTAGAAGATATACTTGAGAATCATCCTCTGCTACATGGATTTACTGTGTATGCCCAGTAATAATCCAAGTTCCACTTGGTTAATCCTCGAATTGCTTCTGCCTTTGCTTTCTTGCATTTTCCAGGCTTACGAGTGACTGAGCAGTTAGGGACTTTGCTTTTTGAGCAATTTTCTCAGCGATGCACGATTACGCTAATCGCGCATCGGAAACTGCCTCCGTTCTTTGATCCGGGCCTTTCTGGTGCGTTTTTCGCCTTTAGCGCCTTTTCCTTCACCGGGTATAAGCTTCAAAATTTTGTAAACATACTGCTTTCGTGAGCTTCTGACCTTGAGCGTTAAATCGCCTATTGATATCAGCATTGTTCAACTACTCATTCAACCATGGCTGTGACTGAAAGATCTGTAATGGATAGCTCAGCGGCGCTCTGTGAATTTGCGGCTCTGTTGCATGCGATATCCGTTCATGAGGGCATCTCTTCTCTGTTTCCGAGCATTGGAGCTTTACCCTTTTCCTTTATCGCTTCCTGCACATTGCTTCATGTTGTTTCTATTTTTCATTCCTGCAGTTCACACATGAGGAGAGAGTAATGATAATAAAAATCGACAAGAAAGCTCTAAGCTCTATGGATGTACAAAAACATGCCACCTGACGTGAACTAACTCTTCAAAAAACACAAAACTGTCTTTCATTAACACTTGGCGTATCATTCATTAATTTTCATTAAAGCGTGTATCCAATTTTTGGTTTATGGACAACTTTTCTTGAATGTTGAGCCGGGGAAAATCTGCGATGGACAGTTTCTGCGATTCGCATCACAGCATCGCATGATCGCAGTATCGCATTATCGCATTTTTCATTAAGATGTGTTATCGCAGGGTTGCCCGATCGTGCTTATCGTAGAATTGCAGATCGATGTATCGCGCAATCACAAGATCGCAGATCGCAGTTTCACGCTATCGCAAGATTGTTATAATCGTTAAATGGTTATGTGTTTTTTATGCGATATCGCATATCGACCATCGGCGATTTTTTAAGGTTATTCCAATATGAGTGTTTCTTAATACATGCGATGCGATGGAATTCGCGTTGCACTTTTGCAGTTTATCATTTTTACTCCTAAGGAAGTGCCCTATCAGTCTTTGCGTGATGCGATGTTTTTAAGGAGTAGAATACATAAGCCTTAATTGAATTTTTTGAATTTTTTACTAAGGGTCCCCACTTACTTAGTGTTATTGCTAATACTAAATAAGGAGGGGGGTTGTTGGTGGCCACAATAGGTTCCAAAGCTTATAACCCTTTAAACCATCCTTATACCCAATAAAGATGCACTTTTTAGATTTACTATCCAACTTGGTTCATTTCTCCTTTGGAACATGTACATATGCATCACATCCAAATACCCTCAGATGTGAAAGAGAGGGTTTCTTACCAATCCATACCTCTTGTGGAGTATTATCCTCCAATGCTGATGAAGGTGACTTGTTGACCAGGTAACATGCAGCATCCACCACCTTTGCCCAGAATTCCTGTCCTAACCCGACACCATTGAGCATGCTTCTTGACCTTTCCATCAACGTCTTATTCACTTTTTCTGCAACTCCATTTTGCTGAGGTGTATATGGGGTAGTCTTCTATCGTGCTATACCACACTTCTTATAGAATTCTTCAAATTCCTTGTTGCAAAACTCTCCACCATTATCTGTCCTCGGCACCTTTATCTTCTTCTCTGTCTGGTTTTCCACCAGAGTCTTAAATTCTTTAAACCTGTTAAAGACTTTAGATTTATTCTTAAGGAAATATATCCATGTATTCCTTGAGAAGTCATCTATAAATGATACATAGTACATAGACTTACCCAGTGATGGAACCTTCACAGGTCCAAACACATCACTGTGTACAAGCTCTAATATATGTTTCACCCTCTTACCACCAGAGGGGAAACTCACTCGATTCTGCTTCCCATATACACAATTTTCACAGAAATCAAAATCCAGAGAGCTATTACTCATACCTTCTACCATACCTTTACCATGAAGTATTCAAAGGCCCTTCTCTCCAATATGTCCAAGCCTTTGATGCCACAGCATGGTCTTCTCTCCAGAGACCACTAGATTTTCTGCTCCACTTTCAGGAACCACAACACTGTTGTACCCATCAACAACCGTGCTACCTTGCAGCTTGTACAGAGTTCCAATCTGAACTACCCGCATCAATACCAGTGCTCCCCGAACCATCTTGCAGGTATCCTTCTCGAGCACTATTTTTACACCTGCATCATCTAGCTTGCTAACAGAAATTAGATTTCTCGCTAATGCAGGAATATGTAGAACACCCGGAAGTGTTCTAACCCTTCCACCTTGCAGCTTCAACTTTAGTTTTCCACGACCAATGATTCTAGCCTTCCCGTCATCCCCCAAGAAGACATCACCACCATCATATTTATCATACTCGCAGAACCACTCTCTATGGGGAGTGAAGTGAAAGGATGTACCTGAGTCAATCAACCATGCCTCATGATCTACATGTGTACTTGAGGAAGCCAAATACACATCCCCACCTTTATCTCAGGTGGTTTTCGCCTCTACAGAAGGAGCATCATCAGATCCCTTTCCTTTATCAGGAGCTTTAGATTTACAGTCCCTTTTGTAGTGCCCTTCCTTTCCGCATTTCCAACACACCACCTTTACAGGTTTTCCTGGAGATTTAGATATCCCTCTAGATTTAGATCTCCCACTCGATGACTTATTTTTGTTTCTATTCTGGGACTGTCCTCGTATAGACAAGGCATCACCATTCTAGCTCTCCATGTTTTTCTGTCTCATCTCCTCCATCAGCAAGGATGAGACTATTTCATCGAACTATAAGGCAGTTGCATTGCTACCTATTGCAATAACTAGACTATCCCACAAATCTGGTAGAGAACACAACAAATTGATGCACTTATCTTCATCTGAAATTTTAATATCAATAGATGCTAACTGACTTACCACAGTATTAAATGCATTCAGATGCTTTGTCACCGAGTCTCCATCTTTCATCCTCAGGTTATACAACTTTTTCCGCAGGAACAGTTTATTCACCAGAGACTTAGATTGGTACAAAGTCCCTCACTTGTCCCACAAAGCCTTTATTATAGCTTCCCCTGATACATTCAGCAATACTGAATTTGAGACACATAATCGTATTGTGCTCTTTTCCTTCCGATCCAACTTCTTCCATTCTTCATCGGACACTCCCGTTGGTTTAGTACCCAGATCTACCGCGATCCACTGATCTTTATCCACCAATAGATCCTCCATCTTGAGTTTCCACAACTCAAAACTCTAACCATTAAATTTCTTGATCTCTAGCTTTCCACTGCTTGCCATCTTCTTTCACCACCAGAATCGATCTCGTAGATCTCCCACTGAACAGGGTCTACCATAGGCCCGAGCGAAACCCCTTAGCAAAAAAGGCATCCCCTTGAAGCCAAAACAACTCTGATACCAAATGTAGGTTTTAACCCCATACAGAAATTACCTGCATACGAATTCTAAAACACAAAAAATAAACAACGTGAGAGCATAACACATAAAACTCATATACACAGAGATTTCCCTTGGATCCCAAAACCAGGACTACCAGCTTGATTTTTCATTATGTTCCTTTCAATGTTATAATACATATTTATACACGCCGAAGCATCCAATACCATGGACCGAAAACCATCGCGTCCAAAAAACATGTGCGAAAATCATGCACAAAACCATAGGTGCGTCCACCCAACCTAACATAGGTTCCAAAACCAAAATTTGTCGAGGCGCTACCCTGGATCCCATAAAGTGGGGTTACGGGTACGCCTCAAACCCCTTGTGACTCCCCTTCGCTACACAATCGACGCAACGAAGGGGAGCTCTGCCCCCCCTCTAACCCCCCGGTTAACTATGTGGGCTAGATGTGGAAAGAATATAACACAACCCAACACAAAATCCCCTTCATATCTGAAATAAATTAACACCATCCCCATCGAAGTAATGTGCATGAAATTACCAAGCCACCCACCCAAATCAAAGCATTGTCTAATCTTCTGTGCCTGGGAGGTGAAGTAAATTGTCACACATGGAAAAATTAACATCTGCAAGGGGTGTTTTACCACTGCCTCCCGCATAATCGCCAAGTGGGGTGGTGGAAACCCACCCCCCTCTTGACTAGCATGTGTCATATATACATATTTTTTAAAATAATTTATAATATATAGTTGACATTAAAATATTTTACATAACATGTGGATTGACATATTTTATCTATGGACTACATTTCCCATGTTAAAATCGTTTTTTTGTTATTAATATATTTTTCAATATATGTCAATATTAATTAATCGTGTATATGTCAATATTAATTAATTTTGCATATAAAATATTTTATTGATGATTCACATTGGATTTTTTATTATTATTATGAACCTTTTTAAATATCACATATCAATTTTATATTAAGAATTGAATGAACTATAGATCTCTCTTTTATTATTCTTATTATGAAGTACTTTGCATTTTTTATTTTAGTTTTAAACTTTCAATTATTTTTTTCTTTGGACATTGAATATTTTATTATATATATATTAAAATATTTCTTTTAACAATTTTTTTTATATATAGGCATAAATTGGTTAACATAGATCTTCAAATAGTTTATTTTAATTGCATGTCAAAGTATTTTTGAAAAATATAAGGTTTAAACATATTGTAATTTTTTTGGGTGTAATATCAACAACAAATTGAGCAAGTGTGTAATATTAGAATTATTGATGTTTTTTAATATTTTTAATTAAAACAAACTAAATATGCACATTTATTTTTGTTTTTTATTATAGGCAACATTGCTTTTCTATTTAAATAATATTTTATTTTTATTTTAAAAGGGATATGTGTCAACTCCACATTGAATATTTACATGATCACATATCACCCTCACACTGGGTTGTAGAATATGTTTTTCAGCGCAATCACCATGATATTTTATAATTTCATCTTTACATTTAGTTAATAAACATATAAAATTTTGATATTTAAATTAAAAAATACATATATTAAAGCATCTAAAAAGAAAATGTCATAGTTATATATATTATAAGTGTTTTAATAAAATTAAACATATAAAAAAATAAAAAAAAATATAAAATATAAATAATATTATAATAAATGTAAAGAAAAATCAAACCTCTAAAAATACAAATTTTTCATCTAAATTTTTCACTCAAATATTTTTACATATTAAAATATTTAATCCTTTGACTCTTGATAAATACAAGATTAAAATAAATTTATACCAATATGATATAACACCTTATTATTCCTTGCAACAACATTTAGAATAAGCCTAATTGATTGAGACATTAAATTTCAATTGACCAAAAATTAAAAACCTATTTATGAACTTTATAAATAAAATAAAATTATTTTTTTTAATAATTTTATTTAACTTTTAAAAATATGATTGGCTCAAGCAGCTCTGCTCTTATTTTGCCATTATGAGTTTAGCCGTCATCCTACAGCTACGCAGATTTTCTTTTGTGCAACCAATAAATCCCATGCTATTGGGCTTTAAATGAACGGCTGTTGTATATGCCCACCATTCGATTTTGTTAAGGCAGAAATCAAAAAGTGGGCATATACAGCCACCATTCATTTAAAGCCCGATAGCATGGGATTTATGGCTGACCTGTCATTTGAGTGTCGTACGTCGTCAAACGCATTCTTAATTACGCGCTTCAGATGCCAATTTCATTATCGCATTCTTTTGGGTTCCCTATTTGACATGTACCATCCAAGATCAAAAGGTAGTTGATCTGCATGAGAAAGATACTTCCACAGAAGACATGGAGAGCACAAGAGATGTGTCTATGGCGGCCTTCACTTGCCCTCTTCGCGGGATGGGCCTTCGCCGGCTATGGAAACCCTCGCCCATGGCAATTTTTACGGCACTGTCAATCGGAAAACCAAGATCCGATGATGTTGCTATGATTATTGAAGGAAAGAAACATTGTTGTTATTTATAAAGTGTGGACGAAATCCACTGGTACCATATGCAGATCTTGTAGTACATCGCATTGACCATATTTACCAAAGTGAACAGCTCGCAAATTCAATTTATCTAAATGTAATGGACCATGTTCTGACCTGAAAATGATGAAACTAGAAATTTACGATTCAGAATCGAGTCAAGTGAGTGTGAAACGAAGAAAAGTGGTAGTGGCGAGCCATATTTTTCATGTTATGGGTTTTAAATGAAAGGCGGCTGTATATGCAGTGGTTGCGAGTCATATTTCCCATGTTATAGGCTTTAAATGAACGACGACTGTTCGATTTCGAAATTTAATCCTTTTAACAAAAATAGAATGGTTAATGATTTGGGAAACTGAACAACCATTAAGGGAGATATGGAGATATGAAGATATTTAAAGCAGGAATTGTGTTGGCCTCTTTGGTGTGTGGGGGAAATTCACAATAAGCCGTAGCAACATTATATACATGGTAAAAAGACTTGAAAAATGTGGGGACAATTAACAATAAACCGTAGCAAAAATATTTGAAAAATGTGGGGGCAATTAACCATAAGCGTAGCAACATTATATACATGGTAAAAAGATATATTTTCAAATTTGAATTTAATTTGCAGTAAAAAGAATTATGGTTGTATAATTAGTGTATGTTATGTATTTTTTTTCTTGAAATTTGGATCAAATTGAGATTTTTTTTGTTATTATTCCCTGCAGCGGCATGGCAATAAAGCATTCAGAATGCGTCTGATTGCCCTGCAGGGTAATAACGCATTCAAAATGCGTTTGAGACATTAAATTTCAATTGACCAAAAGAAAATTATTTATAAAGTTAAGTTTATAAACGAAATATTTTTTTTAATAATTTTTTATTTTTATTTTTTAAAAATATGATTGGTTAAAAACCTATTTATTTTGTTCAGCGATCATGAATTTAGCCATCAGCTGCGCAGACTTTCTTTGGAGTGTCGTACGCCATCTAATCGCATTCTTAATTACGCGCTTCAGATCCCATTGGTCCTTAATTTCGTTATCACATATTGGCTTCTCTAGGTATTTCACATCAAAATCCACAACCAGATTAAAACTTCAAATTCATGAATATGACAATGATATCCACAGTGACCCGTGCACCGGCCACCGAGGATTCTATCGCCTCAATTTCAAATGTGTACAAATCCTTTATTTTCAAATGGCATCAGTTATCGTACCGGAAAGGCTGCCATTGGAGTCAAATCAGAGAAAAAAATCACGTAAAAGAGAAAGCAAGAAGGAAGGAGGAAAGCAGCAAGGAAGTCCGCCATTTAAATAACAAATCACAAATAAAATGAGTACCCAAGTTCGAGGGAAGGGGGAAGAGTGGAGCGCAAGCAATCTCGAAGAAGGAAGGGGGTGGAGAACGTTTTGCAGGGTTGTTTAAACTCTAATTGCAATTGTTCTCAACAACTAAGCCGAGGAAGTAAGTCGCTGTAATTTTCATTATTTTCACTTTTTGTTCGCATGATTTCTAGTATTGAAGCAAATGCTTTTCTCTTGAGTTTTGGAATTTTCCCCAACTTTTGCCTTTTTTATCCTGATCACTGCTTTTTTGGTAATACTTTCACTACATTCATTTGTTGCAAGCGTTGCATTCTTAGAGGCCGGGTTTTTAATTTTTTCGCTATTAATTCTTCTTTTAAATTTAAAATTTTTGGAAACTAGCTGATGGACAGGTTCTCACAGAAACCGTCTCAAGGGATTCCTTTTCTTGTTGGGAGCTCTTGAAGTGGTTCATAACTTTAAGTTCTCTACCAGGGTCATAGGGTAGTTGGAACGTTCCCCATCAACTAGCGTTGTGGAACACTTGACACGTAGCCACCGATCGCTTGATGGAAGCTTGGCTATAAATACTTCGGTTTGGTCCCCAAACTCACCATTCAATTTTCTTTAGTCTTACACCATCAAAACAGAGTGAGTAGAGTTTTGGAAGTGCCAAAACAGGACAGAGAAATAGTGAGAGAGTGTGAGCAAGTATCAATGGCTAGAGGTATGATTTCTTGGGCATTAAAGTTTTTTTATTCTTATAGAATCGTTATTATGATTTCATTTGGTATTGGAGCTCGTTTTATCTTTGCCTTGGTGTTTATAGACATGCTCTATTTGGTCTGCCTTGGTGTTTATGAACAACGTTTTGTCTCTGTTTGTCTCCGTGTTATTATGCTCTGTTCATTAAGTTTTGAATTAGAAATCATGTAGAAACTATTTTCAGAGGTTTTATGCGTGCGGCCCAGATGACCCAACCTTCTTTCTTTCCTTACATGCTTTGTTTCATTAAATTTTGAATTAGAAATCATGTAGAAATTGTTTTCGGAGGCTTTATGCATGCGGCCCAGATGACCCAACCCTCTTTCTTTCTTTACATAATAGCCCAACCCTCTTTCTTTCCTTACATAAAAATTGAAGAGGTATTTTGTAGGGACTCGAACCAGCCCCCTAGATCAGGTTATGAAGGCACACATTGAGCCATTGAGCCATCGGTTTGGCTCAATGTCATATTTTTGAGAATTTTCGGAATTAATGCACTTATTTGAAAATATGTCTAATTTTTGCTCAATTTTTATGCTTATAATATTTATTTGGTTTAATTATATGCAATTTGGATAATTGTTGTGCAAATTTATTAACTATGCTCATATTTAATTCGCATGAATTGATTATTTATGCTCTAATTAATACATGCTATTTTGGATGAGTATACGAGACCCATCGTTGAATGTTATGCATGAATATTATAGTTTTATTTATGCAATTTATAATTATTCTCATATCAAGTTAATTTTTATGCATAAAAAAAATAATGTTTGGTGATCCATATAATTTTTAATTGATTAAAGAATAGCCATAACATCTCTAATTAAATAATATTATATATTATGATTGATAAGGATCACATAAAGAATATTTAGACATTAATTGTAAATAATTATACTTAATATAATAAATTTTATCCACATAAATTTATATTATATTTATATAATTAATTAGGATAAAATATCAAATTATTCATAACTTACGCACAGAAATTATGAATTAATAGTTTTATTATAAAGTTTAATCTAAGATAGAATTTATATCAAATTACAATCATAATATACCCTTTAGAATTATGAATTAAGTGAATAATTTGATAAATTCTACCATAAAGAATAATTGAATCCACTTGAATTAAAAATTTAGCCCATAGACAATTTTTATGTCATTAGATTCAATTTGAAGCATGATTTACATTGGTAAGGCATGAAATTTTATTTAGGCCTCAATTTTTAATATAAGCATGTAATCTTTAATTTTATGCAGTTGTACAACCTGCAAATTTCTCTGATATTCGTTGTGATATCCCTGAACTTAAGGGAGATAACTATAAAGTCTAGAAGGAGAGAGTTCTCCTTCATTTAGGGTGGATGGACATAGACTATGCTATTAGGAAAGATGAACCAACAGCACTCACTGATACCAGCACTGCAACGGACATCACGCTTTATGAACGATGGGAGCGATCTAATTGCTTAAGCATGATGTTCACTAAGACTAAAATTTCTGCTGGTATTTGTAGTTCTGTTGATCAGCATCAAAAGGTCCGAGACTTACTGAAAGCCATTGATGATCAATTCGTCACTTCAGACAAGGCACTAGCAAGAACCCTAATCATGAAGTTATCATCCCTAAGGCTCACCAGTGTGAAAGGTGTGCACGAGCACATCATGCAAATGAGGGACACTGTGGCTCAATTGAAGAAACTCGAGGTTGAAATATCGGAGTCCTTCTTGGTGCACTACATCCTGAACACCCTTCTGCACCAATACGGACCCTTCAAAATCTCATACAACACACATAAGGATAAATGGTCAATTAATGAACTCATGACTATATGTGTTTAAGAAGAAGGGACACTGGTGATGGAACTGGGAGAAAGTGCAATTTCGGCAATGCATGAAAAGGGAAAATCTCAAGCCAATCAGAAAGGGAAAGGTAAAGTACCTCCCCAAGCTGATATCAAGAAGGATTCCAAGTGTTTCTTCTATAATAAGAAGGGACACATGAAGGAATGCGCTAAATTTCAGAAATGGCTTGCGGACAAAGGTAATCCAACCTCGTTTGTTTGTTATGAATCTAATATGGTTAATGTCAATATTAACACCTGGTGGATTGATTCTGGATCAACAATCCACATTTCGAATTCCTTGCAGGCTTTGCAAAACCTAAGGAATCCAGTGGGAAGTGAGCAAAACATCTTATCAGGAAACAAGATGGGCTCGCATGTGGAAGCTATAGGAACATGCTATTTAACTTTAAGTAGTGGGTTTGTTTTAGAATTAGAAAAGACCTTTTCTGTTCCAAGTTTTTCAAGAAACTTGATTTCAGTTTCAAGGCTTGTACCTTTTGGATATTCCTTTAACTTTTCAGAAACATCTTTCAGTTTATTTTATAAATCTGATTATGTTGGGAATGGTACTTTGTTTGATGGTATTTACTGCATTAATTTACAAAACAATGTCACTTATGATTCAATGCATGTTCACACTGGCACTAAAAGATGTGTTATTAATGATGATTCCTCTAAATTATGGAACTGGAGATTAGGTCATATCTCCATAAAAAGAATTAAAGGATTAGTAAATGAAGAGGTACTTAATACTCTAGATTTTATTGATTTTGAGACTTGTGTGGACTGCATAAAGGGAAAGCAGACCAACAAGTCAAAGAAAGGGGCCAATAGGAGTTCAAACATATTAGAGATCATATATACTGATATATGTAGTCCAAACATGGACTCACATGGTCAGAGATATTTCATCTCTTTTATAGATGATTACTCACGATATATGTATCTCTACATGCTTCATAACAAGAACGAAGCATTAGATGCCTTTAAGATCTTTAAGGCTGAAGTAGAGAAATAATGCGCAAGAAAATTAAGATCGTGAGATCAGATAGAGGTGGAGAATATTATGGTAGATACACAGAGGATGGACAAGCACATGGGCCATTCGCACAATTTCTTCAAGAGCATGGGATTGTTGCCCAATACACCATGCCTGGTTCACCTGACCAAAATGGTGTAGCAGAAAGAAGAAACCAAACATTATTGGACATGGTGCAGAGTATGCTTAGCAGCTCCAATCTTCCTAAATCCTTGTGGGTTGAAGCACTTAAGACGACAGTGTATATATTAAACCGAGTACCAACCAACATTGTTCCTAAAACGCCATTTGAATTATTGAAAGGTTGGAAACCGAGTTTGCGATATATGCGCGTTTGGGGATGCCCGTTTGAAGTGAGAATTTATAATCCACAAGAGAAGACGTTGGACCCAAGGACCGTTAGTGGGTATTTCATTGGATATGCTGAAAGGTCTAAAGGTTACAGATTTTATTGTCCATCTCACAGCACTAGGATTGTGGAATCAAGAAATGCAATGTTTTTTGAAAATGACTTGATAAGTGGGAGCGATCAAACTAGGAACATAGTTTCTGAGAAGGATCATTCAGAATCTCAACCTTCCACCTCAGGGGATAGATTGGTTATTGTTCACAACACCCCTCAAGTACAAACTAGGGTTGAACAACCAATCGTTGAAGTTCCACAAGCTGTTGATGGCATTCCAGTAGATCAGGTAGTTCAAGAGTTGTCAAGAACTTTTGAACAACGAGTTGAACCACATACTTCTCAGGAAGATGATGGTATAACATTAAGAAGATCTGTTATACCAAAGAGATCAACAATTCCTGCTGGTTATGTTGTGTATCTACAAGAATCTGACTACAACATTGGAGCCAAAAATGATCCCGAGTCCTTTTCACAAGCCATGAGTTGCAAAGAATCAGAATTATGGTATGATGCCATGAAGGAAGAGATGAATTCTATAAAGAGTACGGAGTCTGGGATCTTGTTGAGTTGCCTAATGGTGCAAAAGCCATTGGATGTAAATGGGTCTTTAAAACAAAGAAAGACTCATTGGGCAACATTGAGAGATACAAGGAAAGACTCGTTGCTAAGGGATTCACTCAAAAAAAAGGAATCGATTACACAGAGACTTTCTCTCTTGTATCTAAGAAACATTCCTTATGCATTATTTTGGAATTAGTAGCCCATTTTGACTTGGAGTTGCAACAAATGGATGTGAAAATGACATTTCTCAATGGAGATCTAGAGGAGGAGGTTTACATGAAACAACTTGAAGGATTCCCCTCTAGTGATGGTGAGCAATTGGTTTGCAAGCTCAAGAAATCATTATATGGTTTAAAATAAGCATCCTGCCAATGGTATTTGAAATTCCATAAAGTAATTTCTTCACTCGGTTTTGTAGAAAACATTATGGATCAATGTATATACCAGAAAGTCAGTGGGAGTAAAATCTGTTTTCTTGTTTTATATGTGGATGACATTTCGCTAGCAACCAATGATAAGGGTTTGTTGCATGAGGTGAAACAATTCCTCTCTAAAACTTTCGATATGAAGGATATTGGTGAGGCATCTTATGTCATTGGCATTAAGATCCATAGAGACAGATTTCGAGACATCTTGGATCTGTCTCAGGAAACCTATATTAATAAAGTTTTAGAGAGATTTCGGATGAAGGATTGTTCACCAAGTGTAGCTCCCATTGTGAAGGGTGATAGGTTCAATTTGAACCAATGCCCAAAGAACGACTTTGAAAGGGAAAAAATAAAGAATATTCCATATGCTTTTGTTGTCGGAAGCCTAATGTATGCTCAGGTCTGCACAAGACCTGACATTGCATTTGTTGTGGGAATGTTGGGACGATATCAGAGTGATCCAGGTTTAGACCACTGGAGAGCTGCAAAGAAAGTAATGAGGTACCTTCAAGGACCAAAGGCTACATGCTTATGTATAGACGGACGGACAGCTTGGAAGTAATTGGCTACTTAGATTCTGACTTTGCTGGATGTGTTGATTCACGCAAATCAATATCAGGATACATCTTTATGATGGCCAGTGGAGTTGTATCATGGAGGAGTGCCAAGCGGACATTCACTGCCAGTTCCACTATGGAAGCCGAGTTCGTCTCCTGTTTTGAGGCTACTTTACATGGTGTATGGCTTAAGAGTTTCATTTATGGGCTTAGAATTATGGATTCTATCTCTAAGCCATTGAGAATGTATTGCGACAATTTAGCTTCTGTTTTTATGGCTAAAAACAACAAAAGTGGGAGTCGAAGTAAACACATCAACATTAAGTATTTAGCTATAAGGGAACGTGTTAAAAAAAAGGAAGTGATCATTGAGCACATCAGCACTGAATTTATGATCGCTAATCCTTTGACTAAGGGCATGCCACCGTTGAAATTCAAGGATCATGTAGTGAATATGGGACTTGGTTCCATTATGTAGTTTCTCATTGTATGGACAATGTTATTTTAATGAAATTCTTAATTTTTGTGATGTTTTTCTCATATTTATTTGCACCTTAATTTGATTTGAGAAAATTCATCTGTGTAGGACCAAGAATAAACATAGGGTTTATTCATTAAGAAATTGTTGCCACATACATTATAATAGAAATAAATACATAGTATTACATGGAAGATAATACTCGTCATTAGAGGACTTATCGCCATGATTCATGTATTTATTACTTAATATAGATTATCGATGGGTTTTAAGATGAGATGTTAGATTAGAAGTATGGACCAAGTGGGAGAAAACCAATGAAAGCATAATAATGATTCTATAATGCAGAATAAACACTTAAAAAGAATTGAAAAACTTTAATGCCCAAGAAATTGTACCTCCGGCCATTGATACTTGCTCACACTCACTCACTGTTTCTCTATCCCGTTTTGGCACTTCCAAAACTCTACTCATTCTATTTTGATGGTGTAAGACTGAAGGGAATTGAGTGGTGAGTTTGGGGACCAAACCGAAGTATTTATAGCCAAGCTTCCATCAAGTGATCGGTGGTTATGTGTCAAGTGTTCCACAGCTTCAGTTGATCATGCGGAACGTTCCAATTGCCCTATGAACGTGGTAGAGAACTTAAGGGAAGTTATGGACCACTTCAAGAGCTCCCAACAAGAAAAGGAATCCCGTGAGACGGTTTCCGCGAGAACCAGTCATGGCCTGTTCATGGCCACCGAACTTAAGGGAAGTTATGGACCACTTCAAGAGCTCCCAACAAGAAAAGGAATCCCACGAGATGGTTTTCGTGAGAACCAGTCATGGCCTGTTCATGGCCACGACCAGATACAGGGAGCTAACAGGAGTAGCAAAATTACAATATAACCTAAGCTTGTAGGAGAAAATTCCAAAAGAGAAACAATTATTTCTATATTGAATACTTCTTAGCAAAGCAACCAGTGAGTGTAAGCTGGACAACACATAAAATGGTGAAAAAGAAGCTATTAGAACATGTTTACTAGATACCAGAAATGGAAAATCCCATGTTAAACTATTACCGTACAAGAAACGACAAATTCTAGTTTGCAAAAACTTTTAACGTCCAAGATGCTAAAAAACAATAGCTTCTAAGACAACAACTTTGCCATTTGCATTTAGGCGTTTTATGTACAACCAAGATCACAGACTCTTTTATTTTTTTACTGAGAAAAGTAGATGAACATTTATGTTTATTTCAACACAATAATAATCTTCTTTATTGAACAATCTGAATTTCAATTAATAAAAGTTACTGGCCACCTATTAGCCTAAGTAGAGCCTATAAGCTTTCCATCCTGTAAAGGAAAGCACCTTGGTGTGATGATATGCCCATGTCAGTGGTTGTATGATGCAAGGGTTACAATTTTCTGTTTATATATGTATATATTTATATATAAAAATCTTAAAAATTAAAATATTTTTACCAAAATTTTGCTAATGGGCATTAGTGTGGTAATAGCACAGTAGCAGCGAATGCATGAGGTAAGAATATTTCAGGGACACTTTTTTCATTGAATGGTTTTCAATATTTGTTTTTTTGTTTTTCTAAATTAGGAATTGCAAAATTTTTATTTTTTTCAAAATTTTATTTAATTTATATATATATATATATATATATATATATATATTATTTTAATATAAAAATTATTAATTTTTTTTTTTAAATCATAATATTTTTGTAAGAATATTATCAAATATTTTATAGTTAACATTTTAAAAATTAATTTCCGCATTTTTTTAGATAAGTATACATTTTTTCTCAAAAAAACATTGCAAAAGTGTTACCATGGGCATGGCTTTTAGCAAAATATTGTATTAAGATTTAAAATACACTAGTACTTAATTTTCTATTATGCTTATTTTATAATTTAACTTTATGGTTTCAAAAGAAATTGTTGATTTATTATGCTTATTTTATAATTTAACTTTATAGTTTTGAAAGAAAAAGTTTCAACCGTTAATGATTTTTAAGAACATGATTAATTATATAATTTATTTATTTTTAAATATTTTACTTAAAATTTTAAAATTAATAAGAATAGAAATAGTAGACAATATATTCAAAAATAAAATGGATGCGAATATGGTTGTGGGAAATCAGTGACAACTAATTACAAGTAGAATAGAAGTTGTTGATTTTTAAATCATTTCAAGATTAATGTTTTTTTAGTTTTTCAAGATTCCTCAATTTTTAAATTATTATTAGTTAAGTGAGAAACTTGATTATTTATAAAAGTTTATTGTTTTTTAATTGATTGTAAAAATTTAAAAATATGTAAATAATTTTGATTCTATTGGATTATTTCTTGTTATTATATTAGACATTCAATTTTTTCTTTGACCATTATTAATTTAACATTTTAAATTACATAATAATGTGCATTGACTTATTATTATTATTATTATCCCTGTTTTATAATTAATTTTTATTGCTTGAAATTATTAGTTGTTGAGATTGTAACAAGATGATGGACCTTAGTGAAAAGAGTCGCCTTCACTAAGTGGGCCCGCAGGAAAATTATGGCGCAAGTTCTATTTTTGACCACAGTGTGAGTGATCACAGTGTGAGTGATCACAATGTGGGTGACCAAAGTGTAGGTGACCACAGTGTGGGTGATCAATGTCTATTTTTAGACTGGCTGTCAAAAACAGAAAAGTCAAATATTATTGTCTCATAATAATATTTGGACTATAAACTTGATCTTATGCTCTTGGAGAACTTCAGTTTGAGCTACAGATGTGGCCCATGCAGCTGTCAGAAGGAAGTACGCTTTTCTTATGAATCAGTTGAGTTTGGTGGAGTTGATTATGGAGTTGATGGAGTTGTGTTCAGTTTGACTTGATTAAACTAGTTGTAGTTAGTCTAACTGCAGATAGATTAATGATGAGTTGTTAAACTAATTATTAACTCATAATACAACTATAGAATACATCAGTTAACTCAGTTGCATGTCAGTGCATGTTCAGTTCAGTAGGGACAGGTGTTAGAGAATCAGATTGCTATCAGTTGTGACTATAGTTGTGCATCAGATCTTGCACAATCAAGGGATTGAGTATGCCAATGAGTTTGCTCATGTATTTGCCCAGTTTGTAGCTTCTGCTCACGTCTTACACATTGTGAGTGATTCTTTGGAGGTGAAATACGAGTTTGGTAGACCATTCTCATTCATTCTTGAGCAGGTATTGAGCAGTGGAGGCAGGCAAGCAGTGGAATAGATTTGGAGATCAGATCTTAGCTGTATTGTGTGTAACAGGTGGAGCTGGTACTGGATTGCTTGTGATAAGCATTGTACTTTGTAATGTTACATGGTCTCAATCATTAATATACAGATAGTGTGGGGTTTTTAGCGAGATGCTTTCCCCGGGTTACATACTGTGTTAATGTGTGAATGTTCTTGATGTTTTATTGTTATTGATGCTGCTATATTGATGATCAACGTAGAGGAGCTTATGTATTGTGTATGTATTCCGCAATAGTACATCATCAGGATAATCTCTGTTGAATATGTGTTAAATTATTCAAAATTTCTACATGGTATCAGAGCTGTTGATCATCAGATCTACTATTCAGGAAGTGTTTACATTCTATTTCTTCAGGGAGAGTCTGTAATTGGGCCAGGTAGCCTCTAGATTCATCCTTCCTTTGGAAGGTGAGATATCCGGTGAATGCCCATACAGTCAATCTCTGTACAAGAAATATTGTGTTCTCACGAATATTAGATCCAAGGCGGTTGAGTTGGTTGCTAGTGGAATTTGAATTTGCAGCAGTGTTTTCTTGGTGACAACACAGTAATGTCTTTCAACGGATTGCGATTGGAGTATGCTCTTGAGGGAAACTCAAACTATATTGCATGGAAGGACAGGATGGAGGCAATATTGGATGATAACAGGCTGAAGGAGTTCATAGAGACGGATGTCCCAAAGCTTACTAATGCTACTCAAGCTGATGCTTGGCAAAAGAAGACCGCAAAATGTCGAAGGATTCTGTTGGAGGGCGTGAAGGATCACATTGTGTCCAGCCTCCATGGAAAGGCTACTCCATATTTGATGTGGAAATCATTAACAGAATTATTCCAAAGCAAGAGCAATCAGAGGAAGCTAGCGCTCAAAGATAAACTCAGAAACATCAAATGCGAGAAGGGTGACAGTATTCCCAAGTATCTCATGAAGTTCACTCAGTGTCGAGATGAGCTAGGAAGTGTGGGGGTTACTATCGATGATGAGGACTTGGTGAGCTTGGCTCTCCTTGGTCTTCCGAAGAGTTGGCATTCCTATCAGGACTCTGTCAATGGTCGGGAGAAATTGCCAGGATGGGAAAGACTATGGTCAAATCTTGTGCAGGAGGAGATCAGGCGGAGTACCAGGGACGGATCTTCGTCAAAGGGAGCTAATGAAGAGAATTGTGCTTTGGATGCCAAAGCAAAGAAAGGGAAGAGAAAGAAAGCTTCTCAGTCTGGTGCGAAAGGCAAGAAGCAGGATATGTCCAAGGTGAAGTGTTTTCACTGTCACCAGCACGGACACTATGCCACTAATTGTCCGTAGAAGAAGAAGAACAAGCAGGCTGCTGGATCTTTAGTAGGAGAGGCTCTAGCCTCACAGTTTGAGCTTGATTTTTCATTGATCGCATGCTTGGTTTCAAGTGTGATGGGATCAGTGTGGTTCTTGGACAGTGGTGCGTCTTTTCACATGACGGGAGATAGAGATTTGTTCTCTGATCTGCAGGACAAAGATCTTGGAGTGCACATCGAGATGGGCGATGATGGTAAATACAGTGCGACCGGTATCGGTACCATTTCCTTTGAGAGGGAGTCTGGTAAACCCTTCGTATTGAAGGAAGTCATGCATGTTCCAGGATTGAAGAAGAATCTTATCTCAGTGGCGATGTTAGAAGACAAGGGGTATGATGTTGCTTTCAGCGAGGGAAAGGCTTTCCTACGCAGCAAGACAACTGGTGAGACCCAAAAGATAGGGGTTCGAGTGAGGAACCTTTATCAGTTGCATGTAGATGGATGCGCAGCAATGGCGGGAAAGGCAGAAGGATTGGTGAGTCGGGATGATGGCGAGTTGTGGCACAGAAGATTGGGTCACCTTCACCATGGAGCCTTGAAGATACTGCAACAGATCACTACAAGGCTTCCTAAAGGCACACTTGCACAGTCAGATCAGTTCAAGGGGTGTACTTTGGGGAAGTTTGTGAAAGCCACCTTTCACGAGAAGGATAGTCGCGCCACGACGATCCTTGAGAGAATTCACACAGATGTGTGTGGACCTTTCTTAGTTGCTTCGACAGCAAAACACAGGTATTATGTGATTTTTGTTGATGATTTCTCTCGTAAGTGCTGGATCTTCTTCATGCAGAAGAAGAGCGAGACATATTCAAAGTTTTGTGAATTCAAAGCACTGGTCGAGAAGGAGTCGGGGAAGAAGGTGAAGGCTCTTAGGAGTGATAATGGTGGTGAATACATCTCGGATGAGTTCAAGGATTTTCGCAAGGCAGAAGGGATTCGTAGAGAGCTCATAGCTCCCCATAACCCACAATAGAATGGGGTAGCTGAGCGGAAGAACATAACGATTGTGGGTGCTGCACGGGCAATGTTGCATGATCAGGGCCTACCCCTTCACTTGTGGGTGGAAGCATGCAATACAGCAGTTTATGTGAAGAACCGTTGTCCTCATAGGATACTTGGCATGAGTACACCTGAGGAGACTTATTCTGGTAAGAAGCCTGATCTTTCTCATTTGAGGACTTTTGGTGCTAACGTTTACATGCATGTGACGAAGTATGCCAGGAAGAAGTTGGAGCCGACCGCAAAGGTTGGGATATTTGTGGGGTACACTGATACACCCCACAACTATCGTGTGTATTTGCCAGACAATGGTAAAACTGTTGTGCGGCGGGATATAAAATTTCAGGAGGAGAAAGCCATGAAGTGTTCGCTTGAGAGGGAGATACACTTGCATGCAGATGAGGAGCTATTAGTTCCTAAGGATGAGATTCAGGACGTGGATCAGCCACAGGACGAGGTTCATGGAGTGGAACAGACCAATCATGCAGCACTAACCATCAGAGGGCGAAAGCACTTGACAGAAGCTGAGCGACTAGCTCAAGATGCAGAGAAAGTTGTAGGACCACCTACAGCCCAACGTAGGCAGAGACAGTCACCTGATCGGTACACTGGATACATGGCTCTGATGAGCAAGTGTGTTGTGACTGACCCATCCTCTTTCGAGGAAGCTATGGAGGATCCCGCATGGGTAGACGCCATGGTGGAAGAGTATGATTCTATTGTCAGAAACAGTGCATGGGAGATTGTTCCTAGACCGGAAGGGAAATCAGTGGTGGGGTCGAGATGGATCTACAAGGTCAAGCAGGTAGCTAACGGGAGTGTGGAGAAGTACAAGGCAAGATTTGTTGCCCGAGGCTTTTCACAGATAGAGGGGATCAATTATGAGGAGACCTTTGCACCTGTCGCAAGGTATTCTTCCATACGGACGATTCTTGCTCTCTCAACGCAGATGGGATGGCACATTCATCAGATGGATGTGAAGACTGCGTTCCTCAATGGAGTCATTGAGGAGGAGGTGTACATTGAGCAGCCCGAAGGCTTTGAGGTCTTCAGCAGCGAGTTGCATGTGTGCAGGCTCAAGAGAGCGTTGTATGGGTTGAAGCAAGCACCACGTGCTTGGTACACACGGATAGACAACTATTTCACAGGACTTGGATTCTCCAAGAGCGAGGTGGATCCTAACCTATACCAGATTGTGGTGGAGGGTAAGTTGCTTATCATTGTACTATATGTTGATGATTTGATTCTAACGGGTGATGAGCTGTTGATATTGTCATGCAAGAAGGATCTTGCGACAGAGTTTGAGATGAAGGACTTAGGCCTCCTTCACTATTTCCTAGGATTGGAAATATGGCAGCGCAGTGGTGGACTGTTTGTTTCTCAGGGCAAGTATGCTTGGGAGATATTGGAGAAGTTCAACATGCATGGCTGCAAGCCTGTTGATACTCCTCTTCCTGGAGGTTGGAGGAAGGAGAATGCCACTTCGGGAGAAGAAGTGGATGCCACTGTTTATCGATAGTTGGTGGGGTCGTTGATGTATTTGGTCAATACACGACCTGATATATGCTATGCAGTTAACCAGCTTTCACAAGCTATGGTTAAGCCTACCAAGCTCTTCTGGAAGGCGGGCAAGCATGTATTGCACTACTTGAGAGGCACATCGGGATATGGTTTGTGGTACAGACAGGAGGATGAGGTGAAGTTATGTGGCTTCACGGATGCAGATTGGGTAGGGAGCCCAATGGACAGAAAGAGCACATCCGGAGGGGTATTCAGTATTGGATCGACAACAGTTTCTTGGTACAGCAGGAAGCAGAGATCCGTGGCACTCAGTTCAGCGGAGGCCGAGTATATGACAACAAGTTTGGCTGCATGCGAGGCTATATGGATGAGGAAGATCCTGGTTGGTTTGTTCAGTTCTCATTTGGATCCTACTGTGATTTACTATGATAACCAGAGTTGCATTAAACTCTCGGCTAATCCTGTATTTCATGATAGATCTAAGCATATTGACATCAGGTACCATCATATCAGAGATTGTGCGCAGCGAAGGATCATGTTGCTTTCATACATTCCAACGGAGGATCAGGATGCTGATATTCTGACGAAGGATCTCACCAAGAGCAAATTCGAGTACCACCGAGGCAGGATAGGGGTTGCTGATAATCCATATCTTGTCGAGAGGGAGTGTTGAGATTGCAACAAGATGATGGAGCTTAGTGAAAAGAGTCGCCTTCACTAAGTGGGCCCGCAGGAAAATTATGGCGCAAGTTCTATTTTTGACCACAGTGTGAGTGATCACAATGTGGGTGACCAAAGTGTGGGTGACCACAGTGTGGGTGATCAAAGTCTATTTTTAGACTGGCTGTCAAAAATAGAAAAGTCAAATATTATTGTCTCATAATAATATTTGGACTATAAACTTGATCTTATTCTCTTGGAGCACTTCAGTTTGAGCTACAGATGTGGCCCATGCAGCTGTCAGAAGGAATTACGCTTTTCTTATGAATCAGTTGAGTTTGGTGGAGTTGATTGTGGAGTTGATGGAGTTGTGTTCAGTTTGACTTGGTTAAACTAGTTGTAGTTAGTCTAACTGCAGATAGACTAATGATGAGTTGTTAAACTAATTATTAACTCATAATACAACTATAGAATACATCAGTTAACTCAGTTGCATGTCAGTGCATGTTCAGTTCAGCAGGGACAGGTGTTAGAGAATCAGATTGCTATCAGTTGTGACTATAGTTGTGCATCAGATCTTGCACAATCAAGGGATTGAGTATGCCAATGAGTTTGCTCATGTATTTGCCCAGTTTGTAGCTTCTGCTCACGTCTTACACATTGTGAGTGATTCTTTGGAGGTGAAATACGAGTTTGGTAGACCATTCTCATTCATTCTTGAGCAGGTATTGAGCAGTGGAGGCAGGCAAGCAGTGGAATAGATTTGGAGATCAGATCTTAGCTGTATTGTGTGTAACAGGTGGAGCTGGTACTGGATTGCTTGTGATAAGCATTGTACTTTGTAATGTTACATGGTCTCAATCATTAATATACAGATAGTGTGGGGTTTTTAGCGAGATGCTTTCCCCGGGTTACATACTGTGTTAATGTGTGAATGCTCTTGATGTTTTATTGTTATTGATGTTGCTATATTGATGATCAACGTAGAGGAGCTTATGTATTGTGTATGTATTCCGCAATAGTACATGATCAGGATAATCTCTGTTGAATATGTGTTAAATTATTCAAAATTTCTACATTAGTTACTTTAATTCAAATTTTTTGAACAATTATTGATTCAAGTTTTATTAATTATATAATTTATATAAATTAAATTATATAAAAAATAATCTAACAAGTGTACTTAAACATTATCACTAACATCTAGATGTTTCAACTTAGACATTTTTGTCACTGTGCAAGACACTTGGTTTCACCACATTAAATACAAGCATGTGAATGTTTCAATTTAACAACATCATAATTTTAGATCATGATTTTTCTATTTTGAAAACTTTGTGATTTTGTAAAATGATTTGGTCAAAATAATATTAGCTATGAAATAAAGAACTTAAACAAACATGATTAAGTGAAGGTTAAACAATCAAACTCAATGCTTTAATTATCTTTACCATCTAGTTAGTATTAGTATTGTTTTCATAACCTTCTCCTTTGGCTTTCATGTTCCCATCAAATCATTCTAGCAGAGATTTCCATTCCAACAAAATCTAATTAGTATTAGTATTGTTTTCATAACCTTCTCCTTTGGCTTTCATGTTCCCATCAAATCATTCTAGCAAATATTTCTATTCCAGCAAAATCAATTAGTAGCTAAATTAAACTAAGCGACAGGGAACCCTAGCTATGCAGCCTTGTTATAAAATGTACTCACTTCCCTAGATTTTATTTTATTTATACTTGAATGTCTATGTTTATTTCATTTATCACATCTCATTTTGAAATGTGTTTGACCACCATAAAATATTTTTTTGTATTCTCTCTAGGTTGGGATTATTTTTCAATTGAAATTGATATAATTTTTTGCATTCTCTATGTTTGTTTTATTTTTCATTTGAAATTGGTTTGTGTAATCATATTATGAAATGATATATTATATTTTTAATCTATATAATATTTTTTGTATTCTCTCTATGTTTGGATTATTTTTCATTTGAAATTGATTTGCATAATTATATTATGAAATGATATATTATATTTTTAATCTATATATCAAATTATTGAGAATATACATTTATAAAATTGTTCCAAAATATAATTTCATACAAAAGAAAAGGCTAAGTATTTTATGTTTTTATATTTTTTCTAATTTGCTACCGTTTGAATATTATTTTTTTGTAACTTTCCACAAATGATTTTGATTAATATAAGAAGGTATTATAATGAGTACAATAAGTATTCCACATTCCAAAAAGACAACCTTGTGAGACCATAGCTTCAACTAGGTGCACCTAAAGAACCATCAATGCTACTAGTGAAAAACTTGGAAACAAAACTCAACTAAGTCACAGAACAAAAGGGACCAATCCATGTCAGTCAGATTTATCCATGGCCACCACCAGTACAGTTTACAAAATGGTGAAGAGGATGACAAGAGTAGAACCATATTTGATGTAAGAAAAACCAAGATTCATAAATCAGAAAAACATTAAAGAATTGACCAATGAGATGCCTAAGAAAATAAAAATTGTTGTCGTAGCTTCCACATCTGCTACCACCTGAAAAGGAGAGTGTTGAAACAATGAAGCCCACATTAGTCTAAGATGATGACTAGAGAGAGGAGAGATGAATCTTCCTTGGGAAAAGTAATGGAAGGAGGAGATACAGTGATTGGGGGAGCATTTATGATTGTAGGAGAGTCATTAAGCTCCTCTGACTCAGTGTTTGAGTCAAAAACCACATATTTCTCCACCCTTGTTAGTTTGGACATGATGTCATCCAAACAAAAGCGGATATTCCAAAGAATTCACTTGATATCCTCTTGTCCAGCAAACAATTTATAATTATCTAGCTGTGTATCTCTGAGGACCATACATAATTAGGTCTCGATCTATTGGTGCACTACATGTGAATGAAGAAAATGGAGTTTACGTTTTCTGAATCTCCTCGAGTCATGTATTTATTTGAGGCACACACCTCCTACCTCTAAATCAGATAAATATGCCCGATCACCAAACTCCTTGACTCAAGAAGGAGAATTTCCTTCGTGACTTCTTGAAAGACCGAGTTAAATAATTTGCCATAAACTCTCATCATTATTTGAATATTGTTAAGCAATATCTATGAAAATTATAATATTATATCAATGTAATGTAAAAATAAATTTAACACCCTCCAATACTCCTAATAAAACTTTGTGTATTTAACATCTTAAATATCCTTAAGATAACTCAATTGTAAAATTAACGACCTCCCATACTTTCACACCAACTAATTTTATAGCATTATCATCTAATATTTACAATTACATAACATCTAAAAATTTTATTCCATCAACTAATTTTATAATTTTATAGTATTATCTTCTAATATTTGCAATTTCATAAAATCTAAAAATCTTATTCCATCAACATTTTTAAAATCAACATTCCAATGTAATACTATTATTGGCCTACAATATTTGTGTGTCGATTTAATAAAGGATGGTGAGATAAAAGGTCTTCAATGATGTTCAACTACACGTATGTAACAACTTAAATTGAAATTGAGATCTATCATGCGAGGTAAAAATAGGATTTCAAAGTATGAAGATCTCATATATTTATTGTTAAGTATTTTTTAACTTTCATTTTTTTACATAATTTAAATATGTATTAATCGGTAGGTATATATAATTAATATTCATTTTTAATATATGGAAATAGATTTTAAACTACTCAAGAGGAAAGTGATGATATAAAAGCATGGCTATTCAAATAGATTGGAGTGATGATAAAATTATTTTTATTACGAAGATAAGTATAATATCTTAATGATGGTAGAATTTCTTGATAAAATCCAAGTATATATAAAGTATACATGGAGAACTTTTTCCTAATGGTTGATGGATTATTTATTTAAATATTATATGACTATGAAAAGAGATATTGATAATCAAAATTATTAATATTTAAGTCACAGTTTAAAGGCTAAACATTGCAGAAGATTCATATCTTATGCATATAAAGAATGTTGTTAGCATCATTGGGCCAAACGTATGGAAGATTGAAGTGTGAGAAAATGATACCTCTATTCATCATGACTAATATCAATGAAGCAATGCAAAAAATGATAAAGTGAAATAGCACCATATTTATAAAAGCACTTACTCTTGTGATTAGTTCATTGTATCAATGATAGTTATTTATGAAAAGAGACTTATCGGCTATAAACATTTGAAAAAATATCATAACAAGAGGAATAAGAGTTACCTTTTTCTAACAATGAAAAAACAATAATATATAAGAACCTTAACCCCAAAATGAAGTTAGTGTACATTATGCCCTATATCAGCCCCTTAATGCTAAAACCTCTTATTAAGCCCTAGATAGTGAATGGTTGCATTTCTATTATTATATCATTATGTAGGGGCTAGAACCTCTCATGGTCTCATTTTATTATAATTGTACCATTTGTATAGTATAGTATGGTGTATATATATAGACACACACACACACCAACGAGACCTAGCCTTAGGATCATTATGTATTGTCTTGTACATTGTCTTCATTGTAAAAGGAGGTTTTCCACTTGAAGATGACTATAATGATTGGTTTCTTATCATTTTTAAGGCGCAAATATCATAACATTTTGTATAAGAGCTCATGATCATAGGGTGTTTCTATTTCAAATAAGTCAACATGACACTTTCACTATAATATTTTTTATGAGGTTTCAGATGGTGAAACTGTTATGCAACCAAGTCACAAAATATAATAAGAGATAGATAAACGACTTCAAAATCAGTCTCTTCGAGGGGGCAACCTCCTTTACATTACACAAATGAACAATTCTTGGATGATAAAAATGACAAGACCTCCTTTATATATATATATAGATATATATACACCAAGGAGACCTAGCCTTAGGATCATTATATATTGTCTTGTATATTGTCTTCATTGTAAAAGGATGTTTCCCACTTGAAGAGGACTGTAATGATTGTTTTCTTATCATTTTTAAGGGGCAAATATCATAACATTTGGTATAAGAGCTCATCATCATAGGATTTTTCTATTTCAAATAAGCCAACATGACATTTTCACTATAATTTTTTTTATGAGGTTTCAGATGGTGAAATTTTTATGCAACCAGCCCATAAAATAGAAGAAGAGATAGATAAATGACTTCAAAATAAGCCTCTTTGAGGGGAAAACCTCCTTTACATTACACAAATGAACAATTCTTGGATGATAAAAATGACAAGACCTCCTTTCTATATATATAGGAATATATATATATACACACACACACACACACACACCAAGGAGACCTAGCCTTAGGATCATTATATATTGTCTTGTACATTGTCTTCATTGTAAAAGGAGGTTTCCCACTTGAATAGGACTGTAATGATTGGTTTCTTATCATTTTTAAGGTGCAAATACCATAACATTTGGTATAAGAGCTCATGAGCATAAGGCTTTTCTATTTCAAATAAGTCAACGTGACATTTTCACTATATTTTTATTATTATGAGGTTTCATATGGCGAAACTGTTATGAAACCAACTCACAAAATAGAAGAAGAGATAGATAAACGACTTCAAAATAAGCCTCTTCGAAGGGGAAACCTCTTTTACATTACACAAATGAACAATTCTTGGATGATAAAATAACAAGACCTCCTTTCTATATATATATATATATACACCAAGGAGACATAGCCTTATGATCATTATATCTTTTCTTGTACATTGTCTTAATTGTAAAAGGAGGTTTCCCACTTGAAGAGGACTGTAATGATTGGTTTCATATCATTTTTAAGGCGCAAATATCATAAAATTTGGTATAAGAGCTCATGATCCTAGGGTTTTGTTGTGGCCACCAACAACCCCCCTCCTTATTTAGTATTAGCAATAACACTAGGTAAGTGGGGACCCTTAGTAAAAAATTCAAAAAATTCAATTAAAACTCATGTATTATACTCCTTAAGAAAATATCGCATCGCGCGAAGAAGATAAGACATTTCCTTGTGAGTAGAATGACAAATCGTGAGAGTGCGACGCAAAATCCATCGCATCGCATGCATTAAGAAACGCTCACAAACGAAAACTTTAAGAAATCGCCGATGGCCGATATGCGACATCGCATATCGCAACATCGCAAAAACAACACATAACTATTTAACGAATTGTAAAATCTGCGACCTTGTGATAACGCGATGCTGCGATCGGCGATCTTGCGATCGCGCGAAACAACAATCTGTGATTCTGCGATAAACGTGATCAGTTAACCCTGCGATAACACATCTTGATAAAAATGCGATAACGCGATAATGCGATGATGCGATGCTACAATGCGAATCACAGAGATCGTCCATCGCAGATTTTCCCCAGCTCAACATTCAAGAAAAATTGAATACGCGCGTTAATGAAAATTAATGAATGTACGCCAAGTGTTAATGAAAGACAATTTTGTGTTTTTTTCGAAGAGTTAGTTCACGTCAAGTGGCATGTTTTGGTACATCTGTAGAGCTCAGAGATTTCTTGTCAATTTTTATTATCATTACTCTCTCCTTATGTGTGAACTGCAGGAATGAAAAACATAAACAATATGAAGCAATGTGCAGGGAGCGATTAAGGAAAAAGGATAAAGCTCCAATGCTCAGAAGCAGAGAAGAAATGCCCTCATGAACAAATACCGCATGCAATAGAGCCGCAAATTCTAGAGCGTTGCTAAGCTATCCATTACAGATCTATTAGTCAGAGCCATGGTTCAATGAAAAGTTGAACAATGCTGATATCAACAGGCGATTTAACACTCAAGGTTAGAAGCTCATGAAAAGCAGTATGTTTGCAATATTTTAAAGCTTATACCCGGTGAAGGAAAGGCGCTAAAGGAGAAAAATGCACCAGAAAGGCCCAGATCAAAGAACGGAGGCAGTTTTCAATGCATGATTAGCGCCTAGCGCTAATCGCGCATCGCTGAGAAAATTGCTCAAAAAGCAAATTCCCTAACTGCTTAGTCACTCGTAAGCCCAGAAACGAAAGAAAGCAAAGGAAGAGGCAATTTGAGGGTTAAACAAGTGGAATTTGGGTTATTACTGAGCATACACAGTAAATCCACATAGCCAAAGAATGATTCTCAAGTATATCTGCTATTTTTCTGGAAAAGATGGTGCCAGCGCTTGCCATTTTTGTTTGCTTAGCTCAACCAAAAGTAGAAGACAGTCAGACGACTCTACCCAGGCAAATATTGAATGCTCGCGACATTAAGGAGAAAATACAGAAATAGTTAGATATTAGATTTAATTTTTAGAAATAATTTCGCTTAGAAAAAGGGCGGTCATTTAAACTGTATCCTGAATATGTGTAATTAAGTTATTTAGTTAGTAGTATTTAAACCCTTCTCATGCATTTAGAGAAGGGTCCAGAAATTTATCAAAAAATTGTCCTCAGAACATGCACTTTTGCACCCTCAGAGGAGGTTTTGGTGAATGAATGGATCAAGATTTGTTGATGTTTGCATTTGATATCTGCTACTGATGTTGCACTTCTGTACTCTTAGTAGATGTTAGAGCAAGGAGAAATAAATCATTGTTGCTTGAAGCTTATGAGTAGGACCAGTCATAAATGGTACTTTTATCTCTTGACCATTTCTACTTATATGTTAAAGTGATATACAGTTTTTTTAGTTGTTTATATGTTATTGCATGGATGCTTGAGTTACCATTTGGCACTTTTGTACGGTGGTAGCTATTTATTTATGTTTAATGTATGAATAGCTTATTATGCGATATGCTGTTCACAACTGTTTTGCCTAAATTTTTATGTGAAATAGTTCATCTTAATTGATTTCCTTTCTTATAATCGTTGAATGATATTTATTACCAGTTGTTATATGAAATATCTTTAGATCGCATAATAGAAGAGTTACATCCCGGGTTAGCATAGATTAGATGTGCTGTTTTTATTAGATTACCATAGTATAGAATTAGATTAAAGTTTGAATTAGAATAACTTAGATAGTTACTGTTAGATCAGCAACATCCAATTCTACACACACACACAACCATAGATTGGGAAACTAGTCCCATTATCCCCAATCGGACCTGCTATACCAAACGGATAAGGAGTTTCCAACCAAGGTCTGGACCGGGGGGGTATCCCCCTTGTTGTCGACCTGATTTTTGGGGATTCAACATATTTGGCACTAGAAGGAGGGTTGAACTATGAATGGCAAGTAAATCCAAATCTGAATACCATTCTGAGAGTAAATCGCCCTCATCATCTCCCCCGACTTCCCCATTACATTTAAATCCAGGGTCAGAAGTCGCTCGAGTATCAACCGCTGCTACCCACCCTGATATTTCAGACCAATCTACCATTGAACCTCCCGAAGTCGAATCCCTGATTCACAAACTTCAGCGATTTTCCATCTCCCCTCAGAGGTCTGATAAATCTCAAGGCAGCGTGACTTCGCAGTAAAACCCTGCTCATCCCTTGACCAGGATAAAGAGTGAAAAGTTTAGCGTTCAGCCAACCGAATTACCTCTTCCCACTAGGAAAAGAGCAAGGAAATCACCGCAAGAGTCTGACAGTGAAACTCTTTCGTCAGCATCATCCATCTCAACTACTTCACCGCGAAGTCAACCATCCACACCTCCACTCCAAATCATCGTCCATCCATCCACTGGAACCCCCACAACCCCTCTTCAATCATCTATGATCATAGTATCCTCATCCTCCCAGCCACAGGCATCATCATCTGCACTTTCCTCTGTTAGCAGTTCAACAATGGCCTAGTCTCCATGGAACAACCCTGGGGCAGTCTTAATGCCTACACCCTTGAGTCAAATACCGGCCCATCCTGAGAAACGACTGCCCAAATTCAATCCCGAGGTAGGTATGCTAGCAGAAGAGCACATAAATAACTTCATGCTTTCCATTAATCTCAATGGGGTTACTAATGAAGATGCTGTTGTTCGGCTTTTTCCCTATACACTGCAAGGGACAGCCGGCTCATGGTACTTTTCATTACCCTCCGGATCCATTACAAGTTGGGATATCTTCCTAGACCAATTCCTAACCAAGTTTGGTGATGACAGATCAATGGCAACGTTAATCAATGACCTATCCAATCTTAAAGCCGAAGCTAGAGAGCATATTAAGGATTTCAATTTACGGTTCAACAAAATTTTCAACAAAATTCCTACTGCTTCTCAGCCCATCGAAGAAGTACGATGTGAATGGTATATTACCACTCTACCATCGAACATAGCCATCTTCGTGGACAGGGAAAATAAAACAACCTTAGCTGAAACCATGAAAGAGGCGATACCAGTAGAAAAACGAATAATAGCCCTCGAAAAGAGATCCGCGATAGAGGAATGTAAGTCCAAAAAAGTCACCTTCAAGGAAGAATCCAAGAAGAAACAAGCAAAAGATCATTTTGATTTAGAAGGATTGCAAAAAGTTCTAAAGACCACGTCCAATGAGATGGTTGACATAAAAAAGCAAGTAGCAGAAACTTCTTCGAAAAAGCCCTACAGAGCTTTTAAAAGAGGTCCTTCAACGGATGCAAAGCCACTCAATGCCATTTCAAATGCTGAATCCGAGGAAGAGGAAGAGGAAATCGCCACTAAACGGCAGACCGATGACGAAGAAGTTGTGGAATTACAAGGAATGTGGGATTTCATCCTCCCACAAGAGGAAGATCAAGAAGTATTTCTAGTTAGCACACGAAGTAAAAATCAGCTTGATCCTCCCCAAACTACCCCTAAGCAAAAGAGCGCAAGCTCTACAACAAAAGATAAAGTCGCAACAAAGAAAATGACATCCAAAGCGACTCAAGCTAGCCCAATCCAAGCAAATGAAACGACTCCATCAAAAACACTGATAGTGTCGGATGAAATGGAGTACAATATTATTGATGACATGAAAAAGACTAGGGCTAATATCACCCTTTACGAACTGAGCAAGTTGAAACATCAACAGAAGATAATGATGAAAGAATTACATGCCGTGCCAGTTGCACCTTTGCCTGTCGCTGTACTTTCTCAAGCTTCCCACAACATGGGAATACCTCCAACGAACGCGATCAGTAAGATTGATCCAAATGACATCGCCTTGATTGGAGGAAGATCAAGATCTCACACTCCCCCGTTTCTCCTTACTTATGAAATTTTTAATAAAAATGTGCACAATCGTTTAGTAGATTCCAGTGCTTCATCAAATATTTTACCCAAATCTATATGTGCCAAATTAAATGTTCAACCACAGAAATCCGCAGTGTGCATAGTTCAGCTTGATCGATCTCAAGTCGAAGTGATTGGCGAACTAAATCAAGTAACCATAAGATTTTCATCCAACCCGAAGGTATGTCAGGTTATTGACATTCTAGTTGCTGACATCCCAGAATTCTATGGCTTAATCCTTAGCAGGGATTGGTCAGAGAAACTCCATGGATACTTCGCAACTGATTGGTCGCACATGTGGCTGCCCTACAACGATAAACCGAATCAAATAAAATTTGAACGAGAGCTACACCAGAAGTACATAGTAACGGAGTTAGAGGGAGAAAATGAACTGGTAGCGTATAACAGCAGTATCATTGGCAATTACTCGGTAGATTCTTTCCTCGGCAATTTCAATGCTCATGCATCACCTTATTTAGAAAATTCAGTTTTGTCCCAAGTTGAAAATTTTTCTCGAACTGATAGTTCGAAATGTATTAATTTTTTAGATAAACCTGTAAATACATCTTTGTTTTGGAAATTATTTTTTGATGGCTCTAGATCTAACGAAGGAGCAGGAGCAGGATGCGTTCTGATTAGTCCAGAAGGAGAAAAGATCATGCTCACATGCAGACTCGAATTTGATTGCACAAATAATACAACAGAATACGAGGCTTTGGTTCAAGGCTTGTACAAAGCAATCGGGTTAGAGGTCAAGTATCTTCAAGTCTTTGGAGACTCTGAGATTGTGGTTAAGCAGGTACATAACACTATACATTACTTATTAGGTCACTTAAAACACTATCAATCTTTAGTACAAGATTTGACTGAGCATTTCATAGCGTTTAATATTTCTTCAATCCCCAGACTCCAAAACGCTAGTGCAGACCTTTTGGCTAACGTAGCTTCTAAGTTTATTCCCTCCGAAGATTTTAGTCCAGATAGATTCTCAATAGAATTAATCTTTAGACCATCCATTCCTGACAACATCACAAATTGGAGAGTATTCAATGATGATCCTGATATCGTAAATTTCCTCACATCTGAAGGATCCTACTCCAATCAAATTATTGACAAAGACCAGCACAATCGACAATTGCAACAAAATAGCACTAATAATGCTATACCGAAGTCGGTGGTTAAGTTAGAAGACTTATACAATTTGAAAGATCGGTTTAAGAGGTCTACCAATTCAAAACTCTATAGTTCAACCTTGAACTACGAATTAGTAAACCTAGGGACCAATACTAAACCACAAAACATTAATCTAGGCCTCGGCCTAGCCCCTGAAGAGAAACTAGCGTATATTCGTCTTTTGAGACAATATAAAAATGTTTTTGCCTGGAATTATGATGAGCTGAAAACATACGACACTTCTATCATCCAACATACTATTCCCATGATCGATAACGAAAAACCTGTCCAACAAAAACTGAGAAAAATCCACCCTAATTTAGAAAATCAGATAAAAACCGAGCTCAACAAGTTACTGAAAGCCGGGATAATTTTTCCCATCAGACATTCCAAATGGGTCTCCAATATGGTACCCGTTAGAAAGAAAAACGGAGACATTAGGATTTGCATCGACTTTCGGAATCTTAACAAACCCTGTCAAAAAGACAATTTTCCTCTTCCACCTATGAAGCAAATACTGCAGGCGATGGCGGGTTCAAAACTAATGTCTTTCTTGGATGGATTTTCAGGGTACAATCAAGTGTTGGTACATCCTGATGATCAGTTGAAAACCACATTCAGAACTAAATGGGGCACATATGCATATCAGAAGATGCCATTTGGTTTGATTAATGCTGGTGCTACATTTCAGAGAGCCATGGACATCACATTCAAAGGTTTAGTCAATAAATCTGTAGTAATTTATTTGGATGATATAACAGTGTACTCCAAGAAGCGAAGCGACCATCTCAAAGACTTGAAACAAATCTTTCAACAGTGTTTAAGGTATGGAATTTCACTTAACCCAAAGAAATCTTTTTTCGCATTAAGTGAAGGGAAACTTCTAGGATTCATAGTGTCAAAGTCCGGTATTCACATTGATCCCGACAGAATCAAAGAAATTTCTGAAATATCCCTACCTCATAACAAAAAAGCCATGCAATCTTTCCTTGGTCAAATCAATTTTGTAAAGAGATTCGTTCCAGATTTTTCGCGAATCGTGTCTCCTTTGCAGACCATGATTAAAAAGAATTCAAATTTTAAATGGGGTCAAGATGAACGTGAAGCATTCAATCTGATCAAGCAAGCCATTATTAATGCTCCATCTTTAGCAACCTCGAATTTTTCAGAATCTTTTATTTTATACACATTTGCCTCAGATAAGTCATATGCCGCGATACTAACTCAAGAAAATCAAGAAAAAGCGGAAGCTCCAATTGTGTTTTTTAGCTCAAATTTACAAGGTGCTGAACTCAATTATTCAAACGTGGAGAAATAGGCTTATGCTGTTTTCAAAGCGGTCAAGTACTTCAGACCTTTATTACTTAAAACCCATACTAAGATCATAGTATTGTTTCCAGTGGTAAGGAATCTTCTAGTACAGAAGGATGTGGGTGAGAAAAAGGCCAATTGGGTTACTGCCTTACAGGAATACGACCTTGAGATCAAACCAGCAAACATTGTAAGAGGTCAAGGCTTCTGCAAAATGCTGGCCAGAGCATCGCAAATTTCTGAAACTCCATCTAAAGAGGTACAAATGGGTGAGGTAAGCCTAAACGATGCAGAATCATTATATGCTGATATCATTTATTATCTTAAGAACGGGTATGCTCCTTCACACCTTGATCATACTAAGAAAAGAGCTCTCAGAATGAAAGCTAAACAATATCAGCTTATAAATGATATTCTTTTCAGAAAAAATTATGATTCTGTTCTTCTTAGGTGTCTTGAAAAAACTGAAGCTGAAAAAGTTTTGCAGGAACTCCATGATGGGCCAGTAGGCGGACACTATGCTGGAGATGCTACTGCACATAAAATCTTACACGCAGGATATTATTGGTCCACGCTGTTCAAAGACTCGCACAGTTACGTGAGAAGATGTCAAGTCTGCCAAACTACTGCTGGGAGACAAAAGAAGCCGTCCCTGCCACTACAGCCGGTAAACATCGAGCAACCTTTCAGTCAGTGGGGCTTGGACATAATAGGTGAGATCGTTCCTCACTCTTCTAAGCAGCATAGATACATCCTCACGGCAACAGATTATTTCACAAAATGGGTAGAAGCAGTTCCGCTCAAGACAACTAATTTTGAAAATATTATTGAGTTCATAGATCAATTTATAATCACTAGGTTTGGATTGCCATCTGCTTTAATGTTTGACAATGCATCATACTTTTCTGGAAATGCAATGACTGATTTTGCACTTAAAAGAGGATTCAAACTTAAATATTCGGCCAATTAATATCCGCAAGGTAATGCGTTAGCTGAGTCAAAAAATAAAACCTAATCAGGATTATTAAAAGAACAGTTGACCAGAACCAAAAGAATTGGCACAAAGCTTTGGTATATGCTTTATGGGCAGATAGGATAACACAAAAAGCTTCAATCGGCACTTCTCCCTTTAATTTAGTTTATGGGAAAGAAGTGGTTCTTCCAACTCACTTAGCCATTCCCTCTTTGTCTTTAGTACAATACATTGATGAAGTACCCACTTCCTCCTTATAGCTGAGACAAATGGAAATAATTAAATTATAAGAACAACGAGAACAAGCTAAGAAAATGCATGCTCATCATCAAGCGCTAGTAAAATCCTCTTTTGATTCAAACATAATGACCAGAAAAGATTTTCAGATGGGAGATTTAGTTTTAAAGTGGGATAAGGCTCATGAAGAAAAGGGCAAACACACAAAATTTCAAAGGATGTGGCTTGGTCCTTTTCAGATTGTTGAAGTCATAGGTCCATCAACATTTGTGTTACAGGATTTAGTAGGTAAGAGGGATCCTTTGCCTGTTAATGGAAAAATTCTCAAGAAATATTTTCCATAGAAGATTATTCTTCTATTTTTGTAGAATAGTTTTTCTTTTCATAATAAAACCAGTTGTGAGTGGTTACATTAGGTATTTACGAAAAAGACACCAATTCTCTTTCAGATTTTGAGCTTATCGCTTGTATAAATAGAAAATATTTCGAAAAATTGGTCATTATTATTGACAGATACAGTTAAAAACTTTAGCCTAGATATGATACGAGTTTTAACTTCAAGGAATTTGATGAAAACAACCTTTAGTGAAGAAATTGTTTTATATCAGCACAATCGAAGGTATCAATAACAAAATGAAGATTCTTTGTAGAACAACTGTTTCCAAAAACTCTATTATTGTCGTCCAAAGATATCTTAAGGAAACAATGACTTCCTCCCTACTAAAGGAAAATCGCAGCTTTCAGAGGGATAATCCAAGGATACACTATATCTTGAAGAATAAGAGGTCTCATCACGAGCCAACTTATCATAATCACAGATATCATAACTTGTTGACTTTGCCAATACTGTCTACCACAACAGGGCAATGACTCAAGATTGTTGCAATCAAAAGACAAGGGGTTTCATCACGAGACAACTTGTTTAGCAAAGTTATGAATCAAGTGAGTGACTGTGTCATAATTTGGCTACCAAACCAAGACATTGTTCTTTAAGAATAAAAAGAAAATCAAAGCAATAAGTGTAAATATGGATTTTTCTTTGAAAGTTGTAGGTCACCTTAAGTAGGATACAAGATCATTGCTGGGTAACAGGTAACCCTGTCGAGGCTATAAACGCTTGCTGGCAGCAGAGGCTCTACCTACGACAAATGAGCATATTTAAAACTGGTTTACAGAGGAGACTTTATTTTATCTTTACAAGACCAAGTAATGGCTGATGTAAATACAAGGACTAGCCTAAGGAAGCAAATAATTAGAATGAAAAGAGGTTGAAACAAAATATCATTGACAGTTTAAAGCATAATGTACTCTATCTGTCCATAACAAAGTTTAATTTTCTGAAAAATTTTCTGTTTTGGAAGTTTGAAAAATTCAATAGGAAAACAAAGATAACTGGTTCTTCCAAGTGAATCGCCAATTGTTGTGGCCACCAACAACCCCCCTCCTTATTTAGTATTAGCAATAACACTAGGTAAGTGGGGACCCTTAGTAAAAAATTCAAAAAATTCAATTAAAACTCATGTATTATACTCCTTAAGAAAATATCGCATCGCGCGAAGAAGATAAGACATTTCCTTGTGAGTAGAATGACAAACCGCGAGAGTGCGACGCGAAATCCATCGCATCGCATGCATTAAGAAACACTCACAAACGAAAACTTTAAGAAATTGCCGATGGCCGATATGCGACATCGCATATCGCAACATCGCAAAAACAACACATAACTATTTAACGAATTGTAAAATCTGCGACCTTGCGATAACGCGATGCTACGATCGACAATCTTGTGATTGTGCGAAACAAAAATCCGTGATTCTGCGATACACGTGATCGGTTAACCCTGCAATAACACATCTTGATAAAAATGCGATAACGCGATAACACGATGATGCGATGCTGCGATGCGAATCGCAGAGATCGTCCATCGTAGATTTTCCCTGGCTCAACATTTAAGAAAAATTGAATACGCGCATTAATGAAAATTAATGAATGTATGCCAAGTGTTAATGAAAGATAGTTTTGTGTTTTTTTTGAAGAGTTAGTTCACGTCAGGTGGCATTTTTTGGTACATCCGTAGAGCTCAGAGCTTTCTTGTCAATTTTTATTATCATTACTCTCTCCTTATGTGTGAATTGCAGGAATGAAAAACAGAAACAATATGAAGCAATGTGCAGGGAGCAATTAAGGAAAAAGGATAAAGCTCCAATGCTCAGAAGCAGAGAAGAAATGCCCTCATGAACGAATACCGCATGCAATAGAGCCGCAAATTCCAGAGCACTGCGAAGCTATCCATTACAGATCTATCAGTCAGAGCCATGGTTCAATGAAATTTTGAATAATGCTGATATCGACAGGTGATTTAACGCTCAAGGTTAGAAGCTCACGAAAAGCAGTATGTTTGCAATATTTTAAAGCTTATACCCAGTGAAGGAAAGGTGCTAAAGGCGAAAAACGCACCAGAAAGGCCCGGATCAAAGAACGGAGGTAGTTTTCGATGCGCGATTAGCGCCTAGCGCTAATCGCGCATCGCTGAGAAAATTGCTCAAAAAGCAAATTCCCTAACTGCTTAGTCACTCGTAAGCCCAGAAACGAAAGAAAGCAAAGGCAGAGGCAATTTGAGGGTTAACCAAGTGGAATTTGCATTATTACTGAGCATACACAGTAAATCCACATAGCTAGAGAATGATTCTCAAGTATATCTACTATTTTGCTGGAAAAAATGGTGTCACCGCTTGCCATTTCTGTTTGCTTAGGTCAACCAAAAGTGGAAGATAGTCAGCCGACTCTACCCAGGCAAATATTGAATGCTCGCAACATTAAGGAGCAAATACAGAAATAGTTAGATATTAGATTTAATTTTTAGAAATAATTTTGCTTAGAAAAAGGGCAGTCATTTAAACCGTATCCTGAATATGTGTAATTAAGTTATTTAGTTAGTAGTATTTAAACCCTTCTCATGCATTTAGAGAAGGGTCCAGAAATTTATCAAAAACTTGTCCTCAGAACATGCACTTTTGCACCCTCAGAGGAGGTTTTGGTGAATGAATGGATCAAGATTTGTTGATGTTTGCATTTGATATCTGCTACTGATGTTGCACTTCTGTACTCTTAGTAGATGTTAGAGCAAGGAGAAATAAATCATTGTTGCTTGAAGCTTATGAGTAGGACCAGTCATAAATGGTACTTTTATCTCTTGACCATTTCTGCTTATATGTTAAAGTGATGTACAGTTTTTTTAGTTGTTTATATGTTATTGCATGAATGCTTGAGTTACCATTTGGCACTTTTGTACGATGGTAGCTATTTATTTATGTTTAATGTATGAATAGCTTATTATGCGATATGCTGTTCACAACTGTTTTGCCTAACGTTTTATGCGAAATAGTTCATCTTAATTGATTTCCTTTCTTATAATCGCTGAATGATCTTTATTACCAGTTGTTATATGAAATCTCTTTAGATCGCATAATAGAAGAGTTACATCCTGGGTTAGCATAGATTAGATGTGCTGTTTTTATTAGATTACCATATTATATAATTAGATTAAAGTTTGAATTAGAATAGCTTAGATAGTTACTGTTAGATCAGCAACATCCAATTCTACACACACACACCCATAGATTGGGAAACTGGTCCCATTATCCCCAGTCGGACCCACTATACCAAACAACTAAGGAGCTGCCAACCAAGGTCCGGACCGAGTGGGTATCCCCCTTGTTGTCGACCCGATTTTCAGGGCTTCAACAAGTTTTTCTATTTCAAATAAGTCAACATGACATTCAGATGGTGAAATTGTTATGTAACCAACTCACAAAATAGAAGAAGAGATAGAATAAATTACTTCAAAAAAAGCCTCTTAGAGGGGGCAACCTCCTTTACATTACACAAATGAACAATTCTTGGATGACAAAAATGATAAGGCCTACTTTCTATATATAGGAGTCTAAAGTGTCCTTATACAATGAGAGCTTACATAACAATAATATTATAGGGGCACAACATTAACAATAGTGAGCTTCTATGGGGCACAATAATAACAACATGGGGACTACATGGGAGCAACAATAAAATAAGGGGGTTGCACTAATAACAATAAGGGGCTACACTAGCAGTATAGGGACCTAACATGCCCCTCTCCTACAAAAAATTGTTGTCCTCAATGCTTGAGTAGTTCTAGATGGTAATGTATAAAATTATCATCCTCCCATGTGGAGTCTTCAGCGGGTAGGTTCTTCCAATTAATGAGATACTTTGAAATTGATCGATTTCGTAGCTGTCGAGTTCTTGATTACATGATTGCTTCAGGTTTCAATATTATTTTTCCTTCCTCATCAAGTTTCGACAATATTGTTTGAACTGGGAGCTTGTCACCTATAACCTTCTTTAAGCATGAAACATGGAAAAGTCAGGGCACTTGCGAACATGCAAGAAGATCCAATTTGTATGCCATAGTACCAATCTTTTGTAGCACTTTATAAGGACCATAGTACTTTGGTGATAATTTGTTATCCTTCTTAGCTTGCTTGAGGAACATTTGTTTGTATGGTTATAGCAGTAAAAATATTCAGTCGCTTACATAAAAAATTGTTTTGCTACGATGTTGATATGCATGTTGTTTCATTCGATTCTGCGCTAAAGTGAGGTTATCCTTTAAGCGTTGGAGAACTTGTTGTTGATTCTTGATGTGATCTTCCACTGCTTGAACCTTGGAATTTTCTCTTAAAGATGATGTGATGGATGGTGGATGATATCCATAAAGTGCCAATACATTACAAGATATGATCAGAATCATTTCCTCTTTCTCTGGGCTTGGTTCCTGGTGTATATCCTCTTCTTTTCACGTTTCTTAATCCTTTTCTTACTCCTATTCACAATCTATGTAAACTAATTTCTTCTTAGCACACTTATGACCTTTAGTGTATTTTCTATCACAACTATAACAAAGCCCTTTTGCTCTTTTTCCCTTCAACTGTTGTGGTGTCAACCTTGTAGGTTGTGGAGGGCTAGGAGTAGCAACACTTCCGTCTTTATAGTTGTGAGTAGTAAAATTCCTTGTTTCCATAATTTTTCTTTCAATTTTTCTTGCCAACTTGAATGCCTTCTCCAATGAATCAGGTTCTCGAAGATGAACCTCATGTTGAATGTTATCCTTTAAAGTCCCTATGAAGACATTAATCCTTTAATTCTTTGGAATATCATTTACCCTTATATTAAAATTTTGGAAGTCCTCAATGTGCTCTGTCATTGAACCCTTTTGTTTGAGATTTATCAATTGGCTAAAGAAGGTGTTGCTCTTTGTATCCTCATAATGTTCTATCATTTTCTCCGAGAAAATACTAGGTGATAAGTGGTTTATGAGAACAAAGCCCTCTATACCATAAAAACTAATTCGGTTCTAAATATAAAGATGCAATACATACCTTTTGTAATAGTTGCACATCAAGTAGATCAAAATATTGCTCCATTTGTAGTATCCAAGTTACCGGATCCTTGCCATCAAAATTCCTCATATCTCTTTTTCTTGCTTTTCAAAGCTTGATATTGAAACGACTTTAACTTTGTAATTTATAATCTCCAAGTTCTAAATTTTTTTCTAGTGGTATCCCTCTGAGTCCTCTTTCCAACCCCACAGGTTTGGTCTGGATTCTTCAATAAAGAGTTATGCTCAATATTCCATGATGACATGATTATAGACTACATTCAGTAGAGAAAACTTGTACGAAGTTCCACATGTCACTGTTTCCACCTTTAGCCCTAAAAATGATACCCAATAAGTTAAATTTTGTCCTCTTTCTATCCCTGTTTACGAAATTTGAATATGGTGCTCATAGAGAAAGTTATGATGATTTTCCCAAGGTCACCTATTTGATATGGAATTTGGGATCTTGCCAAAATCCTAACTTCCTTGGATCATATATACGAAAATATAGTGAACCAAGTTCTGAGATTCATATAAGAGGTGTACACCGATTTCGGCTCAAATGGGTTTTAATTTCAGCTTTTGAAGCTTCGTAGAAACATATTTATAGAGAAAATTCCACGATGGTTTGTTTGAGATGGAATTATGGAGCCTTCAAAAACCCTAATGTCATCAGCTCACATCTACGAAAATATAGCGATACAAGATATGAAATTCAAACACGAGATTCAGAAAGATTTCTGCTCAAATTGGTTTTAGTATTATCTTCTGAAACTTTGTAGAAAAAAGTTATAGCGAAAATTCCATGATGACTTGTTTGAAGCAGTGAAACCCTAAAATCCAAAGCTTTGCTACCAAATGTTATGCAACCAACTCACAAAATAGAAGAAGAGACAGATAAACTACTTCAAAAAAAGGCCTCTTCGAGGGGGAAACCTCATTTACATTACACAAATGAACAATTCTTTGATGATACAGATGACTACCTCCTTTCTATATATACGAGTCTAAGGGGCCCCAATATAATGAGAGCCTACATAACAATAATATCGTATGGGCACAACAATAACAATCGGGGGCTTCTATGGGGAACAATAATAATAACATGGGGATTACATGGGTACAAAAATAAAATAATGGGGTTGAAATAATAACAATAATGGGCTACACTAGTAGTATAGGGACCTAATAGAAACTTTGAGAATATTGAGGAGAAATATCAAGTAATATCTTGTTCAAATTTCAGATCTTGGTACACTATATTTTCAGAGATACACTCCAAGGAAGTTAGGGTTTGAATTCTATTGAAATAAGTCTCAAACATGTCAATTCAACATTTTTTCTATAAAAAAAATAAAAAATTGAGGTTTCTATTATGTATCCATACCAAAATAACATAGAAACATTAGAAAAGATAGATCATTGACTTGACAATAAGCCACTTCAAGGGGGGAAATTAATTTTACATCACATAAATGAAAAATTCTTGGATGATTCAAATGACAAGACCTCCTTGATATATATAGGAGTTTAAAGGGTCAAAATATAACTAGGGCCTACATAAAAACAATAATGTAAGGGCACAACAATAACATTAGTGGGCTTCTATGGGGCACAACAATAATAATATAAGAGTTACACTAGTATTATAGGGACCTAACATGCCCCTCTCCTTCAAAAAAGTGTTGTCCTAAATCCTTGAGTAGTTTTGGACGCTTTTGTATAAAATAATCATCCTCGCATGTGGAATGTTCAACAGATAAGTTCTTACACTTAATGAGATACTCTGAAATTGATCAATTCCATAGTTGTCAGATTCTTGTTTTCATGATTTCTTCAAGATCCAGTATGATTTTTCCTTCCTCACTAAGTTATCACAATGTAGTTTGAAATGAGTTCTTGTCACCTATAACCTTCTTTAAGCATGAAACATGGAAAATTGGGTGTACTCGTGAAGATGCAGGTAGCTCCAATTTATATGTCATAGTACAAATATTTTTCAACACCTTGCAAAGGCCATAGTACTTGGGTGATAATTTATTATCCTTCTTAGCTTGCTTGATGGACATTTTTTTGTATGGTTCTAGTTGTAAAATATGTAATCACCCATGTCAAAACTTGTTTCACTACGATGTTGATCTACTTGTTGTTTCATTTGATTTGCGCCAAAGTCAAGTTATCCTTTAATAGTTGGAGAAATTGTTGTTTATGCTCGATGTGATCTTCCATTGCTTGAACCTTAGAACTGTCTCTTAGAGAAGATGTGATGGATGGTGGATGACATCCATAAAGCGCTATAAATGGGGTCATTTTTGCTGCGGTATGGAAGGAAGTGTTATACCACCATTCTGCCAGAGGTAACCACTTAACCCATTGTGTTTTTTATCAAAGACAAATCAATGAAGATATCCTTCTAAACATTTTTTCACTATATCATTTTTCCCTTCAGATTGAGTATGATAAGATGAGATATGAGCTAATTGAGTACCATGACAAGAAAATAATTTTGTCTTAAAATTTCCAGTGAAAATGGCAGCTTTGTCACCTACAATAATCTTTAGGTTTCCATGTAGATTTTGAATAGTTTCCACAAATGCAGTAGTGATTGTGCTGGCTCTGAAAGGATGAGATAGTGCACAAAAGTGTGCATACTTGGTAAGTATATCAAGTATCACCATGATGACACTCTTTCCTTCAGACATGGGTATACCTGTGATAAAATCCATTGAGACCCTTTCCAACATTGCATTGGAATGGCTAATGGTTATAAAAGACATGGGGTCTTAATTGTCTCATCTTTATTTGTTGGAAAACCAAACATTCTACCACAAATTTCTGAATATCATATTTAATTTATCCCAAAAACATTCCTTCCCGACCCTGTGGTAAGTTTGTAAAAATATTGAGTGCCCACCTATAAGAGAGGTGTGTAATTCCAAAAGAACCTGTTGTTTGAGTTGGGATTTCTTACATAGATATAAGCGATCTTTGTACAACAGTGAATAATTTTTCCAAATAAATGTATTAGATGCATTGGGATCTTGGTGCAACTTCTGAATGAGTGTCCATAACTCTTCTTCATTCTTTCATTCATCCATTTATTTAGTTATCCAATCAGGTTGGATAATATAAATGGCACAGATCAATGCCTCCACATCCTCATCCCTTCTTGAGAGGGAATTTGCAACAACATTTTGCTTCTATTTTTTGTATATGATTTGAAAGTCATAACCCAACATCTTTGTGACCCATTTTTACTTCTCTTTTGAAGGTAATTTTTGTTCTAAGAAGTATTTAAGGATATCATGATCTATTTTTACCCTGAAGTGTCTTCCCATTAGGTAAGGGCACCATTGCTTCAGGGCATGTAGTATTTCCAACATTCCTTTCTCATCAACAGGTTTGTGTAAATTCTTTCCATTGATTGGATGACTTTCAAAAGTAATGGGTATTCCTTCTTTCATTAAAACAACACCAATGTCATTCCCTGAGGCATCACAATCCACAATAAATGTTTTCGTGACATTTGGTGTAGCTAAGACCGGAGCTCAAAACCTTGCTGCTTTAAGATTTTCAAAGGACTTAGTTGCTTCTGGAGTCCAAAAAAATGCATCTTTCTTTAGTAATGTTGTTATAGGTGTTGTTATTTTCTCATAATTCTTAACAAACTTGTGATCATACCTTGTCAACCCAAGAAATCCTCAAAGATACCTTAAGGTTATTGGGATTTTCCATTCCTTGGTGGATTTAATTTTGTTAGGGTCTACCTTAACACCCTCATGAGATACAATATGACCCAAATATTCCACCTCTTGTAACCCATATAAACATTTGGAGGGTTTTGCATACAATTGTTTCTTCTGCAATAATTTGAGCACCCTGCCAACATATTGAACATGATCTTTCCAAGACCTGTTGTAGATTAGTATATCATCAAAAATTAATAAAAATAAAATCTCTAAGGAAAGATTTGAAATTGAAATTCATCAAACCTTGAAATGCGGAAGGAGCATTAGTAAGGCCAAAAGGCATGACAAAAAATTCATAATGACATTCATGATTTACGAATGTTGTTTTCAAAATGTGTTTTTTTTTCATTCTAATTTGATGATATTTTGAACGAAGATAGAACTTGGTGAAGTAAATTGCTCCATGTAATCCATCCAACAATCCAACAATTAAAGGAATGGGAAAATTATTTTTAATAGTGAGTTTGTTGAGTTCTCTATAATCTGAACACTTACATCATCATCCATCCTTCTTGTGCACCAATACTACTGGAGAGGAGAAAGAACTTTAGATAGGTTGAATTCTACCTTCCTTTAGCATTTATGCAACCATATGTTCAATTTCATTCTTTTGGGCACAGAGATTTGTAAGGTTTGATATTTGGAAGAAAACTTATTGAAATCAAGTGAATAGCATGATCATGATTGTGAATAGATGGGAGACCTTTGGGAGTCTCAAATACCTTGGAATGATTTTCAACGACTCTTTGGATATCTAGAAAAATAGATGACTTAGATGTTGAATCTCTAGTGAGCATAATTGTGTAATTACCACTCTTTGTTCCTTCAAAAAAAATTTCATTCCATTACAACTAATTATCTTCACAGGTTTCCCTATGATGTACCCCTTAATTCAATTTCCTTTCCTTCCCAGAAAAATTTCAAGAAAAGTTCTTGAAAATTAAAATTTATCCTCACAAAATATTGTAGCCATTGGACTCCTAATACAACATCAACACCACCCATTGGAATGGAAAGAATTGGACTATTCAATACATATTCCCTCATGGTTTGATTAATATTATGGCACTTCCTCGAGAAATTTGTAGTTCCTCCATCTAAAACCATCAATCGAAACTTTGGTGTTGGATATGGAAAGAAATTCAAATCATTAACTTAATCTTACAATGAATAAAATTATGGGTACTACCTGAATCTATCAACGCTATTACCTTTTTCTTCTTGATATATCCTTCTATCTTGAGAGTTTGAGGAGTGGTCATTCCCGCTAATGCATTAAAATATATGCTCAAATTTATTTCTTCTTTTTCATCTCCTGGGGTTGGTTCTTGGTGTATATCTTCTTCTTTTGATGTTTCATGTTCCTTTTCTTCCTCCTCTTCACAATCTGTATAAAATAATTTCTTCTTAGCACACTTATGACCTTTAGTGTATTTTCTATCACAACTGTAATATAGCCATTTTTCTCTTTTTTCCTCCAGTTTTTGTGGTGTCAACCTTGTAGGTTGTGGGAGGCTAGGAGCAACAACACCATCTTTATAATTGTGAGTGGTAGATATCTATTTTTCCATAATTTTTCTCTCAACGTTTCTTGCCACTCTGAATTCATTTTCTAATGAGTTAGGTTCCCAAAGGAAAACCTCATGTTCGATGTTATCCTTTAAATTCCCTATGAAGAAATGAATCAAATTCTCCTCTAAAACATAAGTTACCTTGATATTCAATCTTTGGAAGTTCTCAATGTGGTTCACAACTGAACCCTTTTGTTTGAGATTTATCAATTAGCTAAAGAAGGTATTTGTCTTTTTATCCTCATAATGTCAATACCACACAAAATGATTGGGTTTTAAATATAAATATGCAATGTGTACCTTTTGTGTGTGTTTCACATCATGTAAATCAAAGAAATACTCCATATTTAATATCAATGTTATCAGATCCTTGCCATCAAACTTCCTGATATTGATCTTTGGAATATGGTTGGTCTTAAACCCAAAGTTAGAGTCTCTAAAATCATGATTCACATCCCTTTTTTTCTCATTGTGAGTTTCGTAGAATACCTTGGACCACTAGGAAGCCTTTCTTGTAGCAAATTTATCAAACCATCCTTCCAACCTTCCATGTTTACTTTTATGTACGCTTTTAGTAATTTATGACAACAAAGTCATCAATACCACACAAACTGATTAGGTTTTAAATATAAATATGCAATGTGTACCTTTTGTGTGTGTTTCACATCGTGTAAATCAAAGCACTGCTCCATATTTAATATCAATGTTATCAGATCCTTGCCATCAAACTTCCTGATATTGATCTTTGGAATATGGTTGGTCTTAGACCCAAAGTTAGAGTCTCTAAAATCATGATTCACATCCCTTTTTTTCTCATCGTGAGTTTCGTAGAATACCTTGGACCACTAGGAAGCCTTTCTTGTAGCAAATTTATCAAACCATCCTTCCAACCTTCCATGTTTACTTTTATGTCCACTTTTAAACCTTTTATTTCCCCTTTTATATCTGATTTTATGTCTTCTTTTAATACCTTCACCATCACTTCTGGTTCATATTTGGTTGCTCTTTGTGAGAGTGAAATTTTTTGCACTTGGTCCCTACATAATTTTGATATATCATGTTGCATTTCTTCTTCTTTTTCATGCATCATAGTAGAATTTTCTGAGGGCTTAATGGGTGTAGAACTTTTTTTAGGAGGAATTATGGAACGAGTTAATGATATCTATGCTTCACTAAGCCCTTTAAATCACTTCAAACTGATTTTTCAAAAAAAAATAATACAAATTTAAAAATACACACCTTTTAAGAGTTTGATTTTGAGCTTGTTGATTTGGCTAAACTTGAAACACCTGTATCTCAGTGATTTTAGGCTCCCAAGGTTTGAAATTTTGTCCTAAGGTAGCTATCTATGTCTTATTTCCAACCTCTTGTGGCGGCTACAAAACCCTCCAAAATTTTGGATTGCACTCAAATTTTGGAGCCTTCCTTGGTCTTTCCCTTGATTGTTGCAAACACTTAAGCTCATTTCATGAGATTTCCCCAAGTTCTTTGAACCCTTTTGCTTGTTGGATTAATTGTCGTCTTTTGGCATGTTTGACTGATATGTCATGTTTGCGAACCTTTTCTGGTGGTTTTGAAGGTTGGTCTTTGTGTATACGAGTTTTCCTAGTCATGTAAACACATGTCGCACTCATACACAAAGTCTTGAGCACTGTCACACAAGCGTCGTCACAGTCGTCCAAAGGTATATCTCAAGTTTCACACTTCGTCATGAGATAGTCAGACAAAGGGTAATGTTTTTTCTTATTGTTCTAGTGGTCCATGTTGTCATGTCATCAAAGTCATCAAAGTATGTTAAGTGTGTGATCACAAGTTCAAGTCCATCATGAATCTATCTTCCTTCCATGCTTAACCATTTTCGAAAAATCTTCCTGATGGGGAAAATCAGCTTCACTGGGGCCGACTGAACTATGCATTGTGCATTTACAACCTTCATTGATGTGACCTTGCTTCCTAGAACTGTGCAGTGCACAATGACTATCTTCCAAGGAAGTTGTACTGCATCATTCCAGAGCCCAGTAACCTTCCTTGACCCCCCAAATTGCGCAGTTGTTCCTCCCAGTCTGATCTGAACTATGCCCTTCGCACTTTCAATCCTCAATATTTTCCCTTGCCTACTCGAACCCCATAATGTGCAGAGATCCCAACCTCCCTTGGCCTTCATAATTGTGCAGATGTGTCCACCAGTGACCTCCCTCAGCCGGAAGTCACTCACCTCAAGAACTGCACAGATTTTTCCTCTAGGCCTCTCTGCTGCCAAGTCCCCTTACCTCTGAAGATTACACAAAATTGACCTCTTAGGGCCTCATACTACATCACCCACTACTGGCTTGAACTACACAATCCTGACTCCCAGTGGCCACTGTGCAATTTATTTCCCCAGTCATGATTGTGTTGTAAAGTTCCTCAGTCAAGTCTGAGCTACGCAGTCTTAATCATCAAGCTCTCTCCCCTCCACTTGGAACTACGCAATGTGCAATTACTGGGCCCTCTCTCCCAGCCTCTCACTTGTCCGTGGCTAAGTTCATGGATAATAATGCATCATCTTAGGATAGAGAGTTTTCAGATTGATGTCGTCTCGTCATGAATGAATTGCGGGAACATGTACACTATCAATTGATGGTGAGATGATGAAGAAGGAGGAGAAGGAGGGAAGCATGCCTAAAGACTCACTTGTAGTTGAATGAACGAGTGGACCTACCAAGAACAAGAGAAGGAACACGTGTGAAAACACCTTCCAAGACCAAAGATCATTGAAGACCCCACATTACTAAGCTATGCAAAGGAAAAGAGAAAGCATACCCAAGAACACATCTAGTACCCATCAACAACAACGACTTTAAATTGCCACATCATCAAGCCAATCCATGTCAGCAGTGTCATGTCAAGTCGTGTCATGAGTTTTCATATGCCACATCACTATTTTGGTCCATGTATATTATAAATCAAATGTATTGTAAAGTGGAAGTCCAATGAACACACATGAATATGAAGAGTCATGTAAGTTGAAAAGGCATAGGAAGTTGAAAAATCATGAGGGTAGTCAAAGAGTCACAAGGGTTAAGCATCACCCCTTGGTTATATATACCCCCTCATTGTATGAGCAAAGGAATTTTCACCTTGGCTCCTTCCGTAAGGAATTAGAGAGACCAGTTAGTTCTTTAAAGAGCACGGAGTGACTCCAATGGCCAACTACTGGGGCTAGTGACATACAATGTAAATATGTGTCTTTGAATTTTTTCTTAATAACAAAAGCCTTTTAGGCCAACACATTCTTCATGCGTGAATTATGAATGTTTGTAGGACTATTCTGTGAACATTTTTATTTCATGTTTGTTTTCACATGTTGTAATATAGTTTAACTATTTCAGTTATTTTAGTGCTTATCTTGTTGAGAATGTGTTATAATGGTTGTTATTGTTGTCTCATCCTTGTGGAATATTCCATGAGATACTAGAAAGACCTTTCTTTGCTTATTGGTTATAACAATCGTCACATCTGTTGTGGACTATTCCACTGGATGTTGGACTAAAATTCCCTTGTTCATTAGTTGTAATGATTGTCACATCCAATGTGGACTATTCTGCTGGATGTTGGATAGGTCCTTCTGGTTCATGTGTGTCTCTTCTTGGGTGGTACTATTACCTCTCAATTAGAGGCTCACTTTTCTCCCCCATTTTGCAGTAAGAGAACCTAGACACAGTTGCACTGCACACTCACTAGGCACACTCACCTTGCTTTTTGAAGATACCATTGCATCACTCTCTTGTGCTGACAACTAGATCCAAGGAAAATCTTTAAGTATTTGGCAACTGAGCCTTTATACCAGATGGGACTCCTACACCAAACGATGAGAGGTCTGATTGGGACTTCATATTGAGGATATCCCCTGAATGTTAGCAAGTCCAACACCATCAACATTTATGGTGATAGAAGGAGGGCAACAAATATTTTATGGTTGATTGTTCCACCGTCCCCACTAATCCATCTTCTGGTCAAGGCAGAAACTTCACTCTATCTCCCCTACTGGTAATCCTGGAGTTGGTAAGCCTTCATCGCCAAGGCCTGAATGTGAAATCCTATATGATCAACTTTGGGTTGACTTCCTCGTCACCTGTCACTGTGTAAAAGTTGTTAGATTGATTATGGGAGTATTCACTCTTCCATATTCTCAGAAGAAGAACAAGACGACCCCTACAGGAGTAGTGGTATCATCTATTGAAGAAGCAGTCCTCGCCACTCTTAAAGAACTAGCAGATGTTGTTTAAAGGGAAGAAGAAGCTCCACTCTTTCAAGGAGGAGAAAAGGTAACCCCTTACTCTCAGGTTCAAATTCCAGCGGGACAGGCGGAGAGGAAGAAAATGAAGAAGAAGAAAAGGAACCATCAGATTTAGAAGAGGAAGAGAAGGACAATGAAGAAGAAGACATGGAAGAGCAAAATCTAGATACGATGACTTAGGGCTCACTGGCACTTCTGGGTGTCCTGAATAATATGCCGAGCCATGTGGAGAAGCTCTTGACGAAATATGACCCTCACAAGATAGTGAAGGATGAAGACCGCCTGAATAAATTCTACCTACATCTTGCAAACACCTGAGGTACACTAAGATGATATTGCATGCAAAATTTTTCCATGTACCTTGGATGGAAGGGTAGTTGTATGGTATCACAGACTTCCTCCAAACTCAATCCAGAATTGGAAGTCATTCAAAAGAATATTTCTTGAAAATTTTGTTGAAGATAAGACCCCTGCCATGTTATTGAAGGAGTTGGGTAGTTTTAAGATGGAGCAGAAGGAAAAAGTTAAAGATTTCAATCAGAGGTTTAATTGCATCTTGAAAAAGTTTCCGGACGTAAAAAAGCCTCATGACTCTATCACCATAGACTACTAGTTCTACCTTACTAACAAGTATTGCACAGTTTGTAAAGAAAACTACGAAACTGACATTGATAGAAAACTACAAAGAGGCTATCTTCGTTGAGAAGGACCTGCACAATATTATAGTCATATTAGATGATGAACCCATAAAGGACTCCAAGGACATGGGTAAGAGTTATCAAGCCTCTATCAGCCAGGCCAAGGAAAAGGAACCGAATGATCTTGAAAGCCTTATTCGTCTCGTGAGTCTCTAACCACTGAAATGGTTGAACTCAAACAAAGGACAAGAAAGAATACCATGAGAAGCAGACCACCCAAGTTTATGCTTAGAAGGAACACAACTCCCGGAAGCAGCAACAATCATCTGACAAAATCTGTGTAGAGTTCCAATGTGGCGCTGAACATTGAAAAAATTACCACATATTTGTACTACAAGTTTCATAATGAGAATCATTCGGAGAAGACGTGTCCACAATGGAACCAACTTATGAGAAGAATGGATGCGCAATTTGTTGACTCATTCATGGTTGAGGAACATGCTGAGCCCGATGAAGAGAAGGCAGAAGCTCCTGCAGCTGATGAAGCTCCAATCACTAGGCATGTAGTGAACATGTATCATTGCGTTCTCATAGCCTAGAAAAGTACTACCCATAAGCAGCTTCCGAGTGATGGTCAAGGGCTGACCACTTTTATTGAGGTGCTGAAATAGAAATTCAAAGAAAACTTGTTAAGAAAGCTCAATCCTCCAGATAACTCAATGCAAAACACTTAGAGCAAGTCCGGGAAAGGAGTTTCAACGAAAAATGTTTCCGACAATAGTAAAGACATAATCATCCCTCCGGAAACCACAAACTTAGTTCCATCTCTTGACACCTCAGTCAGGCTTCCCTGCGTAGACTATAACATTGTAGAGGATATGAAGAAGGTTCGTACAAACAGCTCCCTATTTGAACTTATAAATATCACGAGCTAGTGGGACATCCTTCTACGGGCACTTGGACAGACTTCTACGTGTAATGCTACCTCTTCAGACAATGGATCTAGTAAGTTTCCTGACACTCTCACATTTGTACTCAATGCACTCATGATGGAAGAAAACACACTCTGCCCACCATTCTTATTAACATTTTAAATATTCAAATTCAATGTATACAATTTCTTGGTTGATTCCAGTGCATCGATAAATTTCATGCCACTATTTATGGCCAAGAAGATGAATTCTAAATGGGTCAAGACAAATGCATAGATCATTCAATTGGACAAGACTCATGTCCAAGAAATTGGTGAACTCAGGGATGTCATCATCCAGTTATCAACTGACAGACAAGTTCACCAATGTATCAACATTATGATTGTTGACATTGCGGAAGTGTATGGAGTGTTACTGAGAAGAGACTGGTCAAGCAAGCTGCAAGGATACTTTGCCATAGACTGGGCACACTTATGGCTTCTATACAGGGGTAGGAACAATCCGATCTGGGTAGGGTCAGAGAGATACATGAAGAACATAGTGACTCGCTTGAATGGGCATAATGATCCAATGGCTTCCACGAAACTTCTATTTGGAAATTATTTTCTGGAAACACAGTTGGGGTGTTTTCTTGTAGAGCCATCCCTATTTCCACTAGATGCACAGTTGGATCTCCTTCCATGTCGAGATGGTGATAATGAGCCTTTTACAGCTAGTAGTAGTAGTAGCAGCAGTAGTAGTACTAGTGAGTAGTCCCTGTACATATGATATGTGGACAATGTACTTTGACGGATTTGAGACATAGGAGGGCTCTGGAGCTAGTTGTGTTTTAATAGATCTATTGTAGAGAAACTACTTGATCTCTAGTCACTTGTAATTCAAGTGCATGAATAACACTACAGAGTATGAAACACTCGTCCTGGGCTTGCAAAAGGCCATTGACCTCAATGTTTTTGTTCTAAAAGTGGTAGGTGACTCTGAAATCGTGGTGCATCAGGTACGTAACACTATACATTGTGTGTCACCTCATATTAAGAGTTATCAACAAGAGGTATGGTGACTCATCTCTCACTTCTAAGCTTTTAATATTATTTCAGTACCAAGAATGCGTAATGCAGTTGTAGATGCCTTGGAAAACGCAATTGCTAGGATGTTACCTTTAAGGGACTACTTTTCTATTGAAATTATATATAAACCATCTATCCTAGATAACATAACTAACTTACGCATTTTTTATGATGACCAACAAATACTGTACTTTATGGTGAGCACTGACAATATTCAAAGATGCAACGATCGACGAGGATGTGTATGAACAGACACTGTAGGACGCGGCTAGTGCAAGCAGAGAAAACCTCATCCCTAAGGGTGTGGTATCACTTGAAAAGCTGTATAATCTGTAGAATCGCTTCTAGGGACCTGTGAATTCCAAGACCCATAGTTATACATTGTCACATGAGAAAATCAATCTAGGAACCCAAGAAATATCCGAAATACATCAATTTTGGTACTTGCTACACACCACAGGAGTGAAAATCCTTCATCCGCTTATTCAAGTAGTACCGTGATGTATTCACGTGAACATATGATGAACTCAAGACTTATGACACACAAATCATCCAGCATGTGATACTGATCAAGGAAGGGGTCAAGCCATTTCAGCAGAAACTAAGGACAGTTCACCCAACACTTGAACCCCTCCTATAGAAGGAGTTGAAAAAATTGTTTGATTCTTGGATCATTTACAAAGTGTAACATTCAACGTGGGTATCAAACTTAGTCCCTGTGAGAAATAACTCTAAAGAGATCCGCCTGTGTGTAGATTTTTTCAATCTCAACCTCGCCTTAGAAAAGGAAAATTACCCAGTGCCGTCCATGGAGAAAATATTACAAACAGTATTTGGGGTCTAAATGCTTTCTTTTCTTATTGGATTCTCAAGTTACGACTAGGTTTTGGTTGCAGAGCCTGACAAATTAAAAACTACATTTCGGACAAAGTGGGGCACGTTCGCATTTGGACGAATGTTGTTTGGGCTAGTCAATGTCGGTGCAACATTCCAATGCACGATGGACATCGCCTTTGGTAAACGTATTGGACAGAGCGTAGTGGTCTACCATGATCATGTGACAATATTGTTCAAATAGATGTTAGATTATCTGCACCATTTAAAGAAGATTTGTGAGCGATGTTGAAAATATGGGATATCCTTGAATCCAAAGAAGAGCATCCTTAAAGTGTCCAAAGGTAATATCTTGGGACACATCACTGCTAAAAGTGAGATTAAGGTAGATCTGAACAAGGTTTGGACCATCACACAGATTCCCCACCCAGTGAACAAAAAAGCCATGCAGAATTTCTTGGGGAAGATCAACTTCCTTCGAAAGTTCATCTCTGACTATGCTCAGATTGTTAAACCAATACAGGAGATGATCAAGAAAGACGCAGTCTATAAATGGGATAAGAGGAAAAAGGACGCGTTCACCCATATCAAGCAAGCTATAGCAGAAGCACCCGTGTTGTACAACCCAGACTTCAGTAAAGACTTCTTGCTCTACATTTTTTCTTCTGACACCTCTCTTGTTGCTGTGCTCACTCAAAAGGATGAGTTGAACAATGAATGACCTATCTCCTTCATGAGTACGAGCCTGCAAGGACCAGAGCTCAACTATCCCATTGTGGAAAAACAAGCTTATGTAGTATACAAGGCGGTAAAGCACTTCATACCCTATCTATTGAAAAATAATTGTATTATCTTTGTTCCACACCAAGCAGTCATGTCACTGCTTGTTCAGAGAGAGATGGGTGAAAGAAGGGAAAACTAGATGGCCAGATTACAAGAATATGATCTTGACATAAATCTAGTTCACATAATCAAGGGTCATGGTATTTTTAAATTAGTAGTAGAAGTATTCAACACAAAAGAGGAAGAAGAAGAGCTCGTAGTATGGGAACAAGAGATTGGGACATAAAATGTTGAGCGAGCCTCCCCCACTTTGAACATAAACTCTGGGTACCTGGACGTGCACCAATACCTTGAGCATGGCACCATTCCCTTCACTTCTTTATACAATAGAAGAGGGCACTCTGACTCAAAGCATTGATGTATCAGTTGGTGCATGGGGTGTTGTTCAGGAAGCACCACAATGGAATATTTCTCATGTGTTTGTAGGCACATGACTAAAAAAAAGTGTTACGTGATCTCCATGATGGACCAGTTAGGGCATACTTCACAGGCAACACTACAATGGATAAGGTTATGTGGGTCGAGTTTTACTAGCCTACATTATTCAAAGATGCTCATGCTTATGCCCACAAGTGTCTGATCTGTCAAAGATGTGCTGATAGAAATCGGAAGTTAGCAACCTCGATATAGCCCGTTGCAAGGGAAGAACCTTTTCAACAGTGGTGCTTGGATATCATTGGGAGAATTTTCCCACATTCATCAAAGTAGCACAACTATATCCTAACTGCTATAGATTATTTCACATGGTGGATAGAGGTAGTTCCGTTAAAACAGGTGAACGATCAGGAAGTCATCAACTTTCTACAGCAGAATATCATCTCCACGTTTGGCGTTCCTATGTCAATTTTTTTTATAATGCAACATACTTTTCCTCATTAAAGCTTTATGATTTTGCATTGGAAAATTGTATTATCTTGAAACATTCTACTAATTCTTATTCGCAAGGGAATGGTCTTGCTAAATCCATGAACAAGAACCTCATCCATATCATCCAAAACACCATATTATCTGAACAATGAAACTGACACTCCGCTTTGAAGAATGATTTATGAGCTGACCGAGTCACGTCTAAACCTTCTCTGAAAACCTCCCCCTACTTCCTGATATATGTAAAGGAAGCCATCATTTCGATGATCATCTACTTTACTGCTCTCCAATTCTCCCGAGAATCCCAAGGCAAGCCATGTCATTTAGTTTAGCATAGGATGGACACTTTGCACAAGCTATAGGAAGAAAGGTTGAAAGAAAAAGAAAAATTCTCACTTCACCAGAGTCATATCAAGAGATGGTTTGATAGAAAGTCTGCAGGGAAGAATAACTTTAGTGTGGGTGACTTAGTCTTGAAGTGGGACAAAGCCCACGAGGACAAAGGAAAACACACTAAGTTTCAGTCCCTGTGGATTGGTCCTTACACAGTCCATGAAAAGCTTGGCCAACACACGTATCATCTTCAATCACTTGACGGGAAGATTGACTCTCTCCCTATCAATGGCCAAGACTTAAAAAAATATTTTCAATAAATATATAGGGTTGCGCCCCACACTATGTACATAGTCTTTTTTTGTTTGTTGTTTATGTATTTTCTTTAGTTTTGTGTTGTTTTTCATGTAAATAAGTGTTGTGCCTTACTATGTTGTGGTTTCTGAGTGTGTGCGTGGTTGAAGTTCAAAGAGTCTTGTGAAAATGTAGCACTTGTCTAGCATCCTATATATCTTCCTTGTATTGGTTATATCTTTGGCTGATGAAGTTCTAATGGAAAATACGATCTGTCGGTAAGGAGATTCTTGGCCCAACCATGAACCCGTGTCTAGTTTGGAAACTTCATGGCTATACTCAGTTTTTTTCTTTGGTTTTTCCAAGTGTATCCAACTAGTAGAAATGAAGAAGGGGAAATATATAAACGAGAAAACCTAAATCATAGGTATTTATATGCTTCTCTAAAGGAACAACCTCTCCTTCTCTCAATAAGTCAGGATCCCTCTTTCGCCCCAAAATAAATAAGTGTCGATGCATAGTTCTCTTTAAATAAATAAATAAAGGCGAAAGAAGAGAAATGCTTCCTGTGTAGAGAGGTGAAGCAAGCAACTCTGTCGGGGTACTGTCCAGGCTTGCTGACAGTGAAGCAATGTTTGTGTTCCTGCGTGACTCCATCGGGGTACTATCTAGGCCTGTTGGCAGTGGAGCAACACCAAAGATGAAAACTATACTCTGAAAATCTTAAGCTTGTGAGCTAAACTACCCTTCCCAACTCAAAACATTGTGATTATGTTGAATCTTATGTTGTGTTCAACTAAGAAGGTATAGAGGGGACCATGCCTACCCATGGGGTAAGTGGGGAAATCAAAGTAATCTGCACGATGAATCAATACTCCCTGAAGGACCAAGGCCCTGCACAGAAGAAACTAACCAAGACAGAGACACTGGAATTCAACCAGTGTGTAGCCAAGTGTTGTAATAGCCATAACACCCTAAAATTTTGGTTTTCACTCAAATTTTGGAGCCTTCCTTCGTATTTCCCTTGATTTTTGCAAACAATTAAGCTCATTTCATGAGCTTTCCCCAAGTTCTTTGAACCCTTTTGCTTGTTGGATTAATTGTCATCTTTTGGCATGTTTAACTGATATGTCATATTTGCAAACCTTTTCTGGTGGTTTTGAAGGTTTGTCTTTGTGTATACGAGTTTTCCTAGTCGTGTAAACATCTATCGCACTCATACACAAATTCTTGAGCATTGTCGCACAAGCGTCATCACGGTCATCCAAAGGTCTATCTCAAGTGTTACACTTGTTGCTTCTTGTCATGAGACAATCACACATAGGGTAATTTTTTGTCTTGTTGTTCCAATGGGCCATGTTGTCATGTCATCGAAGTATTCTAAGTGTGTGATAACAAGTTCAAGTCCATCACGAATCTATCTTCCTCCTGCACAACCATTTTCGAAAAATCTTCCCAACCAGGCAACTCAACTTCACCAAGACCTGACTGAACTGTGCACTACGTAGTCTCAACCCTCATTAATTACTTGGAACTACACAGTACATAGCCACTGTCCTCTAGGGTAGTTTTACTGCACAATTCCAGAGCCCAACAAACCTCTTGAACCCCTAGAATTGCGCAGTTGTTCCTCCTAGTCTGATTTGAACTGCACACTTCACACTTTCAGTCCTCAAGCTTTTCCCTTTCATGTTGGAACCCCGAAATGCGCAGAGAGCCCAACTTCCCTTGGCCTCCATAACTGTGCAGATGTGTCCTCCACTTCCCTCCCTCAACTGGAGCTCATTGACCTCAAGAACTTCCCAAATTTGTCCTCCAGGGCTCTCTGCTGCCAAGTCCCCACTGCCTCTGAAAATTGCGCAAAACTAACCTCTTAGAGACATATCCCACATCACCCACTGCTGGCTTGAACTACATAATTCAAAATCTTGGTGGTCAATGTACAATTTCATTGCCCAGTGGGGACTATGCTGTAAATTTCCTCAATCAAGCCTGAGTTTCACTCTGCGCAGTCTCAGTGATCAAGCTCTCTCCTTGTCACCTAGAACTGCATAGTGTACAGTTATTGGACCCTGTCACCCAGTCTGTCACTTGTGCTAGGTTTAGTTCATGGATAATAATGCATCATCTTAGGATAGGGAGTTTTTAGATTGACGTCGTCCTGTCATGAATGAATTGCAAGAACAGGTACACTATCAAGTCATGGCAAGATGATGGAGAAGGAGAAGAAGGTGGAAAGCATGCCTAAAGACTCACTTGTAGCTGAACGAATGAGTAGACCTACCAAGAATAAGAAAAGGAACACAAGTGTGCAACCACTTTCTGAGACAAAAGATCATTGAAGATGCCGCATTACCAAGCTATGCAAAAGAAAAGAGAAAGGATATCCAAGAACACATTTAGCACCCAACAACAACAACGACTTGACATTTCCACATCATCAAGCTAGTCCATGTTAGAAGTGTCATGTCAAGTCATGTCATGAGTTGTCATATGTCACATCACTATTGCGGGCTATGTGTATTGTAAATAAAATGTATTGCAAAGTGGAAGTCCAATGGACACACATGAATATGAAGAGTCATGTAAGTTGAAAAGTCATAGGAAGTTGAACGGTCATGAGGGTAGTCAAAGAGTCACAAGGGGTAAGCATCACCCCTTGGTTATATATATGGCCTCATTGTATGAGCAAAGGACTTTTCACCTTGGCTCCTCCCGCAAGGCATTAGAGAGACCAGCTAGTTAAGTTGAGGATCAAGGAGTGGCTCTAATGTCCCACTATCAAGATTAGTGGCATACAATGTAAATATGTGTCTTGGAACTTTTTCTTAATAAGAGAAGCCTTTTAAGGTCATCATTTTCTTCATGCACGACTTATGATTATTTGTAAGACAATTATGTGAACCTTTGTATTTCATGTCTTCTTTCACATGTACTAAGATAGTTGAACTATTTCATTTATTTTAGTGCTTATCTTGTTGAGAATGTGTTGTAATTGGTGTTAATGTTGTCTCATCCTTGTGGATTATTCTACGAGATACTAGACATACCTTTCTTTTCTTATTGGTTATAATGATCATCACATCCGCTGTGGACTATGATGTTGGACGTTAGACAAATCGTCCCTTGTTCATTGGTTGTAATGACTGTCGTATACATTGTGAACTATTCCGCTGGATGTTGGATAGGTTGTTCTGTTTCATGTGTGTCTCTTCCTGGTTGATATTATTACCTCTCACTTAGAGACTCACTTTTCTCCCACCTTTTGTAGTAAGAGAACCTAGACATAGTTGTGCTGCACACTCACTAGGCACACTCACCTTGCTTTTCGAAGATGCCATTGCATTACTCTCTTGTGCTGACAGCTAGAGCCAAGGGATTTTTTTAGGTATTTGGAAACTGGGCCTTTATATCGGATGGGACTCCTATACCAAAATGTGTGAGGTATGATTAGGACTTCATATCAAGTAGATTCGCTGAATGTTGGCAGGTCCAACACCGTCAACATTTTTGGCGCTAGAAGGAGGGTAGCCAACATTTTATGGCTAATTCAAAATTGTGATACAGGTGGATGTTGGTGGCCACCCACCTATTCCACTTGAACCCCCACAACTGTCTCTGTCAGTTTTTCAGTTTCCTTATTTGTAGCACAATTTACTATTTTTAGTAGTTTTTCGGGTCCTGAACTTCTGGAGCCATTTTGAGGCCCTAAACAACGTTTTTTGGGAAATCTGGGAGTAACATGGGTCCATGGATTGATGTTTCTCTTCCCAAAGTTGTAGTGCTTGAATAGATATTTCTAACGAGCTATTGTACACGTCAAATGGAGATCCGGTGCCAAAGTTATGACACCGGGAAGTTGATGTACCAATTTACCCAAAACGGTGCCCACAATTTGGCGTTCATCTCCTAGGGTTAGGTTTTTGGATGTTTAGGGTTTTCCATTGTTTCTCAACAATAAATAGGCCTTCGAGCCTCATTGTAACACAGTTCAGAGGAATGTAGCTGCCACATCTCTTCTCAGAGATAAGCTACCATTGCCCTAGCTGGTTTATTTCCATTTCTATTTGTAAGAATATTTTAGTATTTTACATTAATGAAATGAAGTATTATTTTTGCTGCATCTCTGTAATTTGTTGCGTTCCTATTTAAATCTAGATCAATGGTATTAGAGCAGGTTATGATTCCATGGGAATGATGGTTTGATGCATATTTTTGATTCAAATTTTGCAACAATATTCAACAAAATTCAGGCATGTACTACGTCCTCCACAAAGCATTTTCTTGGGCCAAGCGATAAGAAATTTTCTTTTTCATTTTTTATGCACGAATGTTTTTGGGTGGTGAGTTTGCAGATCAGATCTGAAATTTTTGGTGCAAAATTTACAAAAACAAATAACAGATCTAGATTCCTTGTGAAAATACTCAAATTCAAAAAAAAAAAAATCAGCCGAATCAGAGTCCGGATGAGGGAGATATCGCTGATTTAAAATCAGCTATGTTGCAGAAATGTTTATGACGACAATTCATGGACGACGGCTCTCCTATATTTTTTTGAAATTTTGGTGCAGAATTTCAGAAAAGTGATTGTATATCTAAGCTCCTATCAAAAAATAGCTCAATTAAAAAAAAATGGGTTGAATTGGAGTTTGGATGTGTGAGATATCGCTGATTTAAAATCAACTATTTTTTCAAAATTTTTGTGACGGCGGAAAAGTAGCATTGTGAATATGAGATTCTAAAGTGTCCAGATAAGGATTTCCAACACATGGGAAGACGCAAAATGGTCCTTCTGTTTCCAAAAATAGGTTATAATAAGTATTCTGAGTTATATTGACCAAGTTATGTCCATTTTAATTCTGAAGTAGCATTTGGAGCAAGTTCCCTATGGAGACGTGCCTTCCCACCTCGCTTTAGTAGGCACCTGCTTCACATTCATCAGTTCTAGCATAGCAGTCTACTTTCTCTCTTTTTTTCTTTGCATGTCCCCAACGAGGTCAGGATATAAGGAGTTAGGGCTTGAACTGGTCGAACCTTTGCAAGACTAGCCTCGAAAATCCCGACGGCCTCCCATAGCGGATGAAAAGAAAGACGAGGGGACAGGAGATCCTATCAAAATCTTGCTCGAAGAAGTCCTCGAGTGGCAAAGGAATGCGATGATGGACAACTTTGCCCAGATCCTTCAGCGGCTACCCAGAGGCGACGCATCGGCTTCCAACAGCTACTCTGGAAACGCCACACCCTTTAAGGTACAAGTTAATTTTGAAATCCCCATCTTCGAGGGTCAGATAGATGCAGATTCCATAGATGAATGGTGAAATTTGCTAGAAGGGTATTTTTCTGTTCATGATTTTTCCAGTCGGGAAAAGATTATTTTTGCTCTTCTCAAAGCATCCCCCCACGTCAAGGATTGATGGGAAACCTACAGTGAGCAGAAGGATGAAAGTACGGGCTCACTTGTTTCAGTTGCACCCACTTGGAATTCATTCTGGGATGCCATCAAGGAGCAGTACTGCCTTGCCAAAAGCTATGAGGACAAATACATAAAGTGGACCACACTGCGGTAGGGAAGGGACCAAGATGTGCCAGAGTTCACAAAAATTTTCATACCCTTCGCACACAGTTGGGTATCAAGGATTTTGAGCTACATTTGGTACTCAAATACCGCAGCTGCCTACATAGGTACATCAAGGAAGCAATGGAGTTCCTGAACATCTCCTTGCTTGGCACAACGTATTGATACACTGTCAAAATCGAGAAAAAGTTTAAATAGAAGAAGCGAGACTTTGGATTTGCAAATCCGAAGCAAGGGAAAGGCTTCCCTAAATCACAAACCAAGGACAAAGCCAAGACGGGGCAACCCAAGAAAACCCGTCAAAGCTACAAGAAATAACAACACCACAAAGTCAAAGAAGGACACAGGAAAGTGGTGTGAGTTCCATAAGAGCCCCACTCACAACACAAGTGAGTGTCCGACCAAGCAGTTGCTGGTGGCCGAGTTGAAGGCTTCAGAATTAGATGCATGTTCTGACCTTGAGTGATAACCCAAAAAGGCGAATGGAAAAGGGAAGCAAATCATTGATGCAGAGCCCAACACCACTGTTGCCACTGCCAAGATCTAGAAGGATGAGCCCGAAGATCCAAAGGAGGGGGAGCGCCTTTTCCACTCACAGATGTGGGTGAAGGGTTCGTCGCTGCAATTCATTATTGACAGTGGAAGCCAAAAGAACCTCATTTTAGCAGAGGTCGTGAAGCAGTTGGGCCTACCGACTACACCACACCTGCAGTCGTACAATATCGGGTGGCTTCACCAAGGACGAGATCTCTGAGTCCGCTAGTAGTTCCGTCTTCCATAGAGGATCAAGCCCTTTACAGATGAGGTATTGTGTGATGTTGCACCTCTAGATGTTTGTGATGTATTATTAGGTCAGCCATACTTGTGGAGGCGACATGCTGTGTATGAGTCAAGGCCTCACATTGTCATTATTTCTTTGTGTAATTCATTATACAGGATACCGGAGGTAGCCCCACTTACCGCCGTCTCTTTGATCACTCCTAAGAAAGGCAACAAGCTCATCTCCTAGACTAGGAAATTCATTTTCTGCCTGGTTCACTCCCAAAGTAAGGGGAAGATCGTCGCCACATCCAAGATTCCCGTGAAGGGTTCCTCCACGCAGTAGCAGCAGTAGAGGGATACGGTCATGAAAGAACACAAGAACAACTTCTCCTCACCCACAGGGGTACCACACAAGTTTCAAATGGGCGACAAAGTTTGGTTACATCTGCAGAAAGAACGTCTTACAAGAGCCCATCAGAAGCTCAGACCACTCCGACATGGTCCTTACATCATTACCAAGGCTATGGGAAAAAAAGCTTTGGAGCATTACGTTCCTCCATTCCTTCGCTTGCACTGAGTGTTCAATGTGGACTGCCCTCTACCATGCTTCCCACCATTACTGGACACATCAGAGATTGCAGAACAGCTCACCAGGGATCCAGCTCAGCATAAGTTTCCTCATCTCAGGGAGGAACTCAACGCAATGGGGACAATTGCTTCCTAAGGGGAGAGGAATGATCCAGGTGGATGTTGGTGGCCACCCACCTATCCCACTTGGACCCCCACAACTATCTCTGTCAGTTTTTCAGTTTCCTTATTTGTAGCAAAATTTACTATTTTTAGCAATTTTTCGGGTCCTAAACTTCCGGAGCCATTTTGAGGCCTTAAACAACGTTTTTTTGGGAAATTTGGGATCAAGATGGGTCCCTAGATTGATGTTTCTCTTCCCAAAGTTGTAGTGCTCAGATAGATCTTTCTAACAAGCTATTGTACACGTTAAACGGAGATCGGGTGCCAAAGTTACGACCCCAGGAAGTTGATGTACCAATTTACCCAAAACAGGGCCCACAATTTGGCGTTTCACCTCCTAGGGTTAGGTTTTTGGATGTTTAGGGATTTCCATTGTTTCTCAACAATAAAAAGGCCTTCGAGCCTCATTGTAACACAGTTCATAGGCATGTAGCCATCACATCTCTTCTCAGAGATAATTTACCATCGCCCTAGCTGGTTTATTTCCATTTCTATTTGTAAGCATATTTCAGTATTTTACATTAATGAAATGAAGTATTATTTCCGCTGCATATCTGTGTTTATGGTTATCTCTATAATTTGTTGCGTTCCTGTTTAAATCCGGATCAAATTGTCCCACCAACCCTGTTAATCCATCTTCTGGTCAAGGTCCGTCTACCCTACTCGTAATTTTGAAGTTGGTAACTCTTCACCACCTAGGCCTGAACGTGAAATCTCATATCATCAACTTCGGGTTGTCCACCCCATCACTTGTCATTTTTCAAAAGTTGTTGGATTGATTCTAGGAGTAACCAATCTTCCATATTCTCAAAATAATAACAAGATCACCCTTACAGGAGTAGTGGCCTTGTTTATTGAAGAAGCAGTCCTTGCCATTCTTGAAGAACCGGCAGAAATTATTGAAATGGAAGAAGAGCCTCCACTCTTTCAAGGAGGAGAAGGAGTCAACCCCTTACTGTTGGGTTCAAATTCTGGTGGGACATGCGGAGAGGAAGAGAAGGAAGAAGAATAAGAGGAACTATCAAATTTAGAAGAGGAAGAGGAGGACAATGAAGAAGAAGACATGGCATATGGATTGGATGACTCAGGGCCCACTGGCAATTCTGGGTGTCCTGCACAAGATGTCGAGGCACACAGAGAAGCTCTTGACAAAATATTACCCTGACAAGACAGTGAAGTTTGAAGACCACTTGGATAACTTCTACCTACATCTACAAACACTTGAGGTACTTTACAAAGATGTTGCATGCAAACTTTTTTGATGTACCTTGGATGAAAGAGGAGTTGTATGGTATCAAAACCTTCCTCCAAACTCCATATAGAATTGGAGGGCATTCAAAAGAATATTTCTTGAAAATTTTGTTGAAGATAAGACCCTACCATGTTATTGAAGGAGTTGGGTAGTCTTAAGATGGAGCAGAAGGAAAAAGTTAAATATTTCAATCAAAGGTTCAATCGCATCTTAAACAAGTTTTTGGATGACACAAAACCTCATGATTCCACCACCATAGAAAACTGTGAAGAGGCTATCACCATTGAGAAGGACCTGTGTGCTATTGGATTCATCTCAGATGATGAACCCACACAAGACTCCAAGTATATGGGTAAGAGGTCTCAGGCCTCTATCAGTAAGGCTAAGGAAAAGGAACCAAATGATCTTGAAAGCCTTACTCGTCTTGTCAAGTCCCTGACCACTGAAATGGATGAACTCAAACAAAGAACAAGAAAGACTATCATGAGAAGTAGCCCCCCCAAGTATATGGGTAAGAGGTCTCAAGCCTCTATCAGTAAGGCTAAGGAAAAGGAACCGAATGATCTTGAAAGCCTTACTCGTCTTGTTAATTCCCTGACCACTGAAATGGATGAACTCAAACAAAGGACAAGAAAGACTACCATGAGAAGTAGGCCCCCAAGTTCATGCTTAAAAGGAATGCATCTCCCGGCAGCAACAACAATTAGCTGCCAAAGTTTGCACAGAGTTCCAATGTGGTACTGAACGTTGAAAAATTGGTACGGATTCGTACTACACATTTCATAATGAGCATCATTGGGAGAAGAAGTGCCCACAATGGAACCAACTTATGAGTAGAATGGTTGTGAAATTTGTTGACTCAATCATGGTTAAGGAACAGGTTGAGCCCAACAAAGAGAAGGAAGAAGTTGCTGCAACTGATGAAGCTCCAAGCACTGAGCATGCAATGAACATGTATCATTGCGTTCTCGCAGCCCAGAAAAGTATTGTCGATAAGAAACCTCTGAGTCATGGTCTGACCCAGAAGCAGAGCAACCAATATGACTTGAGAAGTCAAGGGCCGACCACTATGATTGAGGTGTCGAAACAAAAATTCAAAGAAAGATTGTTAAGAAATCTCAATCCTCTGGCTAACTCTGTGTAGAACACTTAGAGCAAGTTCAGGAAAGAAGTTTCAACGAAAATTTTTTCTGACAACAGTGAAGACAAAATCATCCTTAGGAAACCACAAACCCAGTTCCATCCACGGACACCTTGGTCAGTCTTCTGCCCGTAGATTATAACATTGTAGAGGATATGAAGAAGGTTCGTGCAAACATCTCCCTATTTGAACTTACAAATATCACGAGCTAATGGTACATCCTTCTACGGGCACTTGGAAAAACTTCTATAGGGAATTCTACCTCTTCGGAAAATGAATCTAGTAAGTCTCTTGACGCTCTTGCATCTGTACTCAATGAACTCACTATGGAAGAAAACACACTCTGCCCACCATTCTTATTAAAATTTGAAATATTTGACTTCAACGTACACAATTTCTTGGTTGATTCCGGTGCATTGGTAAATGTCATGCCACTATCTGTGGCCAAGAATATCAATGCTAAATGGGACAAGACAGATGCACAGATCATTCAGTTGGACAAAACTCATGTCTAGGAAATTGGTGAACTCAGGGATGTCATCATCCGGTTATCAGCTGATGGACAAGTTCACCAATGTATCAATATTGTGATTGTGGACATTCCAGAAGCATATGGAGTGTTACTGAGCAGAGACTGGTCAAGCAAGCTACAAGGATACTTTGCCACAGACTGGTCACACTTATGGCTTCCATACAGGGGCAGGAATAATCAGATCCAAGTAGAGTCAGAGAGATACATGAAGCACATAGTGACTCCCTTGAATGGGCATAATGAGCCAATGGCTTTCAAAGAATTTCTATTTGGAAATTATTTTATGTAAACATAGTTGGGGTGTTATCTTTCAGAGCCATCCCCAGCTCCTCCAGATGCACAGGTTGATCTCCTTCCATGTCCAGCTAGTGATAATGAATCTTGTACACTTAGTAGTAGTAATAGTAGCTATAGTAGTACTAGTGTAGTGAGAAGTCCTTATACATATGATATGTGGAAAATGTACTTTGATGAACCCAAGACATAGGAGGGCTCTGGAGTTGGTTGTGTTTTAATAGAATCGTTGTAGAGAAAATACTTGATCTCTAGTTGATGGAATTCGAGTGCATGAATAACACTGTAGAGTATGAAGCACTCGTCTTGGGCTTGTGGAAGGCCATTGACCTCAACGTTGTTGTTCTTAAAGTGGTAGGTGACTTCAAAATCGCAGTGCATAAGGTACGTAACACTATACATTGTGTGTCACTTCATCTTAAGAGTTATCAACAAGAGGTATGGCCACTCCTCTCTCACTTCCAAGCTTTTAATATTATTTCTTTACTAAGAATTTGTAATGCAATTGCAGATGCCTTGGAAAACGTAGCTGCTAGGATATTACCTTTAAGGGATGATTTTTCTATTGAAATTATGTATAAACAATCTGCCGCATATAACATAACTAACTTATTCATTTTTTATGAAGACCAACATATACTATACTTTATGGCGAACACTAATGTTTTCAAAGACACAACGATCGACGAGGACGTGCACGAACAAAAACTACATAACGAAACCATCACAGGCATAGGAAACCTCATCCCTAAGGGTGTGGTATCAATTTAAAATCTAGATGATATACAAAAATGCTTCCAGGGACCTGTGAATGCCAAGACCCACAATTCTATGTTGTCGCATGAGAAAATCAATCTAAGAATTGAGAAATATTTGAAATACGTCAATATCAGTATTTGCAGCACACCACAGGAGTGGCAAGCCTTCATCTTCTTATTCAAGCATTATAGTGATGTATTCACATGGACATACGATGAACTAAAGACTTATGACATTCGAATCATCCAACTTGTGATACCGATCAAGGAAGGGTCCAAGCCATTTTATTAGAAACTAAGGAAAGTTTACCCAATGCTTGAGCCCCTCATATAGAAGGAGTTGAGAACACTGCTACATTCTCAGATCATTTACAAAGTGTGACTTTCAACGTGGGTATCAAACTTAGTCCTTGTGACAAAGAAGTCTAGGGAGATCCTCCTATGCATATATTTTCACAATCTCAACCGCACCTCGGACAAGGAAAATTACCAAGTGTCATTTGTGAAGAAAATCTTGCAAATAGTATCTGGGGCCGAAATGTTTTCTTTGCTTGATAGATTCTCAGGTTACAACTAGGTTTTGGTATTAGAGCCTTACAAATTAAAAACTATGTTCCAGACGAAGTGTGGCATGTTCGCATTTCAATGAATGCCATTTGGGCTAGTCAATGTTGGTGAAACATTCCAACACGCGATGGGCATAGCCTTTTGCAGAATTATTGGACAGAGCGTAGTGGTCTACCTTGATGATGTGACAATATTTTCCAAACACTGGTTAGATCACCTGCAACATCTAAAGAATATTTTTGAGCGATGCCGAAAATATGGGATATCCTTGAATCCCAATAAGAGTATTCTTATAGTGTCCAAAGGTAATCTCCCGAGACTCATCATTGCTAAAAGTGGGATCAAGGTAGATCTGGACAAGGTTCATACCATCACGCAGATTCCTCACCCAGTGAAAAAATGCAGTCTTTCGTGGGGAAGATCAACTTCCTCTAAAAGTTCATCTCCGACTATGCACAGATTGTTAAACCAATATAGGAGATAATCAAGAAAGACGCAGTCTATAAATGGGATAAGAGGGAAAAGGGCGTGTTCACCCGTATCAAGCAAGTTATAGCAGAAGAACCTACATTTTACAACCCATACTTTAGTAAAGATTTCTTTCTCTACAATTTTGATTCTGACACCTCTCTTGTTGTTGTGCTTACTTAGAAGGATGAGTTGAACAATGAACAACCTATCTCCTTCATGAGTGCAAGCTTGCAAGAACCAGAGCTCAACTACCCCATTGTGGAAAACCAGACTTATGTAGTATACAAGGAGGTAAAGCACTTCAGATCCTATCTGTTGAAAAATCGTTGTATTATCTTTGTTCCACACCCAACAGTCAGGTCATTGCTTGTTCAAAAGGAGTTAGGTGAAAGAAGGGTGAACTAGATGATCAGATTACAAGAATACGATATTGACATCAAGCCAGTTCACACAATCAAGGGTCATGGTCTTTGTAAATTAGCAGTAGAAGCATTCAACGCAAAAGAGGAAGAATAAGAACTCATAGTATGAGAGCAAGAGTTTGAGATGTACAATGTTGAGCGAGCCTCCCCCACTTCAGACATAAACTCTTGGTATGCAGATGTGCACCAATACCTTGAGCATGGCACCGTGACCTCTCACTTCTCTATGTGGTAGAAGAGGGCACTCCAACTCAAAGCACTGATGTATCAGTTGGTTCATGGGGTGTTGTTCAGGAAGCACCAAAATGGAATATTTCTCTGGTGTTTAGAGGCACATGACTCAGAAAAGGTGTTACATGATCTCCATGATGGACCAGCCGGGGATCACTTCATAGGCAACAATATAACACATAAGGTTATGTGTTCCAACTTTTAGTTGCCTACATTATTCAAGGATGCTCATGCTTATGCACGCAAGTGTCTGTTCTATCAAAGGTGCGTTGGTAGAAATCAGAATTTAGCAGCCCTGCTGCAGCCCATTGTTGTGGAAGAACCTTTTCAACAATGGGGATTGGATATCGTTGGAGAAGTTTCCCACATTCATTGAAGCAACACCGCTATATCATAACTGGAACAGATTATTTCACACGGTGCAAAAAGGTGGTTTTGCTAAAACAGGTGAACGATTAGCAAGTGATCAACTTTCTACAATAGAATATCAACTCTAGGTTTGGTGTTCCTATGTCACTTGTTTTTGATAATTCAACATACTTTTCCTTGTTAAAGATTTATTATTTTGCATTGGAAAATAATATTATCTCGAAACATTCTGCTAATTATTATCCGCAGGGGAATGATCTTGTTGAATTCAAGAACAAGAACCTCATTCATATCATCAAAAAGACCATATTGTCTCAACAACGAAACTGGCACTCCGCTTTGGTGAATGCCTTATGGGCTGATCGAGTCATGCATAAACCTTCTATGAACACATCCCCCTACTTCCTGGTATATGGAAAGGAATCCATCCTTATGCCGAACATCTACTTTCCATCTCTCCAATTGTCCCAAGAATCCCAAGGCAAGCCATGTATTTTAGTTCAGCATAGGATGGACACTTTTCACAAGCTACAGGAAGAAAGGTTGAAAGCAAAAGAAAAATTCTCACCTCACCAAAGTCATATCAAGAGGTGGTTAGATAGAACATCAGCAGGGAAGAATATATTTAGTGTGGGTGAATTAGCCTTGAAGTGGGACAACCCACGAGGACAAAGGAAAACACACTAAGTTTCAGTTCTCGTGGATTGGTCCTTACACAATCCACGAAAAGCTTGGCCAACACACGTATCATCTTCAATCACTTGACGGGAAGATTGAATCTCTCCCTGTCAATGGCCAAGACTTAAAACAATATTTTCAATGAAGATTTGGGGTTGCGCCCCGCACTATGTACATAGTCTTTTGTTGTTTGTTTTTTATGTCTTTGCTTCAGTTTTGTGTTGTTTTGTCATGTAAATAAGTGTTGTTCCTTACTTCATTGTGGCTTCTAAGTGTGTGTGTGGCTGAAGTTCAAAGAGTCTTGTGACATTGTAACACTTGGCTAGCATCCTATCTGTCTTCCTTGTATTGGTTATATCTTTTGGCCGATGAAGTTCTGACAGAAAATATGATCCGTCTGTAAGGAGAGTTTTGGTCCAACCATGAACCCGTGTCTTGTATGGAAACTTCATGCCTATACTTAGTTTTCTGCTTTTTTGCTTTCAAGCCTATCCAACTAGAAGAAATGGTGAAGGGGAAATCTAAACAAGCAAACATAAATCAAAGGTCTTTATATGATTCTCTGAAAGAACAACCTCTCCTGCTCTCAATAAGTCGAGATCCATCTTCCACCCCCAAAAAAAAATTGTCGATGCACAATTATCTTTAAATAAATAAATAAAGACAAAAGAAGAGAAAGGTTTCCTGTGCGGATAGGTGAATCAAGCAACTCCGTCGAGGTACTATCTAGGCTCGCTGGCACCGGAGCAACACTAGAGATGAAAAACTATACTCTGAAAATCTTAAGCTCGTGAGCTAAACTACCCTTTCCAACTTGAAACATTGTGATTATGTTGAATCTTATGTTTCTTTTAGATAAGAAGGTACAGAGGGGGCCATGTATGCCCATGGGGTAAGTGGGGAAACCAGATTAATTTGGACGATGAATCAATATTCCTTGAAGATCCAAGGCCCTGCATAGAAGAAACTAACCAAGACAGAGAAGTTGGAATTCAAACAATGTGTCGCCAAGTATTGTAACAGTTGTAACACCCTCCAAAATTTTGGCTTGAACTCAAGTTTCAAAGCCTTCCTTGGTCTTTCCTTTGATTTTTGTAAACAATTAAGCTAATTTCACGAGCTTTCCCGAAGTTCTTTGAACCCTTTTTCTTGTTGGATTAAGTTTCGCCTTTTTGCATGTTTTAATGATATGTCATGTTTGAAAACCTTTTCTGGTAGTTTTTATGGTTGGTATTTGTGTATACGAGTTGTAATAGTCATGTAAACACCTGTCGCACTCATACACAAAGTCTTGAGCATTGTTGCACAAGCATCGTCATGGTCGTCCTAAGGTCTAGCTCAAGTGCCACACTTGTTGCTTCTTGTCATGAGACAGTCACACATAGGGTAATGTTTTGTCTTGTTGTTCTGGTGGTCCATGTTTTTGTGTCATTGAAGTTTTCTAAGTGTGTGATTACAATTTCAAGTCCATCATGAATATATCTTCCTCTCGCACTTAGCCATTTTCAGAAAATCTTCCCGACTGGTCAACTCAGCTTCACTGGGCCTGAACTACGCACTGCACAGTCTCAACCCTCATTTATGTGACCTTTCTACCTTGAACTATGTATTATGTAGTCACTATCCTTTAGGGCAATTGTACTATGCATTTCCAGAACCCAACATCCCTCCTTGACCCCTATAATTGTGTAGTGGTTCCTTCCAGTCTGAAATGAACTGCCCACTTTCAGTCCTCAATATTTTCCCCTACCTACTGGAACCCCATAATGCATAGAGATCCCAACCACACTTTGCCTCTAGAACTGCGAAGATGTGTCCTCCAATGCCCTCCCTCAGCCATAGATCACTAACATCAAGAACTACGCAGATTTGTCTTCCATGCCTCTCTGCTTCACAGTCCCCCTTGCCTCTGAAAATTATGCAAAGCTGACCTCTCAGGGCCTTGTCCCACATCATCCCCTGCTAGCTTGAATTGCGCAATCCTGACTCCCAGTGGCCACTGCACAATTTCTTTCCCCAGTGGGGACTGTGCTGTAAAGTTCCTCAGTCAAGCCTGAGTTGCGCTCTATGCAGTCTCAGTGATTAAGCTCTCTCCCTATCACCTGTAACTGCACAGTGCGCAGTTACTGGGCCCTCTCTCCCAGCCTGTCATTTGTCTCGGGCTCAGTTCATGGATAATAATGCATCATCTTAGGATAGGGATTTTTCGGATTGATGTCGTCCCATCATGAGTGAATTGCAGGAACATGTACACTATCAAGTCATGGCAAGATGATGAAGAAGGAGAAGGAGGGAAACATGCCTAAAGACTCACTTGTAGCTGAACGGATGAGTGGACCTACCAAGAAAAAGCAAAGGAAAACAAATTTGAAACCACCTTCCAAGATTGAAGATCATTGAAGACCCTACATTACCAAGCTATGAGGAGGAAAAGAGAAAGGATATCCAAGAACACATCTAGCACCTAGAAACAAAAGTGACTTGACATTGCAACATCATCAAGCTAGTCCATGTCAACAGTGTCATGCCAAGTCATCTCATGAGTTGTCATATGCCACATCACTATTGTGGGCCATGTATATTGTAAATCAAATGTATTGTAGAGTGGAAGTCTAATGGAAACACATGAATATGAAGAGTCATGTAAGTTGAAAAGTCACAGTGCACAGTTACTGGGCCCTCTCTCCCAGCCTGCCATATTTCTCGGGCTCAGTTCATGGATAATAATGCATCATCTTAGGATAGGGAGTTTTCGGTTTGATGTCGTCCCATCATGAGTGAATTGCAGGAACATGTACACTATCAAGTCATGGCGAGATGATAAAGAAGGAGAAGGAGGGAAACATGCCTAAAGACTCACTTGTAGCTGAACGAACGAGTGGACCTACCAAGAAAGAGCAAAGGAACACAAATTTGAAACCACCTTCCAAGACTGAAGATCATTGAAGACCCTACATTACCAAGCTATGAGGAGGAAAAGAGAAAGGATATCCAAGAACACATCTAGCACCTAGCAACAAAAGTGACTTGAAATTGCAACATCATCAAGCCAATCCATGTCAACAGTGTCATGCCAAGTCGTCTCATGAGTTTTCATATGCCACATCACTATTGTGGGCCATGTATATTGTAAATCAAATGTATTGTAGAGTGGAAGTCTAATGGAAACACATGAATATGAAGAGTCATGTAAGTTGAAAAGTCATAGGAAGTTGAATAGTCATTAGGGTGGTTAAAGATTCGCAAGGGGTAAGCATTACTCCCCAGTTATATATACCCCCTTATTATATGATGAAATGACTTTTCACCTTGGCTCCCTCGCAAGGCATTAGAGATACCAACTAGTTCTTTAAGGAGCAAGGAGTGGCTCCAATGTTCCACTACTGGGGCTAGTGATGTACAATGTAAATATGTGTCTTGGAAATTTTTCTTAATAACAAAAGCCTTTTAAGTCCAGCATGTTCTTCACACATGACTTATGAATGCTTGTAAGACTATTTTGTGAATGTTTGTATTTCATGTTTTCTTTCATATGTACTAAGATAGTTGAACTATTTCGGTTATTTTAGTGCTTATCTTGTTGAGAATGTGTTGTAATGTTTGTTATTATTTTCTCATCCTTGTGGACTATTCTTCGGGATACTAGACATGCCTTTCTTTGCTTATCGGTTATAACAACCGTCACATCTGCTGTGGACTATTCTAATGGATGTTAGACAGATATTCTCTTGTTCATTGGTTGTAATGACTGTCACATCCGCTGTGGACTATTCTGCTAGATGTTGGATAGGTCCTTCTGGTTCATGTGTGTCTCTTCGTGGATGGTACCATTACCTTTCACTTAGAGGCTCACTTTTCTCCCCCATTTTGCAGTAAGAGAACCTAGACATAGTTGCACTGCACACTCACCAGACACACTCACCTTGATTTTCGAAGATACCATTGCATCTCTCTCTTGTGGTGACAGCTAGAGTGAAGGAAAATCGTTAAGTATTTGGTAAATGAGCCTTTATACTGGATGGGACTCCTATGCCAAACGGTGTGAGGTCTTATTGGGACTTTATATCAAGGAGATCCCCTTAATGTTGGCAGCTCCAGTACTGTTAACACAACCCCATAAGTTAAACCAAAATTGGATTCTTCAAGATAAATTTATGCAAAATCTCCCACGATGACCTGATTATGGACTAGTTCAATAGGGAGAAATTGTATGGGATATCACATGTCGTCAAATAAAAAAAAATAGATACGATCATATCACATACTGAACTCAAATTCATGTAAGGAAGGGAATACATTTTTATTAACCATATAAATGGAACTACATCAAATGTATAACATCAACACATAAGATCCTCTCTTCCAACTTGCACTATGGTCTCCTCTCCCAAGACAACAGAGCTCTTACGCTATATTTTGGATCCTCCCCCCTTTTGCCTCTTGGTGAGATATAAAGGCTCATTCTATCCTCCACGAGAATGTATCTAGACACCTAGGGGCTTGAGAAGTTAGGAAAATTCTGCAATAATGGACCCCTATCCAACTCATGCACAAGTGGGTCAAGTTGATCTCCTTGGGAATGGAAAACTCTAGAAACTTTTTTCAAAATTATGAGTTTTTTCTCAATTATGAAATAATTATTATCTCATGATTTTGGCAAAATAATTATGAGAAATTGCTCAATTATATAATTTCACCCTTTTAAAATGGGATAAAATTCACATATATAAAATAAAAGGTGAAAAGGGATGCATTTTAGCCAAACAACTGAGGTAAGTTAATATTGGGTTTCTCTCACTATAATGGAGTGGAAAATAGGGTTATAACAAATTCCCCCTAATGCATGAGGTCAGAAGAGAAACTAATGGCCGAAATGCATTACAATAATACTCAATGCTCAAAATGGGAGGGAGGAGCCAATACTATGAAACTAGATCAGAGGAACTCAAGTGTTGAAGTCTTAACTCTGCTGATAACATCCCTGAGGTGGGCATACCCATGCTTGGTCATAAGAAGATACTAAACATGGCTGCCATAAAATACACTGTGGATCCATGACATGAAATGCTATAACATGGCCACGAAGACATACACAGTGGATCCATGTGACTCAACAGATAGAACATAGCCACCAACAAATACAATCATGGATCTATGTCACAGTATACATTAGTAGGACTATGGACACATGATAGACAGAGAAGTGTCTCAAGATAGCCCTCAAAGTACATAAATGATACATAACTCCAACACAGCCTGGGAAGGATGCCATATAAGAGTGAGATGTCCCTAACCCAGGGTCTTCGACATAACCCCAATGGTACAAATCTACACCATGTGAATAGATGAGTTGAAGTCGAGCATGGTAGAAACCGCCTGATTACTAGCCAATGAGGTAAACCAGTAACAGACGCGAGGGAATCCACCAATGAGGAAAATGGACCCCAAGGTACCTAGTACAGTCCACTAAGTGTGAATAGATGAGCTAATGTCGAACACTAGTGAACTCAATCAATCAGGAGCCAATGATGAAAACCCACTATCGATCATGAGGAAGCCTGCCACTGAGGTCTGCAAGCTCCAAGGTACTATTGATTCCTAGATCAAGCTCCTAGATAATGAGTTGAAGTCGACAGGAGAAGATCCGTCGAAGGAGGGTTGTAATGTATCCCCCATCAATCGACATGGAACAGACCAAGATGATGTGATGAATGGATGAATTCATGAAGCGGTGAAGTACAATTGACACAAGGATGGCCGACTCAAAAAGGTCAACAAGCTACTGCAGATGGCCAACACAGGCTAATACTTCCCTTGAACACATAGCGGCACAACACAAGAGTGACTTGGCAGCATGACTAATGAGCACTAGGTGATATCATGCAATGATGCAGGAGGTATCGAAGCACGATCCATATGACTGGAAGAGTAACTAGTCAGAGGAGGAAAGAGACTCATATGGATGGTTTGGTTCCTAGGTAAGCTAAAACCCAACATTAAGATAATGAGATAAACAAGTTCCATTTTTAAGGGCGACACAACTGACACTGCCATTTTGATGACTAATGGAATTTTTTTTCCCTCCCTTCTCTTTTTATAAGTTCCTTTTCCATAAAGCTGTCCCCCAAGCCCGAAAAAGAGTTAAAAATATAAAAGGGGAAACCTCCTAGCCAAGCAGACTAGGGTATTCCTTTTTCGTAACTAGTCTAGCCTAGTCTGAAAAAGGGTTAAACTTATACTGGGTAGACGACACTTCAAGTACTTTAATGAGTGTGGAGTAGACAAGTTAAATCAACAATCTTTTCTAAATTAAGGAGTCTGAAAAGAGCTTAAAGAAAACTCCTCTTGGAGGAATGAGTGGTATAGAGGGTAGCAACTAGTTTCGGTAATGTTGGAACTGCTCATGACATAATGAGGACAAGAGGTTGGCTAATAGGACCACTCATCACAATGGTTCCTTACAGAAAGGGTAAAACACCAAGTGAAAGTGGATGGTATGCCAAGCAGATGATGATGATGGAAGAGAGAAACCAAGTCTCATAGTGCAAAAGTAGGCTGATAAAAAATGGAAATCACAAAGGATAAAAGGGGTGGAATTGTTGGCTTGAGGGGGCCTGACCCAGGTTCAGTGTTAATTAGCCAAACAAATCCCTACACTAGTGGCCCTTTCAGCAACAACCCGCAGAGTGTGGACCGAAGTCTCACCCGAAGCAGTATGGGGGGATGCTGGAACCAAGTTTCCGCACCCTGAGATGGTTGTGATGTTGTTTAATCTCTTCTATCCCTGCCTCTACGCAGATTATCTCGCTCTAGGGCTTGTAAGACAAACCCTCTATTCCGGCTTTCAATACCTTCGTGAAAGTATATGATTGACCTTCGTGTAGCCCTAACCTAGGGCTCAGGTACTTTCGCGCTGTTATGGCAGCATGCTGTGTAGATTCCTCAATTACCCTAAGTGATTTGCTTATCTTGTTGAATACTTAAAGTTATCACCGCGTAATCAGATATTTGTAATTGTGTTTAATTATTCAATGTAACTGCATTCATTCATGCATCATAGAAGCATAATAAAGGAAATTCATACACAAAATATCCAAACCCATCAACAGAACAAATACACAGAAATTGTAGAATAAATCCTTTTATTAATATCTTCCAAGTGTTATAGACTCTGTTCACCCTGCGCACACAGCTGTAGGGGTCCGCGCACTCAACTGCGGACTTCTACCCTAGGCCTCTGCGCACTTAGCTGCAGAGCCTCTACCTATGCTACAACCCAAGACTTAGACTTCTTGCTCTAAAGCTATGACTCTCTTTCTTGTTTTTTTTTTTTTTTAACTACTTAGAGCTTAGCTCTTTTTATACAATTCCATGGTCTGCAGACCATGGGTAGATCTCTTACAACCAAATTTACTTTACAAAACTAAGGGTGGAATACCCTTTGTGACACATAACACCTTTGTGCTCCATGACCACAAAATGCAGAGTCTTTACAATAATATTACCAAAATTTGACTTAAACATGGGCTTTTAGCCCCAAAACTACCCTTGGGGGATCCCGCTCCCAACAGGCCCCCAACAAAAACATCGTGACTCGCCCTCGAGTCACTTGGTAGGCACAGAGATCTTTGCGCGAAGCCCGTCTAGCTCGACCTTGATGACCGCAACTTCGGCTGTGCATTGAGCTGCTGCTTGCTTTGCATCTTTGACTATATTCTCAGTTACTACCCCTGCGCTGTCAGCCTAAAGCTGTTGTTGCATTGCTTGTAGAGTCACAAGCTTGCCTTCAATGTTTCTTGTGACTGCATAAGCTTCCTCTAGCCAGGGCTTTAGTCGCGCCTTCAACACTACTTCCTTGTGCAGTGTTGCGTCCACCTGTTCCTTCAGCTGCTTGGCTTCCTGCAGCTTGGCTAACCTCTGTGTCAGCGCGACGGTTCACGCTGTGCCCTTAAATTCGTCATAGCGTTGTTGGAGTTCGTGCGCTTCTGTCTCTAGCCTCTGGATGTTTGGGTCCTCCTGCAAGCCAGTCAGGACCTTAAACGATTGTTAACAACTGTGTGCAGTCTGCTACTGCACTCTCCACTGCTGTGATTGCTTCTGTGATAGCAGCTGCCTACTGTTCCTTTAGCTCTAGTGGTGTTGAAGGTTGAGCCCTCAACTGGAACTCTGTAATCTGTAGGTTCAACTCCAACTAAACCTGCGCCATCTCCATCCAAGTTTCACGCACCCCTATGGCCAATTTATGGATTCGGAACTCGACTGGCTCCTCCTCCGGAATGGCCAATTTTGGGACCATTTTGCAAGCCTCCTTCATGACATGTATGATCTTCTTGCTCTAGCTGGTCACTTTGGCCTTGGCATCGATGAAAATATTCCTCTGTAAGGCCATCTGCTTATTGTTTATTTTATGTTCACTGATCACTTTGAGGGCATGATGCTCGCGGACCCTCAGCTCTGCAATTACTCCATCCTGCAAGAGGTGGAGTGCTTTGCGCGAGAGCGCTGCCAGGTTCAATCCCACTCCCTTCAATGTGTTGACAGTGGGCCTATTAGCCTCATTTTTTGTTGTTAGTGCTCCATCTGGCAGCACTAATGCATTAGAAGCCTTCATGCGCAACATATCAGCAACCTCTAATGTGTTGATAACCAAGTTGGTAGACACTGTACCAACTTGCGACGTGGGGGTTACCAACTCCTACAACTGAGACTGGATGGCCCCTAGGATGATCTGCTGTTGCTTTTCAAATTGCTGCAGGGCCTCTGCGGTGACATCTCTAACTGTGTCACCAATGTCGTATAAATCTCCCTCAGTTAGTGTGATAGGGTCCATCGAGGTCTTGGTTGCCTTGGATTTCTCTCTAGATGCTCCCTTTTCCAGCTCTCTCGGGCAGTTAATGCGACCGAATGTCTCCTGAGGGTCTGCGCCGTGCTGCTCTATGTCCTCTTCTTCAGTTTTAGGTGAAGGTGACCACGCACCTTTGTCAGAGTCCTGCTCTATGCCACCTGTCTATTTTCCTGCCTCCTTTCTTCTCTATTCTACTTTGGCCTTCTCAGCGGCCTCCTTCTTCCTCTTTTCGACCAGCTGTGCCATCTTTAGCTTGGCCTCTTCCTTCTTCTTTTGTGCGGTGGACTTTCTTCCACCCACTACCAAGTCCATGGTGGTGCGCCACTCTGCCAGCCATTTATCCAACACCACATTGATGGCATCATCTATGGCTAGGTACGACAAATCGTACCACTTCTGCACAGGGTCCTTCCATGCCCTGATTGATATCCAATGGAAATCAACTTTGAATTTGGCATAGCTCTACAAGTTAGCATATACCATGGGCGACAATCATGACTTGTGATTGATAGCCATCATGATATTCATTTCTATCAAGATCCAGAAGATCTTGCTATCCCGAACGTGCTCCGCGTACTTGGTCGCCCATAGCAAAGCGTACTTCATTACTTTAGGAAGGTCCAACACGACTGAGGGGAATTGGCTCTCTTCTGGTAGCTCCCACACTATGAGCACAATCGATAGCAAGATCCACGCATAGTGGAATGTCTTGCATTGCTCTTGCACGTCATGGCAGTTTGCTAGGAGCTCTCTGCGAAGGTAGTCCGACTAGTTAAACTGGACTCCTTCTGCTCACTGTTGTATGAGCACAATGATAGGTTCCGGCACCTCGTCGGTGCAGCACTTCGGCATCACCTTCCCTGCAAAGTTCTACGTAGCCACCTTCACAGCGGGGTCACATATGTTGGAGATAACGTACCCGCATGACTTCTTCACCAATTTGAACTTCTTTTTCATTGATTCTGCGAGCGCCAGCTCACCACCCTTGCTGCCAAAGATCATAGCTGGATTTTCACCTATATACGGCAGACGTGTTATAGGGTGAATCAACATATCGGTGATGGGTATCGGCTCCTCTAGCCATAGACACCCATAATGCACCAAGCACAACAGCTGCTTGATGACTAAAACTATCACGGGGGTGCAGTTATAGTGCAACACCCAGAGTAGCTTGAGTAATCCTGCCTTCTCTACTCCACTTAGCCACATCTGCGGCTCCAGTGCAGTTATCCCTGTATTTGTGTCTATGATGCGACGCATCAACTGTTCGGTTGCCAGGGGCAGGAACTTCTCATGTTCCACCAAGTCCCAGTCTTCGAGCTTCAAAATCGGCACCCGTGCCAAATGCGGACCATCAAAAGTGATCTCATTTGGTAGCAATTGGGTTTGTAGGGGAGTCTTACTTTCATTAATGTCCTTTGGGACCTTGGACTTAGGTTTGCATAGAGGGGCATACTCCGAAAACCATGTAATAGGGTCTGCACCCTGGGCTTCAACCTTCTCTATTTCCACTCCCACATCCTCATCATCCATGGGTATGTCTTTGATATCATCCTCTTCTACCTCTAGGTTTACAACCTTGCCTTTCTACTAGGCAGTGGGCTTTGGTGGGTTTCGTCTCAGGGACGCACGCACCAGGATGGCAGGCTGCTTGCCCTTCTTGTCTTTCATGGTCTCCTTGGTTGGGGTTGGCTTTGGCCTCAGCGTTGTCGGGGATTTAGGGACCTCTGCCAATACTTCGACCACTTTCGGGGCAGATACTTTGGCCTCTCTCTCCATTTCTTGTGCATTTTCCTCGGTGGCCACTCCTTCAGTGTTCATAGCTTCTGCACGGGTTGACATGATGCTTTTCACTAGTGCTTGTGTCTTTGTTGGACCGCCAAATTAGCATACATTTTCACCTTTATCCTCATTTTGTCACTTCATTTCATCACATTATCATCATATTTCCATTACCATATGGGCTCATATTTTCATTTTCCAAAGTTATTTATTTTATGTATTTAAAGTGAATTTATGATCAAAATTTAGAAAAATAGCATGCATTTGCTTATACCTAAAGGTGGAATGAGTTTGGTGACATGTGTGGGTGATTTGGAAGGTTCCAAGGCACTCCTATGTGGCCTCCAAGTCTCAAATTCGAATTTTCTTGAAAATTTGAAGGAGATTTGGGATAGGGGTCAAGCATATCTCATGGAGAAAAATCATGGATAAAGGAATGTGCGTCTCATATTGGTTGTAACCATATGAATGATTTGTGGAACTAGGAGGGATTAGTGGATCTCCATTAATGAGTTAGTTTCTTATGTTTTTTTTATCAATAGGAGTACTTCCTCCATTCCAAGAGAGGACTCTTGGAGCATGTATCCTAACTTAGGATGGAATAGAATAAAGTTTTCTTTCTACAATTTTAGATATAAATTGTCTTAATGTAGTATATGAATTTGTGGAATAGTATGTCACTTTGTTTTTAAGAGAATTGAGCTCACTCTAAAAGGATCAAAGAAACATTTTATTTCATTATAGATTTTATTTTCATTTAATTACTTAGATGTTTGAAGATTTTTCATTATTAATGAATGAATTTTAGTTTAAATATTATCATCATATGAAAGGACAAACAAGGGTCTAAGTTAGACTCTCTTCCATTTGATATGAGTAATAATTGAAATTCATTCTTTTTCTAGTTTCAAGTTATTTATGAATTCTTGATTTTTGATGCTTATGAATGAATTTTAGTTGAGTTCTAATCAGCATATGAGGGAAGAACCAAGAGTCTAAGTTAGGCTCTCCTTCTATTTGGTTTGAACAATAATTAAATTTCATTACCTTTCCTTCATTTCAAGTTATTTTTGAGTTTATGCAATGGTAATGTTGTTGGAATAGAACTATGAGGAAGGACAACTAGGACCTCCTAAGTTAGGAGCCTCTTCTCTTGCTTTTTATACATTACATACTGCTACTCTTTAGTTTCTCTTCTTGAGGAAAGTATTGTGGGGAATGATAACTAGGACCTCCCGAATTGGGAGCCTCTTCCTTTGCTTGCTGCATCTTGAACTAGAAACATTTTAGTTTTAGAAGTTATTTGTAATATGCAATTCCATTCTTTATTTCCATTCTAAACAAACCTCCTACAACAGTGTCATATGAGGTCCCATATATTTTGGTTTGCTTCTAAGTTTTACGAAACCCTCGGGTTGACAATTAAATAATAGGGATTTAACAGACAATTAAATCACCCAACAGTCTCTTTTGACAATTGTTCAAACGTTGGACTCGCTATTAGGTCTTGAAAGAATTCACAGTTCATGTGCACCTGAGAGCACAACAACTCAATTCTCAAAATTCCAAGTGTTTTTCGCTGGGCAACCACTTGTAATTTATAACGCAATTCGAATTCAAATCCGACCGTTCCCCCCAAAATCAGTCCATTAATGCTGGATTGGAGGCAGATTTGAAAGGATCTAAGCCATAAATTCCATCTTAAATGTCAGCCGCCTGCTCCATTTGGCCTCACTTCTGTTGTCTTTTCATGAACAGTGACTTTAACGGTCACTTTCTGGCTGACCTGCACGATTTATCCTTGGGTAGCGTAGCTCCCTCTACGTTGTCGCGGACCCAGTGACACATCCTTGCTTCACACCATCTTCTAATCGTGCAGCTCCCCAACTCGGGCAGTGTAGTTTATAGTCCCGTGCCTCCTTTCAGCTACCTGGAGTGCTAAGACTATGCTACTTTCATTTAGTCACATGGCTGGATCGCTGGTGTATGGCTTCAAGTGACTAACATTCACCTTTCCTCGGAAGGGTTCTCCATTTAACTTGACTAGCTGTACTGCTCCTCTGTTGGTATTCTCCTTAATAACATAAGGCCCTAACAAGTGCATCCTGAATTTTCCTAGAAATTTATCAAAATTACTTTCATACAACAAAACTAGATCATTTACCTTAAATGTGTGCAGCTTGATATGTCGATCATGCCATGCCTTTTCACGCTGCTTTTGGACCTGCTAGTGAAATCTAGCCAAAAATATTTCTTCTTCGAGCTCATCCAACTGTGTGAGCCTCTCTTCCAGGGCTTTGTGATCCGTCATACCTGTGAGCGCTGCTATGCATAGACTAGGCATGATGTATTCCATAGGCATTACGGCTTCCACACCATAGACAAGCCTAAAAAGGGTTTGTCCCGTCAACTTCTTGCATGTCGCTCGATAAGCCCATGATACTGTAGGTATGCATAGGTCCTAATCACTTCACTGAGCATTGAAAACCTTGGTCATCACGTTTTCAAGCACTTTGCTAAATGCCTCCACTGTCCCGTTAGCTTATGGGTGATAAGGTTTGCTCTTCTGGTGATATACTTGAAATTCCTCCGTTAGTGCGCTGATCATCTCATTTAGGAAGTGCGTACCACGATCACTCATCAAGATCCTTGGACATCCAAATTGTGTCAGTACATGCTCAAATAGGAACTTCGCGGTCATCGTGCCTGTGTAATCCTTCACCGGCTGCGCTTCTACCCAACGAGTCAAATACTCCGTCGCAGTGATAATGTACCTTGCTCCTGTCTTCCCTTGTGGCTGAATGGGTCCTACAAAATCTATTTCCCACTTCTCGAAGGGTTGCAATGTCATTTGTGGATTCAAAGGAATTTCATCCCTCCACGATGGCCTACCCATTCTTTGACATACATCACATGCCTTGCAATATGCTTTTGAATCCTGATGAAGGGTTGGCCACCACAACCCTGCACATAGAATCTTCTGCACGGTTGCTCTCCCTACATAATTTCCTCCCACAGTGCCCCCATGAGCGTCCGTGAGGATGTTTCTTTGTTTGAACTCAAGTACATACCGTCACAATATCTCATCAGTCCCCATCTTGTATAGATGCCCAGCAATGACAGAGAAATCTGCTGCGCGCACCACTAATTCCTTCTTTTGCTGGACAGAGTATCCTTCTGGTGCAGTTCCTGTTGTTAGGAAGTGTATTATATCCTCAAAATGACCATCTATGACACAAACTACAAATAGTTATGCGTCAGGCAATCCTTCTTCCAAGTTAGTAGGTTCCTCCCCTGTTTTGATGCGTGACAGATGGTCTGGTCCCGTGTTCAATCATCCAAGCTTCACAACAACTTCAAAATCATACTCTTGGAACAATAAGAGCCATCTGCAGATTCCCCCCCCAACATAGGCTTATTGACCAGGTACTTCAGTGCGAAGTGATCCATATACATCTTAAAATGGCCTCCTAGCAAGTAGTGCTGGTACTTTTGGAGCACATACACCATAGCTAGCCCCTCGCGTTTAGTGGTAGAATAGTTCTTCTCTGCTTTGGATAATCTACGGCTTGCAAATGTGATAGGATGGTCGAAGCCTTCTCCACCAGCCTGTGTTAGTACTACCCCCAATGCTATACATGATGTGTCGACATGTACATGAAACTCTTTCTTCCAGTTCGAGAAGACTAGAATCGGCGCAATAACCATATTTTCTTTAAATATATCCAAGCTTTTCTTAGTCATTGTTCCAGCAAAACGTGACATTCTTCTTCAACAATTTTTCCATAGGCGTGGTGATATGGGCATAGCTTTTGATAAACTTTCGGTAATAACCCATATGTCCCAGAGTAGTGTGCATCTGTTTCACACTCCTCGATGCTTCCAAGTTCAGTATCACCACGATCTTCACGGGGTCTACCATCAGTCCTTGTCTGCAAACCACATGCCCCAATAGGTTCCCAAAAAGAATGCAAAACAGACACTTCTTGAGATTGAGCGCGATCTAGTATTTTCGACAGTTATCCAGTATCAGGTGCAATCTTGCTACATGGTGCTTAACCAGCCTAAATACAGTCCAGTCATCAAAATATGTCTTCACGAACTTATGAATAAATTCCTTGAATGCCGCAAAACCCACGCGCGAAAAGATTGCAGGCACATTCTTCAATCCAAACAACATTACAGTGTATTGAAAACAACCCCACTCAGTCGCAAAGGTTGTCTTGCTCCTATCCTTCGGCGCGATTTTGATTTGGTGGTACCTAGAGAACCCATCAGTGAAGGAATATGCTTCCTGGCCGCCTACATTGTCCAACACTTCATCCGTGAACGGAGTCGGGAAAGGATCATGCACACAAACGTCATTCATTTTTTTGAGATCCACGCATATCCTTATCTCATCTTTCTGCTTCTTCTCTTACACCACCATTGGGCTTACCCAATCAGATTCTTCCACAGGCTCAATGATGCTTGCGACTAGCATCTTGTCTAGCTCTAAGCAGACTTTCTCCTTGTATTTCAGATTGAGATGGTAAAGAATTTTCTTAACTGGCTTCGTGTCGGGCTTTAATGTGATCTTCATCATTCTAGGTCCCCGATTATTCTTTTCAGATATGTAAACTTGGTAGGGAATAATTCCTGGTATTCGCGAAGAAATTCAACGACCTTATCCACTGTCGCGTTGTCCCAGTAGTCTCCAATATTCGTGAATTTAGGTTCTGCCTTCGTACCAATGTTCACTTGTTTTGTTTTCACTGGCATAGTTATATCAGGGTTCTCAATCTGCAGTCCTTGAACCTCGCGGTGGCCTTCTATTTCTGGAATGTTAATCTTTCGCGAATCCTCGTTCTCTGCTTCAGCAGTTAGATTACAACATTCAAGCGTTCGACTCAGCTGAGTAGCCCATTCAGGCTGAATCAAGTCTAAAAGATCCTGCGATATCCTAAAGATAGCTGCTTTCACCTCTTGTAGCACTTCATCAATACTGTCAAACCCGTCCTCAAAACTGAAGGTCATAATGAATCCTTCGCGCAAGATATCCCATTTGTTTGTCCCATGGTAGAGTTCTATTTCTATATACCAATTCATTGGGATAACATCTAGGGTATGACAGAACAAGTGCACCCACTCAGGTTGGGGCTTTTCTTCATAAGCCTGCGTTCATTTGGCCAGATGCACGCGTGGATCATTCTGCCCATTGTACTTGTCTATTAGTTACATTTTAGGCTTCCCAAATCGTGTTCTCATCATCCTCCTACATTCGCACCAATCATCAAATCTTCCCTTGTGCGTACCCCACCATCTTGTAGGCATAGCACACAGTGCCCACTCCAAGGCTCGGAAGCGCTACTTTTCTGGTACCTCCCTTTCAAATGCATCAAAAAATATATCTACATCATTCAGACCATCATAAATAAGTAGAGTTCTTACCTCTGATGACACATAGTGCAGTGGTTTCAATTCAGCGTAGTTACTTCATGTAACCGATACTGCCAGCGTTCTATTTCTTCGTCAGAGTCCGAAGTGCAGGAATGATCCAGGTTCGGGTGTAACGAAGGACCCTTCCAAGACCTTTTAATTTCGTGATGTGTTAAATTTCATTTTTTAAAAGAACATAAATGAATACATGTGCATGCTGTAAAGAAGAGGAACATGTCAATCATCAGCAACATAAAAAAAACATATGTCATTGATAACGGAGTTCATCCAGGAGGGACTACATCTCTAGGTCCTGGTGTCAAGATGGTGTAGGCCACTGCATTAAGTACTGTCAATAGTGATGATGTACATAAGAGGTGATGTCGCTATCATACAAGGAAAATGCCTTCACACAGGAGTGGCTCCAAGAGATGTTCCACTATAGGAACTCTCAGTCAAAAAGGACTCCTATCAGTATGACACAAAACTCATGCACGATGAGCATCCCGCCAACATGGCATAAAAGGGATCTCAATGCAAACATACATAATGACAATATGAGTACCCCATCAACATATAACAAAGGGATCTCAAAGCATAACGAGATGAATCATGACAACAAGTACATCACATAGACAATTTCGTGTCACATCAAGCAGGAATCATGAAACAAGTAATAAACAAGATCCCCCATCAACATCAAACAAGGATCTGTGCAGCACAATGCATAGCAAAAGAAGTACATGAACACACTGCGTATACCTCACAACCAGGGGCCATCTGAAGAAGCGGATGTTAAATTGCTGAAGTTGTTCATGCCATCGATCTCATGACATCAATTTCATGGAAATGGTTGCTTGCACATAAATGCTGACACCTGCACTCCACTTAGAAAAGTGGCTGAAGAATAGAATGAGCAAATGAAAAATCTGAACGCACCATCAGATTTGTGGCATCGAATAGTGCAAAATTGACTGTCGAATTTCTGAATTCTGAGAAATTGAGAATCTGGGGCTCAAGGAATCTTTTAGATTCCCCCTAGATTCCTCAAAGATTCTGCTCCATGGGTGGACTGGAAATCTGCAACTCAAAAGGCATATTTGACCTCGCCATTACGATCCTTGCGGAAAACCGTGAAAAACGACTACAAACTTGACTATATTCTGACATGGAGAAAAATTACCTCCTCGGGAAAATTTCAAGGATCATGGTTTCACTCCTTGTTTCTGCAGCAGTCATGGTTCCACCTGCATACTGAAAAAGGGACAAAAAATGAAGAACGTTGATGGAGAAATGGAAAAAACATTTGCGTTCGTGGCGTTGAGAAGTGCTGAAACCATATAAAATTTGTCAAAATCTAACAAAGTGAAAATTCGGCCCCTCTTGCAAAATGCTACCTTGAACTGCATGCATTGCCTCCTCTTCCTTGAAATATGTGCCCGCTCCTGGTTCCTCCATCTACCCCCCACACACTAAAAAAACTGGGTTCTTATAAAAATTTCATGGGTGGATTAAACAGGATGCTGTTTAGGTGGATTGGTCAAGTTGGCAAATTAGTTGAGGAGGGTTTGGGTGGTCAAACCCCTCCCCTCCCATTTTAACACATCACGATTTTAAAAATCCGCATTAATATTTTTTTAGGGGGGGTAGGGTCTGCATTAGGTAGCCTGCCCCCATAACCTCCACAACGATTGGCATATTAATGTATTAAATGGGGGCGTTGTTTGTTGCGTGTGGAGTATTACACGGTGTGGTGTTATGTGAGTTGGTACATGGGGCCGCTCAGCGGGGCCGGCCCACGTGGGTTGCGTGGGTTCAATCCCTACCGGCCACACATTTTCTTATGTGGTACCATATATTAATAGTGGATACGGTTGCGTGGCGGGGTGGTGGCCTGCCACCCTTTTAATTTTTTTTTTTTTTTTGTTATAACAAAACAACCATGCACCTTTTGAAAATTTGGATTTTGACCAAAGGAGTGAATTTAATGAGGCGACAACTTCACCCAGAATCTGGCCGGAGTTGGCCAGATTCCATTTGCCGGAAAATTCGAAATTGCAGCCTCCTTAAGCCTGCCCAATCAGCAAAAAGTCAACCCAACTTTGATTGCTTCTAACTTTCACATACAGACTCGGTTTGACGAACCATTCACACTGCCATGATCAAGACGACGAGATCTACGCTCTAGTTCTAGTTCGAGCATAATCCAAAATTTTTTATTTTTGAGCTTCCATAAGCCCTCTTTGTCCTGTGTGTGTCTCTAGAGCCACGTGGATCAAGGAACTCTCGTGATCCTATGTAATCTGTCCATACGTAGTGGGATTCACCCAATCTTGGTCTCACGCTGTTATCTTATAGATACAGTCCAAGTCATCATCACTCTCATAATCACGGACAGGTTCAGTATAATGCGATCCTTTAGCAGGATCGAGGGGTACTATTATGCGCAACAATTTCTTCTCAAAGATCATCTTTCGCTTCTTTAGATTGATTACCTCGTTCATATCAATGGCCTAGTTAATTCCCAGAAGCACAGGGTAGGGATTGCTATCATCCACTATCTCTCTTACTTCAAAATCAGCCAGTGTGCTTGCTCCCTCAATATCCACGGTCACCCCCAGCAGCCGCCCCATGTGGATGATTTTTTGCTGATTCGCCATCCTTAGCTGGATTGGAGACCATTGCAGCGCAGGTCTACCCATTCGATCCCAAGTTTGTTTTGGTAGGACATTCGCATCTGACTGCAAGTTCAAAATGACCTGATCCATTTCATACTCTCCTATCTGTGCGGTCAATCTCATTTCCCATCCCATCCTTGTTTTATGCTTGCCAATCTTTCGTACTACACGCGGCTCACCTGGTGTGATTCCAATGCATCTATTGATGAGTTCTTGTAACCCTTTCACATCCTTACTGTTGCGCAGTAACTTCATATAGGTTTCCAGGAAAGTTGTGAGCATAGAGGGGTCCATCTCCATATTAGGCTTATCCTTGCTTCCCAAGGTGGAGGCCTCAGCGAAGCTCGTCTTAGCTTCCATGAAGGCTTCACGAGTGCACTCCAAATCAAACTCAGCCTCTTTTTCTGGGACTTTGGGAAGCCATGTACTGTCTTCTAGTTGTTTCCCTTTGTCATCTCTTGTCGCGATTCCACTCCTGAGCACTATATTTACGTTTGGGTCTTCCTTGCACGGCTCAGACCTCATCATCTGCAGGTTCTGAGTCAATGGAGGTGGTAGCGCCCCTTTGCAACGTATCCTAGCTATCAACATAGGATAGTCTTCTGTTTCATGATCAAACATCGTGTAATACTTTCATGACGGACGCATTGGATTAGTGCAATCGTGGGCATAGTGTCCCGGTCCTTCGTAATTGTAGTAAATCAACTGTCCTCGACCTTTACTAGGTCCTCCTCTGCCTCGGCCTCGTCTGCACCCCTGAAATCCTATCCGCACCATCCCTGCATTCTGATCAAGGGGCCGCGTTTCAGCCTAAACCCTATAGGCAGGAGTTCTATCCATCATTAATTCATAGCTCCTGAAAGTACGCTCATTATGTCCTACTAACCTACAAAAGTTGCAGAACAGCTGTTGCGGTGCTTGTACATACTTCTATAGCAAGTGACAGTGATCCGTGGAATGTTTTCCGGCTACCTAACAAATAGCGCACCATAATGCAGGCCCCACACTAGGTCCTACTTGAGCTTCTGGCCTTAAAGGCATCATTCCTCCTCCTAAAATGAAATTTGCAAAGACCGGGAAATGGTCTTTGTCATGACTCTGACTCTTGCATTTCAAGAACCATACCTCCTCGCATACCTCTATCGAACTGTCCTATCCTGCTTCAGACTTTGCATCTCAAGGCACAGATTCTTCAACTGCACATGGATCTATTGAACTCCTAGATTAGGATCTTGCATCGGAGTCTCATGTAGTCTCATGGCAATCTCCAAGGCCTCTGCCTGAGTTGTTATCTTCTGCTGCGACAGTGCACTCCTTAAGTGTGGTAGTAGCAAAGCCACAAACCACTCGCGATGCTTCCCATCTATCAAATTCATGTTGGCTTCACAAATTGTACATTTAAGCCTCTGATCTAGCACCCAAGGCGTCTCGCCTGGTTGCATCACAATCTCTTTGAATCCCACAATCGACTGCACCTCATATTTAGGCCTACTAAATTCCCTATTTAGTGCTGCCTAGATGTCTGCTACTCCAGCATTTAGGTTATCGTTAGAGTACTTAATATACCAAGTTAGCACGTGGTCTTGCAGAGCTCTAACCAGTGTTTCCTTCTTTATATGATCATCTGTAACACCTTTAGCTTCCCATACATCCCTCACGAAAAACTAGAATTGGTTTGGGTCCTCTTTTCCCAAGCCTTTGAACAAAGGCAACTTCACTGTATTTGCCATATTGAACCACGATGGAGGTGAAGGTGGTACGGGTGAAGTTGGAGGCGATTGTGGTGAAGTTGGAGGTGGTGTGGGTGGAGGTGGTATTCGCGGGAATCCTTGTCTTATTAACTGAATAACACTTCACAGAGAAACCTTCGCTATCCCTTCTTCGTCCCTTCGCTGAGGTGAAATCAAGGGGCTATACTCTGAACCATTTTTTCTTTCGTTCCTGTAAGTTTTTCTGCTTCACTTAGTCCCGAACATCAAGGTAGCTGCATAACTTGTTTTTCGCACAACAACATTTTAATCCAAGTATTCAAAGATTTTGCGTACTTACCTCACGGTCCTTTGAAAAAGTGTCGCTTCGCCTCAATATAGTTGACTGAGGTTTCGACCATGAATTAAGTCACAAAATCCTCCTATGACGCGATCGAGCCAATGATCGACAGCACGGGCGATCTTATCCTCCGATGCTTCCAAACTTCGCACTAGCTCTGGGGTCCACACAATAGGACTGTCAAGTTTCCACCTTCCTTGGCTATCTACTAGCTTCGCGATCTACTCATGTAGCTCAATAGGGAAAGAGCATAAAAAGATCTCATGGATCTCTGTATACTGGTATCGGTCCAACCATTGTTCCTTTGTTAGTCGCGGGTTTCTGTTCTCTTGTTCTGTGAATTCGTTGATTTTTTTATCCAACCAGTCTCCAATCTCCTTCTTAGTTGGATTCTAGTGATACGACATCACACATCTCTTATGCAGATTCCGGTCTTGAAAATGGAACCATTTGTTGGCTTGAGGGGGCCTGACCCAGGTTCAACGTTAATTAGCCAAACAAATCCCTACACTACTGGCCCTTTCGGCACCAGCCCGCAGAGTGCGGACTGAAGTCTCATTCGAAGCAATATGGGGGAATGCTAGAACCAAGTTTCCGCACCCTGAGATGGTTGTGATGTCGTTTGATCTCTTCTATCCTTGCCTTCGCATATGTGATCTCACTCTAGGTCTTGTAAGACAAACCCTCTATTCTGGATTTCAATAGCTTCGGGAAAGTATATGATCAACGTTCGCGCTGTTATGGCAGCGTGCCATGCAGATTCCTCAATTACCCTAAGTGATTTGCTTATGTTGTAGAGTACTTAAAGCTATCACTGCGTAATCAAATATTCGTAATTGCATTTAATTATTCAATGTAACTGTATTCATTCGCACATCATAGAAGCATAATAAAGGAAATCCATACACAAAATATCCAAACACATCAACAGAACAAATACACAGAAATTGCAAAATAACTCCTTTTATTAATATCTTCCAAGTGTTACAGACTTTGTTCACCCTGTGCACACAGCTGCAGGGGTCCGTGCACTCAGCTACGAACTTCTACCCTAGGCCTTTGTGCACTCAGCCGCAGAGCCTCTACCTACGCTACAACCCAAGACTTAGACTTCTTTCTCTAAATCTATGACTCTTTTTTTTTTTTTTAACTACTTAGATCTTATCTCTTTTTTTACAATTCCATGGTCTGTGGACCATGGGTAGATCTCTTATAGCCAACTTTACTTTACAAAACTAAGGGCGGACTATCCTTTGTGAGTCTTTATAATAATATTACCAACATTTGACTTAAACATCGGCTTTTAGCCCCAAAAATGCCCTTAGGGGATCCTGCTCCCAACGAGAATCATCCTAGGGTAAAGCCAAAAATGAGATGAAGAAGAGAACATGTGGCTCAGATTCTAGGTCATGGCAGGTCATAAGGAGAAATTCCAAGAAGGAGTAAAAAATGATTGCATGGACACCAATGTGACAAAGAGGTGCTAACTAGGGTATCCATGAGTGGGTAACTCTACCGCCAAGCTACGACATGCATAAAGGAAGTGGCGAAATTCGCAACTTGATGGGCTTGGACCTAAGGCATAAATATAGCATTGACGGTCAATAATGCATCGGTGATGGTGATATATGACCTACCCCTATATACTGGGTTTAGGAGAAACTTAGCTAAGGTCCAATGAATGTCACAATAGAAACACCACCCTATCTTGTAAAATCCATCTAGAATGATTAAACCCATGGTTAAATGACATAATGAAGGAAATAAACATGGAGGAGGTAAAAACAAGACCATATATTTTTTGGTTTTTTTTGAATTTTATAATTTTTTTAGATTTTTGGCCTTAATAAGGAATGAAAAATACTCGCAACACACTCCAAATCAAAAAAGAGATAAAGTATCACACTCCTATGTAAAATATGTACAAGCACAACATAGCCCAATAGGTCACACTAAAGTGTGCCCACGGTCGGGCATAGGCCAATGTTTTCCATACGTGAACTCATGGAATGTAAACATACCATATGTCTCACCAATGTGGGGCCATGCCAAAGGAAATCAAACTGCCCAATTCGGAAAGTTTGACCATGCCAGGGATTGTCTAACGTAGTTGAGCTCTCAAAATAAACCTGAGGACTTAAGGGAGGATCAAGACATAAAGGAGGTATAAGACACTCATTGACAGATGGTGAGGGCAATTCATTAGCAAGTTCAGCAAAATAATTCCAAGACTTGACTTGGTCCATGGGTGGAAATTCCAAGAAAGGCCTAGGAGATGCCCCCTCGGTCAATTCAAGATTTATGTTTCCATGCTCTACTTGTTCCAAATTGGGGAGACTAAAGGCAGAAAGAGGCATAACCTCCCTAGGATTATCGGTGGATAAATCCATGACCTCCAAGTTGATTAACCAGGGAGGCTCGTCATCAACAGAGCCATGTGGAACAAGTGGAGGGGCGACCCATGTGGGCAAATGATCCTAGTCATATTTGATATTGGCATGGAGTTTCTGACCAATGTCAGGAGGTACTGACGGGATTGCTGGAGAGTCAATCTCTTCCACAAGAGGTGGTGGAGGATGCTCACTAGCTTGATTAACTTCCATAATAATAGGCGACACCACCCAAGGATCAGGAGGTCAATGGGGTCCATAGGTGCTGAAAGAGATCATATGCATAGGAGTTGTGGTAGAAGTAGAAGGAGTGTTGGGTGGAGGGAGTTGAGGAAAAACTCCCATAAGAGATGAGATTTTGAACAACCCCACACCAATACTCTGTAGTTGATCGGGGTGATCTTCCACGAGTGGTACAAAATTTCTAGTAGTGGAAATCTGAGCAGATGGTACGGAGAAGTCAAGTTGATCGATAGTGACAACTTTTCCTTCATGAGGAAAGCAAAGCATACGGAAAATAGATGAAACAACTGCATTCATTCCATAAAACCACCTACAGCCAAGGAGTAGGTTATAATCTAATGTGGAATTGACAACTTGGAAATCCACATGGACATTTTTCCCTCCTAACTCAATGGAAAAATTTGGAAGAACCCTCTTGGGACAAAGTTTTGTCCGTTAAAATCTTGGAGAGTCATGTTGGATGTGGCGAGTGCCCAAGAGCCAATAGCCTTCCAACATGATGCTGCCATGACCCACATGGAAGAGCCTTCACCCACCAAAGTGCGATGATTATTTTGATGGAAAATACACACAATGATTTGGAAACAAATTTGATAGGAAAGGCGAAGAGCAGATTTATCGACGTTAAAAGCGATGAGATTAGATTCAGACATGTCAACTCCACCAATGGCAGACAAAAAGGCTTTGCGCTACTGAGGATAGCTTTGCAAGACCTCCAAGGCAGACATGGCACAAGAATCCTTGGATAGATATTCAAAAATACTGTAGTGCTGAGCAGCCGTGGCAGAAGGATTGTGTGTCATCTTCCAGAGAACACCCTTGGGAGGGGGATAAACAGGTTCCACGAGCTTATCCAAAGTGAGAGGTCCAGTGGAAGGGAGTGGGGTTGATGAGTCCTGAGAGGTAGAAATCGACTTAGGCACATCATAAGATTTTGCTTGCGTGGTCACTATTGTAGCATCCATTGTCCTTTTAATTTTATTTTCAATTTTATTGCAAAAATGGAAAAAAATCAAATATTATGTTATAGCGGAAATAAGAGGAAATGTGGAAATTTGAAAGAAATGACTTATTTTATATTATTAATGGCTTTTGAATGTGAGAAACCCGCGAGAAGATATGAGTTGTCCACTTGGAAGGCAACAGATCTGACGGTAATCGTGCGGTTAACAAGCGCGAGGGTTAATTCAAAATCGGACGTGATAAATTATAAAGTTGAGTTAAAACCTCAGTTGATTAGGGCCGTCTGCTTGTAGGCAGTAGATTCGATGGATATCGCATCGAAAAGTGCATGGGTTTATTTTTAAAATCAGACCCGATAAGCCTTTTAACTGCAATTTTATTTCCTATTGGGTTCGTGAGGAAGTCAAAGGCTTGTTGAAAAAGCGGATGCGATAAGGTTTTGTTTAACAGGTTTAAAGTCTTGTTGAGTTTCGAAGGATCAGACCATCCATTGAATGGGTGATCGGATGGTGATCTGCGCAAATATGCGCATGGGTTCACAGTGTAGGTGGACCTGATATGTAATGAATTGGGGCTTTATTCCTTTGGTTTCTGGCAACAGTGATTGGTCGGGTTTCCTTGCGTTTTAGCCAATCAGAACATTTCCGATGCATACGTGGGCCCAAGTCCACGCACGGAGTTTTGTTAAAATGCAATGTGTTGTGTTAAAATAGTTTAACTATTATCAAAACATATACAAAGAAACTTCATCAGCAGCCAAGCCACAAATCCGAACAGTGAGAAACCATCATCAGTTTTCTAATTTCTATTACTTCCTGTTATTTTGTTTTCTTGAGAATGAGGTGTCTTTTACCCTCTAATGTAATATTCTGTAGTGATTTTTACTTTAGACAGTTAGGAGATAGTTAAGCAGTTTGACAGTTTTGGTGATTACCAACTGTCTCATAATGTATAAAAAGAGGAAAATTTACAAAGAGAGGGTTTGAATTTTGAAGAACCTGGAGACTAGGCCACTGTATTCTTGATAAAATTGTTGATTAATGAAAGAATCAAAAGTTTTCCACACATTGTTGGGTATGATTTTGTGACTTCTCTGTTATGTGTCATCATATGTCTTCTTCTTTTAAGTATGGTAATGAAGCAACAGGTCTTTATTTTCTTATGTAAATGAAGTTAAAATTCCTTAAAAGAGCGCTCCTATACTTGAAGTTCCTACCTCTACAATTCTTCTAAGTTACAGATAGTAGTTTCTATGTAAAACAACATATTGCCTTTGACTTCTCTTAGCATTCTTCATTCAACATTCATATTCAGCAATCAAATGGCATTCTGAGACTTTCATGTCACCTAAGTATTGAGGGTTAAAAACCAGGTCTTTCAGGTCCTTCATTTGAGAATACAACATACAATTAAGTGACAACTAAGTGACATAAACAATAAACATTAATGTCTTAGGCACAAATTCTACAGAGCCAAGAAATTGGTTTCTTAAGGGACAACATCAATTGGCGCCATTTCCGGGGAGAGAAGACAAGAACACTTTTCCCTGGGTTTTTAATATTTTCCTCTGGTTGTTCAGTGAGGAGGAAATATTTGGCTGTATTGAACAAAAATAATAACTCTGGCTCCAAAGAGGCCCCATACAAGGTCAAATACCTCATAGCAGAAAGTTCAAGCCCTTTTAGACCCTGAGAGGCTAGTTTCCAAGAGGGTTGGAAGGCCAAAAACTCCACTTACACCAAGTCCTACATTGTCTACACCTGGCAGCAGTTCAACTCATTTTTCATCCAAACATTCATCATTTATTGACCAAGAGTCACCTTTTACATCCAATTCATTTCAAGAACCCAACTGTCAAGAACAGTCTCTAGAGTCTGTTTCTTTTTCAGTATCTGCTATAGTTATTCAGCCTGAACCTATAACTACATTTCCACCTTCTCATACTCCATTTACCCCTCAGTCAGGTTCCACATCTGCTGGTAATCAAGGTTTAGTAAGTTCAGGAGCAAACATGGCAGCACCTGCATTCTTGATGAATAGGTATGCACCTATTCAATTGCCACAACAATTGAATCAAATGCCTCAAGAGTACTTGAAGATTCTTCCTCGTTTCACAGGGGAGGATGAACAAACAACAGAGAATCATATAGCAATATTTTGTAATTTTGCAGAGAATCTAAACGTTGAACATCTGGATGTTGTTCTAAGACTTTTTGTGCAATCCTTGGATGGAGAAGCAAGAAAATGGTTTAAAGGGCTTCCTAATAACTCTATTACAACATGGGAAGAGATGGAGCACCTGTTCACCCAGAGATGGGGAGAGAAAAGAGACCATGGGTATTCACTCATAGAGTTTAATGCAATTAAGAAGAAATCTAATGAAAGTGTTGTTGAATTCATCAGAAGGTTTAATAAATTGTATAATAGTCTTCCAATGGAGATTAAGCCCCCTCCTGCTAGTGAAAAAATAACTTTTGTAGGGGTTTTTGAGTCAAATTTTGGATTCACATTAAGGGAGAACGATTTGCAACCCTTGATCAGATCCAAACTGATGCCTTAGAGATAGAAGAAAATGTGGTGGCTACAGGTAAAGCACCAGAGACACGACCTATCCAAGATAAGGGAAAGGCTAAAGTGGAATCCTCTCAAAGTCAAACATTAGAGGATATGAGTAATGTAATTAAAAATTTGTCAAATAAATTGATTAAATTAGAGTTGGAGAGTAAGAATTCTCAGAGGCAAGCACAACAAAATAGAAATTTTAATCCTCAATATAGAAGACAACCTCTGCAAATCTTGCAGAAGGAGAGAAAAGATCAAGATCAGATTCAAGCACCATTGTATTTAGAGGCAGATCCTGATGAAGTATCAGAGCATTCCAGGGACCATGATGATCAGATTTCCACATTGTATGCAGTAGATGAAGATGAACTAGGTGTTGAGGGAGAAGAATATGAATATGCTGAAACAGATGCCATCTATGATGAGAATGAAATTGATGAGTATTGGAAACAATTTTTTGATTTTATGTAGGCAGAATTACATAAGAAATATGACTTGAGATCAAGGAAAAGGTCTAGAAGTCAAGAAGATGAAGGTGAGCAGCAAGTTCCAGCCTCCTTACAGAAGGTGACTCCATAAGAACCACAATCTACAAAGCAATTGAATAAAGGAAAGCAACAACAAAATACAAATAGCAAGACTCAAATGCTTCAAGGTGAGTCTTCTCAAGAAAAAAGTGATAAAATTCCTTTAGAAAAACTTGTTTCCATTCCACAAGAGGTTTTGAGTAATGAAGAGAAGTGAAGATGAAAATGAAAGAAGTACTAAATAGGTTCATGTGTTTAGTCTCACTAAGGAGTTAGAGAAAATTAGAATTCAAGTGCCCCTCACAGAGTTGGTCAAAACACCAATTTATCAAAAGGAGATTGTTGAGTTTATTAATATATCTCAAAATGTGAATATAAATGACACCGTGAATATGCAAGAAGATAAACCAGTAGTGGTTTTTGGTCCACATGTGGAGGAGGTAGATTCTTCAACACCTCCTTTCTACATTTCTCTATTGATTCATGATTTCCTCTTGCACAATTGTATGTTTGTTTCAAGAGCTTCACATAACCTTATGCCATTCTCAGTGATGAAACAACTAAACCTACAAGTTACTAAACCTTACAGAGACTTGTATTCTTTTGATTCAAATAAATTCAAGCGTCTAGGGGTCATTAAAGATATGGTGGTGTCACTAGCCCAGATCCCAACTAGAAGCTTAGTAATGGATGTAGTGGTAGCAAGTATCCCTGTTAGGTTTGGAATGTTGCTCTCTAGGTCATGGGGGGCTAAATTGGGTGGTGTTTTGAAACTAGATTTTACATATTTTTTTATACCAATTTTTGGTGGAGAGGAAAGGAGGTTGTACAGAGAAACTATATTTGTAAAAACAATCACAAAAAACGGAGCAAGTAATTCACCTGTATATAGCCAAGAGAAATATGACTTTTCTTGCTTCGTGCTGCATGATAATGCAGAGTTGGCTAACGATAAGCAGAGGCAGCTCACTTCAACGAATGTAAATACAAAGCTGCAAATAGAAGGGGTGTGGAAGTGATTCTTTGATGGAGCCTATTCTAAAGAAGGAACAGGTGTTGGTTTCCTTCTAATTTCACCAGGAGGTAATATGTTCCCTTTTTATTTTAAATTGGAGTTCGAGGCAACAAATAATGTGGCAGAATATGAATCCTTGATCATTGCTCTCCAAACAACAAAACAAATGGGAGTACAGTCAATTTCTGTCTTGGGATATTTAGAGTTGATTATAAAACAAATAAAGAACCATTTTCAGACAAAACACCCTAGGCTTAGGGCATACACAAATGAAGTGTGGGATTTGGTTAAGAACTTCTTTGAATCTTTCATCATTCAGTTCATTCCAAGAGATGGAAATAGATTAGCAAACTCTTTGGCTGTGGCTGCTAGTACTTTTAGGCCTCCTATTAATCCAAAGCTAAGATATGAGGTTGAAATGAGGCATAGGCCTTCTGTTCCTGATAATATAAAGCACTGGTATATTTTTGAAGATGATCAGCAGATTAAGGAATTCTTGACAATGATTGAAGATTTTCAGGGCACAAAGATTGATCAAGATGAAGATGAAGCAACAGAAGGTGCAGAAGTAAGTGGTTTGAAAAATTCTATAGTTGATCAAAAGATTATTCAATTGAAAGATAATACTTTGCCAAGGGGACTTGTCCCTCTTGAAAGGCTTTTTAATTCCAATGATGTAGTTGTTAGTTCAGAGAAAATTCCACAGGATGAGCAGATTCAAGATCACAATATTGGAACCCAGAAGGAGCCTAGGTTAGTCAAATTATTTAATGGAGTTCCACTTAATTATAAGGAGAGATATCTTAAGCTTTTCAAGGACTATGTTGATGTTTTTGCTTGGTCCTATGAGGATCTTAAAACATATGATATAAGTATTATTTAGCACAAGATTCCCTTGAAAGAGGGGATTAAACCATTCAAGCAGAAACTAAGACAGATAAATCCTTTGCTTTTACCATTGATTAAGAAATAAGTCAAAAAGCTGCTTGATGCCAAAATAATAGTTCCACTCGGGCATTTTGACTGGGTGGCCAATTTAGTGCCTGTAAAGAAGAATAATGGAGGGATAAGGCTATGTGTGGATTTTAGAAATCTCAATAGGGCTTCCTTGAAAGATAATTATTCATTACCTAAAATGGATCATGTACTGCAAAAGGTAACATGATCATTCAGGATGTCAATGCTAGATGGGTTTTTTTGGGTATAACCAGGTGGCTGTGGATAAATAAGATTAGAAGAAGACTGCATTCACATCTCCTTGGGGAACCTTTATGTATTCTAGAATGCCTTTTGAGTTGATGAATGTAGGAGCTACATTTCAGAGGGCCATGGACATTGCTTTTTTGGGTGATAAGTTTGTAGTGATATACTTGGATGAAATCATTGTTTTCTCTAAGTATGATGAGGAGCATTTGGACCATCTTAAAAAGACTTTTGAGAAATGTAGAATATTTGGGCTTTCCTTGAATCCTAAGAAGTCTATTTTTGCTCTGGAGGAGGGAAAACTGCTAGGGCACATTGTTTCTAGAAATGGAGTGAAGATAGATCCAGCAAGAGTGCAAGTTGTGCAGAAAATACCCCTGCCCAGGAGTAAGAAGGACATTCAGAAATTTCTGGGAAAAATAAACTTCTTAAGGAGGTTTGTGTCCAATTATGCTGAAATTGTAAAAGAAATTACTAATATGTTGAAGAAGGAGAATGAAGTGCATTGGACCAAGGAAGCCAGAGAGTCATTCTCCAGGATTAAAGAAGCATTACAAGTAGCTCTAGTTCTAATTAGCCCTGATTATCAAAAGCCTTTTCAAGTTTTTTCATTTGCATCACCTAATTCAATAGTTGTTGTTTTGTTACAGAAGAATGATGAATAAAAGGAGCAGCCAATTGCTTTCTTTAGTAAGATTCCCAGAGATGCTGAAATAAAGTATAATATTCTTGAAAAATAGGTATATGCTTTGGTAAAATCCCTAAAGGCCTTCAGGACTTATGTACTACAGTCATAGATCATTGCTTATGTGCCAAATGCTGTAGTAAAGGATGTCTTAGTTCAGAGTGATGTGGAAGGCAAAAGAGGGAAATGGATGGCCAAGATCCAATATTATGACTTGGACATAAAGCCTACAAAGATGGTGAAAGGGCAGGGATTGGCAAAGATGTTGACAAATGTTACACAAAATATTGTCACCATGACTTTCTGCAGTCAGTGTGAGTCTATCACCACTCATATTGTCTTCCTTTGCAAGTCTTAAACCTCAGCTCTTCATGTCAAGCCTTAAAAATGAGAGAAAGTCCTTGAAAATCTCTAAAACTCTAGTTCCTCACTTTCTCTTAGCATTACCTGCGGTCCCGCACCCCTTGGTCATGTCACCTGTGGACCTGCCCACTCTGTCTATAAAGGAATGGGCGCAGACCCCTGTAAAAGTAAAAAAGGCACAAGTTTATTATTAAAAACTCACTTTGGGTTAATTCTGGACGCTTCTAGAAGGAATCTTGAGGTGGCAAGTTCACTCCTAGGTGGTTCATGCATCCCATAACTAAAGGAACTAACCCCTTGATGAGAGGAGCTTATCCCTTTGAAGGAGGACTCTATCCCTTTGAAGGTGGACCTGGTAACTTCCTTCCTCTGCACTATAAAATGAGGCATTGGGCTAGTTACTAAGGAGGTTGAAAGCTAAATATTTTTGAGGGTAAATGTTGTTGGAATTTAGACTTCCTAATTGAGCTTGAGAGGAGAGATTACATACCTTTTGATCTCTTTGGGAAGAGAGTGAAGCTTTTCAAAGTAGAGGAGATTCTTGCTGGACCCTGGGAGGAGTTTGTACAGCATCAAGGCACCAAGGTTGTAAAGTTTTTCTTTGTTTAAAGTTAATACAATCAAGTTCGTTTTTCTCAATAAGCTGCCTTATATGGTTTATTTCATGAATTCCTTGATCATCATGATAAATATGGTTTATTATATTGGCTATGCAAGTGTTATTTGATGTGTGATTGTTTGTGTTTGTAGGTTCTTTAAAAGGAAACTCATTTGGACAGTCGGAGCGTGGCTGCCACAAAGTAGCGTTGGACTTGAGGTAGGGTCTAAAACATCTCTTGGCTTTTATTTATAAATCGCAATATTTAGAGAAAGATAGAATTTGCTTGTCTTGCTTGTCACTAGATATCTATAGATACTAGGGAGATCGGTCTTGTCTGCAAGAACGATTTATCCAGCCGACAATAAAGTCAAATTTTCAGGCATTGGGAATCAACTTGCTAACACCTGCAAATGAGGAGATAATTGAATGAGGTGAAGAAAAATCGAATCAGGTATAAATTTTTATGTTCAGAATGGTACAAGCACATAGTCCATTATTTGTGTTTTCTCTCTTGTCCTCAATATTTGGATAGAACAAAGTATAGAGCATTAAAGATCAAAGCACAACCATATGTGATTGTTGAGGGCAGATTGTATTGGAAGGATCCTGTAGGAATTTTGTTATTATGTTTAACAGAGGATGAATTTACAGAGACCATTAAAGATTATCATGAGAAGTTATGTGGAGGACATTATAGTTGGAAGGCTACTGCACATAAAATCCTCCAGGCAGGGTTTTATTGGCCTACTCTATTTGGTGATACATATAAGTTTGTCAGAAGTTGTCAGAAGTGTCAGCTTTTTGCTGAGAAGAAGAGGTTAGCTCCCTTGCCTTTGATCCTAGTCTTCATAGAAGAACCATTTAGACAATGGGGACTAGATTTTGTTGGAGAGATTAACCCACCTTCAAGTGGACAACACAAGTGGGTTCTTACAGCTACTGATTATTTCACCAAGTGGGTAGAAGATATACCCACTAAAAGGGCAAATGACTAGGTGGTGATGAAGTTCTTAGAGGAAAATATTTTCAGCAGATTTGGATGCGTTATTAAAATCATAATAGACAATGCTCAAGTCTTCAGTTCAAGTAAGTTTCTTGCTTTTTGTCAAAAGTATAATGTTATTTTATCTCATTCAACAACTTATCATCCACAAGGAAATGGATTGGTTGAATCCACTAACAAAACATTGATGAAGATCCTTAAGAAAACTATTGCAGAGAATCAGAAAGACTGGGATTCTAAATTAAAGTTTGCTCTATGGGTTTTCAGAGTGACTACATGAAGGTCTATATGAAAATCACCTTTTGAGTTAGTGTATGGGACTCAAGCTCTATTCCCAAGTCATCTTGTGAAGCCTATGATTGCAATGGTTCAGGAGGCAAAATAAGAACCCAATGCTCTGATAAGAAGGATGCATAAGGTAGTGGAGATGAGTGAGATCAGGGATAAGTTAAGAGACAATTTGATTATGTATCAATCAAAGATGAAGTGTATTTTTGATCGAAAGGCCAGAGAAATTGATTTTAAAGTTGGAGACCTGGTATTAAGGTGGGATACTACAAGATAAGATAAGGGTAAACAAGGGAAGTTTGATCCTATCTGGTATGGCCCATTCAGAATTATAGAAGCAATAACAAATAATACATTCTTCCTGGAAAATCTTGTTGGTGAATATTTACCACTGCCTGTCAATGGGCAGTACCTCAAACATTACTTCCAGTTCTGAAGCACAAACATCCTGTCATTATAGATACCGGAGTGAATTCATTGTACAAATTCCATAGAATTTTAATTGGCTAAGCAATATATGACTCCATGCCCGAGGTGAAGGCACTGATCTGCGGTTCTTAGTGCTTCTGTGGAAAAATCACTATCCCCAGGTGGAGCCATATGTTGTAGCTTCCATTGTCCTTTTAATTTAATTTTCATTTTTATTGCAAAAATGGAAAAAAATCAAATATTATGTTATACCGGAAATAAGAGGGAATGCGGAAATTTGAAATAAATGAATTATTTTATATTATTAATGGCTTTTGAATGTGAGAAACCCGTGAGAAGATATGAGCTGTCCACTTGGAAGGCAACAGATCCGATGGTAACCACCCGGTTAGCAAGCACGAGGGTTAATTCAAAATTAAACACGATAAATTATAAAATTGAGTTAAAACCTTAGTTGATCAGGGTCGTCTGCTTATAGGCAGTAGATTCGGTGGATGTCACATCGAAAGGTGCATGGGTTTTATTTTTAAAATCGGACCCGATAAGCCTTTTAACTACAGTTTTATTTCCTATTGGGTCTGTGAGGAAGTCAAAGGCTTGTTGAAAAAGCAGATGTGATAAGGTTTTTTTTAACAGGTTTAAAGTCTTGTTGAGTTCCAAAGGATCGGACCATCCATTGAATGGGTGATCGGACGGTGATCACACTCAAATGTGCGCGTGGGTTCACAACTCAGGTGGACTTGATATGTAATGAATTGGGGCTTTATTCCTTTGGTTTCCGGCAATGGTGATTGGTCAGGTTTCCTTGTGTTTTAGCCAATCAGAACATTTCTGATGCATACGTGGGCCCAAGTCCACGCATGGAGTTTTGTTAAAATGCAGTGTGTTGTGTTAAAACAGTTTAACTATTATCAGAACATCTATAGAGAAACTTCATCAACAGCCAAGCCACAGATCCGAACAGCGAGCAACCATCATCAGTTTTCTAATTTCTGTTACTTCCTGTTATTTTGTTTTCTTGAGAATGAGGTGTCTTTTACCCTCTAATGTAATATTTTGTAGTGATTTTTACTTTAGACAGTTAGGAGATAGTTAAGTAGTTTGACAGTTTTGGTGATTACCAACTGTCTCATAATGTATAAAAAGAGGAAAATTTACAGAGAGAGGGTTCGAATTTTGAAGAACCTGGAGACTAGGCCACTGTATTCTTGATAAAACTATTGATTAATGAAATAATCAGAAGTTTTCCACACATTGTTGGGTATGATTTTGTGACTTCTCTGTTATGTGTCATCATATGTATTCTTCTTTTAAGTATGGTAATGAAGCAGCAGGTCTTTATTTTCTTATGTAAATGAAGTTAAAATTCCTTAAAAGAGCACTCCTATACTTGAAGTTCCTACCTCTACAATTCTTCTAAGTTACAGATAGTAGTTTCTGTGTAAAACAACATATTGTCTTTAACTTCTCTAAGTGTCACAGATAGTAGATTCTGTGTAAAACAACATATTGTCTCTGACTTCTCTTAGAATTCTTCATTCAACATTCATATTCAGCAATCAAATGGAATTTTGAGACTTTCATGTCACCTAAGTATTGAGGGTTAAAAACCAGGTCTTTTAGGTCCTTCATTTGAGAATACAACATACAATTAAGTGACAACTAAGTGACATAAACAATAAACATTAATGTCTTAAGCACAATTTATACGCACCAAAGAAATTGGTTTCTTAAGGGACAACAGTCACATTGACATCTTCCTTGCACATGAAGACAAATGAGTTGTGAGAAGATGACCCCTCGTTGCCCCCTTGCAGAGGTCGAGAAGGTTGAGAAACCATTTGTTGCTGGGGTTGTGTAGGGAATGGATGAGTCAAAATGATAGGCTGTTGAGTAGATGGTGGTGAAAGAAGCCTATGGACTTCATCCATTCAAGGGAATTCATGAGTAAGATGGTCACCTTGACAAATTTTATAGGGGAACTTGACTTTACGATGACGTTCACTAGTGCCCCCTCCCTGACTCTGAGGGTTTGGTTGAGACTCCTGAGCATTTTGATTCTTTTTGTTTATTTCGCTTATTATTATTTTTACCACCGAATTGTTGGTTGTTCTTCGATTGAGTGGACTTCACCGTGAGAACATCGGTGGACTTCTTAAGAGGGGGTGCTTTAGCAGAGCCAGATGCACTTACTGGGGCTTGAGATGTAACAATCAATTTCCCAAGTTGGGTAGCAAGTTGGCTCATGGAATCGGAAACAAACCCAATCACACCATCGACATGTGGCTTAGGAACAAGTTTCAAAGGGTTAACAGAAAGCCTAAGGGCATTAGGCAACACTTCATAAAGCGTACCCGACTGTGAATATATAAGATCCAACTGTTGGGTAGCTAGAATAGCTTTTTCCTTAATAATGGCTCAAAACATGGACACATCCTTGGAAATTTGCGGTTGGAGGGATCGAATGAACCATTTACGTAATATCTCATTAGGTAACTTGGTTCTTACTAACCACTTGCAACGACGCCACTCATGAATATGATCAGAGATTAACATAGCATCATCTTGCTTGAAATTAGACAAGAGGTCAGAGTCGATATCATACTTAGTGGGCAATTGGAACTGTGTTAAGAAAGTTTGAGCAAGGGAGGAAAAGTCACCGTAGGATGCAGTATCTAACTCAATGTACTACTTTACGACATCCCCAGTCAACGTATGTTGGAATAAGCTAAGTTTAATAGAATTATCCACCAAAGAATTAGATGAACACCACAAATGATAAGTGGTAATGTGCGTGTATGGATTCTCCCAAGGATTTCCTTCAAACTTGGCAGTATTAGATGGTAATTTGGCAGGCATGGGTGGCCACCATGGATCATGACGTATGGGGTCATTAGTCAATTTCGCGAAATCTGGTAAATTGAGAGAAGATAAGAAAGGATTTTGGAGCTAACTAAATGGTCATAGGAAGGAGAGGCCCTTGACCAACCATGTGGTCCCCTATATAAGGAGTGGATTGATGCACTTGTTGGTGAAGAAAAGGGTTCGCCCTGGCATAGGATTGTTGCGGGCTAGGTTGATTGGTAGATGGAGGTTGCCCCAGGGGTAATTAACACTGGAGAGAAAAGGGCCCCCAAAAGCATGACTGTTGATGGGGTTGTTCTTTGGGATAGAAGAAGGACCGCCCTGTGCAGTATGACCGACACAAGGAGAATACCCTGTGTGAGAAGCGGTACTGGCAGTAGAGTTGCCCGTAGGTAAACTAGCCCCCCAGTAAAAGTGTTGGTAGGTGGTGCCCCTCCAAAAGGAAAACTATACTGAGCTTGTGACATAGTAGAAGTGGCGTTTCCCCCAGGTTGAATAGGGAAAATTGGTGATCCCCCCCCCCCCACATATTACTAGAAGTACCCATGCCTAACTGAGGGACAAAAATAGTTTTTTGGGAAAAATGTGGTGTAAAAATTCCTGAACCTACCAACTGACTAGGTTGGGGTGCCATGGTTGGCATAGGAGATGGTGTGGGCATGGAAAAGTTCGAGAAATTTGTTGGAGTCATAGAAGAAAATAGTGGAATTAGCCAAGAATAAGTAAGAGGTGTGGACGAAGGAGTGTATATAGCCACACTAAGAGGTGGCAATGATGTCATGGCAGCTGATACTGTTGATGCAGAAGGTAAGGACGTCTCAGACTCTGCCATAGGGTAAAGTACGGACAAAGGCACATGAATGTAAGCATGTGTGGAATCGTCAAGGTTCAACCGCAATAACTCGGGTCCCAATGGATTAGTCAAAGGTGGGTTGGTAGGAGTGTCAGAGTCGTATGCCAAAGTCTCGATAGAAACCAAATCAATACCAGAAGGACTTGGTATAGAATCCATGACAATGTGGTGGTCTAAGTATTGAGCACCGACATGTACTCTCCTTGTAGGGGTAACAAGTCCACCTTGTTTAGGAGGAAAACCATGAATACAACGTGGCCATCGATGAACAAATTCAACCATGGTGGTAACTTATGATTTGATTACAATTATGTTAGTACAAACACCTTAAGGCCAAAGCTACTAACTCGGACCAAACAACACACATTAGAAATGTCCTAGAAGATAGCACAAGAAAACTAAAATATAAAGAAGTTGGCGGTGGAACAGTTATACTAGCGACTTACTTCCCAGCCCTTTTATCTGCAAACTCGGTGCAAGTGCCCTTATTAGCCATGGGGCACCCTCCGAGAGGACTGAGAGAGTATGACTAATATTTTTCCCAGGTATAGAGAAGACGAACCCAACCTTGCACCTATGTATGAGCCCTAAGAAGATAGGCCACTATGGTCACCACGTACAATAACACGACCTGGGGGGATAGTCATAGGACAAATCCACATGCAAGGGCAAGAAACTTAACCCCAAAAGGAGCTAAGAACGAAACCCCCTTGAGAGTTGCCTCCCAAGTGGTCCCTAAGTGATAATGACATCGTTTGTATGTGTGGAGATTCCGCTATATCATGCCACCCAAAACTAAGCGAAAGGGGTTGTGTCAATTCACCTAGCCCAAGTGTGACCTTGTGATTAACCCTTTTGTGAGGAGGGATTCCGAGACCATACTATTGTAAATGGATTTAACTCCATACCGCAAGCTGCTAAGTTAATTTTGTAGCCTTGGAGAAGTTAACTCACACTCCTATCTCCAAGAACCTAGCCTAAGCTAGTGTTGGTGTACTACCAATGAAAATAAAAGATGAATCTAGTTAATTTAATTATTTCCTTGATTTTAGTGGCTGTTGTTAACACAAGCGGGATGCAACATGAAACTAAGATGGTGTGAATGACCCTTAGTTAGACACCCTAATGCAGCTATATGCAAGTTTTCGATTTTCAATTTGATGAATGCTAACTACAGGAGGGTAAGAGCCTTCTAACACACCAATGTCTATTATGATGCACCTCTAAATTTTGTTGAATGCAAATTCCCAAATTTTTTGAATTAATGACCCAAAACAAACCAAGAATGAAACCAAAATAATTCGAAAAGAAACCGAAGGAAAAGACTCCCAAGCAAGAACGCAAGGCGCTCCAAAAGCGACATAGCTAAGAAAAACAAAGCCCAATCAAAGAAACAAAATTAAAACAATGAAATCGAAAGCCAAAAGTGAAAAATGGAGGGCAATGTCATCATAGGGCTGTAGTACAATGGCCCAACCAAGGCTAATGGTCTACAAAGGTCACAACTTGGCCTAGAGGAAAAAAGGCGTAAACAAGATCAAATGAGGGTGCTACAAAAACTACTAAAACACACTCAAGGGAACTTTTTTTAGATGACAGTTGCACAACCAATCACAACACCACCAATTGCGATGAAAACAAACAAGAGAGAGAATAGGTAACTTAAAAAAAAGTGACCAAACCACACAAAGGCAACACAATACCAAAGTGGGATATCAAAGAGATCTAAGTAGTCAACAAAAGCAGCCAAACAAATATGAAACCGAGATCTAGATATGAGAACATTAGTACTCAACCAAAGCACATAAGGAATTCTGCAAGAGAAACCTTGAAGAACACAAGCAATGGATGATCCCAACCAATAAATAAGAAATGGGTCAGATATGATAGAGATTAGCAGCTATCAGCAACAAAAAAATTTAGATCCAACAACTAGTAGCAAGTTTTGAAGAAAAACACCTGAAAAATCAAGAAAATAATCTAAAAGAAGACCCAAAAATTGGGAAAAACAAATAGAAAATAGGTTGATTTTTCAATCATCTATATCTTCCTCATATGAACTTCGTTTCAAGTGATTTCTTTTTTGAGGTAAAACGTAAATAGGATTACAGATCTGTAATTATTTATACTAAATTTTGTATAGAAAATAACAAAAACGGTCGGAAAAACTACCGTGCGCGAGGGTGAAAGAAACACACACTGTCCAATTTTCAATTTCCCATAACTTCCTCATGCGAAGTCCATTTTCAGTGATTTTTTTTAGGGGTGGAAAGCTGAGATGAATACAAATATTTGGTTATTTTTTACTGAATTTTGTATATAAAAGAACAAAAATGAATAGAAAAAATAGTCACGCGCGAGGGTGGAAGAAAAACAAATTACCCAATTTTCAATTGGTCATAACTTCCTTATACAAACTTTGTTTTCAATGATTTTTTATTATTATTTTGGGGTAGAAATGTGAGAGGAATTCAGATATGTGGTTACTTAAATCAAATTATGTACAAAAACTTCCATAATTTGATTTTGATTATCGAATTTTTTATTCTCTCATACAAAAAACAAAAATAAAACTCCATATCTAAGATCAACTCATATCTGAAGCAAGTAAAATAAATGGAGATTAAAATGAATCCAAAAAAATACAGAGAACTCAATGGGAACAAGAAGAAACAAAAAAAAATAAAGAAAAAAATAATATCTTAAACAAAGAGGGCAAAATAAAAATGCTCTCGTTGAAAGCACCAATTCTATTGCATTTAAATATGCGAGCTATTTCTCCATGATCTCATGTCTGATTGAGATCACTAGACAACAAAATATAATGGATAATACAATTTAATACTAGCCCCCAATCCAAATGGTCATGCATGCAACAAGAAGTCGGATCTATTCTATAAAAATAATAGATCACACTTGGAATCCTAACATGTCGAGGAAGGCTTTTGAGTTTGATGCAGATCTTGCACTCCACTCGAGCGATCCAACATGTCTGCACCTGATCTATATCCCTACACACAAACACAACTAAATAAGGACAACATTTGATCTTCCTTGAAAGATCGCCAGATCAAAAGCAATACATACGATCATATAACACACTGAACACAAATTCATGTAAGGAAGGGAACATATTTTTATTAACCATATAAATGGAACTACATCAAATGTATACCATCAACACATAATATCCTCTCCTCCAACTTGCACTATGGTCTCCTCTCCCAAGACAGCAGAGCTCTTGCACTATATTTTGGATCCTCCCCCCTTTTCCCTCTTGATGAGATTATAAAGACTCATTCTATCCTCTAGGAGTATGTATTTACACACCTAGGGGATTGAGAAGTTAGGAAACTTCTACAATAATGTACCCCTAGCCAACTCATATACAAGCAGGTCAAGTTGATCTCATTGGGAATGGAAAACTCTAGAAACCATTTTTACAATTATGATCTTTTTCTTAATTATCTCAATTATGAAATAATTATTATCTCATAATTTTGGCAAAATAATTATGAGAAATTGCTCAATTATGTAATTTCACCCTTTTAACATGGGATAAATTTCACATAAATAAAATAAAAGGTGAAAAGGGATGCATTTTAGCCAAACAACTGAGGTAAGTTAATATTTGGTTTCTCTCACTATAATGGAGTGGAAAATAGGGTTGTAATAATTATTTTCACTCATAGACTTGTTTGAGACTGAATTATGGAGCATACAAAACCGTGTTGTAGCTGCGACAACAACACCCAAAATTTTTGGGCATATTCCAAAATTTTAGGTCCCCCTTTGCTTTCCTAGGTTCATAAAGGGTATGGTCATGTTTTTAATTGGTCAATATTCCCTTGACCTATTCCTATCAAACCCTATCGATGCTCGCACTTACATGGTACATGTTATCTTTATTCTTTTTGACTTACCTTAGAATGTGACCGCACCAATGCATTAGGGTTTTGGGGTTATTGCTCTAATAATGTATTAAGAGTCTCATGAAACCTTGTGCCTTTATGTTTCTGCAATTGATTCAAGTGGATATTGGTGGGCAGATATTAGTGGCCACCCGCCTATTCCACTTGGACCCCCAACACTGTCTCTTTCAGTTTTTCAGTTTCCTTAATTGTAGCATAGTTTACTATTTTTGGCAGTTCTTCGGGTCCTGAACTTCCGGAGTCGTTTTGACGCCCTAAATGTCGTTTTATGGAAAACAGAGAGACCAAGAACATTCCAAATTGGCTCACTAGTTCACTTTCGGCCTTCTCTTTGAGATCTTCGAAACAAGGTATTATAATAGCCAAACAGAGATCGTATGCCAAAGTTACGACCCCATGAATTTGATGTACCAATTTACCCAAACGGGGCCCACAGTTTTGGCACTTCATCTTCTAGGGTTAGGTTTTTGGATGTTTAGGGTTTTCCATTGTTTCTCAATAATAAATAAGCCTTTGAGCCTCATTGTAACACAGTTCAGTGGCATGTAGTCACCACATCTCTTCTCAGAGATAAGCTACCATTACTCGAGCTATCTTATTTCCATTCTGTTGGTAAGCATAGTTCAATATTTTTATATTAATGAAATGAAATGTTTTTCTGCTGCATCTCTGTATCTATGATTTATATCTGTAAGTTGTTGCGTTCCTATTTAAGTTCAGATCAGTGGTATCAGAGCTGTCTGCTCTTTCTATGTTTTTCTTTGCATGTCCCCAACGAGGTCAAGTTATAAGGAGTTAGGGTTCGATCTAGTTGAACCATTGCAAGATCAGCCTCACAAAACTTGATGACCTCCCATGGCGGAAGAAAATAATGATGAGGGGGTGGGATATCCTTTCAAAATGTTGCTCGAGGAAGCCCTCGAGCGACAAAGGGATGCGGTGATGGATAACTTTGCCCAAATCCTTCGACGGCTACCCACATTAGGGGAATTTTGAGGTCTAAAATGGGCCTCCTAAGGAAATTATAAAACAATAATGGAAATAATAAAAGAAGATTGGATTACATCATCAAATTTTAGAGGGAAAAAAGAGAAAGCTATATTTTCAACTCGTATTTTCAACTTATCTCCCTATGGGTTTACTCAAATTTCGAGCGGAAACACTCGTTGAATGTAGAATTTGATTCTTCATCCAAGGAGTAGCCATGTTGCATACTTTCGATGGACTCTACTACATGAAAAATTAGAAATACATGAAAAACGTGATTGCAATCACATTTTTTCATTTATTTCTCATTTTTCATTTAGCAAGGTACATCAAAAGTATGTGACATGGGTACTCCTTGGATGAGGAATTAAATTTTTCATCCAATGAGTACTCTTGCTCGAAAATTGAGTAAACCCTTACAGAGATAACTTGAAAATACGAGTTGAAAAGTAGTTTTATTATTTTATTATTTTTTAATATTTTTACTTTTTTACTCCAAAAGTGGTGAATTGTCCCCAGTGGTTGACATCATCATCTTGAATCCTATTGGTTCTTATAAATTTTATTTTTGGTTGTACATTTTTCTTAGGAGGCCCATTTTAGACCTCAAAATTCCCTTAATGCAAGTGATGCATCTTCATCCAGTAGCCACTTTGGAGGCGCCACTACTTTTAAGGAACAAGTTAACTTCGATATTCCCATATTTGAAGGCCTGATAGATGCAGACGTCGTAGATAAATGGTTAAATTTGTTGGAAAGATATTTTTCAGTTCATGACTTTTCCGCTCGCGAAAAGATTACTTTTGCACTTCTCAAAGCTGCCTCGCACATCAAGGACTGGTGGGAAACCTACTATGAACAAAAGGATGAGAGTGAACCCTTGCTGTTTTCAGCCGCACCCACTTGGGATTCTTTCCGAGACGCCATCAAGGAACAATATTGCCTTGTTGGGAGCTATGAAGATAAATACATAAAGTGGACCATGTTACAGTAGGGAAGGGACGAAGATGTGTCAGAATTCACAAATATTTTCCATACCCTTCGCACGAAGTTGGGTATCAAGGATACTGAGCGGAATTTGGTGCTCAAGTACCACGACTGTCTACACAAGTACATCCAGGATGAGATGGAGTTCCTGGACATTTCCTCGCTCGGCACGACATATCGGTACACTGTCAAGATTGAGCAGAAGTTTAAACAGAAGAAGCGGGACTTTGGATCTACAAATCTAAAGCAAGGAAAAGGCACCCCCAAACCATATAACAAAGGACCAAGCCAAGGTGGGGCTACCCAGGATAGCCCGCCGAAGCCGCAAGCAAAGAAAAACACCACGAAGACAAAGAAGGACACAGGAAAATGGTGTGAGTTCCATAAGAGCTCCACTCATAATACAAGTGAGTGTCAGGGCAAGCAGTCACTGGTCATTGAGTTGAAGGCTTTTGAATCAGACGCATGTTTCGACTCTGAATCAGAACCTGATAAGGGAACTGACAAAGGGAAGCAGATCATTGATGCAGATCCCAATGCCACTGTGGCCACCACTAAGATCTAGATTGAGCCTGAAGATCCAGAGGAAGGGGAACACCTCTTCCACTCACAGATGTGGGTGAAGGGTTCTCTGATGCAGTTCATTGTCGAGAACGGGAGCCAAAAGAAACTCATTTCAGCAGATGTCATGAAGCGGCTGGGCCTAAATACTACAACACATCCATAGCCGTACACCATCGGGTGGCTTCACCAAGGACGAGATCTTTGCGTCATCCAGTAGTGTTGCCTTCCCTACAGCATCAAGCCCTTCACAGATGAGGTATTCTGTGATGTTTCTCCTCTTGAAGTTTGTGATGTATTGTTAGGACAACCATACTTGTGGAAGCGACATGTTGTATATGAGTATAGACCTTGCTCTATGATTATTACCTTGGCTAACAAGTTGTACAAGATATCGGAGGTAGCCCCGCTTACCGCCATCTATTTGATCACTACAAAGCAATGTAGTAAGATAATTTCCCAGACTAGGAAATTTGTTTTCCTTATGATTCACCCTTAGGGAAAGAAGAAGGTTGTGGCCATGACTTCCAGGCAGGGCTCCTCTGCACAACAACAGTAGATGGACAAGGTTGTGGAGGAGTACAGGGAAATTTTTGCCTCACCTACAGGGGTGCTTCTACATTGTCAGGTCAAGCACTCCATTGATCTGACCCTGGGCACGCCATTACCCAATGGGCTCATCTATCGACGTTCTATACTGGAGAACTATGAGATCACGAGGCAGGAACTGTTGCGGAAAGGGCACATCAGGCCAAGCTCATCGCCCTGTGGGAGCCTGATTGTATTGGTACAGAAGAAGGATGGGACCTAGAGGCTCTATATTGACTACTGGGCATTGTAAAAGATCACTGTCCAGAGTAGGTATCCAATTCTGCGAATTGATGACCTTCTTGAGCAGCTCAAGGGGGCCAAATATTTCAGCAAGATTGACTTGAAGTCGGGTTATCACCAAGTTCCTATTGAACCCTCTGATGTGTGGAAGACTACCTTCATATCCAAGGAGGGCCTTTTCGAATGGTTGGTCATGTTGTTCGGATTGACGAATGACCCTGCAACCTTCATGAGACCGATGGACAACATCTTGTGACCCTTGACCAATGCATTCATGGTGGTGTATTTAGATGACATCTTGATCTTCAGCCAGAGTTGGGATGAGCACCTCCACCATATTAGACAAGTCCTTCAAACCCTGTGACAACACAAGCTGTGTGTGAGCTTAGAGAAGTGCACCTTTGGCCTGACCCAAGTTCAATATCTGGGGTGCATAATTGATGAGAAGGGTGTACATGTGGACCCATCCAAGATACAAGTCATTTGGGATTGGCCAGCCCCAACCACTCTAACAGAGTCCCCCAACTTTTTGGGTCTTTCCAACTTCTACCATAGGTTCTTGTTGGGGTCCTCTCATATCACTTGGCCTCTAAGTCAAGTCACCAAGGACGGAGCAAAAGAAAAGTTTCTTTGGTTTGAAACCAAACAACGAGTGTTCTTCAAGTTGAAGAATCGCCTATGTTCTGCACTAGTGCTCACATTACCAGAATTGCAACAACCATTTGAGATTGAGACAGATGCCTCCGAATGTGCTATTGGTGTGGTTCTTACTCAACATGGGCATCCAGTGGCTTACCCCAGTGAGACAATTTCAGACACAGTTTTAAAGTACCCCACTTACGATAAAAAAATGTATTCCATTGTGCAGGCCTGCCATCAATGGAAGCATTACATTATGGGGAAGGAAATGATCATCCATGCGAACCACCAACCTCTACAGTTCATACAGACACAAGTGACGTTGTAGAACGATCCCCATCAGAAATGTCCACCTGCCTGCAACAATTTCAATTGAACATTAAGTATAAGAATGGCATCACCAATAATGTCACTGATTGCCTCAGCCGACCACTAGTCATGGTGCTGATCATTGTGCTCGACTCCTGTGGGCACGAGACATAAGAGTGGTCGCATCTTTACAAGAGTGATCCAGGATTTGGCAACACATACGAGACACTCCTGGAAGGGAAGCAAGTTCCAAATTTTCACCTTCAGGATGCACTATTATGTCACCTGGGACACATATGTGTTCCTTCAAGCGAGCGTGCCAAGATGATTTTGGAGGTGCACTATAGTCGGGTCGCTGGACATTTCGTAGTAGAGAAAACAATGGCAGTATTGCAGAAGTATTTTTATTGGCCAAAACTTCGTCAGGATTTTGGGAAGTACATTAGATCCTGCACTACTTGCGCCATTGCCAAACCAACCATCAAGAAGGAAGGTCTGTATACTCCTCTACCTACTCCTAGTTGGGCTTGGGAATCTGTCTCCATAGATTACATGTCGGGCCTTCCTTCTACTAAGCACGACAACGATTACGTTTTCATGGTCGTCGACAGATTCTCTAAGATGGCCATCATGGCGGCTTGCAAGAAGAGTATCACAGTAGAGGCCACTGCTAAGCTCTTCTTTGAGCGAGTGTGGGTACACTTTTGGATCCCACAGTCCATTGTCAGATCGAGACAATAGATTCCTAAGTGCATTTTGGTCAAGTATCTAGTCGATGCTGGATACAAAACTTACTAAGTCCACGACTTTCCATCCCCAAACTGATGGCCAAATAGATGTTGTCAATAGGATGATCGTACACATTCTACGCATGTACAACTCGAAGAATCCACGCACATGGGATGAAAGCCTCCCCTATGTCTAGCACAACTACAACAAAGCTCTCCATAGCTCAACGGGCCACAACCCCTTTCAGGTAGGGCTGGGATTTTAGCCATTATGTCCCATTGATGTGGCCATACCATTTGCAGCTACTTAGGTAGATTCGGCTCATATCCAGTCCGAAGCCGACAAGGCTAACAACTTCATTGAGTGCATTCAATACATATACTAACAGATCCACGATATATTGGACAGAGCCAATGATAAGTACAAGCAGCGCCATGATCAACATCAAGTGTTGCACAAGTTCCAGGTGGGTGACAAAGTTTGGCAACATTTGCAGAAGGAGCGCCTCGCTAGACCCCACCGCAAGCTGTGCCCGCTCTTATATGGGCCATACACCATCACTGAGGCTATAGGGGACAATTCCTTCGAGTTTAGCATTCCACTGGTCCTTGGTCTACACCCGGTGTTCAATGTAGACCGCCTTTGGCCATGATTTCCACCATTTTTGGATACATCCGACTTTGCAGAGCAATTCACACCAATAGAGCTAAACCCAGACTGCATGGAACATGCCACATTGACCGGATCATGGACACACAGATCAAGAGCATTCACCAATAGAAGATCCAACTATATCGGGTTGTCAAATGTAGCCAACTCCTTCACCAAGGAAATTGGCTCACTAGGGACCAAGTTCAATAGAATTTTCCCCATCTCATGGAGGCACTCAACGCAATGGGGACCATTGCTTCCTAAGGGGGGAGGAATGATCCAAGTGGATATTGGTGGCCAGATATTGGTGGCCACCCGCCTATTCCACTTGGATCCCCAACACTGTCTCTTTCAGTTTTTCGGTTTCCTTAATTGCAGCATAGTTTACTATTTTTGGCAGTTTTTTGGGTCTTTAACTTTCGGAGCCTTTTGAGGCCGTAAACGACATTTTTAGGGAAAACGAAGAGACCAAAAATGTCCAAACTAGTTTACTAGTTTATTTTTGGTCTTCTCTTCGAGATCTTCAAAATGAGGTATTATGATAGCCAAATGAAGATTGTATGCCAAAGTTACGACCCCGGGAAGTTGATGCACCAATTTACGCAAACGGGGCCCATAGTTTTGGCGCTTCCTCTCCTAGGGTTAGGTTTTTTGATGTTTAGGGCTTTCCATTGTTTCTTAATAATAAATAGGCCTTTGAGCCTCATTGTAACACAATTTAGAGGCATGTAGCTACCACATATCTTCTCAGAGATAAGCTACCATCGCCCGAGATATCTTATTTCCATTCTATTTGTAAGCATAGTTCAATATTTTTCTATTAATGAAATGAAGTTTTTGTCTGTTGCATCTCTGTATCTATGATTATATATGTAAGTTGTTACGTTCCTATTTAAGTTCAAATCAACAATGTTGTAACGCCTCCTCCCACATTTAACCAATTTCATAAGCTTGCCAGATTAAACATGAGACAAGTGTCACTATGACATGAACAAACCTCCACGTTTGACTTAAGGAGGTGGTACCTACAAACTAAAACCTTTTTGACCTTTCTTAGGGGCTACAGACCACCCAGGAGATAAAAACCCACCCCAGGTGACCAATCCCTTAGCTAGAACCGTTTTTCACTAACCTAGACCCACAACTGCACCCTTGACACTGCTTCCATGTGTTTATGAGGCTATAACCGCACTCATAGGCTTGCCTCCATGTGGTTATGGCCCAAAAACTCCAGTTTTATGCTCATGGTTCCGAGAACTAATTCACTTTTTAAGCTAGTCTCCAAACCACTACCCATAACTACTTGTAAATTTCCATAAGCATAAATAAGATGCTAACAATGCACAACTTGAACAAGAACTTGACCTAACCATGCCTAGCCATGATAGGCATTTCATCAAACATATGAAAAACATAGAAGTTGCAGGTCATGAATGCATATCTGATCTTAGATATTTTAACTTCATTTGGAAATCACTGAGAAGGTCTAATGCCCTCTCAAGTAGTTACAACAACACTTGTTAGCCCATACATTCATCAACCATTCACTAAATTATCAAAGCATAACAAGAGCCATAGCCAGAGCACATCATAAACCATGCTTATAACAAACAAATAATCAAAATATTAGCCATGATAGAATAGCCATTAAATCAACATAATAACAAGTCCAAGTACTCATAAATCACAATAGGAAAACATCCAATCAGGTCAGTGACTTCCATGTACTCATATTGAGTTGAATAAAATATTTATTTCAGCTAATCACCATTGTGCCATATTCCAAGCATGAATGTTGGATCTCATGGGATAAACCAAGGCTTAATCAAAAAAGGGAATCCAGAGGTTAAACCACCTCCACCCTCAAACTTCTGTGATCTCATCAAAACTGGTCAAGAGATCACAAAACCAAAACAAGCTTCGATGCCTCAGAATTTCTTCACCATACCTTAAGGAATTTTCCTGTCTCCACCCACCTGTCAAGGGCTTCCCAGAGAAAACCATATCCACCCCCAACCCTTGGGAATTTTCCTGAGACCACCTCACCTGGTTCCAAAACCTTCCGGAAATCCAAAGATTAACCAAGAAATGAATCCCATCACACCATGGATATCAAAGAAATGGAAAGGAAAGGCTGACACCACTATCACACCTGAAAAAACCCATGACAATGACAACAAATGAACCAAATAAAAAAATACATGTACCATGCATTCAAACCTTAGCTAGGAAATCACACATGCAACTTGTTACCTGCAAAATATTCTTGTTGAAGTTGTTGATCCAACCTTGTCCTTTCTTTCCTTTGTTTTCTTTTTCCTTCCTTTTCTTGCTTGCTTGTCTAAGTGCTTGTTCTCTCTCCTTCGCTACACCTCCTCAAAATATGGGCAAAAAGATATCAACTAATTCTTAGGCGCCTTTTTATCATTGATGTCTCTTTTTTCTTCATTTTCCTTCATTTTTCCTCTAATTTCCCTTGCATGAAAATATGTGTCTCTTCACCTTCCTTTTCTCCTATTTTACTTTATTACATAATTAAATGCCATGTATTGCCTCTTTTCCTTCGCCAATGTCTTTTCCAATTTCCATAGCCATAAATAAACCGAAACTGACCCTCAATGTGATGTTTTCCCCACCATTAATCTTGGAAAACGTGTCCCATGAACTTTGTCTTATTTTCATTTACGTGGAAACTTAACCTGGGGTTATTACAAATGTGCATTGCAATGGAGTAATGATATCTTGTGTCAATATTCATGCCTCCACTCTAATTGAATTATAGTTTGTGAAGTGCTACTTTATTCATGCATTTTGAAACCCTAGATCATCATGATTATGAATATGACCCATAGTTATAATTGTCACCAATCACCATCCCCTTTGGTGCATCTTTTGATTTAGTTTCATCAGCGCATTTTAACATTTTTAAAGGAATTACCAAGATTAAGACACTACATACTATGTTAATTAAAAGTGAGTTATCAATTTGACCCATGGGCTAAGATGTTAAATTGGGTGAAGGAAAGTTTCACCAATGCTTTCAAGATTGACTATTCAATCTCTATAAATTACACTACTTGTGGTTCTATAGACAAACCCTGCAAGTCGCCCTTATCATATTACAAGTTCGATGTAATAGCCCTTGTGAAAATTCGATGTAAATAAAGTTAATAAATGTAAAATAATAACCATGGTTATGGGACACTTATTCCAAGATGAATGTTGGGCGAGGCATCTTGGTGTGGGTGTTCATTTGGTTTATTATGGCTATAAAGTAAATTGGCAAAGGAAATGGCAAAGGATTTGGAAAGGCAAAATGACATTAATTGGAATTTTATTTATGAAAATAAAGGAAATTAGGATAAAATGAAGGGTGAAAGGTCATAGGTTGCATGTGAGGAGGAAAATCAAGGAAAATAATGGAAAATGAAGAAAATAAAGGCCTCATTAATAAAAATTCTTCTGAGGATTAGTTGGTATCTTATTTTCATTTACATGTCTCACACTCTTGGACACTTAGAGTTTTCTTGGAGCACATCAGCATTAGGTCAAGAAAGCAAAAGAAGGCAAGAGGAAGCAAAGATCAAGAAAAGAAGAGTAGGATCTAGCAGTTAGAATGGGATTATTTGTAGGTATTGATTTACATGTGTTATTTCCTTGCTAGATTTAGCATTGATGGTTATGCATGTGTGTTCTTGGTTCTCTTGTTGTCATGGGCATGTGTTTTTCTAGGTGTGATAATGTTTTTCAAACTAGCCTTGTCATTTATAGATAGCCATGGTATGTTGGGTTCTCATGTTTTTGGTTGAGATGGATTGTTGGATGGACTCAATGATGAGTGGGGTGGTCCCAATATTATTCACAAAGTCTACGAATCCCGGGATAGGATACACGGTAAAACTCAATGGTGAGTACCCTTGTTTGGGCCTAGGAATCTTGGGATGGGATAAACGGTAAAGACCAGAGGGTGGAAACCTTGTAGGCGTAGGAATCCCTTGACCTGTAATGGCGAGATACCCTGTAAAACTGAGAGGTTGGGATGGAAAAATTCCTCATGGTGTACGTGGAGAGATCCAGTGGCATTCGTGTTTGTTGTTGTCTTAATGATCTGAATAGGATTGCAATAAAGCTTGGTATTGTATGTGTATTTTTATGGCCTAGTGATCCAGTGGGGATTGCGGTAAAGATTGGTTCTATTGTTGAGGGTGAGGTGGTATAGCCTCGGAAATCCTTGGTTGATTTTTGCTATAAGTCTCACATTCATGCTTGGAATATGGCATGAGGGTGATTAACTAAAGAGAGACTTGGATAAACCAATCTATGGTCGGGTGGTAGTCCCATACTGGGTTGGATTTTGCATTCATTAATGAGAATGATTTCTCCTTGGTATTTTATGATAAAATGTATTGGGTCACATGAGGCATTTATGGCTGATGTATCCTTATTACTTTTGTTGGTTATTTGTTGGTTATGAGCATAATTTATGACAGTGATGATGTATGGATCTCATCTTGTTTTGATTTGTAAATGAATGTACAATGACTATATGAACTAACATATGATAATGCAACTAATGTGATAAGGCGCCAATGCTTCTTAGTGATTCTCAGATAAGTATGAGACCCATATGCTCAGATCCGTTGTTATGACCTGTACAATGCATATTTGTGACATGTTTGAAGAAATTCATGTCATGGCTAGTAGGGGTATAATCAAGTATTTGTTCAAGTATTTGAATTTGTATCGTTTTTTTTATGTTACTTTTCATTCCTGAAAGTTTCATGGAGTTCTAGGCAGTGGCATGTGTTCTGGCCCTAAAAAAGTGGCACAAAATCTAGGGCCGCAGGTTCAGAACTAGCTAAAAAATACCTCAATCACTTGCATGCCCATGCTGTGAGAGTGATTGGAGGGCCCCAATCACATGCATGCCCATGTAATGGGAGCGACTGAGGCTCTAGGGCAGTGAAATGTCAAGTTGTTACAGGGGTTAATCATCTGGAAGGATTGGTGGGCTCCTATAGGTTATATGTTGTGTGTAGAAGGTCAGATTGGTTGTGTTGTGTTAGTTCCACTTCCTTAAGGCTAGGAGGTTGAATCAGATTGTAGTATCCTCTTATCACATGCTTACCCCAACAGACTGGTTAACTTGGGTAAATGTGGGAGGAGGGCATTACAGAGTGGTATCAGAGAATGTTTCACCCCTTGGACTAGATGGGCGGTGTGCGTTGGTCATGCATTCATGTCAGTTGCATAAGTGTTACTTATACTTGTGGTCTAAGTGCTTGTTTCATATGCATGGTTTTGGTCATGGATGTCGTGATGTCTCCATGTGAAAGTGGATGGTGTGTTGTTGGATGTGTTTATCATGAGTATAGGTTGGTTATGCACTGGTTATGCATGTTAGTGTTTGTATGTATCGTGTATGCATGCATGTCATCCATATGTTAATTATGCATACATTGATATGGGTGTAGTTGTCATGCACAAGGTCATGATGTGCAGTTGATATGGTCATGCATTAATGACTAGACTATGGTTATGATGATATATATATGTGTTGTTATGATTATGTTTATACATGTATTGTGCTAATCTGGATTATCTTGCAGATGAGATGTCCTCCCAAAACTATACTAAGGTATGTTGATTATGTTTATATTTTGGTTTAGCTGACATGGTATGCTTTGCACGAAGAAAACAACAAAGATGACTAGCAAGATGGTAGAATACAGTTCTTGAGACTCTCCCTATGGATCATATGAGTAGTGTGGTGTTGGGAATTCTTCTGACTTAGCAAACACGTTGAGAAGATTGAAGGAATAATTAAGGAGTTGCAAGGAAGATAATGACAGAATCATGTAGGCACAGGAGAAACAAGCAGAAGTCAATGTAGTAATCCTTCAGAGTTTGTCAGACTTATAGAGATAGGGACCACTTCGGATCAGCCATGGATAGGAGAATAGGACTAATAGGGCATATGTTAGTATATCTCATGATGTGCAAGGGTCATATAGGGATGACACGATTAGTGATGGCAGGTTCTTGGATACTTTGGATCAGAGAGGTGATGGGCACAGGTACTATTCTAGTTCTGGTCCCGACAGGCACTATGATCGTCATCATTATCATCCTTACAGGAGGAGTGATAGGGGATATTTTTCGGATGAGTTAAGAAAGCTAAGCCACCTACATTTGATGGAGATCTGAAGAATCCATAGGATGCACATGCTTGGTTACTTGGGATGAAGAAATTTTTTGAGTTTCATAATTAGACAAATAATATGAAAGCCAAAGTAGCTATCTTCAGCGAGAAAGGTAAAGTAGACATCTGGTGGCAAGATCTGAAGCGGGTCAGAGACATCAAGAAATAAGAGTTGAGTTGGCATGAGTTAAAGAGACTTTTCAGGAAGAAGTATTTGTCGGAAAGGTATTACGACAACAAAGTCAAGGAATTCTATGAGCTCAAAATGGGATCGATGATAGATGAGGAGTATACAACTAAGTTCTTGGAGCTATTGAGGTATGTACCATATCTTAAAGATGAGAAAGATAAAGTTTAGAGATTTGTCAGTGGATTTCCATTAACATTTAGAGATTAGATTGAGTATGATGAGCCTCGATCACTTGAGGAAGTTATTTGGAAACTAAAGAATTTCTATGAGTAGTCAAAGCATAAGAATGAATCTCAGCAAGGATTTAAAGGGAAATATAAAGGTAAAAGTAAATGACAGCCGAAAAGAACAAGGCCTCAGAATGTAAAAGAGAAAGAGAATGTTGCACCATACAAGAAGTTCAACGTAGCTAGACAGGGACATGGGTCACAACAACAAAATAGAGGTGATGGTACCAGATGGTTGGAGTGTTGGATATGTGGTAAAGAGCATCTCAAGAGAGATTTTCCATAGTATCATGGTGGTATGCCTCAAATTTATAGTGCACAGGAGGCACATATTGTTGGGGATGTCAAGAAGAGAATTCCTCATATTTATGTAGCGCTGGATAATAGGACGGAAAATTATTAGGAACCTATAATTGAGATGTATGGTAAGCTTTATGATCAAATTGTTTCTATTTTGAAAGAACCTAGATCTAATTATAGTTATACTAGTCTTAACTTGGTGGATAAGTGTGTGTTTGAATAAAGAAGTGCATGCAGAATCTTGGTTAGTACAGTTGGCTATAAGTACCAAGAAGCGAGTTCATCATTGGGTAAGATCTTGTGCATTTGAGTTGAATGGTATGCGTATTGTTGGATTAAGGGGGTCTGGCCCAGGTTCAGAGTTATTTGCGCCAACCAACAAAACCATAACTGCTGGCCCTTTCGACAGCAACCTGTATAATGCAGGCTGCAATCTCGCCCGAAACAGTATTGGGGGATGCTAGAACCAGGTTTCTACATCTAGAGGCCTATTTTATGGTCTTCCTGGGGATATATAGCTTAGATATGACTTCTTATTACGCATCAAATTGATACAGGTCTTTAGAAAAGTGGCTAACAATGAAGGATCTACCTCCTGCGTTGTACTCATTTCCAGCAATTTCTCTTGACTTCTTGAGGTGGAGGCCTCAACGAATCTCTTCTTTGCTTCCATGAAAGTCTCTTTATATTTATTAAGGTCAAATTCTACTTATTTATCAGCAGCCTTACACACCCAACCTTTAGCCTCAGGTTGCTTTCCCTTATCTTCTCCTATGGCCATACCACTTGTTGTCACTATATTTACACTATGATCTTATTCATGAGGCTCCGCCCTCATCATCTGGATGTTTTGTGTAGGTTGTTGGGTCTATGTCTTCTTTTCTTGCATATTTTCTATAAGGATTTGGTTGAACTGTCTGCAATATTGACATGATGGATGCGTACGGCTCGGATAGTTGTGTGTGAAATGTCTAGCTTCGCTGTAGTTATAGCAAATAGCTTGTCCGCATCATATGCCAACCCCTCCTCCTCTTCCTCTTCCATGACCTTGTAATCCTCCGCACGCTACACCCATGCCTTGATCTCGAGGCTGAGTTTCTACCTTCGTTTGGTAGGTAGTGGTCCTATCCATCATAAGTTCATAACTTCTACAATGGCTATCATCATGGCCTATGGATTTGCAAGAATTACAAAACAACCATTGAGGGGTCTGTACAAACTTCTGTAGTAGACGGAAATTGTCCATTGCGTGTTGTCATGTAACTTGACATATAGCATACCATGGCGCTGCTCCTGCACTTGTCCCAATGATATTTTCTATCTTTAGGGGGACAGGCTCCCTCCCATAAGATAGTTATGATAAATCAGACAATGGTCCTTATCGTGACCATGGCCCTTTCATTTCAAGCACCAAACTTCAGCGTGCACCTTAGGTTGGGCTTCCTTTCCGTTCTTCAAGCTCTAAAATGCCAAGTGCAGGATTTCCAGCTGCGAGTGAATCTGTTGTACTCCAATGTTTGTATCCTGTATTGGTGAGGCTTCCAACCTCATTGCGACTTCTACAACCTTTTCTTCGGTTGCTATATATTTTTGTGACAATATAATTCTGAAGTGTGGTAAGAGCGACACGATATACTAGTCCCGATGCTGGGAATCTATAATCACCATATTTCCCTGCCTGATCAAGCATTTCAACCTCTGATCGAAATCCTAGGATGACTCAGTTACATTTTTTCGAATTTCTTTGAACTCAGTTACTGACTACGCCTCTGACTTAGGCTTTCTAAACTCTTTATTCAGCATCTGTTGGGTTTCTGCCAATGTCGCGTTGGGGTTATCAGTGCAATATTTGATGTACCATGTCAATGCTCGGTCTTGTAAGGTCATGACTAGCTGCGCTTTCTTGATGTTATCATCTGTAATTTGTTGTGTTGTCCACATGACGCCTGCAATGAACCAGAACTATTCAGGGTATTTGCTCCCTACCCCTTTAAAAATCGACGTATTCATTAAGTTCGCCATGTTGAATGGTGGAGGTGGAGTTGAAGGTGAAGGTGTATGCGGCAGAGGTGGAGGTGGAGGTGGAGTGGATGGACGAGGTATTTGCAGGATACCCTACCTAATCAACGGTACTGCACTCTTGGGTGTACTTAGGATTGTCCCTTCGTCATTGCTCGAATGGGATTTGATCAACAGACTATACTCAAAGCCTAATTCTCTGTTCCTTTTGAAAGGTTTTCCACTTTGTGTAGTCCCAAACATCAAGGTAATGGCATAACCCATTTTTCACACAACAACATCTTAATCCAAGTTTTTAGAGATCGTAAGTACTTACCTTGCGGTCCCTTGAAGAGCCTGCACTCTGCTTCACTATAACTGATAGTTGTGTTGATTGCGAACTCAGTCACAAATGCTCCAAGTGTTCGGTCAATCCAGTGATCAACGACCGCACGATGTTGTTTCCTGAAGCTTCCAAGCACCTCACTAGCTCTGGAGTCCACACAATAGGGTCGTCAAGTCTCCACATACCCTGACTGTCCACCAATATAGATAGCCACTCGTGCAATTTGGTAGGGAAGAAACATAAAAAGTTCTCGGTTTTGTCTGAGTATAGGTATCTACTCAACCACTGCTCCTTGGATAACTATAGATTTCTATTCTCCTGAGCTGCAAACCTGTGTCCCTTTCGATCAAAACTTCTCAATTCCCTTTTTGGTAGGGAACCACTTATTCGACATCAAACATTCCTCAGATTGATCTTGGTCTCAGCAACAAAACCATTTGTTGGCTTAAGGGGGCCTGACCCAGGTTCAGAGTTATTCACACCAACCAAAAAAAACCTAATTGCAGGCCCTTTTGGAAACAACCTACGTAGCGCAGGTGCAATATCACTCGAAGCAGTATTGGGGGAGTGCTAGAACCAGGTTTATGCATGCAGAGGCCTGTGTGATGGTCTTCCCGGGGATCTATAGCTTAGATCTGCTTTCGCGCAGACCCATTATTGGGTTCAAAAAACTCTATAACAGGTCATTCCTCCTCTATCTAATACTACAACTCTATTTAAACAGCTTTGAGACCTTTGTGAAGGTACTTAATTATACTTAACAGGCATAAAAGAGACAAATTTACTACTTTTGCGCAATAAACTAGGTATTTTGTAGCCTTTATACCTTAGATCTGCCTTCGCGCAGACCTACACTTTCCGATCAGTTAACTCCTATAGATCTATCTAATACTTCGTGCAGGTAGTTAATTACTCTTATCATGCATAAACATTACAGATCTATCTTTTTTCACACAGAAATAAAGCATTAAGTCATATAAATCAGATCATTGAGCGAAGATGCATAAACTTAAACAAGAATAAGAACAAGGCACAAATGCAATAGATTCGATCCAAAACAATCTTTATTAGATTTAGCATTCAGTTACAGACTCTTTCCACCCTGCGCACTCAGCTGCGTACTTACCAAGGTCTCCGTGCACTCAGTTGTATGAGCCTTTTCCTTTCGTCTAAGGACAGGAAACAGAACTTTCATGCCTCAACACCTTTCCCTTACAATGATTCTCTATCCAAAGTTCGATACTTAGACTCGCTATGACTCAACTATATATATCCTTTTCATTACAATACCATGGCCCGCGGCCCATGGGTGAGTCTCAAAACTGACCTATCACCTACCCATACAAGGGACTAATGCCCCTTTGACTCTTACTTAGCTTTGCACTCCGCTTCCTCATTTCATGGAGACTTTACCTTCTTTTACAAAAACTTTTAAAAAATTGTCAAAAATTGACCCTAGGGACCTTATCCAAACACCTACATCAACACATTTGAATATATTTCCATTGGGATAATACAATATGTTGTTGGGTATGGACTGGTTGTATCTACATAGGACCAAGGTGGATTGTTATGAAAAACTATTGAGTGCTTTGATGACAATTTAGAGCAAATAATCTTACAGGGTAAGAATAAGGCAACATCAATTAGGATGGTTACAACTATGCAGGCTAACTGCAGTTACATAAAAGGGTGTGTGATTTTTGTAGTTCATATTTCCAGTCACAAGGGTAAGGATGATGAGGATGCTGAGGTATTGAGTAGGTACCCAGTTTTAGAGCAATTTTAGCATGTGTTTCTAGCATAGATTTCAGAGTTGTCACCTCACAGAGAAGTGGAATTTTTTACTAAGTTTGTACCAGGGGTAGCACCAGCATCAAAGGAACCTTATCGGATGAGCACTCCAGAGTTAGTATAGTTGAAGTTGTAGTTGAAGGAAATGCTTGACAAGGGATACATTAGGCTAAGTGTATTTCCTTTAGGTGCACCAGTATTGTTTGTGAAGAAGAAGGATGGTACTATCAGGTTATGCATTGATTATAGGCAGTTGAATAAGGTGACCATAAGAACAAGTATCTATTTCCAAAGATTGATTAATTGTTCGATTATTTGAAGGGATCAATAGTATTCTCAAATATTGATCTGAGATATGGATATCATCAAGTATGCATTAAAGAAGATGACATTTACAAGACAACTTTCCAGACCAGGTATGAGCATTATGAGTTTGTTGTAGTTCCATTTGGTTTGAATAATGCTCCATCTACCTTTATGTGCTTGACGAATAGTGTGTTGCATCCTTATCTGGACAAGTTTTTTATTGTATTCATTGTTGACACCTTGATATATTCTAATAATGAGAAAGAGAATGTCGAGTATTTAGTACTAGTATTGAGATTGTTGAGAGAGAATCAGTTGTATGCTAAGCTCAGTAAATGCATTTTATTTCAGATAGAGGTGCATTACTTGGGACATGTTGTTTCCAAGGAAGGCATAACAGTGGGTGCAGAGAAGATAATAGCTATCATGCAGTGGGTAGCTCGTAGAAATGTGGAAGAGATAAGATAATGTATGGAGTTATCAAGTTATTATAGGAGGTTCATCACAAAATTCTCCTAGATTCAATATCCTATTACATCACTGCAGAGGCAAGGTAAGAAATTTGAATGGATAGAGTAATGTGTAGCAAGTTTTGAACAATTAAAGAAGTTATTGGCAAATTCTCTAGTGTTAAAGATTGCAGACCTAGAAAAAGGTTTTGTAGTGTGTACAAATGCTTGTAAGAGAGGAATTGGTAGAGTCCTTATGCAGGAGGGATAGGTAGTGTTCTACAAGTCAGGGAATCCGAATGAGCACGAGAAGAACTATTTGACACATGATCTTGAGTTAGCAGTGATCATTCATGCTTTGAAGATGTAGAGGCACTATCTTCTTAGCAGGAGTTTTGTATTGATGAGTGCTCACAATAGGCTGAGGTACCTATTTGACCAACTGAATCTGAATGCTAGGCAAGTGTTGAGTCTTGAAAATGTCATTCATTTCCATTACACTTTCACTATTATGTCCATTATATCACCTCCATTTCACCTCCATTTCACTACTATGTCACCACATTCATCCCACTTTCATTATCATTGGGCCACATTTATGTTTTTCCAATCTTGATTAATTCTAAGCCTTTTAAGTGAATTTTTGGTTAAAAATTAGAAAATAATGTGCATATGCTTATACCTAACAAATGGGTTGAGATTGTTGACATGTGTAGGCTGAAAGGAGGCTTCTAGAAGACCCTTATGTGGCACCCCAAGGCCAAATTCGAATTTGAGTGGAAAGAATCATGGGATCATGAGGATATGTGTCACATCTCCTAATTGTATTGTAACTCTAAGAAGACATGTGTCTTATTAGTTCCTATTTTGATTAGGACTCTAGAGGTAGAGGGAGAGATTCATGGACTCTCATTAATGAGATGGCTTCTCATCTTTTTGTATAAATAGGAGATCTCTCTCCTTCATTTGTTAGCTTGTTAGTCTTTTAGCTTGTGAGTTCTTAGCTTGGAGTTTGTAGTTCTTCCTTGATGGCTTTTGAAAGCTTTGGAGAACCTTGTTGTACTTTGTAATTTTGAAGAATTTGAATAAAGCTTTGATGTTCTCAACATGGAAGGAGATGTGAAGTAGATGTCATGGAGCATATTAGAATGTAAGGTAGAGTAGATTTCATTTTGTAAATTTTGCTTTGATTTCATTATGTCATTTGATTGCTTTCAAGTTTGATAGATTAGATTTTTCATTCATGCAATTTTAATTCATGCAAGTGTGTTCAACCGGTTGATTGTAGATTAGTAATGCACATATCTTTTTAATGACTAATGACATGATGGAATCATCTTGTCCTTCTGCTGATTTATTTTCTGAGTTCTAATTCCAGCATTGTTATTTCTTTCAGCTTTGTTTTGCTCATTTACTTTCATGCAAATTTAGATATCATATTACTCAGCTTGTTTATGATTACTCCCCATAGGCAGATTGAGTTGAAGGGTAAAGGATCAGAACAGGTGTTGAAGTAGTGTGATTAGTTAAATCTTAGTTTCCTTTTATGTAATGTAATTTCCTGCAATTTAGATATCATATTACTCAGCTTGTTTATGATTACTCCCCATAGGCAGATTGAGATGAAGGGTAAAGGATCAGAACAAGGGTTGAAGTAGTGTGATTAGTTAAATCTTAGTTTCCTTTTATGCAATTTAATTTCCTGCAATTTAGATATCATATTACTCAGCTTGTTTATGATTACTCCCCATAGGCAGATTGAGTTGAAGGGTAAAGGATCAGAACAGGGGTTGAAGTAGTGTGATTTAGTTGCTTTGCTTTCAGTCTTTGAGTTGCTTTAAGTTCAGTTTTTACTTTCTTTTTCATACAGCAGCAAGGATACTGGGTTTCATAGTCACTAGCTCATTGATTGGTTGTTGCATTCCATTTTGATTGAAGTAGTTGCATATTTACACTTTTGTTCAAGTACTAATTCCATCAATAACATGTTTTGAGATCTTTTGAAGTGCTAAAGTTTTGGAAGTTACCATTAGGGACATAGGCCTTAGGCCTTGTCTTGAAATCTCTATCCATACTTGTCCTTTAAAAGTATTCTTAAGACCTTAGAATAGGATTTCCATTTGCATTAGACACTTTAGGAAACCAACAAAAACAAAACCCCAAAACAAAATAAAATCTATAAAACAACGAAGTAAGAAAAAGGTTAACTAAGCACATATGGTGCACCACACTTCATCAGTTTACGATACCCGGATTGATAATTTATGTAGAGCAATTTAAGATGTTAAATTGACTAGACAACAAGCTAGATGGTTGGCCATGATTAGTGAGTTTGAATTTAAGATTATGTACATCAAGGGTAAAGAGAACAAGGTTGCAGATGCTCTTAGCAGGTGGGTACAAGTAAACCACATTGCAGCTATGAGTTCGTATGGGACAAATCAACCAGATCAGATCTTACAGGCAAGTCAGTAGGATAACAGGTACATGGAGTTCAGAAAGAGGATAAAATAGGGTATAGGTGCACAGGATGTGGACTATCATCTCTAAACATATGTCTTGATCAAATTTAGGGATAGGATATATGTTCCAGACAATAGTGAGCTCAAGAAGATTATCTTGAGGGCGTTTCATGCAAAACTTCATTCAGGTCACCAAGGATATCAAAATACATTGACAACAGTGAATAAGTTCTTTTATTGGCCAAATATGAAGAAGGATGTGGCAGATTTTCGATCTAGGTGCTTGGATTGTCAACATGTGAAGGCATAGTGTAAGCACCCAGGTGGATTACTACAGTCGATTCCGATTCTAGAATGGAAATGGGAAGTCATTTCCATGGATTTCATTATAGGTTTACCGAGGACGTCTAGACAACATGCCTCCATCATGGTTGTGGTGGATAGGTTGACAAAGGTAGTGCACTTCATTCCAGTGAAGTCCACTTATTCAACCAGTGATGTAGCACAAGTATTTATCAGAGATGTGGTCAAATTGCATGGTGTTCCAAAGAAGATTGTGTTAGATAGGGATGCTAAGTTCACTTCTAGATTCTGGAAAGAGTTGTTTATAGGTTTGGGTACAAATTTGGCCTTTTACACAACATATCATCTGTAGATAGATGGAAAGATAGAGAGAGTCAACCAAATATTCAAGTACATGTTGAGGATGTATGTGAAGCAACTACAGAGGAGATGGGAGGAGTATATTCTGTTGGTCGAGTTTGGTTATAATAATGGTTACCAGGAGTCTTTGAGGATGAGTCTGTTTGAGACACTTTATGGGTGGAGTTGCAATACTCCCATTAGTTGGAGTGATCTAGTGAAAAAGGTGTTGATTGGACCGGATATGTTGGCAGAGATGGAATAGGAAATGTAGGTAATCAATAAGAATCTAAAGATGACACATGACAGACACAAAATTTATGCAGATCAGAACAGGTTGTTTAAGGAGTTTCAGGTCGGGGAACATGTGTAATTGCACATCAAGCCAAAGAAGAGCTCCTTGAGGATTGGATCATGTGACAAGATGGCACCTCGGTTTTGTTGACCTTTCAAGATACTTGAAAGGATCATACTAGTATCCTATCGACTTGTACTACTCCAACAATGAAATTCCATCATGTTTTCCATGGGTCATTATTTAAGAAGTATGTTAAAGATCTTGACCATATGGTTGACTAGTTTGTATTGCAGGTGGATCCAGAAGGAGAATTCCTTCCGGAACCACGTTGTATATTACAGAGAAAGACAGTCATGCTCCAAAACCGAGCAGTCAAGCATGATAAAGTGTAGTGGAAGCACTTTGGGCCCGATGAAGCTACATGGGAGATGGCTGATAAGATGTGAGCTATGTATCCTTCTCTATTCGCTAATTGAGTGAATGTTTTTGGTATATCTTTGGTATGATGTTTTTGGGTATGTGTATGTATATGTATATGGATGTAAATACCACCATGAATTGTGTTATAAATATACAATAAGTGGTATGGGGATCATGTTAGTACGATTGTTATGTTATTATGTTGGTTTGTTTCTTAGCAAGTTGATCATTGTAAATATTACATCAATCTAAGTTATAAAGATCCATGGGCATTATGTTTTTCTCTCAGCATCTTGTTGATTGTAGGTGTCATTGAACACTAAGGACAGTGTGCCCCCAAGGGTGGGGGGTTCTGTAACAACCTTGGTGAAAATCCCTTTTAAATAATGTTAATAAAGGAAACAAAATATCCACGGCTATGGGACACTTATTCCAAGCTGAATGTTGCGAAATACATCCTAGTGTGGGTGTTCATTTGGTTTATTATGGCTATGAAAATTGGCAAAGGAAATGGAAAAGGATCTGGAAAGGAAAAATGGCATTAATTGACATTTTATTTATGAAAATAAAGGAAATTAGAAGAAAAGGGAGGTGAAAGGTCACAGGTTGCATGTGAGGAGGAAAATGAAGGAAAATAATGGAAAATGAAGAAAATAGAGGCCTAATGCTAAGATCTTCTAGAGAAATCACATAGAGAACATATGGTCGATGCGTTTCAAATCTCAATCTATGTTCATCATCAGGATCAGGATGAGGAGCAACATCAACATACCACTAATATATATCTCAGAGATGCAACAATAATTTTGCAATGATCAAAAGAACAATTAATAAGAAGAAATGTTAAGGGATAAAAATTAATCTATTTATTAGTTTATTTTTAATTTAATTTATTTTCTATTTTAATTATTCAGAAATAATTATATGACATAACAATTCATATTATTTTATAATTTATTCAAAAATATTTATATGCCTCTAACAATTTTTATTATTTTATTATACGACCCTCCTAATTTCTAATATTTTTATCATATATTCTATTAATTTTAAATAATGATTGAAAACATAAAATATATCTAATAAGAAAGGAAACCTATATAATAAAAAGCTAATAAATAAAAATATATTACAATAATATTACTACAACAGCAATAATAATAATAATACTATCATCTGTTATGTCATATCATGATATTTTTAATCAATCATTATTATACAATTAATATAACTTATTTTTTTAACTAATAAATACAATAATAAAATACATTTTTATTTCATATTCCTAGATTGATATTGATATTTCTTGGGAAAATTTTACATTTTTAATATATTTTTAGGTCAGATCTATTACAAGTGGTATCAGAGCACTTTCTTGGGCAAAGAGGGTTTTTTTTTTTCATTTTTGTAGGAATTTTTTTGGCGATGAGTTTTCAGATCATATATGAAACGTTTGGTGCAAAATTTTTAAAACCAAATAGCATATTTGAATTTCTTGCAAAAAAATACCCAATTTTAAAAAACAAATCAGTCGAATTGGAGTCTAGATGAGGGAGATATCACTGATTTAAACTCTATTGTTTTGCATAAAATTTTCAGATGACAATTCGTGGACTGTGGCTCTCCGATAAATTTTTGCAGTTTTTGTGGGGAATTTTGGGAAAATAATTTCATATAAAATCTCCTCTTAAAAAATTAGCCAATTTATAAAAATAAAAAAATCAGTTGAATCGGAGTCTGGATGAGGGAGATATCATTGAATTAAAATCAGTTGTTTTACTGAAATTTTTCGAACAACAATTCATTGATGGTGGTTCTCTAGTATATTTTTGTATTTTTGTGGGAAATTTTAGGAAACTAATTGCAGATATAAGATCCTCTTTAAAAATCACCCAAATTCAAAAAATAATTGGTCGAATCAGAGTCTAGATGAGGGAGATATCGTCGATTTAAAATTAATTTTTTTTTTCTAGAATTTCTGTGACGACTGGAAAGTTGTAATGCAGATCTGAGTTTCCAGAGTGCCCAAATCGATATTTAAATCCCACAATAAGATGTAGAATGGTTGTTCCATTTCTGAAAATAGGATATAATAAGGATTCTGAGCCATATTGACCAAGTTGTGGCCATTTTAGATTTTCCACATAAAGCAGGTAATTTTTTTCAAAACCCTCATTCTACTTCATGGGTTATACTCGGTTATTTTTTATAGGGAAAGGTGATGGCCCTACTATTGAAGAATAAGTAACATTTAAGAAGTCAAACTACCCAATAATTTGGTCATTAGGATCATAGACTGATTTCAAGGATGAGGCGGCCATATGGTGGAAATCACTTAACTAGGATCAATTAAGGAAGCTTCCCGATGAAGAGATTGAAAGGTTCCTTTTGAACAAGTGGTCTCATGATAAGAAGAAGGATGATAAGAGCCATAAAGGTTCATTTTCTACTAATCTTTCCATATTACAGGTTCATGGAAGTATTCAGAAAGAGAAGATCATTATGTCTACCAATCCTAATTGCAAGCATAATTTTATCAATGTTAATTTGGCAAAAACATTGCAAGTTTCAGCAAAACATATTGCCAAAAACCAGGTTGACAAGGAGGATGTTCAAATTTATAAATATTTGAAGATTTTTATGGATAAGTATGTGTTGCATTCTAATTTTTATACTTCAGATATGGATAATATGGATGTTGTTTTGGGATACCCTTGGATGGAATCTATGGGTACTGTCAATATTAATGTGCATAAGAAATTCATGAAGCTCTGGTATAAAAATAAGAAAATTACATTGTAGGATATTTCCATTGAGAATAAGGCAGAGAATGTGGAGGTAGAAGAAAAAATCTCTAACGACATTGACACATCAGATGATGAGCCTTTGATGGTCGATAACCAAACACAGACATCAAACCAGGTACCAGAAAAATCATCAAACACCACTCAAGCACCAATAATGGAGGTACCAGAAAAAGCACCAGACACCACTCAAGCACCAATAGTAGATGAATTAACGAAAGATATTCCATCAGTTAAAGCTTCAACATATCACCACCCAGATGACCCATCAAGATAACAACCAACAAGGTGACAATGAAATAGCAACAAGGACAACAACCCCAGGATGATAGATAGAGAGGTGCGACGATCCACCCATAGCACATCAGCACAGAGGAATTGCCAAGATCAGCTTCCATCTCAAGTGAGTGAGACATCGGCTAGATTGAGTGTTCACCTTTTAGAGGTGTGACGATCCACCCATAGCACATCAACACAGAGGAACTGCTAAGATCAGCTTCCATCTCAAGTGAGTGAGACACCGACTAGATTGAGTTTTCACCTTTCTCTGGGATGGCTAGATGCACGTGCATAGTATTAGTGGGGTACTCTTTTGAGTAGATCTTATTATTTGTGTTCTTCTTATGTTTCAGGGACGAAACATGTTTAAGGAGGTGGAATGTAGTATACTGTTGTAGCAGCTACAACCACCCTCCAAAATTTTTCCTTAGCTTTGTTTTGGAGCCTCCCTGTCAACCTTTCATAGCAGCATGTATTGCTTTGTCAAGTACTCCAGCTTTAGTGTTTTCCTTGCAAAAAGGAAAACTGTCTATTAAAGCTTGATGCATTCCCCTCACAGGTTGTTTCTTCAGACTTGGTCCAACTACAGGCTGAGCAGCTCCCTCAAGAAATTGTGCAATTCTAGAGGGAAGCCATCCTTCCCTCCAAAAATTGCGGAATTCAGTCTGGCAGCCTGCTGGGCTCCAAAATTGCGCAATTTTGCTAGTTAGAATTCATCCAGAAAATTTCGCAATTCCTCCCAACAGGGCTGCTCACCCCAGGGATTACGCAATCCTAGATAGCAGTCAGCTACTCTGCCCAGAAATTGTGCAAATCTCCTGGGCAGTCATCCCAACTCCCTTCCACAAATGCGCATTTTCTCCCAGTAGTTGAGCAGGTTCTTGCATGTGTAGTTGGTTTGACTAGTTCCATTGGGGACCAAGGAAAATTGACTTGCATGCATGGGTTACTTTTTCCTGGAATAGAAAAAGTAACATGAAAAAAGCATCCCTACATTTTAGGGAGCTATTTTTAGCAACTAGAGGTTACATGCAAAGATCGTTTTAGAATCTTTCCTCCAAGTGTTTCTTTTCTCTAGATTTGTGGCATACGTGTCATGAGGTTCAAACTTATTTATTCGACGCTTCAGAGCTCATTTCTTCCCATCGATCTTGGAGCTCTGACATACCACAACACATCCAAGACTCTTCGACACATCTAGCTCAGCTATTCACGGGTGAGTGGTCTCAACTTGTCTTTCACAACATTTCTGTCACTTTTTTTGTTTTCTCTTGTATGAGTGTTGTTTTCTTGATGTCATTTACATGCATACTAGCTTGTAATAGCACCATTTCAGTATTCATTACTATCTCACCATTGTCGCATGCATGAAACTGTTTTGCACGACCGGTCGTCGATTTGGCAACTCGCTTCACCCACATGCATGTTGTTCCATTTTCTGAATCTTTCATTCACTACTTGCATGCATGATCATTTACTTCTGCTTACACTCAATATCACCATGCATTCACTTTCATATTTTCTTTCAGTTGCCCGCCAGCAGGTCTAGGCAACCTTGGCCTGTACTCTGCCTCACCAAGATAGCATTATGCAATCCTGAGAGGGAAGGCCCTGTCTTCCCCTTAGGAAATGTGCATTTTGTTGGCATTATGAGACAAGTGTTGTCCTTGATGGCAAATCACACAAATGATAAATTATAGTGCAGTAAATTTATTTGATAAATTATAGTGCAACAAAGTTTCCTTCATGTAGAGAAAAGTTCACGCACTTTTATGCAGAGAAAAGTTTATTCCATATAGAGAAAAGTTCACGCACTTTTATGCAGAGAAAAGTTTATTCCATGTAGAGAAAATTTCACGCACCTTTATGCAGAGAAAAGTTTATTTCATGTAGAGAAAAGTTCCTGTACTTTTATGCAGAGAAGAGTTTATTTCATGTAGAGAAAAGATCACGCACTTTTATGCAGAGAAGAGTTTATTTCATGTAGAGAAATGTTCACGCACTTTTATGCAGAGAAAATTTTATTTCATGTAGAGAAAAGTTTACGCACTTTCATGCAGAGAAACGTTCCCTTCATGCAAGAGAAAAGTTCACACACTTTCATGGTTGGTTCATGGTATTAGTCCGACAGTTTTTGATCCTATGGTTTTGGTCCGTGGTATTGCATCCAAAAGTGTTGATCTCACGCACTTTCATGGTTGGTTCATGGTATTAGTCTGATAGTTTTTGATCCTATGGTTTTGGTCCGTGGTATTGCATCCAAAAGTGTTGATCTCACGCACTTTCATGGTTGGTTCATGGTATTAGTCCAACAATTTTTTGATCCTATGGTTTTGGACCGTGGTATTGAGAAAGGACTAAGGCTATAAAAGAGGAAGGAGATCATTTGGCAAAGCGTCATCTGAATTATTGAATATCTGATAAAATGCTAGATCTGGAATACTGTGATTGGGTTATGGTGCAGATCTGGATCTGAATGAAGAAGAAACCTAAGCGTAAGGAGAAGGATAAGTTATATTGATGGGTCAAAATCTTAAGGCTGGAATAGTGGTATCTCTATATGATTCTGATCTGTGATATGTGGCACACGCTTGATCTATAAATCTAATAATCTGGGTTAACTAATATCTAAATATTTGAAAGAATGAATTTATAGATCTGAATTATTGATGCATGTTTTATTGTACACATGTTATGATCTGGGTATACTGCAAAGTTATAAGGAAATATTTGCAGATCTGTATGCGGGTTGGCTTTGGTGAAAGGAATTGATCAAATAATTGATCTCAAATTGACTGCGCCAACTTCGAGTAGAGTGGCCAAGTAGAGAACCAAATCTAAAGTTCTTTTATTACTGTCCCAAACATGCGCATCTCCGTAGAGTACTTTCCCTCCATAGCTCCGATCACTTGTAAAAAGAAATGACATGATCACCCAGAAGCATCAGTAGCAGCATTTGTAGCAGGGGGAGCAAGGTGACGCAGTTTCTTCTATTGATTATGCAAGTCATTAAGTTGATCAAGTTACAAAGTAAGAGCCAGCATCTGAGCTAGTTCCAGCGTCCCCGCTAGGATAGCCAGTAGCAGATCCGGCAGTTGTATAGCTTCCAGCCGGAGATCCAGCAGCACCAGTTTCAAAGCCAGTCGATGACCGACCGAGTCTTACCATCATGATAAGAGGCAGAGCACGCCGCATGGGTGGTATCAAAGCCATAAACATGGGCAAAGGTTTCTTTTTCGTCAGTAGAATGATTCCCTTCGTCCGGTTCCATTTCCGGATCCAGAGCCAGGTGATTCAAAGGCAGAAGCGAGAGCAGGGACAAACATCGTAGCAGATCCAGATCCAGTTCACCAAGTTTGAGTTGGATCATCTCTAGTCTGATAGGTGAATCCATATCCACAACCTATAGAGACAGAGCTCATTGCATATAGAGTAGTGTAATAACCCGCAGCGAAGACAGCAGGAGAATAAACAGTACCGTATTGAGTGGAACCAGCTTACCCGGCAGCACCTATAGAAGCGTCTAAGTCCGTTTGAGGAAAGTCATAGCTAGTTTAAGAACCTCCAGTCACAGAGCTTATTCATGTTCTAGATGCAAATTCAGTTAACCGAAAGGACCCCACACCACGCCTCATGACTCTCGCTACTGGCTTGCGACTGGCTTGCTACTGGTTCTAGAGGAATAGGTGCGTAAGATGAGATGGGTACTGAGTAAGGTAGGTGAGTAATATAGGTGCGTAATATAGGTGCGTAAGACTGGCTTACTGGCTTTCTACTGGCTTCTCCCGTTAAGGTCTAAGGTCAGGAGAAAGGTATTGGAAGGATTCTAGCGATAACTAGAGGAAAGGAAAGACTCTAGGGAGGGCGGCTCGCTACGCTAAACGGCAGTCCCGCCCTCACTAATAGGAAACTTTTGGAATCTAGGAAAGACTCTTGCCTTCCATAATCCGTTCTATTCCCTAAGGAAATACTATATACGATCCATCAAACCATGTAGACTTGTTTTTATGTATAGGCCTGCTACTGGCTCTTCTACTGGTTTTAGAGGAAAGACTCTGGTATTGGAAGGCCGGTAAGGCTATCAGAATCATTCAAAAATGAATTGATGTAAGTCTTAGGTAATTTCTAGAACCATGAGTTCAGCGAGTGAGGAAAGACGTACTAATGAGAGGTGGGACTATTCTCTGACTTGCCTTCCTTCAAGGTGGATTATGACTTGTCTTACTCCAAGGTGGATTATGCCTTAGGTGAATGTTGAAAACCCTCTCAATGGCTCTTCTAGCGCGTGCTATTTCCACTTTCATTATACCTGCGACTCGTTTATGGCTAATGCTCTGGCTTTCAATAAAGCAATAAAGAAATCAAAGAGTTATGGAAACCATCCTCCCATGAAGTGCTTACCCTCGATACATAGTTTATTAGGCCAATCAATAAGGTGCGAAGCCGCCAGAGAAGAAATAGGAGGGGCAAGGAAAGATTTCTGTCTGTCCCGACCTGGTTTCGCCTCACCTCTGGTCTCGCCTTCCTTCCTAGTTTCACCCTACTCGGCGTCGAGCTTATTCACGCTTAAGTGCCTTGCTTGTTTCATAGGAAAGTCAATCAATAAGGAAGGTATGTATGTGCTACTCAGTTGTTTCTATCTTGTGCATCTCAGTTTCGAAGTGCTTGCTATGCTATATTGGTGTTGTGCTACTTATGTGGCATGTGGCCGGCCGGGTCAATGCCTACTGTATCGGTAAGTAAGTGGGATGGGAACTGTAACTGTATCTCGCCGTACCCAATCGCCAACTGCTCCAGCCGATCAATGACCCAATCGCTCCACATATCTCTGCCATCTTTCATTTTGGTTCATTACCATTAAGGGGAGGGCCGCTTTCCTACCTAAATAAAATGAAGTAGGATAATAAAAAAAGAGTCCAATCCAATTAGAGGGGCAATCTATGTGGATGCCGTATCGGCAATCAAGCTATGTCTCCCTATGCCAGGGTGTACTATGCTTTGCAGAGGTAAATAGTTCATTTCGGTCATGAGACTGAGGCACTTTATTCTCTTTCACTACGATCGCCTATGGCTCGAGGAAAAAGGTAGGGGAAAGATTAGAATCGAGGAGAAAGAGCCCCGATGAGAATCGGTAACACATCATGTCATTATCGGTGTTGTTCCATTTTCATTGGTGACCACCTCACTCAAACACTACTCGCTCGGTATGTTTTCTGGCTGAATGCCAAAATTGACTATGGCGAACGTACAATGGCGAACGAACTGAAAGCGGAAGGAAGGGTGAAGGCAAGGATCGTTCAGAAGTCATAGGGTAAGGCAGTAGGTATGATTATTAGGTTTCCAAGGAAGGTCCCAAGGATTAGTGATAGGCTGGAAGGTCTAGGGATGATTTTACCGAATATAGTGAAAATGATTGCATTATATATGTGTATATCCAAACACGATAAGCAGCTTCCCTGTGTAAACTTCCTGGTGTGGTGGGTTCTCTTTCCTGTGTATTGACTATGGTGAATCGTCAGGGGGGGCACGTACTCAATCAATCAAACTGGACTTCTAGAAAGGAAGATAAAGAGGGTCCTCTAATTAAGCTACTTCACATTCTCTAATCCTAACTAAGAAGGCTCAGTAGTAGGGGACTCAAGGCTACTCCACTAGCTAGCTCAGATAGTTTCATTCACAGACAGACACAGGCAAGATTGCGGTTCCGGACTAATCTACCCAGACAAGAAAGAAAAGTAAGTACCCGGTACAGACAAGACAAGATAGAATGCGGTACAGCCAAGAAAGAATAGACTGCATGCTTAGAGTGGGATGCGGGACTACCTCACTACTTCTTAGAGCAGCTAAGTGGGACTATAATAAGCTTAACTAGACTGCATGCAGCCATATATATCTAGCTTCAGGTTTCACTAATAAGGATGGGAAGCTACGAAGGATGGATATATCGCTTCTGGTTCTAACTAGCCTTCCTTGCCTTCTTAGAAAGATTAGGTTATAACTAGCTAGCCTTCTTAAAGCAGCTTAGAGAGGTTGAATAGACTGCATGCATATATCGTTTCACTAACTCACTAGCGATTAGATTCCGGAACCATATAGATTGGACGGAAGAACCGGAAGACTGTCCCTTACTGACTCAGAAAGAAAGAAAATAAGAAACCGCTTTATATATTCTTGACCGCTACCGCCGCTAAAGAATCACCCCGCTTGAAAGAAGTTATAGCTATCGCTGGCCCCCTACCGATTGTGATAAAGAAGAGGGACTCCCTTTAGCCCAGGAGCTTTGTAATATGAAGGACTTCCAGAAGCCCGGGAGCTTTTTTATATTAGGGACTCCCTGAAGCAAGTGAGTTTGTGACCTTCCCAACACCCCCTGGCCAGAACCACATACCCAGATCCACACACTGACGGACAGACCAAAACACTGCTTGAACGGGCGGGGATCTACCTACAGCTTGTTATGTTGCGTGCTTACCTGAAGCATTTTATGAAGAGTGGGAGGGCCTACCAAGAGATAGCTTTAAGACCGATTACTCCTTTGACGGGATGCTTTGATTATTGACCAACAGAGAGAGACCTGGCGGGGAGACGTACGTCCCGGGCGCAACTCTGAACTGGCAGGGCAGGCACGCTCGCGCTGGAACAAAGAACTGGAAGGGCAGGGGGCTTGCCTTGCTGAGATTAATGGCTTGCGTCGCTGGATGGGGGGGGAAAAGAAATGAAATACTGAAAGATGGCCTTAACTTAAGTGGTAAATTGAGTTAGAAGGTGGCGTGGGTAGATCCAACAGCAGCAGCCACGAAAGCACAGGGAGGATAATGCTAAAGATATGAAAAAGCCCAATAACCCATAGGTTTTATAAAACTCCTAACCGAACGAATTATCCACCTCAGTCAAACTCATCATAACTCCAAGTCCACCTACAATATCCACTTCTACCACATAGACCTTTCATGCCCCTGACAATTACGTAAACCCTCAACCACATGGCATAAACTATGATCCCCATTACCCTGATCCCGATCAACCTACCAATTCTAAGCATTCCAACCCTAGGACCTCTCACCTACACATTACAACCCGACCTGATTCCGATCACCCACCCCCCCCTCAGCGGCTCTTGAAGCGGAGATTATGCGTCTGCCTCAGGTACTGCTAGCACTTCCCACTTGCAGTCACCTATGAAGAGACCTAGGAATGGCCGGTTACCACTTCACAATCGGCGACCGGGCAGTCGTAAGTAAAGACTATGCGTATGGGCAGGGAATACAGAATGAAGTCCTCAGCCCGAAGCTCTTAGGCCTCACCTAAACTACGGTTTTTACGGCGTACTCGTATTAAGAAACTAGCCCTGATCTATACATCCATATAAACACACTATTTATTAGGCAAAGGAATCAATACTTCTGCTAGAGTAGATCTAGAGAGATTTAGAGAGATCTAGATTGGAAGAGAGTATTGAGTATAGAGAGGTAGAGGGTAGAGGTATGAGGATCGAGGATAGAGGGTAGGGTTTGAGAGCCAAGTATGAGCAGGGCTATTCCCAAGTCTGGATGGATGGATGGGAAGCTTGCTGGCTGGGAGAGGAACCGAGAGCTGGTCGAGAGATGGATATTACATATGTAATAACACAGCGATTCAGTATTGGATAAATCAGAGATTGATGATGCAAGTGTAGTTGATGGGTTTTTTGATGTTCTTGGATCCAGACTGAAAATTAATGAAAAGTGGTCCTTGAAAGAAAAGAAGTAGGGGGTTGTAGCTCCCTTCCAGGAGAGACTGGAAAACGAGAGAGAGAGTTGTAGCTCTCTGCAGGTTGTAGCCTGCGTACTAGTAAAGGACTGCACCAGTACAAAATCATTGTAAAAGGAGTTTCTTATTAAAAGAAGATAGAGACATATTGCAGCAGGTGGTTTTCACCCACATTGGGTTTCCACCTTATATCTGGTGTTCTTTTTTGTGACTATTTGCTTTTCTTGTTCCTGCTCATTATTTTATGATACTGACATACAAAGTAATGATCAATATTTGAAGAATTATTCAAAGTATAAATAAGGAAGATATATTGAAAAGAATTTGATAATATTGATTCACCCCCCCTCTCAGTATTATTTCCAACAATTGGTATCAGAGCAGGTCCTTCTAAAGAAGCTTGATCGCTTGAAGGAAGATCTAACATCATGAGCAACTACGAGAGGGAAGCATCAATCAGGCCACCAATTTTTGATGGGACAAACTTCGTATATTGGAAGGTAAGAGTTACTGCCTATCTTCAATCTTTGGGTACAGAAGTATGGGACATTATAGAAACAGGGTATACTTTTCCATCAGCTACTCCTACAGATTCAGCCGAGAAGAAGAAATATGAAACAAATGCAAAGGCGGTTAATACTCTTCTAGGATGTCTATCTCAATCTGAATTCGTGAAGGTTATGCAATATAAATCCGCAAAAGAAATATGGGACAAGATTGTTTTGAGCTACGAAGGAGATGAACAGGTAAAACGTGCAAAACTTCAAACCCTCAGGATTCAGTATGAGAATCTCAGAATATATAATGATGAAAGTGTGGCTAACTATTTCCTTCGGGTAGATGAGATTGTTAATTGTATGAAAAATTTGGGTGAAGAAATAAAAGAGGCTGTTGTGGTTGAAAAAGTCCTAAGATCATTGTCCCCCAAGTTTGAATCTAAATTATCTGCAATAGAAGAAAAGGAAAATCTACGAACTCTTACTATGTCTCAGCTACACGGAATTCTAACTACTTATGAAATGAGAAAAGGAGGTCCATCAGACAGGAGAGAAGCTGCTTTTAAGGCTTCAGGCAAAGGAGACTACTATGAATCAAGTCACGTCCCAGAAGAAGAAGAAGAATCAAATTTTGTCAGAAATCTTCAACGGGGTACTGGAAGGTTCAGAGGTAAGCTACCTTTTAAATGTTTTGCTTGTGGAAGAGTAGGTCATTATGCTACCAAATGTCTTCATAAGGATAAGAGTGACAAAGGAAAGGAACCTGCTAGATGGAACAAGAAACAGAATGCAAATAAGAAAAGCTACTACACTCATGAAGACAGTGATGGTCTATCAAATAGTGATGAAGATGAACGAGGTAATGACTATAAACTTTTAATGGCATTTGAAGATGATGATTACATGGATGCTATAGATGTGGATAGTTTTTATGAAGAGATTTCTAGACTTAAGACATGTATAGAAGAAAAGAATATGATCATTGATACTCTACAATTTCAAATTGATGAAAAAGAAAAATATCTTGAAAAGTTAGAAGGTGAAATTGTTGACCTTAGAAAAGAAATTGAGAAAACAAAGGCTATTAATCTTAAGTTTGTCAAAGGATCTGAAACTCTGATGAGATCATCAATGTACAACGTTCTCCGCTAAACAAGACAGGTCTGGGGTATAATGGAGAAACATCTCAAGCATCCACCTCAAAGAGTTATCTTGATGCAGCAAGAAGGAATGAGCAAAAGCACAATGGAGATCACCAGGTAAAGCAGGGATGAAATACATCAAGAACGAACAAATACTATCAGGTAAACCAAGGGCAATCTGTCTTAAGGATGAACAAAAGCTACAACCAGCCACAGGTAAAATCTTCTCAATTTGCTTCAAGAATGGATGACAATAGAAATTACAATCATTTGGCCGGTAGATTTGATAATCGCAGAAGTTTCTTCAATGGGCAATGTTTCTCTTGCCATAACTTTGGTCACAAAGCAGCTCAATGTGTTGCATATAAAACAATCATGACTAGAGAAGCTCAAAAACAAAGAAGTATGATCGGGATTACAAAAAGGACCTATAACAACTTTTCGGCTCTTGAAAATGAAGTTGAATGTTCTATTTGCAATAACTTTGGTCATGAAGATTCTGAATGCAGGAGCGGGTTTCAGCAGGCAAAGGAACAAGCCTCAAGCACCAGAACATGGAGAATAAAGGAACCACAAACAGAAAGATGTGGGATAGAATTTTATGCAGAAGGACAAGAAAATCTATGGTACATTGACAGTGGATGTTCGAAACATATGACAGGTGATAAAGAAAAACTTGAATCATATTCTGCTTTAGAAAAGGGAAAGAAAGTTTCTTTTGGAAATGATACTCCTGCAGCTATAAAAGGAAAAGGCACTACTCAGTTAAAAGAAAAGGTCAAAGCTGGAAATGTTTTGTATGTTGATGGATTGAAGCATAATCTTCTAAGTGTTAGCCAGATGTGTGATCAAGGAACCGAGGTGATATTTAGATCAAACGAATGTCGTGTTCGTGATCTTGATACAGGTGAAACAGTGATCAAAGGTAGAAGAACTCCAAATAATCTATACATATTTGAAGAAGGAAAACAACAATGCTATTTGAGCAAGGATGATGAACACTGGTTATGGCACCGGAGGTTGGGGCATATAAGCTTTTCACAAATAAGGAAAGCATGCAAATATCAGGCAATTCGTGGTCTTCCAGATATCAAAATTCTAGACAACACCATATGCAAATCATGTCAGTTTGGAAAGCAAACCAGAACTAACTTTCTAGAGAAGGAAGGATCAACTAGCATGCCTCTTGAGCTAGTCCATACAGATGTATGTGGTCCATTTAGGAAAAGGAAACCTCAAGGAGAAGAATACTTGATATTATTCATTGACGATTTCTCCAGGTTTGTTTGGTTAGGACTTATGAAGCACAAAGACGAAGCATTCGAGAAATTCAAATCCTTCAAAGCCTTGGTTGAAAATGAATCAGGTTACAAAATTAAGTGCCTCGGGTCTGACAGAGGTGGGGAGTTTACCTCAAATGAATTTTTTGATTTCTGTGAAGAACATGGGATAAGAAGAGGATTCTCTACAGCTAGAACTCCTCATCAAAATGGAGTGGTGGAAAGGATGAACAGAACAGTCCAACAAATGGCTCGTGCTATGCTGGATGAGTCTAGAACTCCCGCAACTTTCTGGGGTGAAGCCGCATATGCTGCGGTTGTTATTCTCAACAAAACAAATGTCCGAGTAAACAGCAGTCAAACTCCTCATGAGCTCTGGTATGGTGAGACTCCTTCGGTAAAGTACTTCAAAATCTTTGGGAGCAAATGCTATATTAAGAATACTGATGAGCAACTTGGAAAACTTGAACCTAGAGCAGATGAAGGCATTCTTCTTGGTTATTCTCCACACAGCAAAGCATATAAGTGCTACAATAAAAGACTTGGAAGAATTGTTGACAACATTGATGTAGTGGTTGATGAAAAGGGATACATTCCTAGGCAAGTAAATCATGAAAATATCGAAGAAGATGAAGACTACCCTCAAAGAAAGAATGATGAAGAAGAAGAACCTCAAGGAGCACCAGAGGAATAGATAAGAATAGAAGAGAAGACTCCATCCCGGTACGTTCAGAAGAATCATCCAGAATCTCAGATTTTGGGGCAGAAAGAAGCAGGTGTACAAACAAGAAGAACAATTGCAGAAGCTTCAAGCTATTTGGCATTACTCTCCTCCACTGAACCACAAAATGTAAAAGAGGCATGCAAAGATGAATTTTGGGTCAAAGCAATGGATGAAGAACTTGAGCAGATCGAAAAGAACAACACTTGGGAGTTGGTTCCTAGACCAAAGGATAAGAATGTTATAGGGAAAAAATGGGTCTTCAAAAATAAGTTGAATGAAAATGGGGAAGTAATTAGAAACAAGGCAAGACTTGTTTGTAAAGGGTATGCGCAGCAAGAAGGAATAGATTTTGAGGAAACTTTTGCTCCTGTTGCAAGACTTGAGGCCATCCGAATGTTCCTTGCTCTCTCAAGCTTTAAAAAGTTCAAAATATTTCAAATGGACGTGAAATCAACCTTTCTGAATGGAGACTTAGAAGAAGAAGTATACATTGAGCAGCCAGATGGGTTCATTCTTAGAAATGATCCAAATCTTGTATGCAGACTGAAAAAGGCTCTCTATGGTCTTAAACAAGCTCCAAGGGCTTGGTACTATCATTTGGACAAATATCTTCATCAACAAGGTTTTTCAAAAGGATCAGCAGATAGCGATCTTTATATAAAAATTGAAAATGACAAATTGCTAATACTTGTTGTGTATGTAGATGACATTATCTTTGGCAGCAATGAAGAATCTATGAGTCAAAGCTTTGCCTTGGTGATGCATAAAGAATTCGAAATGTCCTTGCTTGGAGAATTGACATATTTTCTTGGCCTACAAATCCAACAAAAGGAAGGAAGGATCTTCTTGTCTCAAACCAAGTATCTCAAGAAGATTTTGAAGAAATATGGCATGAAAGATGCAAAACCAATATGTACACCCATGGTCACAGGATGTAGCCTCAGTGCAAATGATGAATCAGCAACAGTACATCAACCAACCTATAGATCTATGATTGGAAGTCTACTTTATTTGACAGGTACCTGACCAGACATCATGCATGCAGTGGGAATAGTTGGAAGATTTCAGGCAAATCCAAAGGAAACTCATCTTCAGGCAGTAAAGAGAATCTTCAAATATCTTCAAGGGACTCAAAATTATGGCTTATGGTATCCTAGAGATACAGATCTCACACTTCATGCTTATACTGATGCAGATTGGGTCGGAAGCGTGGATGACAGGAAGAGCACAAGTGGTGGTGCATTCTTTATGGGTTCCAGATTAGTATCTTGGTTCAGCAAGAAACAGAGTTCGATTGCCTTGTCTACAGCTGAAGCAGAATATGTTTCTGCTGCATCTTGTTCCACTCAACTCCTTTGGATGATGCAGACCCTGCAGAATTTTCAAATCACTTGTACACCACCTATCTCCATCTTATGTGATAATACAAGTGCAATCAACATTTCAAAGAACCCAATCATGCACTCAAAAACCAAGCACATACCAATCAAGTATCACTTTCTCCGGGAACAAGTGCTTGAACAAAAGGTCAAGTTGGAGTATGTTCCTTCTAAGGAACAGGTTGCTGATATACTCACCAAACCATTGCCTAGGGAGACCTTTGAATACCTCAGGCAAAAGCTGGGGGTTATTGATGTATCATCTTGTTGTTGAATCTCTTCTAATTGTTGGTTGTACGCAAGGTTCATCTAAATTATATGCGTACATTGGTCGAAGATCGAATGGCACAGGTTCAGGGGGAGCATATCATGCATTGTTGGCATTATGGAGGAAGTACAGAAGGAGATCATGGATGCTGGTCTGAATATTGCTTCAATGTGTCTCTATCTCTTTCTTGGAGAACATCTTTTGCAGACCTTGCTTACAGTCAGGGGGAGCATGAACAGCACACTTCAGCAGAGCAGAGATTTCAACATGTAGCATGGACAGATTGGTACACCTTGGCATATACAAATGGGGAGCTCATTCAGAGATTTCAGCAGGTACTCAAGGGGAGTATGGGCAGCGGAATGTTCATCTAGGAAAGAGATTATCTTGGTCTGCCCTTTGCCCTTGATGTCAAAGGGGGAGAATGATTGGTTGTTGTTGCCATCAAGTCCAAAGGGGGAGATTGTTGGCATTATGAGACAAGTGTTGTCCTTGATGGCAAATCACACAAATGATAAATTATAGTGCAGCAAATTTATTTGATAAATTATAGTGCAACAAAGTTTCCTTCATGTAGAGAAAAGTTCACGCACTTTTATGCAGAGAAACGTTTATTCCATATAGAGAAAAGTTCACGCACTTTTATGCAGAGAAAAGTTTATTCCATGTAGAGAAAAGTTCACGCACTTTTATGCAGAGAAAAGTTCACGTGCTTTTATGCAGAGAAGAGTTTATTTCATGTAGAGAAAAGATCACGCACTTTTATGCAGAGAAGACTTTATTTCATGTAGAGAAATGTTCACGCACGTTTATGCAGAGAAAAGTTTATTTCATGTAGAGAAAAGTTTACGCACTTTCATGCAGAGAAAAGTTCCCTTCATGCAAGAGAAAAGTTCACACACTTTCATGGTTGGTTCATGGTATTAGTCCGACAGATTTTGATCCTATGGTTTTGGTCCGTGGTATTGCATCCAAAAGTGTTGATCTCACGCACTTTCATGGTTGGTTCATGGTATTAGTCCGACAGTTTTTGATCCTATGGTTTTGGTCCATGGTATTGCATCCAAAAGTGTTGATCTCACGCACTTTCATGGTTGGTTCATGGTATTAGTCCAACAGTTTTTTGATCCTATGGTTTTGGACCGTGGTATTGAGAAAGGACTAAGGCTATAAAAGAGGAAGGAGATCATTTGGCAAAGCATCATCTGAATTATTGAATATCTGATAAAGTGCTAGATCTGGAATACTGTGATTGGGTTATGGTGCAGATCTGGATCTGAATGAAGAAGGAACCTGAGCGTAAGGAGAAGGATAAGTTCTATTGATGGGTCAAAATCTTAAGGCTGGAATAGTGGTATCTCTATATGATTCTGATCTGTGATATGTGGCACACGCTTGATCTATAAATCTAATAATCTGGGTTAACTAATATCTAAATATTTGAAAGAATGAATTTATAGATCTGAATTATTGATGCATGTTTTATTGTACACATGTTATGATCTGGGTATACTGCAAAGTTATAAGGAAATATTTGCAAATCTGTATGCGGGTTGACTTTGGTGAAAGCATTGATTCAGTATTGGATAAATCGGAGATTGATGATGCAAGTGTAGTTGATGGGTTTTTTGATGTTCTTGGATCCAGTCTGAAAATTAATGAAAAGTGGTCCTTGAAAGAAAAGAAGTAGGGGGTTGTAGCTCCCTTCCAAGAGAGACTGGAAAATGAGAGAGAGAGTTGTAGCTCTCTGCAGGTTGTAGCCTGCGTACTAGTAAAGGACTGCACCAGTACAAAATCATTGTACAAGGAGTTTCTTATTAAAAGAAGATAGATACATATTGCAGCAGGTGGTTTTTCACCCACATTGGGTTTCCACCTTATATCTAGTGTTCTTTTGTGTGACTATTTGCTTTTCTTGTTCCTGCTCATTATTTTATGATACTGACATACAAAGTAATGATCAATATTTGAAGAATTATTCAAAGTATAAATAAGGAAGATATATTGAAAAGAATTTGATAATACTGATTCACCCCCCCTCTCAGTATTATTTCCAACACATTTCTACCCAGCAGCTATTCCCCAAGCCTGCTTTGTGCAATTCTAAGGGACAGTGACTGCTTGCCCAGAAAATTGCTCAATGCAGTCACTAAGCCTGTAGCCATTGCCAACTAAAATTGTGCATTGCGCAATTCCAACAGTCAGTAGTTAGCCTGGATTGTGCATTGCACAATTAGAGTAGTCAGTCATGCCTCCCAGACAACCCAGATTGCATTTTGCACAGTTTTGGCAGCCACTCACCCAACCTCCAAGAAGATATTGTACAATCCTTGCCAGTGTTTCCCCAGGTATGTGTTATGTCGTTACTCCAATTTTCTTTGGTTTTTGCTGACAGATTTCTTGCCATGCATGTCGCTTTGTCTCCAGATCTAGTAGGTGTTCATTTGCCTCTTAATAGTTCAAGATCAATGGCCTCCAAGAGAGTAGAATCAAAGGACACTAATGGAAGTGCGACTGGAGCAGTAGTTGAGTGAGTGTCTGCAAGTCTACCAACCTATGAAGATACCAAGCTGATTCTAGATAAGGACATCAAGCTGAAAGGGCAAGAGATCAATGATGCATTTGCAGGAACATTTTGGGAAGACCTCAAATACCACCAGGTATACGTGAAGATCCACAAGTCCAGCTTGTACTGGATTGCATGCAAATACCCTATGTTCCCATGCACGGACATGATACACTAGATCGTCTTACACACTGACCCCGAAACGATGACCTTGAGCAATGTCAGTGGGGTGAAGATTTCAACTTTTAGGGCATAGGATTATGATGAGATGTATTAGATGTCGAAGCCCATAACTATCATGGTGACTCCCTTCAGCTTACCCAACAGCAATGCCAACTCTAGAGACATTTTGAATAACTGGGTAAAGGAGCTGGCTAGATTCAAGATGACACCCAACCAGATCTACAAGATGAAGATACTGCAGAAGGCGTATCAATACTGGTCATTTTCGCATGTCGACTGTATGGCCAAGAAAGCATGAAAACCTTCCCATAGAGTTGGGTGATCGTGCTGGACCAACTGGCCAGAGAGGGAAAACCATGCAACTGGTCCGACATGTTGGCTCATTAGCTGAAGGAATAGGTAATGAGGGCTCGATAGCCACCCAAAGGTATGCAAGCAAAAATCTACATGTCCACCTACATCTTGGATGTAGTCTGTGCCCAATAGGAGTTCCCGGGCTTGAAGTGGGCATGGTCACTGGAGAATACTATTGTGAACACTTATTGTAAGATGTTGTCCAAATTCAGCTTCAGAGGAGTTATCACATAACTGTCCAATCATTTTGTCACCCTGGTTTACAAGATGATATTCAAATAAGATCCACCTTGCATGTCGATGGCAGCAATGGAGGCACTGATAGACATAGCTAATTGGTATGCCTCACCGTCTGACACCTTCATACGAATGTACAGTGTGGAGAAGCCTCTGCATGTTCTACCGAAGTTTTCCTTGGACGTTCTCATCATTCAGGAAGTAGCATATCACATCTCAGTAGGATTAACAGCTAGGCTGCACTGGAAGAAGAAGGCACCTTGGCCCGCTCTTTCGTTGCACATTGGGTTATATGAGATCTGAAGTTTCAAGCATGTGGATGTCGAAGTAGAGTAGATGAAGAAGTATCCATTCAACCTCTGAAGTTACAATCCGTATGACCTGCATTGTCTTGTGAAAGATCACTGCATTAGAGTACAATTCAACAGGATCCACGGGGAATTTCATTGGATGAAGGAGGACCCATGGAGATATTGCTACAGTTTATCCAGACCTAATGAATAGGTCAGCTTCGTTGTGTTGTGGTTAGTGAATCAACATGAAGTAGCATCCTAGAGAGCACCAAAAGTAGTAGCAGTAGTAGAGGCAAACATGCCAGTGCCCGACAAGGGAAAGAGAAAGATTGTTGATTGCATGGAGGAAGAGAAAAGCTACAAGTTTCGAGCAGATCCACTTGTGGAGAAAGTAGCTTTAGCCACAGAGGAAAATAGGAAACAGTGCAACAAGCGAAACACACAAAGGAAGATAGAGAAGCAGAGAATGGAGGAAACAAAGAAGGAGTTGCATGAGTTGAAGGAGCAACTCTGAAAGGAACAAGAGTTGTGCAAACAGGAGAGGGAAGCGCAACAGCAACAGGTACAACAGGGGGCGCAACATGTGCAGATAGATGAAACAATGCCTGTACAGGTAGTGGACTCATCAAAACATCTGGCATCAGGCAAACAGGGTGAGCCATCGTAGCAGCAGGACTTTGCTCAGGAGATAGAGAAAACACTTGAAAAGATGGATATGGACATGGAGTAGTAAGAGTTAGAGCATGACATTGACCTCATGCCTCACCACCAAGAGGTCGACCCACCAGCTTCATCGCATCCAGAAGATGAGCAAGTCCCAAGTGACCAAGGAGACACTGAGATCCTTGGAGATCAGCCGGAAGGAGAGATGCATAACATCTCATTCAATGAGTCTCAACATAGAGTTGTGAAATCTCGCAGAGTGTCAACTCCAGAAGATCATACATCTCCTATGTAGTATGAGGAATGAGTGATCGTGTCTAACATGTGCAAACATCTAGTAGCCTTGGCCGATGCCACTAGAGAATTTGTCGAAGCCACTAGCTCAAGCGTTCACTTTTTGATAGCTGAGAATGAGCGAATGGTTAAGGAGCTACAAATAGCCAAGAAAGGAGGAGAGTTGGTGACAACGTCTGCCCGAGCAGAATTGAAGAAGGCAATACTAGATGAAGTATTGTCCCTTGACATAGTTATGTGGGCATTGTATTCCAAGTTTGGTACCATGCATAAGGCAGTCATCCATCTCAATGGATGGCAGCAACGATGTGCTAGAAGAGCACGTATCTTGTCGAACGTGCATGCTGCTGTTGATTACATACAAAAATGGATGATGAGATACAAGGGAGCCCTGCTTCACTTGCCTAAGTTGATGAATCCCAGAGTAGTTGAGCTGAATGCACACATCCGGAGTCAGATCTGGAACTATGAAGAGCTTCCACAGCTCATCACCAGTCTACAGGCTTCCCATGCACGTGTATTCAAGATTATGGATGTTGTGGTGTGCGCACATGCAATCCCATCTATTGGGACTCTCACCTAGGTGAAGACAAAGGCATAGGTCAGACTAGAGCTTGACTCATACTTTGATGAGCTGATGTGCATTTACACTAACCCAGACTTGCCCATCAGTGCAGACATCATGCAAAAGTATGTTGCTGGTCCGGCCACATTGAAGACAATGATGTGCATGATGTTAAACGAGTCGGACAGAGGAGTCCGAGCAATGTACCTAGATGCTATGGAGGCAAGAGCCAGGTTCTAGAAAGATGTCACCTGGAGCACAAGGACACCATCACAGACTACGGATCATGGCATCAGTTCGCTACTCTCAATAACAATGAAGATGTCGAAGAGTTGGTCTTCCAACAATTGTCTGATTCGTAGTGATGTCTAGCAAGGCTTGCTCAATTCGTTTATTCTCACATGGGTACATTTGCATTGTAATGTAACATCTTGTCAAGTGTAAGTTCAAGTGTCGATAGTTGGATGTAATAGTCATAGAGTAGATGAAGAGTCATGAGGGTAGATGAACTGTCACAAAGGAGAATGTCAAGCATCACCCCACCCTTTGCTATAAATAGTCCCTCATAACTCATTGTACAGGCTTTTGGTCAGCAAAGCTTCCGATCAGACTATCTTCGAGAGAGCTTGAATAGTATTGTAACGAGCCTTGGCTTCTCCACTACACAGAGCTAGTACATCTCTTTGGAGGAGCAGGCAGTTGTGGTTGTAACGTTCCGCTGTCAGAACTAGTGGTTGGACATGGATGTATTATATGATTGGAACTTACTGTTATAGCTCTGATACCACTTTTACATGGAGTCTCTAGCCTCTATATAGGCCTCATACATACAATACCATGGGTCATTACCATGGTTCCCTCATACCATCAAACTAATACCATGGGCCCATTACATTATTACTAACTACTTGTGGTCCCTTACATGATATGGGTTAACCACCTTATTTATTACTATGGTCCATCTCATTATTACATTATTACCTTGGGTACCTCCCTTTGTACCCTATATTATCCCCCCTAGATATATAACATTCCACCCCCCTTATCATGTTTCGTCCCCGAAACATGGGAAGAACACAAATAATAAGATCTACTCAAAAGAGTAGTCCATTGGTACCATGTACATGCATCTATCCATCCAAGAGAAAGGTGAACCCTCGATCTCGCTGGTGCCTCGCTCGCTTGAGATGGAAGCTGACCGTAGTATCTCTTCTATGTTGATGTGTAGTAGGTGGATCTTCGCTCCTCTCTATCTGTCCTGTGGGGGTTTTTTTCTTTGTGGCTAATTGGTTGCCATCTTGTTGGTTGTTGTCTTGCGGGGTGATGTGGGTGATGATATGTTGAAGTTTTAACCCACGGTATATTTTTCTTTAATTCACCCTTTACTAGAGCTTGACTGTTATCTGGTGCATGTTGGGGTGCTTGTTGTCGTGTCTTATCTTCCAATATTACTTCAACCACAGAGCCCTCATCTGATGTATCAGCACTTGGAACCTTTTCTCCTTCAGCTTCTGTTCGTGTTTGATTGTCAATCATCACTAGCTCATCATCTAATATGTCAGTCCCTGGAACATCTCTGCTTCAGCCTCCATGTAATCTACCTGTTTATTGATGGAAATATCCTGTAATGTAATTTTCTTCTTTTTATACCAGAGCTTCAGGAATTTCTTCTGCACATTAATATTAATAGTACTCACAGATTCCATCCAAGGATATCCCAAAAAAACATCCATATTATCCATCTCTGAAGTATAAAAATCACCATGCAACACATACTTATCCATAGAAATCTTCAAATCCTTATGCACTTGAACATCCTCATCATCCACCTGTGTGTTTTCAATGTGTTTTGTTGGAACTTGCAATTTTTTTGCCAAATTAACATTGATAAAATTATGCTTGCAACTAGGATTTATAGAAACAATGATCTTCTCCTTCTGAATCAATCCATGAACCTGCAATAAGGATATACTAGTATGAAATAGCCCCACATGTTTCTCCTTATCTTGTTTTCTGGCATGAGACCATCTGTCTAAAAATAATTTTTCAAATTCATCGGGTAGGTTGTAACACTTTGTTTTGTTAAGTAATCCCCACCATGTGGTTGCTTCCTCTCTAAATAGCTCCACTACCCACCATTTCCAATTGTTTTTCCATAATGATTTCTGTTTTTTTATGTATTCTTCAATAGTAGGACCATTATCTTTTCCTGTAAAACCTAGACCCACCATGAAGAGGGTTTTGAAAAAATTCACTTACTTGGCGAAAATTTGAAATTGTCACAGTTTAGTCAATATTGCTCAGAATCCCTATTATGACCTGTTTTCAGAAATGGAACAATCATTCTGCATCTACCCATGTGATAGAAATCTTGATCCAGGCACTGGAATTTCAGATCTGTGCTACAACTCTCCCGCCGTCACCAAAATTTCTGCAAAAAGAGCTGATTTTAAATCAGCTATATCTTCCTCATCCAGACTCCGATTCGACCGATTTTTTTTTGAAATCTGGTATTTTTTCACATAAAATCTAGATCTACAATTATATTTTTTAGATCTTGCACCAGGACATCCATATCTGCGCCACAAACGCGTTGCCTTGAAAAATTGTCTGCAACCCCACTAATTTTTAGATCAGTGATATCTCCTTCATCCAGACTCCGATTCAACCGATTTTTTTTTTTTGAAATCGGCTATTTTTTCACATAGAATCTAGATATGCAATTATATTTTGCAGATCTTGCACCAAAACATACAGATCTGATCTGCAACTCGCCGCCCCTGAAATCCTGCAAAAAAAAAAAAAAAATCTCCACTTTTTTGCCCAAGAAAGTGCTCTGATACCACTTGTTATAGATCTAACCCGGAATATTATAGATCTGATATGAAAATATAAGATAATGCAAATAAACCCAGAAAATATATGAAATGATTCTTTATTGATCAAACCCTTAAGGTTGGGCAACACCATACATTCACTCCTTAAGGAAGGAGAACACTCCACAAGCCATATGTCTGTTCATACAATAATCCTTGAAACTATTCCTTGACATGGAGTCTCTAGCCTCTATATAGGCCTCATACATATAATACCATGGGTCATTACCATGGTTCCCTCATACCATCAAACTAATACCATGGGCCCATTACATTTTTACTAACTACTTGTGGTCCCTTACATGATATGGGTTAACCACCTTATTTATTACTATGGCCCATCCCATTATTACATTATTACCTTGGGTACCTCCCTTTGTACCCCATATTATCCCCCCTAGGTATATAACACTTACACTTCTTAATATAAGAAGAGCCAACACATTTCATGCATATGTTGTATTGTATTTCAGGTATTTGTTTACTCTAAATGATATATTTATTTGTTTGCATACGCATGCATGTATAGCTATTTCTGTGTATGTATGTATGAATCTTTCTGAAATGTGTTGTTGGTTTAACCATCACTTTGGATTGCTAGCTAACTTTCCTTCCATGTTGTGATTCATCTTTGCTCAAGTGTTCCATTCTTAACTCCGTGTTATCACAGGTTTCCAAGGGGCGCACTCATATCAACCCCCATGTATTAGAACCTCTCATGCACCTTCCTTGGCTCGGTGCATATGTCACACCCTAGCCACCAACATAGTTATCTTACTTGCCTTTGTGCGAAATCGCGGTCAAGGCATTACCATACGACCCACTGCTGGGACTCCTACACCAAATGATCTAAGGTCTAATTGGGACTTCTTACTGTAGAGATCCCCTTACATGTTGGTGGGTCTAGCACGGTTAATATTTATCGCGCTAGAAGGAGGACTAGATGACAAGCTTTGTCCTCTCATCCTGTTTTGAACCTTTGCATATCTATCATGGAATATGTTACTCTCATCCCTCCACGATGTCTTTCGCATGCCGAACCTCTTAACATCACGAGGGAGTTTTTTGATCTCTTGTCCACATACATGTATGATGGTGAAGGCGAAGTGGCCTGGCCTAAGTTCTTACATGACTTTCTTTCCATGCTTCATGAGGAAGATGGATGTTCTGACGAATAGGCTAGTTTGTTGCTTGCATACACACTTCGTGAATCTCCACATTGATGGTTGTGTAGCCTGCCGGCTGATAGCGTGCACTCACTTGAGCACTTCTGTGATCTCATTGAAGACACTTTCTATCATTTTGATCCAGACCATCTTGACCAAAAACTGTTACAACAATGGAAGGCTCTGCATGAATCGCCTATGGATTTTTGGCAATGCTTCCATGATTTGCAGTTTCAAGCTCCGAAGAGCCAGATGAAATTTTTCTATCTTTGGGACCGATTCGAGTATTGCGTTAAGAAATCTGCTCGTCCCAAGAAGAAGTTTGAAATCAAGCCTTGCTCAGTATTCTTCAGTGATGGAGCTACACAATCACAAATGGATGCGTCACTGTCACAAGTAACTAACCGTCATCCTCTCATCAAATAGCTCCGCCATTGCAGAGTGATGCGGGAGATCATGCTCACACATCTATTTAGCTGTCACATTCTCCCAACATCACTTCGCTTAATTTTCGCATAGATTTGGTTGTGAGTCCATCGATTTGTCATATGCATTTTGTTCCACAACCTTCATCTTTGTACTCAGCTAATCCTCCGGATGATACTGTCTTGTGTTCTTCTATTCCGGACTCTACACCCATTGTGAACAAGGATCAAGCCATCGACGAGGCTGGTGTTGCACAACCAACATGCGATGTCATTCATGAAGAGTATGACTGTGAGCTTGAACATCAACACTCGGTGAAGGATGACCCCCTTCCATCTGAGCCTCCTCCGTTCTTCCTTGACATCTTTGGTGAACCTGTCATCCATGATTTTGCATGTGCATATTCATCCACGGATGCACCCAACATTGATCACTCGCAGGACACACTGGATGTCAGTCCATCATCCAACAATGGAGAGGATAAGTTATTCATTGAAATTGACTTGATCTTTCATCTGCCTTTTCTGGAAACATAGAGAATGAATTTATTCGCTTCTCATATACCCCTCTGTTTGATTCATTGATCATGAGGATGTCGATGAAATAATTGACTTTTCTGATCATTGTTGTTGTGATCCATTTACTCCCATATTTGATCACGATCATGATTCTATCACAGTTGATTTTTCTAAGCCATTGGTTAATGATGATCTATCTGACGATGAAGTCAAAAAACCCAAGACTGTCGAGGCACTTCAGCCTGAGATGATGGTTATGTTAGGCCCTCACTCTCTTGGGGTTAGTTTCACTCCCGATCATGAAATTTTTCAATCACTCGAGGCTCCTCATCGCTCATCTATATGCATTGAAGATCAATATCACACACAGATCATGGTTCCTCCACTCGAACTGCACGATCCCATTGCTCATGCATTGGAGGAATCTTACATTGCAAGCACGCATGCACAACACAGGTTTTATTTGTTTCTTTGGGTTGCCTGCATGTCACAGTCAAGAGTATGCATATGTTTCAAAGCTGCACGCAGTGTCACACAACACTGTGACAAGTCCATGGACCTCATGTCATGCACTTGCACTCACTTATGTCCCGTGGACACTTTTAAACACGAAGTGTGTTTGTCTTCATTGTTATATCTTTATTGTTTGCTGGTTCACACAACCGGGTTGCTCGCGGGCCAAGCCTTCACCAACATGGGCCAACCAATGAGTGGGTGTTTGCATTGGAAATATCACTTCACGTGATCAGGCGCATGCACTGTTAGATTAGAAGTAGGAGTAGTTTTTGCTTTCAGTTGTTTGCTTCCATGCTTGTTGTTGGCTTGTATGGGCCTGACCTAGGTTTAGAGGTGATTTAGCCAAGAAAATCCCAGTACTACTGGCCCTTTCGGTAACAGTCCATGGAGCGCAGATTGAGGTCTCACCTGAAGTAGTATGGGAGGGTGTTAGAACTAGGTTTCCGCACCCTGGGGACGTCTGATGAGCTTTTTGAGGTCCGCGGTTTGACCCTGCGCACACGTCACTATGTGCACTTGTTATTCCTTTGCAACCTGTGATGCTGCTTCTGCACAGCCCTACTCAGGGTGCAACCCATATAATACCCAAGTTCCTTGCTATTTAATCTGTTATTACCCGATTACTTAACTTATTTGTGTAAGACGAGTGATTATTACAACATATCCAGCAATCATATCAGTGTGCATGATAAATAAAACAGTATAAATGTAAAGAAGGAAATGCACAAGCAGATACACAGAAATAGGAATCAACTTCTCTTTATTATTCTTCGATCCAGATTATAGACTCGACACCTCCCTGTGCACTCAGCTGTAGGGGTCCGTGGACTCTACTAGGCCTCTGTGCACTCAGCTGCGGAGCCTCTTCCTACTATTATGACCCAATACACGGAGCCTCTTCCTACTTATAAAATCCCATGGTCCGTAGACCATGGGTAGGCTGACATGACATTACATTACTTTACAATAGTTAGGGTAGACAAACCTATGACTCATCCTATAATTCGCGCTCTGCGCCCGCAATTCGCGGAGTCTAAGAATACCTTTGACCAAACCTTGGGCTTTGAGTCCTAGAACATGTTGTGGGGGGATTCCATGCCCAATAGGCCCCCAACACAATCATCGTCACTCGTCTTGAGTCTCTCTGTTGGTGTGGCAATCTTGGCGTGGAGCCCCTCCAATTGGTCCCGTACTGCTTGGAGGTCCGCAGCTCACTGTTCTGCAGTTTGTTAGACCTGCCACATTCTTGCTTCTGAATCATCCACGTCTGAATCGTGTCCTTCCCTTGGTACTAGCATCTGGTGCATGTGTTTATAGTTTTGCACCCTCGTCAGGGTCCTCAGGTCGCGAAGACTGTGCTTTGGCTGGTTAGTCAGAGTGTCGGCCCACCCGTGTAGGGTTTCAAGTGACTGTCGTTTACTTTGCCTGGGAAGGGTTCTCCATTTAGTTTGACTAGCTGGACCGTGCATCCATTTTTGACCTCCTTTACCACATATGGTCCCAGAAAATGCATTCTAAATTTTCCAAGAAATTTTTCAAACTTATTGTCATACAGCAATGGAACCATTTGTTGGCTTGTATGGGCCTGACCTAGGTTCATAGGTGATTTAGCCAAACAAATACCGGTACTACTAGCCCTTTCAGCAACAGTCCGCAAAGCGTGGACTGAGGTCTCACCCGAAGTAGTATAGGAGGGTGCTAGAACCAGGTTTCTACACCCTAGGGACGTCTGATGAGCTTCTGGAGGTCCGCGGTTTGACCCTATGCACACGTCGCTACACGCACTTGTTATTCCTTCGCAACCTGTGATGCTGCTTCTGCGCAGCCCTACTCGGCATGCAACCCATATAATACCCAAGTTCCTTGCTATTTAATCTATTATTACCGAATTACTTAACTTATTTATGTAAGACTAATGATTATTACAACATATCCAGCAATCATATCTGTGTGCGCGATAAATAAAATAGTATAAATGTAAGGAAGGAAATGCACAAGCAGATACACAAAAATAGGAATCAAATTCTCTTTATTATTCTTCGATCCAAAATTACAGACTTGACACCGCCCTGCGCACTCAGTTGCAGGGGTTCGCACACTCTGTTTCTAACTCTACTATGCCTCTGTGCACTCAGCTGCAGAGCCTCTTCCTACTACTATGACCCAATACACTTAGACTCTTGCCCTATGCTCGAACCATTTGTATTCATCTCTCCTCTTCGATTCTTTTTACAACTTAGAGCCTTGCTCTATTTATACAATCCCATGGTCCGCGGACCATGGGTAGGCCGAGATGACATTACATTACTTTACAATACTTAGGGCGGACAACCCTATGACTCATCCTATACTTTGCGCTCCACACCTGCAATTCACGGAGTCTTACAATACCTTTGACCAAAACTTGGGCTTTGAGCCCCATAACATGATGTGGGGGGATTCCATGCCCAACACTACTTTGCGTACCTACTTCGCTTGTTTTTTGTCTTACTTTTTTTTCACATTTGCTTCTGCTTCTACTTTTCTTTATTGTTATTTTCTTATTTTGTTCGTAGGTTAGTTTCACATGAAATCATGTATGAGTCTTGAGACAAACTGGGTAAAGTACAAGAGGTCTTGTACTACTACCACCACTTGGTTATCTATCATCCTACCTATGTATGTTGAACTTGTTATCTTTAGTCCATGATATGTCGAAGGGAAATATGTACTATTTGAAGTGAACCTTGGTGAAAACACAACGCCTGCGCGCTAACTAGTGTCACCTCCTCTAGTCGGTTGTTTTTGGGTTAACCCTTGTCAACTCAGTCAAGTAGAGTAAGGTGAGGGGGAAAACCTCAACAAGCACATCAAAGGTATATAATAAACTGCTTCTCTAAAGGAAAAACCTCTTTTGCTCTCAATAAGTCAGGATCCCTCTTCTACCTTTGAAATGACTAAGTGCTATTAACAGTTATGAAAAAAAATGAAAAGTGAAAAATGAAAAAAAAATGAAAAATGAATAAGGCGAAAGAAGAGAAAGGCTTCTTGCGTAAAGAGGTGATGCAAGTAACTGTGCTGGGGTACTGACCAGGTTCGCTGGCAACGGAACGATGCTCGTGTTCCCACGTGACTCCGTCGGGGTACTATCCGGGCTTGCTGGTAGCAGAGCAACACCAGAGATGAAAATAAGACTCTGACGACTATATTGCTTGTGCACCAATATACCCCTCAACCCCAATCAAAACAACTATGTTTCCTTGGCTTGGAATGTGTGTCAATCGACCAAGAGCTTGGCAGATGCTACATCTTACAATCAGGCTAGTGTGAAACCAAGATGAACTAAGAACTGAACAATACTTCCGGAGGTGTTAGACTTGTTTTTCATGAACAAGGTCCATTCAGAGAACTGGAGTTCTACTAGTGTGTCACCATGTGTTGTAGTGGCTATAACCACCCTCCAAATTTTTACCTTAGCTTTGTTTTGGAGCCTCCCTACCAACCTTTCACAGTAGCATGTCTTGCTTCTTCAAGTACTCAATCTTCAGTGATTTTCTTGCAGAAAGGAAGCCTGTCTATCAAAGTTTGATGCATTCCGCTCACAAGTTGTTTCTCTGGAGTTGGTCTAGCTACGGGCTGAGCATCTCCCTTAAGAAATTGTGAAATTATAGAGGGAAACCAGCCTTCCCTCCAAAAATTGTGCAATTTAGTCCGGCATCCTACTGGGCTCCATAATTACGCAATTTTGCCAGTCAAGCTTCATCTAGAAAATTGTGCAATTCCTCCTAGCAGGGCTACTCAACCCAGAAATTGCGCAATCCTGGGCAGAATTCAGCCACTCTATCAAGAAATTAAGCAAATCTCTTAGGCAGTCAGCTAAACTCCCTTCCAGAAATGTGTATTTTCTCCCAGCAGTTGAGCAAGCTCTTACATGTGTAGCTGGTTTGATCAGTTCCACCCGAGACCAAGGAAGCTTGACTTGCATGCATGGGTTTCTTTTTCCTAGAATAGAAAAATCAACGTGCAAAAAGAATCCCTAGATTTTAAGGAGCTATTTTTAGCAGCTGGAGGTTACATGCAAAGATCATTTTAGAATCTTTCCTCCAAGTGTCACTTTTTCCTAGATTTGTGGCATGCACGTCATGAGCTTCAAAATTATTTATTTGATGCTTTAGAGCTCATTTCTTCACATCGATCTTGGAGCTTTGACATCCCACAGCACATCCAGGACTCTTCAACACATCCAGCTCAGTTATTCGTGGGTAAGTGGTCTCAACTTTTCTTTTACAGAATTTCTGTCGTTTTTTCTGTTTTTTCTTGTATGAGTGTTGTTTTCCTGATTTCTTTGAATGCTTGATGTCGTTTACATGCATACTATCTTGTATTAGAACCATTTCAGTTTTCGTTACTATCTCACTGTTGTCACATGCATGAAATTGTTTTGCACGAATGGTCACTGATTCGGTAACTCGCTTCACCCACATGCATGTTGTTCCATTTTCTGAATCTTTCATTCACTATTTTCATGCATGATCATTTGCTTCTAATTACACTCAATATCAACATGCATTCACTTTCACATTTTCTTTCAATTGCCCGCCGGCGGGTCTGGGCAGCCCATGCCTGGACTCTGCCTCACCAAGACAAAATTGTGCAATCCTAAGAGGGAAGGCTCTATCTTCCCTCAGGAAATGTGCATTTCTGCCCACCAATTTTTCTCCAGGCCTTCTTTGTGCAATTATGAGGGAAGGTGACTACTGGCCCAGAAAATTGTGCAATGCAGTCACTAAGAATATAGCCATTGCCAGCTGAAATTACGCATTACACAATTCCAACAGTTAGCCTGGATTGTGCATTGTGCAATTCCGGTAGCCAGTCATGCCTCCCAGACAGCCCAAACTTCCTTTTGCGCAATTCTGGCAACCAGTCACCCAACCTTCTAGAAGAAATTGCACAATTCTTGCCAGTCTTTTCCTAGGTATGTGTTATGTCATTCCTCCAATTTTCTTTGGTTTTCACTGACAGATTTCTTGCCATGCATATCGCTTTGTCTCCAGATCTAGCAGGTGTTGGTCCGCCTCTTAATAGTTCAAGATCAATGGCCTCCAAGAGAGTAGGATCAAATGAGATTGATGGAACTGCAACTAGAGCAGCGATTGAGTGAGTTTCCACAAGTCTACTGATCTATGAAGATACCAAGATGATTCTAGACAAAAACATCAAGCTGAAATGGAAAAAGATAAATGATGCATTTGCAGGCACATTTGGGGAAGACCTTGAAGACCGCAAGGTATACGTGAACATCCACAAGTTCGACTTGTATTGGATTGCATGTAGATACCCCGTGTTCCCATGTGTGGACATGATACACTAGATCGTTTCGCACACTGACACCAAGACGATGACCTTGAGCAGTGTCAGTGGGGTGAAGATTGCAACCTTCACGGCACAGGATTATGATGAGATGTATCAGATTTCAAAGCCCGTGACTATCATGGTTACTCCCTTCAGCTTACCCAACAACAATGCCAACTCTAGAGACATTATGAAGAACTGGGTAAAGGAATTGGCTAGCTTCAAGATGACACCCAACCAGATCTACAAGACGAAGATATTGTGGAAGGCGTATCACTACTTGGTCATTTTCGCATGTCGACTGTAGGGCCAAGAAAGCACGGAAACTTTCCCACAGAGTTGAGTGATCACGTTGGACCAACTAGCTAGAGAGGGCAAAGCATTCAACTGGTCCGGCATGTTGGCTCATTAGCTGAAGGAATAGGTAACGAGGGCTCAACAGCCGCCCAAAGGTACGCAAGCAAAAATCTACATGTTTGCCTACATCTTGGATGCAGTCTGTGCCTGACAGGAGTTCCCAGGCTTGAAGTGGGCATGGTCACCAGCGGAGACTGTTGTGAACACTTATTGTAAGATGTTGTCCGAATGTAGCTTCAGAGGAGTTATCACACGGTTGTCCGATCATTTTGTCACCCTATTTTACAAGATGATATTCAAACAGGATCCACCCTGCATGTCAATGGTAGCAATGGAGGCACAAATAGACATAGATAATTAGTATGCCTCACATTCTGGCACCTTCATACAAATATATAGTGCGGAGAAGCCTCCACATATTCAATCAAACTTTGCCTTGGACGTGCTCATCACGCAGGAAGTATCATATCACATCTCAGCAGGATTGACAACTAGGCTGCACCGAAAGAAGAAGGCACCTTGGCCTGCTCTTCCGCTGCGCATTGGATTATATGAGATCTGAAGTTTCAAGCATGCAGATGTCGAAGTAGAGAAGATGAAGAAGTATCCATTTGACCTCCGAAGTTACAATCCATATGACCCACATTGTCTTGTGAAAGATCACTGCATGAGAGTACAGTTCAATTGGATCCACGGGGCATTTCATTGGGTGGAGGAGGACCCATGGAGATATTGCTATAGTTTCTCCAAACCCAATGAATAGGTCAGCTTCGCTGTGGAGTGGTTAGCAAAGCAACGTGAAGAAGCATCCTGGAGAGCACCAGAAGTAGCAACAGAGGTAGAGGCAAACATACCAATGCGCGACAAGGGCAAGAGAAAGAGTGTCGATCACATGGAGGAAGAGAAAATCTAAAAGTTCTGAGCAGATCCACTTGTGGAGTAAGCAGCTTTGGCCATAAAGGCAAAGAGGCAACAATGCGACAAGAAAAACCCGCAAAGTTAGAGAGAGAAGTGTAGAATGGAGGAAACAGAGAAGGAGTTGCATGAGTTGAGGGAGCAACTCCGTAAGGAACAGGAGCTGCACAAATAGGAGAGGGAAGCGTAGCAACAAAAGGTACATCAGGGAGCGTAACATGTGTAGACAGATGAAACAATGCCTGTACAAGTAGTGGACTCATCATAACAACTGGGATTAGGTGAACAAAGTGAACCATCGTAAGAGAAGGACTTCGCTCAGGAGATAGAAAAAGCACTTGAAAAGATGGATATGGACATGGAGAAGCAGGAGTTAGAGCAGGACATCAACCTCATGCCTCACCACCAAGGGGTCGACCCACCAGCTTCACCACATCCAGAAGATGAGCAAGTCCCAAGTGACCAAGGAGACACTGAGATCCTTGGAGATCAGTTGGAAGGAGAGATGCACAACATCTCATTCGATGAGTCTCAACATAGAGTTGTGCAATCTCACAGAGTGTCAACTCCGGAAGATCATACATCTCCTACGTAGTATGAGGAATGAGTGATCATGTCTGACGTGCGCAAACATCCAGTAGCCTTGGCTGATGCCACTAGAGCATATGCCGAAGCCACTAGCTCAAGTGTTCACTTTCTGATAGCTGAGAATGAGCGAATGGCTAAGGAGCTACAGATGACCAAGCAAGGAGGAGAGTTGGTGACAACATCTACCTGAGTAGAATTGAAGAAGGCAATACTAGATGAAGTATTGTCCCTTGACACAGTTATGTGGGCATTGTATTCCAAGTTTGGTACCGTGCATAAGGCAGTCGTCCATCTCAACGGATGGCAGCAACGATGTGCTAGAAGAGCACGTATCTTGTCAAATGTGCATGCTGTTGTTGATTACATACAAACATGGACGATGAGATACAATGGAGTCTCACTTCACTTGCCTAAGATGATGAATCCTAGAGCGGTCGAGCTGAAGGCACGCATCCGAAGTCAAATCGGGAACTACGAAGAGCTCCTGCAGCTCATCACCAGTCTACAGGCTTCCCATGCATGTGAATTCAAGAGTATGGATGTTGTGGTGCATGCACATGTGATCCCATCTATTGGGACTCTCACCCAGGCGAAGACAAATGCACAGGTTCAACTAGAGCTTGAATCATACTTTGATGATTTGTTGCATATTTCCAATAGTCCATACTTTCGCATCATTCCAGACATCATGCACAAGTATGTTGATGGTCTGGTCGCATTTAAGACAATTATGTGAATGCTTTTATAGGAGTTGGACATAGGAGCCTGAGCAGTGTACCTGGATGCTATGGAGGCAAGAGTTAAGTTCCAGAAATATGTAACCTTGGAGCACAAGGCCACCATTGCGGATTACCGATCTTGGCATCAATTCGCTACTGTCAATCACAATGAAGATGTTGAAGAGTTGGTCTTCCAATAGTTGTTTGAGTCATATTGATGTCTAGCAAGGCTTGCTCAAGCTATTTTGTCTCACATGGGTACATGTGCATTGTAATGTAACAGCTTGTCAAGTGTATGTTCAAGTGTCGATAGTTGGATGTAACAGTGATAGAGTAGATGAAGAGTCATGAGGGTAGATGAATTGTCACAAAGGGGAATGTCAAGGGTCACCCCACCCTTTGTTATAAATAGTCCCTCATAACTCATTGTACATGATTTTGGTCAGCCAAGCTTCTAATAGGACTACCTTAGAGAGAGCTTGAATAGTATTGTAATGGGCCTTGGCTTCTCCATTGTGTAGAGCTAGTACATCCCTCTGGAGGAGCAGGCAGTTGTGGCTATAACGTTCTGCTGTCAGAGCTAGTGGTTGGACATGGATGTATTGTATGACTGGAACTTACACTCCTCAATATAAGAAGAGCCAACACATTTCATGCATATGTTGTATTGTATTTTAGGTATCTGTTTACTCTAAATGATATATGTATTTGTTTTCTTACGCATGCATGTATATATATTTCTATGTATGTATGTATGAATCTTTTTGAAATGTGACGTTGGTTTAACCATCACTTTGGATTGCTAGCTAACTTGCCTTCCATGTTGTGATGCATCTTTGCTCATGTGTTCCCTTCTTAACTCTATTCTATCACAGGTTTCTAAGGGGCGCACTCATCTGAACCCCCGTGTGTTAGAACCTCTCATGCACCTTCCTTGGCTCATTGCATATGTCACACCCTTTGCTACCAACAGAGTTATCTTACTTGCCTCTATGCGAAATCATGGTCAAGGCATTACTGTACGACCCATTGCTAGGACTCCTACACCAAACAGTCTGAGGTCTAATTGGGACTTCTTACAGGGGAGATCCCCTTACATGTTGGCGGGTCCAGCACCGTCAACATATACCTAGGGGGGATCATATGGGGTACAGAGGGAGGTATCCAAGGGAATAATGTGATGTAATAATATAATGGTCCATAGTTAATAAATAAAGTGGTTAACCCACATTATGCAAGGGACAACAAGTAGTTAGGGAATAATGTGATAAGCCCATTATAATGGATGTATGGTATTGAAATACCCATGGTAATTACCCATGGTAGTGTATGTATGAAGCCTATATAGAGGCTAGAGACCCTTCATTGAGACATGTCAAGGATTAGTGTATTGATAAGCATATGTATTGTGGAGTGTTCTCATTCTTTGAGGAGTAATTGTATGGTGTTTCCCTACCTCAAGGGTTTTGATATTAATAAAGAAGAATTTTCATTGAATATTCCTGTATTGATCTTGATATTTGTTGGAAAAATTTTGCATTTTTAATATATTTTCAAGTTAGATCTATTACACCATTTAAAATGCAATGGGGAAAATGAACCAACATTTGCATGGAGAAATGTTTTTTTTTTATATATATTTGGGAGGGTACCAAAGAAACATTAGGGAGATTCATAATGAGTCGATTGTTTTGAGAATGTCATTACATACATCTTATGTTAAAATTCGATGCCAAGAGAACACATGGACAATGAAAAAAAAACATTACATGGAATGTGTGAGCTAAGGTTTAAAAATATAACATTTAATGTGTCACTAGGATGGTGACTAGAACCCAATAGCAAGAGGTCTGTTGAAATGATATATATTGAGACTAACATGCTCCTTAGTGATTGATCATTAACACATTCCTAATTAAAAAATTTAAAAGGAGCGGCATGGGATACATGTTAATGACATTTCAATTAAATATGAATCATTCATGCCTCTTAATGAAATATATATTTAGAGTCGACACATGCCCATGCATTGGAACAAACATATGTATAGGAATCGTCAGGCTCAAAATAATACCACCAAGACTACATGGGTTGGAGTTGCATACAATCTACTACTCTACATGATAGCTAGCCATGTTTTAGGTGCTTCGTTGTATTTACTATCCATTTAAGGTCAAAATACATGTGACAGATAGAATTTAGAAAGAAACATGGAACCTTAAACGTACAAAATCACAATATTGACTATTTAGATTGTCACAGTTTGAATGAAAATCTTAGGCCTCTTCATGAACAATGGAATGATAATTATATTGTATGGGAAAATTGTAATGCAAGTGATAACAACATTTTTTGATTTGTGATTTTTGGAGATGCTATAGAAAGTGGGATCTGTTGGGCGTGGGATCCCCCAAGGGAAGTTTTGGGGTTTAGAGCCCAGATTTTGGTCCAAGTTTTGTAATTCCAATGTAAAGACTCCGCATTTTGTGGGTGCGGAGTGCATAGTTGTAAAAGAGTCATAGGGTTGTCCGCCCTTATTTTAATATTGTAATGTCAAATGTAGAGATCTACCCATGGTCTGCAGACCATGGGATTGCATAAATAGAGCAAATCTCTAAGTAGTCAAAGGCATCTAAGAAGAGAAGCATGAAGAAGAACATATGATGTATGTGAGATAGCTCTGAAGTGTAATGTCTAGTTCTGGGTCATAGAGTAGGAAGAGGCACTGTAGCTGAGTGTACAGAGGCCTAGTAGTCCGCAACTAAGTGTGCGGACCCCTGCAGCTGAGTGCATAGGGCCAGTCAAGTCTATAATCTTCTGGAAGTATTAATAGAGAGAAGTTTCTATCATTTATGTGTATTTATTTCATGTTTGTGCATCTGTTATATTGGGTATGAATTTCACTTTTAATTCTTATATGATGCGCGAATGTGTATAATGGTATTGGTTAAGTGAACGCAAGTTAGAATATCTGTTTACGCAAAGATAAATAAGATCTGTCGATAAGATAAGTAAGATACTTAGTCTAATTTGGGAAATAGTGCAGTTCGCTACCTTAGCAGTGCAAAAGCATCTCAGCCCCTGGTTAGGGCTGCGCGAAGGCCGATTGTAACACTTCGTGAAGGTATTGAAGGTTAGAATAGGGCGTGAAGCGACCTGCATGAAGGTAGGTCTAGTTGGAATAAACCGACATCACATCCATCTCAAGGGTGCGGAAAATTGGTTCCAACATCCCCCCATACTGCTTCAGGTGAGACTTCAGTCCATGCTCCGCGGGTTGATGCTGAAAGAGCCAGTAGTGGAGGGATTTATTTGGCTAAATAACTCTGAACTTGGGTCAGCCCCCCATAAGCCAACAAATGGTTTCGTTGTCGGGACCAGAATGAGAGATGTGTGATGTCATATCATTGGGATCCAACTAAGAAAGAAATTGAAGGCTGGTTGGACAGAAGGATTCACGAGTTCACGACACAAGAGAACAGAAACCCGTGACTATCAAAAGAAGGGTAGCTAGACAGTGACCTGTATACAGAGATCCACGAAATCTTTTTCACATCCTTCCCTACTGAGCTATACAAGTGGATCGCGAAGCTAGTAGATAGCCAATGAAGGTGGAAGCTTGACGGTCCTATTGTGTGGACTCCAGAGCTAGTGCGAAGGTTGGAAGCATTAGAGGATAAGATTGCGCGCATCATCGATCATTGCCTCGATCGTATTATAGGAGGATTCATTACTGAGTTTGCGGTTGACACCTTAGTCAATTATAGCGAGGCAGAGCGACGCTTTCTTCAAGGACAACGAGGTAACTATGTTATATACCTAGGGGGGATAATATGGGGTACCAAGGGTGGTACCCAAGGTAATAATCTAATAATGGGATGGGCCATAGTAATAAATAAGGTGGTTAACCCATGTCATGTAAGGGACCACAAGTAGTTAATAATAATGTAATGGGCCCATGGTATTAGTTGATGGTATGAGGGAACCATGGTAATGATGCATGGTATTGTATGTATGAGGCCTATATAAAGGCTAGAGACTCCAAATGGAGAGATATGAAGAGAAGTATTATTGTATGAACGAGCATATGGCTTGTGGAGTGTTCTCCTTCCTTAAGGAGTGAATGTATGGTGTTGCCCTACCTTAAGGGTTTGACAATAAAGAATCATTTCATATTATCTTTGGGTTTACTTGTATTATCTTATATTTTTGTATCTGATCTATAATATTCCGGGTTAGATCCACAACAATTGGTATCGGAGCTACAACAATTGGTATCAGAGCACTTTCTTGGGCAAACCGTGGAGAATTTTTTTTTATTTTTTGCAGGGATTTTTGGGTGGCGAAATTGCAGATCAGATCTGTATGTTTTGGTGCTAGATCTGCAGAATCTAATTACAGATCTGTATTCCTTGTGAAAAAATACCCAAATTCAAAAAAAAAATCAGTTAAATCGGAGTCCGGATGAAGAAGATATCGCTGATTTAAAAATCAGTGGGGTTGCAGACAATTTTCAGGGTAGCGATTTTGCGGCGCCGATTTAGAAGTCCTGGTGCAAGATCTGTCAAATCTAATTGTAGATCTGGAATCTTTGTGAAAAAACACATAATTTCAAAAAAAAATCAGTCGAATCGGAGTCCGGATGAGGGAGATATCGCTGAATTAAAATCAGCTCTTTTTGCAGAAATTTTGGGTGACGGCGGGAGAGTAGCAGCGCAGATCTGAAATTTCAAGTGCCTGGATCAAGATTTCTACAACATGGGTAGATGCAGAGTGGTTGTTCCGTTTCTAAAAACAGGTTATAATAGAGATTCTGAGCAATATTGACGAATCTGTGACCATTTCAAGTTTTCACCAATATTTTTGTGATGGCGGGCCTAGATCGGAGTTTGAGGGACTTGTATAAATTTGATGGCTCTCATCCAGTTAAATGGCTAGAAAAAATGGAGAAATATTTCAAATCGGAATACATCTATGATCATTATACTCAGTTGAGTAGGGGAGAAATGTATTTGGACCTTGAAAGATGCAAATGGGCGAAATGGCATCAGCGTTGCAATGGACCTTTTCAGAATTGGGATGCCTTCAAAAAAGCTCTTATAGAGCGCTTTGACCGTAAATCAAATTTTGTGGATAAGCACACACAGACAGACACACAGCCTAGCAAAGCTTTTATTTTTACAGGAAAGAAGGAAACCAAGGAACCAAAAGGGTTATTTTTGGCTGGTATGTCTGTATTGCAGGTTCATGGATTGATTCAGAAGGAGAAAATCATTGTGTCTATCAATCCGAGTTGCAAACAAAATCTTATAAATGTCAACTTGGCAAAGAAATTGCAAGTCCCAGCAAAACAAATTCAGAATACACAGGTTGATGATAATGAGGTTCAAATCTATAAGGATTTGAAGCTTTCTATGGATAAGTATGTGTTTCATGGTGATTTTTATGCTTCAGATATGGATAACAGGGATGTTGTTTTGGGATACCCTTGGATGGAATCCATGAGTACTATCAATATTAATGTGTAGAAGAAATTCCTGAAGCTATGGTATAAAAAGAAGAAAATTACATTACAGGATATTTCCATCCATAAACAGGTAGAGCACATGGAGGCTGAAGCAGAAGATGTTCAAGGGACTGACATATCAGATGATGAGCAGTTGATGATCGAGAATCAAACACAAACAGAGGCTGAAGCAGAACAGGTTACAGGTGCTGACACATCTGACGAGGGTTCAGTGGTCGAAGTCATATTAGAAAAGAAGCCACGACAACAGGCACCACAACAGGGTGAATTAAAGAAAAAGACACCGTGGGTTAAAACTTCAACATATCATCACCCACATCACCCCGCAAGAAAACAACCAACAAGATGGCAACCAACTAGCCACAAGGACAACAACCCCCGTATGATAGATAGCAAGGAGCCTAGATCCACCTACTACACATCAACACAGAAGAGCTGCCATGGTCAGCTTCCATCTCAAGCGAGCGAGGCACCAGCGAGATCGAGGGTTCACCTTTCTCTTGGATGGCTAGATGCATGTGCATGGTATCAGTGGACTACTCTTTTGAGTAGATCTTATTATTTGTGTTCTTCCCATGTTTCGGGGACGAAACATGCTTAGGGGGGTGGAATGTTATATACCTAGGGGGGATAATATGGGGTACCAAGGGTGGTACCCAAGGTAATAATGTAATAATGGGATGGGCCATAGTAATAAATAAGGTGGTTAACCCATGTCATGTAAGGGACCACAAGTAGTTAATAATAATGTAATGGGCCCATGGTATTAGTTGATGGTATGAGGGAACCATGGTAATGATGCATGGTATTGTATGTATGAGGCCTATATAAAGGCTAGAGACTCCACATGGAGAGATATGAAGATGAAGTGAAGCATTATTGTATGAACAGGCATATGGCTTGTGGAGTGTTCTCCTTCCTTAAGGAGTGAATGTATGGTGTTGCCCTACCATAAGGGTTTTGATAATAAAGAAGAGTTTCTATCTATTTTGATCTTGTTATTCTTAGGTTATTTCTATTATCATATATCTCTGGGTCAGATCTACAACAATTGGTATCAGAGCTATTTCATATCAGATCTATAATATTTCTGGGGTAGAGCTACAACAAACTACGTAAAGTCTTTGAATACTTGGATTAAAATGTTGTTGTGTGAAAAGCGGATTATGCAGTTTCCTTGATGTTCGGGGCTACGCGAAGTGGAAAGGTTTATAGGAACAAAGGAAATAAGGGTCCAGAAAATAGCCCCTTGATTTCACCTCCACAAGAGGACGAGGAAGAGCTCGTGAAGGTCTCTCCGCTAAGTGCTATTCAACCAATAAGACAAAGAATTCCGTGAATACCACCTCCACCCATACTGCCATGGCTTCAGTGCCATCACCTCCATCTTCACCCATACCAACTCCACCACCACCGTGATTCAGTATGGCAAACACAGTGAAGTTTCCTATGTTCAAAGGTTTGGGAAATGAGGATCCAAACCAATTCTGGTTCATTGTAAGGGATGTATGGGAAGCGCAAGGTGTTACAGATGACCATATAAAGAAAGCGACACTAGTTAGCGCCCTGTAGGATCGCGCGTTGACTTGGTATATTAAGTACTCCAACGATAACCTAAATGCGAGGGTCGCAGATATCCAAATAACGCTAAATAGGGAATTTAGCAGGCCTAAATCTGAAGCACATTCGATTGTGGGATTCAAACATATCATGATGCTACTAGGTGAGATTCCTTGGGAACTAGATCATAGGCTGAAATGTATGATTTGTGAAGCCAATATGAATCTGATAGATGGACAACATCACGAGTGGTTTGTAGCTTCGCTACTACCACATTTAAGGAGTGCTCTATCGCAACAAAAGATAACAACTCAGGCAGAGGCCTTAGAGATTGTTATGAGGCTACATGAGACCCCGATGCAAGATCCTAACCTCAGAGTTCAGTAGATCCACGTGCAGCTAAAGAATCTGTGCCTTGAGATCAAGAGTATGAAACAGGACAAGATGATTCGACCAGAAGTGCGCGAAGAAGTATGGTGCATGAAATGTAAGAGTCAGGGTCATGACAAAGACCACTGCCTAGTTTTTACGAATTACCTTGCAGGAGGAGGACAGATGCCTTTAAGGCTGGAAGCTCAAGCAGGACCTAGTGTGGCGCCTGCTTTATGGTGCGCGATCTGTCAAATTGCCAGAAAACATGCCACAAACAACTACCACTTGTTACAGAAGTATACGCAAACTTCGGAACAGTTGTTCTGCAACTTTTGTAGGTTTGTGGGACATGATGAGCATACTTGCAGAAGCTATGAATCGATGATGGATAGAACTCCCGCCTACAGGGTTCAGGCTGAAAAGCGGTCCCTTGACCAAAATGTAGGAAGGGCATGGTACAATTGGTAAAGTTGAATGGCAATCCCTTCCCAGGAAAAGTGAATGGCAATCATTTGAAGCCATACATAGGTGGCCTGACCACCTGACTAGCCGACCGAAGCATAGTCTTAGCGCTCCAAGCAGTTGAAAGGAGGTGCAGGACTATAAACTACTCTACCCAGGAACTGTGTGATGTTAGGACTACACACATCAACAAAGTGTCAGAGGGTTTGTGATAGCGCGAAGACAGCTGTGCTGGCGCACAGGTCTGCTGGAAAGTGACCGTTACACTCACTATTCAAGATGTGATGCTTGGTTTGAGGCCAAATGGAGTGGTGGCATGCATTTAAGATGAACTTTCTGGGGTAGATTCTTGAAAATATTTTGCCAATCTAGCATTAATGGACCGAATGTGGGGGGAACGATTGAATTCAAACTCAAAAGGCGCTATAAATTACACGTGGTTGTCCAGCAAACAACACTTGGTAATTTGAGAACTGAGTTGTTGCGCGCTTAGGTATTCATGAATTGAGACTTATTTGATATTCTGAAAGTGAATTCATTGTTTGAGCAATTACTAGAGACATTGAGAGAATTGTGGAATAGCATGATGTTAGCACCCAAAGAAGCCATGGACACAAGAGTAGTGACAGGCAAGGAAGTTGTGCAGGAAATTACGAAACTGGAAGCCCCAGAGAGTGTCGGAATAATATTTGAGGTCAATAAATCACCGTGCACACCAAGACCTAAGAAGGACAAGCATGCCATGATATAGGTGCGCGTCTCGCCCAGAAATCCACTGAGGACAAAGCTCACATTGGAGGAAAAGGGGAAGGCCATTAATTTGGAGGCCGATGAGGAGGAAGAGTTTGAAGAAATCTTGGTGGAGGAGGGTGTAGAAATGGAAGTTGAAACCCAGGGTGCGGACCCTATCACCAAGCTGCCAGAATATGTTCCTCTACGAAAGGGTAAAGCTAAGGTTCAAAAGGATATAAATGAGAGCAAGAGCTCTCTACAAAATCCCCTGCACCCAGACGATATTATGTTCGAAGGAGTGCACTTGGGATGGTTTCCCGTGCTAAAATTGAAGATTGGGACCTTGCGGACTGCGAGAAGTTCCCGCATTTAGCGATTGTGAAGCTAATGCACCAAAAGATAGATCCACCGACTGGAATGATAGAGTTGGAGCCGCGCAAATGGCTTAGAGTTTTTGAGAAAGCAGGGTTGCTAAACCTGCTCTAGGTGCTGCATTATCACCACGCCTCAGTGACCACTTTTGTCATCAGGCAGCTGCTCTGCTTGGTGCATGATGGGTGCTTGTGGCTAGAGGAGCCCATCCCCATCATAGACCATCCGATTCACCGGATTACACATCTCCCTTGCATAGGGGAGGAACTAGCAAACATTTCAGAGGGAAAAAGTGATGACTTGGCCATCGTGGAGGCCATGAAAAAGAAATTTAAGTTGGAGAAGAAGAAGCGAGGGTATGCCATTTCCAGCATCAACAACCTTGTAGTCAAGGTTGCGACACAAATATTGGCAGGGAAGGTGATGCGAAAGTGTCGCGTGAATGAGGTGCCCCCACCAGTGGTTGCACTGGCAGTTCATTGCGTAGAAGGGGTCTAGTACAACTGGGCAAACTAACTATGTGGTGAGTTCCTTGCAAACTACCGCGAGGCACAGGAACAAGGAAAAACATTCCATTACGCATAGCTCCTGTTGTCAATAGTCCTGGTGGCATGGGAGTTGCCTGAAGATAGCCAGTTCCCGTCGATCACGTAGGACCTTCCAGAGGCAGCAAAGTATGCTTTGCTTGGGTGACCAGGGATGCACAGAGGATAAGGGAGAGCAAGATATTTTGGGTGCTCATGGAGATGAACATCCGGATAGGGATCAATCATAACCCACAGTTATCGCCCACAGTACAACAGTCTGTAGAGCTTTGCAGAATTCAAAGAAGACTTCCACCATGTCTTCATTAGGGCGCGAAAGGACCCTATTAAGACGTGGCACGAGTTACCACACTTACCAACTGACGATGTAATTTTCGCATTCCTTGAGCCTTGGCCACCAGAGTGGCACACTCCAACTGACTCTGCGGTGGAAGCAGAAAAGTCCGCCGTGTAGCGGAAGAAGGAAGAGACAAAACTGTGGATGACACAGCTGGCGGAAAAGTGCAAGAAGGAAGAAGTAGTAGCTAAGGCCCAGGAAGTGTGCAACACTGCGAAGTTGGAAGAGCAACAGAAAATAGCAGAAGAAGAGCGCGAAGGATAGAAGTCACCTTCGCCCAAAAGGTGGTGTGGACCACAGACAATTTCCACCCATCTAAAACATCTGCGACCATGAGAGCAGGTAGGGTCGTGCTAGAAAAAAAAGGCCTCAAAGACTTTGTTCGACCCAATCACCCTCACTGAGGGGGATCTGCATGATATCGGCGAAACGGTGAGGGATGTCAATGCAGAGGCCCTCCAACAGTTTGAGGAACAACACCAATTGGTATTGGGGGCTCTCCAGACATAAATACAGGAGTTACAGGTGCACACTCCACAAGCTGGCATAGTGTCCACCAGCCTTGCAGTGGGCACTTCAGTTGCCGAGGAAATGTTGCACACCAAGATGACCAACTCAATAGTTCTACCAGATGGAGCACTCATCGCAGAATGAGTTCGACAGGCCTATGGTTAGTAGTTTGAAAGGGGTTGGATTAAACATGGCTGCGGTACCTTAGGAGACACTTTATCTCTTGTAGGATGGAATCATCGCAAAATTTTAGGCCAGCGAGAGTCACACTCTATAGGTAATGAGCGAGCAACACATCAACATTGAGAAGTTGAACCTGTAGCGTAATGAGGCAGTGGACCAGAACAAACAGATAGTGCAGGTTGTGGAGGAAGCCTGCCAGATGGTCCCGGAGTTGGCCATTCAAGTAGAGGAACCGGTGGAGGTACGTGTCTGAAAGTTAGCCACAGGGGTGTGCGATGCAAGAGCAGAAATGGCCAGGGTTCAGCTGGAGTTGAACCTTCAGATAATAGAACTACAGTTGAAGGCTTAGCCTTCAACTCTGTCAGAGGTTGAAAATGCAGTGACACACTACATGAAGCTATTTGAGCAGTCATTCGAGGTCCTCGCAACCCTGCAAGAGGACCCGAACATAGAATTCCTAGAGACAGAGGTGCACGAGCTGTAGCAGAGATACGATGAGCTAAAAGGGACCACACAGACGGTTACCCTTACATAGATGTTTGCAAGGATGCAACAGGCAAAGGTGCTCAAGGAGAAATTGGATGCCGCTCGGCAAAAAGAAGTGGTCTTGAAAGCATGCCTATAGTCGTGGATCAATGGGGCATATACAATTACAATATCCATTGAAGCAAAGCTTGCGCAACTGCAAGCAACTCAGGAGAGGATTCAGGGCAGTAGTTCAGCGATAGCGGTCAGCAAAAATTGCATGGAGGAAGTCCAACAGGCATTCGCTCAGTGCACTGCCAAACTTGCAACAATCCAAACAGAGATGGGAGGTCTTCGCATTAAGATCTCCACACCTGCAAAGTGACTTGAGGGCAAGTCATGATGTTTGTGTTGGGGGCTTGTTGGGCGCAGGATCCCCCAAGGGAAGTTTTTGGGCTTAGAGCCTAGATTTTGGTCCAAGTTTTGTAATTCCAATGTAAAGACTCTGCATTTTGTGGGCGTAGAGCGCCTAGTTGTAAAAGAGTCATAGGGTTTTCCACCCTTATTTTGATAATGTAATGTCGGCTGTAGAGATCTACCCATGGTCCGAAGACCATGGGATTGTATAAATAGAGCAAAGATCTAAGTAGTCAAAGGCATCTAAGAAGAGAAGCATGAAGAAGAACATATGATGTATGCAAGATAGCTTTGAAGTGTAAAGTCTAGTTTTGGGTCGTAGAGTAGGAAGAGGCTCTACAACTAAGTGCGCAGAGGCCTAGTAGTTCGCAGCTGTGTGCGCAGACCCTTACAACTGAGTGTGTAGGGCGAGTCAAGTTTGTAATCTTATAGAAGTATTAATAAAGAGAAGTTTCTATCAATTCTGTGTATTTATTTTATGTGTGTGCATTTGTTATATTGGGCATGAATTTCACTTTTAATGCTTATATGATATGCAAATGTGTATAATGGTATTGGTTAAGTGAACGCAATTTATAATATCTATTTAAATGAAGATAAATAAGATCTGTTGATAAGATAAGTAATATACTTAGTCAAATTTGGGAAATAGCATAGTTTTCTGCCCTAGCAGCGTGAAAGCATCTCAACCCCTGGTTAGGGTTGTGTGAAGGCCGATTGTAACACTTCGCGAAGGTACTGAAGGTTAGAACAAGGTGCGAAGGAAATTTTAGTTGGAATAAACCAACATCACATCAATCTCAAGGGTGCAAAAACTTGGTTCCAGCGTCCCCCCATACTACTTCGGGTGAGACTTCAGTCTGCACTCCGCAGGCTGATGCCGAAAGGGCCAGTAGTGTAGGGATTTGTTTGGCTAAATAACTCTGAACCTGGGTCAGTCCCCCTAAAGCCAATAGGATCGTCTCTTCAAAATTTATGGAAAAATATTTCTACTACTTATG